>JASUAD010000001.1:51521534-52146534 GCA_037013555.1 Sextonia rubra
TTTACACCCTCTTTTGATTCAGCTACCAATATTATATTATTTGCAAACAACATATACCATGGTACTTCTTCTTGGATATATACAGTTAATTCATCCATAATTAATGCAAGGAAATAAGGGCTTAAGGTTTATCCTTGATGTAAACCTATAGTCATTGGGAATCCACCTGTTTCTCCACATGTGATTCTTACATTTGTTATTGCTCCTTCATACATATCCTTAAAATTTTCAATGTAACCTCTGAGGACATTCCTTTTCTTTAAAACCCACCAAATTAAATTCCTTGGTACCCTATCATAAGCTTTTTTCAAATCGATAAAACCATATATAGATTTTTCCTCTTTACTCGGTATTTTTTCATTAATTGCCTAAGTGAAAAGATAGCTTCTATAGTTGATCTCCCTTGCATAAAACCAAATTGATTTTCAGAAATCTTGGTCTTCTTTTTTAGTCTTTGCTCCATTATTCTCTTACATAACTTCATAGTATGACTCATAAGTTTAATCCCTCGATAGTTGGTACAATTTTGTATATTTCATTTATTATTATATATTGGTACTACAATACTTCTTCTCCATTCATCCGGCATTTTCTTTATTACAAGTATCTTATTGAATAGTCTACATAACCAACTTACCACAACCTCTCCTAAGCATTTCCATACCTCTATCGGAATACCATCTGCGCCTGTTGCCTTTTCTGTCTTCGTTCGCTTCAATGCTTCCTTCACTTCCACCCCTCTAATTCTACGGAGAAAAGTATGCTCTTGTGATGAAGTATCCTCTTTAACTATTGTATCGCCCAAATGTTCTTCATTTAGAAGTTTGCTAAAATATTCCTTCCACCTTTCTTTAATATCGTTGTCCTTCACCAAAATATTTTCCTCATTGTCCTTGATACATTTGACATGATCTAAGTCCCTACTTTTCTTTTCTCTTATTTTTGCGAGCTTAAAAATATCATTTTCTCCTTCTCTTGTTCCCAACCTATTATAGAGGTCATCGTATGTTTGAACTTTGCACTACTTACTACTTTCTTAGCTTCTTTCTTTGCCTTCTTATACAGCTTAAAATTTTTCATACTCTTAGTCCCTTACCAAACTTTGTAATAATTTTTTTCTGTCGAATAACTTCCTGAACCTCCATACTCCACCACCATATTTCTTTATTAATATGTCTCTTCATTTTTTATTCTTCAAATACCTCATTTGCAATATTTTTAATGCAATTAGTCATTTGATTCCACATTACTGTAGTTTTTCCTTCAAGATTCCATTCTCATTTCTCAATCATTTTATCTTTAAATATATTTGCTCTTTTCCATTTTAAATCTCTCCACCTTGTTTTAGGGTTCATTTTGTTTACTACCGCTCTCTTTTTACTTTTAATGCAAATATCTAAAACTTCATGCCTATGTTGCGTAGTCAAACTCTCTCCTGGGATAACCTTGCAATCTTTACAAGCTAATCAGTCCTATTTTCTTACCTAGAAAAAAGTCTATCTGACTCCTATTACTCCCACTTTTATATGTAATTAAATGCTCATCTCTCTTTTTAAAGTAAGTATTTGCTACTACAAGATCAAATGCCACTGCAAAGTCAAATATAGTGTCTCCGAATTCATTCTTTTCTCCAAATCCATGCCCTCCATGCACTCTCTCATATCCTCTATTATCTCTTCCTATATGCCGTTTAAATCCCCCCCAAGGAAAATCTTATCACTAGTTGGGATTTCTTGCATTAAATCATCCATCTCCTCCCAAAATTGTCTTTTCACGCTTTCCTCTAATCCTACTTGGGGAGCATATGCACTGATGATATGCATTATGTCTTCCTCTAACACTAGTTTAATTGCTATAATTCTATCATCAAACCTCTTTACCCCCACAATTTTTTCTTTCAAATCCTTGTCTACAACTATACCCACTTCATTTCTTGTATTACTCTTTCCTGCATAAAAAAGCTTATACCCATCCGTGAGCTCCTTAGCTTTATTCCCTTTCCACCTTGTCTCATGTATACAAGCCATACTAATTCTTCTTTTTTTCATTACCTCAACCAACTCCATGCTCTTGCCTGTCAAGGTTCCTATATTCCAAGTAACAAGTCTAATTTTCCTATTCCTCATCTTCATCTCATGGACTAACTTATTTAACCGTACTAGCCCAAAGTCATGCGGTAGCCCTTGCACACTTTTCACTGTAACGGGGCGACGCTGCAATGCGTCACTTGAAGAGGAGAACACCCTAGCCTTATCGTGAAATATCATGTTCTCAGAATTTATGTTTGGGTTGTGACAAAGTTTTACGCTGGCTATCATCTACCTAACGCAACCCTCATCCTTTACCCAGGCCTGGGACCGGCAGCAAAAACTAGTAGAGTTTCTCTCTTGGTTTAGCGTTACACTTATTTTTATGTTTATCAAACTTGCTCACAATTTGATTAAATCCAAAAAAAATAAATTATGATTAATTGACCTTCAAATTTTAATGCCTTTAAATCGAGATTTAAAGGGTTAAAATGAAACTGGCTTTCTTTAGCTTTACTTTTATACTGAAAGAGAGATTTCCATCCATCCATCCATCCATCCTATTCTACACAAAATGATAAAAACGCATTCAAGTGGGTTAACCGTGCTCCAAATTCACGCTCCATATTGTCCTTTTAGCTAGTTTGGCAATTCAATGGTGAAATAAATTTAAAGTAAAGCTTTAAATCAAGAGAAAATAAAAATATAAGGGTTCTAATCATAATATGATGAGTTTTTATCATTAGTAACTTAATAAGGAATTTTATTTACTTCATAAAAAGTAGATGATTTTCTCGTTTTTTAGTAGCTTGAAATTATTTTTTTTAAAGAAAGAAATTTTAAGTTGTTATATTTTTAATTTGAACCCTTATGCTTTTATGTCATTTTAAGTGGAAACTTCATTCTACATCTCCCCTTGATAGGGAGATGGAGATCTCCCTGCACAGGGGAGACGACGCGGGAAAGGGGAGAAACGGGGAAGGAAGGAAAGAGGGAGGGAGAGGGAAAGAGAGAGAGAATAGAGGGAGGGAGAGGGAAACGAAGTGGGAGAGAGAGAGAGGGAGGGGAGGGAGAGGAAGAGCCCCTCTGCCAACCAGAGCTCGTCTCCGGTCAGAGGAAGAGGAGGTGTGTGTATGGAGAGGAGGTGTGGGGGTATTTTGGAAAATTTTGATTTTTTTTTTTTTTTGCCTATGTAAGGAGAGTAATTTCTTGTGTACATGTAGCAGTTCTCTTTTTCAATTGATATTATGGCAAGAGCTAGCAAATCCAATCCGACCCGCCAACCCGGCTAGACCCGACCCATTTCTAAGCCTCCTAACCCGACCCGTTTGAAAAACGGGTCGGGTTACGGTTAAGCTTTACCAACCCTTATAAAAACGGGTCAAGTTAGGATTGACCCGCCCTAACCCATATAGATTTTACTTAATTACCATAACTTTTTAATTTTAATGTGACTTTTCTTATTCATGTGGGCCATAAACTATGTACTCTTAATCTTTTGTGGAGAAGTTATGTAAAATTTTAATACTTATAATAAAAAACTTATTTTTTTATTTAAAAATATGATGTTTTTGTGATATATGTTTTTTATTTTTATGTTAGCATATAAATTTACCTCTAAAATATTGATATGAATGAAATACCATATCATTGATGAGTCTTATACTTATACTGCAATATGAAATTATAAGATTGAACAAAAATTGAAAATGGATTATCTCAAAGTCTCAATAAATGGGCTAGAAAATATTTATAGAATCCCTATTTTTTACACCTTGAAAATTGATTAATTATAAATTCATGCTCAATGCAACATTTTAAATAAATCTAAATGTAAGGAGAGCTTTACAAATGAAATTGAGCCACATAAAATGAGTTAAAATATATACAAAATGGAAATTAAATATGTTAGGTTGGGTCAACCCAACCCAACCCGTATCAAATTCGGGTTAAGCGAGTTGGGTCGGGTTGACCCGTCATTGGTGCAGGTTGAAGGTTTCCAACCCGTTTTAAAAACGGGTTGGATTAGGGTTAGAACCAATAAATTTGGGTTCGGATTAACCCAACCCAAATTTGGTCAACCCGACCCGTTTGTCAAGTCTAATTATGGCTACTCCACTTAATGTTTCTTGTTTACTACCAATAAAGGCATGTGCTAAGCCCATGCCAAAAAATAAACTAAAATGAATAAAGGATTTTATATAAAATGAGCTCCATTTAGTAAAGTTAAATAAATTATAATTTAGACTTAAAATTATAAATTTTCATGCATTTTAATTTTTCACACAATATTTATATAAAAAAGATAAGATTATGTCAGATTAAGTACCTTTGCCATTTTTGGTTCTTATTAAATAGTCTAAAACAATATTAAGTTTTTTTTTTCTATTGCATGCCCACTTCTATTAGTCTATACATGTTTTCAACATAGTCACATTCATAAAAAAAAAAAAAAACAGAATACTTCTAAACAAGATTTAAAAAATATTGGTGATATAGAAATGTAGCTAAGTTTGTTTATGGGCAACTTTCAGCATTGGACAACCTGAACTTTGAAGAGTACACATCTAAAAGTCTTGCCCAAAAAGAAAAGAGAAATCATGTGAACTGATCAAAGGTGAGTGCAGTTATTTTGACCAGTATGAGCATTCAAAAGGTAGGCCTTGTTGTAGAGTCCATGTGTAGAATAAAATGTAGGCTAGTGCATGGGGATAAATTTTGAAATGGATTGCAATAATCAAAAGTGGGCCCAAGTGGGCACCATAGAATGGAGCATTTTGATTACTATAAAAGCTCAAATTCATTACTGGCGTGATATTCAAGACATACAATTAAAATTTGAATTTCAAATTAAGTTTTCAAGAAAAACTTGAATTGATTTGATTAAAAGATTTGTATGATGCTTAGCAAAACCCCATAAAGGATGGTCCATTAGTTTTTTAAAAGATAGCCCTATTGAGAAAAGTAATGGGTATAGATTTTTTCCTAAAAGCATATTTTTAAATGGAATATTAAAAAAGGATTTAAAACCGCAACTCTTTTAAGTATCGCAACTGTGGGACCAATTAGCAAATTTGATAATGAGCTAGACCAAAGTGGACAGGTCTCATGCCACATACTTAAATTGTGAAAAAAAAAATTAATTTTGAGGAGTATTGAATTTGTGGTTACTATTAGAGTAAGTGTAAATTCTAAGTGGGTCCTACTTAAGTGGAGTGAAACTTAATGAGGTCACAAAATATAGTGTGATTTATTTTGATTAGTTTGGGTTTCTTAAGTGGGCCCCATTGAGGAGTATCATGGATTTTTTAGATTACTATTAGATTATATATGAATTTAAAGTGGGGCCCATAGAGGAGTGTCATGATTTGTGAAATTAGCATTGATTATGTGAGAATTTTAAGTGGGCCCAAACTAATTGAGTGAAATTTCTAATGGGACCATCATCATTTATTATATAATAAGTCTACGATGAAGTGTGTTGCTCACTGGAGAACATTGCTCATGATAATTGGTAGGCCCAACTTGAAAAATAATAAAATTTTGCATCAAGGTAAAGAAATATTTAAGGATGGGACTATGAATTTTAAAGAGTAACTTTAGAGTTTATAAAGCGTAATATTGTAAAGTGATTTGTTAAGAAATTGACAAGGGCAGCATTGGAAAAATAAAACAATTAAGCAAGGATGGTTGACCCTTTTTGCTTTTACTCTTTCCAAGAATGAGGTGCATATAGTGATTGGATATTCTAATAATTGCATTAGAGTATGGTTCAAACACAAAGCAAAGGCTTTATTTCAAAATATAAATGGGGCCTTTTTATTTATTATTTTTTTTTTGGGCTTAAAGCAAAGGCTTTTATTGCTTTATATTAGAGCCGGCCTTGTTTGGACCACTCATGATGGAGACCCAATTGAGATAATTCTGACCACACTACTAACGTATGTTAATTCGGACCACTCATGAGTCATGATGGCAAACCAATTATAGAAATAATTTGGACGACTCAAGATGAATCTCATCCCCTCCATAGATATATCCTACGTTTCAGTTCAAAATGATTAACTCCCACGGTGTTATTGAACACCATGATGGAAATCTAACTAGGTGTCGTGGCAAGCTGCAAATGTATGTTAATCACATTTCCTTAATCATACTCAATCATGCGGTGGGATTCACTACTTTTAGCTGAATCTTGAGAGGATATGTGATAGTAGAGAATGAGAATCATCTTAAATGGTTTGGATGATCTTTATATGGGCCCCATAATAGATTTTTAGAAAGTGTTACATTCTTCCATATAATAGTTGTGAGTTGCGAAACAAGGTCACCAGCGTGTACCTGAACATGAACACTGGTGTGTATAGTTCGAATTAGAATAAGAAAAAAATAATAATAAAAAGACTGATAGGTATTAGGAGCCGCATGATGCCCAAAAAGACATTTACACATGTGACATTTGGACAAGAAACTTATAAAAATAATCATTCAAGATAGAGAATGAAGACCCAATATTAACTTCTTATGCATTAATACTGGCTCTGCCCAACCCCATGAGTTTACATAGATTCATAAGCAGCCGGAATCATATACAATACGAATGATTACAAAATAAGAAAGAAAATGACAAGACCATTTTACCCATTGTTCCATAGATCCAGCCTATTTAAAGTACATGCACAATTGTAGTATAACTACAGAGAAAGAGCGCATTCACGCGCACAAATAAGTTTCTAGTTTTGCTTGCATAAAACATCACTTGCACACTGGCCTTACCTCAATGCCTTCAACGACAAGTGTTATGCATTCATTGAAATGCCCAGACTCCTGGAGATCTCATATATCTCTAAAAGTCATCTCTAAATCTTCTTCCTCTCATTGAAGAAGTCGCCTGTCTCAATCTCCATCCACTCATCACCCCTTGCTTGTGGTTCATGCGGCACATTAGCTCTATAGCTCATTGCTTGTTGGAAAAAAGCTTTGACTTGTTGGAAAAAAGCGTTGTTCATGGATACATGGCCACCTAATTTAACTGAGGTTTGCACTTCACTGTGCTCCACTCCATATGCGCTTTCACCAAATTTGAGGACAAGGTAAACCTTGTAAGTAGTTTTGGGAGACAAAATATGAGAATCGATCTTCCCAATGATCTCTATCCAACGGAGTTGCACAAACTCTGCCACCTCTCGGAACCTATAGATTAAAAGAACATTATAAGCATTGGTCATTGATCTTGTATAGGATTGACACAAAACACAAGGTGTACGAGTCATGCTTCAACTTACACATTGTCGGAAATGCTCACTAGAACTAAAAATTTCCAAATGAGAACAAATGGGAGTTTTGTGAGCATTACCAGAAGATCCAGATGCAACCTTGATCATGATCTCATTAACAAGGGATTCGGTCATTCTAAAACTTTTATATATCATTCTCATGATAATAACTAATCTTGATCTGAAATGAACTAAAATTAAAGCAGAAAGTGAAACTTTTCCCCACAACCAACAAGCAATTCCCACATGGCCCTCATGGGTGCTTTCGAAGACTGAAAATACTGTAAAAAAAATTTTAACATAAAAAAAATTGTTTTTCTATCCCGGGTTTTCTATAAAAAGGAGAAAGAGGAGGAAGGGAAATGTTAGATAAACACAAAAAAAAATCTCAGTGCACATACAATTAAAAAATAATAAATAATAAATAAATAAATAATTCCCACAATACCCCCACCCCCTCTCCCTCTTCCTCCTGCTGTCGGCGGCGTAGGAGGGGGACTCCCCTCTCCCTCTTTATCTTCCTCTTCTGGTTCCCCCTATTCTCTCTCTCTTTCCCTCTCCATCCCCTTCCCTTCCTCTCCTTCTCCCTATTCTTCTTTCTCCTCCTCCTCTTCCTCTTCCCCTCCCTCTCCCTCTTCCTTTTTCTCTCCTTTCCATCCTGTTCAAATAGCCATACCTTGAGGAAGAAAAACAAGATAAAATTTTACACCAAGAGAGAGGTGGCATGTCCAAGATTCAAATCTGGGCAATTAGGTGAGAACTCCTAAGGTTTACTATCCTATCCTGAGGATAGCAGTTTACTTAATATTCTATTTGTCATCCTATTTCATTTTATTTATTTATTATTAAACTACAATACTTAAGGCTTTTGCCACTATTTGGTTGTAGAGGGTTTTCCAAGGTTTTCAACATGTTAAAAGAGATTATTAAACTACTATACTCGCAAGATTTGTAACCTTTGGGAATAAGATAAAAATTGGTTGAAAGAAACTGTTAGAAATAACTCTAATAACAATACTGATGTTAGTTCTATCCTTAAGGTTTACATTCCTAAGAATAATATGGAGGATAGAAGAGTGTGGACTTTTAATAAAAATGATCAGCTTTCAACTAAATCTACTTATGAGATCCTCATAAGGAACAGGAATTCTAATACCCTTCCTTTGTTTAAATGGAGGGATTTATGGACCATTCCTCTCCCCCAAAGAGTATTACTATTTGGATGGAAATGTTTTATTTCCAAATCTATTGCTAATGATGCAATATGTCCTATTTGTAGTAAGTAAGAGGAAACGATTATGTATGCTCTATTTCAATGCGAACATGCTAGACTAGTCTAGTTTGGTTCTAATTTAAGGTTGCTTGCTTACTCTATTTCGTCAGATGAGATCTTAGAGTAATGGAAAACCTTTTTTGGGGCATGTAACTTGTATCCTCCTTCACAATCTCCATATGGCGGCCTATGTTTTGGCCCTTTGGTGGCAATATGGAAAGCTAGAAATGAGTTTATGTTCAAAGGTATTAGTTGCCATCTCTATTTTATTCTAAAGTAAGCTATCTCCATGATGGATGCTATAAGTCATCCATCTGTAAACAACTATAGGCGCATCCTAAGTCCATCTTAGGGTTTGCTTGTATAGCTACTATGGCTTTTCTATATTATGATGCCACATTCAGAAAAGTGGATGGCAAAGTTGGGTATGGTTTTACTCTTTCGAATGATAATTACTTGGTGTTTGCAGTATATATTGGTGAATCATGCGTATCTTCTGCTAAAGAAGCAGAAGTGAGAGCTTTTCTCTCAGCCCTAAAGGTTATTCAAAGTTGTGGCTCAACCAAAGTCTAAATTTTGTGCAATTGCCTACAAGTGGTGCAGGCTTTGAAAGGGGAGCATAACTGGGCTATAAACTCTATGGTATTGGATATCTTGGCATGTGGTGATTCTTTTGAATTTGTAGACTTTTCTCATATTTCTAGAAATTGTAACATGGTTGTCCACAACTTTGCTAAAAAGTCACATAGTTTGAGTGCGGGTGAGTGACAGGTTGAAATACTCTATTCCCATTCTCGTTAGGGGTTGTCTTTGTCTCCTTCTTTAGTACTTTATGTGCTTAATGAAACCTCCTCTTTACCAAAAAAAAAAAAAAACAAAAAGCATGTTAAAAGATTGTTAGTTGTGCAAGTAGTTTTGTGTGCACGCTTGATTTCATTTCATTTAATAAATTTCCATTGCTTATTTGCTTAAATTTCTTATATATACACACAGTTTGGTTGGTTTAGTAATTACGTTATCTTGTATGGATCAAGTATTTTGGTGTCTCTGCTCAATTCACAGCCTCACAGATGTACACCTAGGGTAATTAAAAAGTCCAATTGGCAAATTTTGATTTAAAAATTAGGAGCAACAAGCAAACTTTAAGATGTTTTGAGAAGAAAACTCTAGGAATGATAGAAAATTCTGGAAATGACCATTTTCAACAAGCATCTAAAATGAAGAGGATTTTACCAAAAAAATCATATAAAGGGGTCTCCCAAACCATAAACCTCATCTATGTTGTGGGTGCCCCGGTGATTACTCCGGTATTTTTTTTGCACTTAATTACAGAGCGGTGATTTAGTTGCAGGTTTTTTACACCAGCAGCAAATTCGCCTCCCCCAAATTTCCTTTATAATGCTTTTCATCTTCTTTCTTCATGTTCATTACCATCGGTTTATTCAAACCACCTTCATCATCTCCTTCCCATTCTTCTTCTTCTTCATGTCCCATCTCTATGTTCTTCTTCTCCCTATTATTTTTCTACTATTCTTCTTTGCTGTCTCTTGTTCTTCTTTGCTTCTTCCCACTACTGCTTTTGTGTCCTTTCTTCTTCTATACTGCTCCATTCTTTTCTCATCCTTTCTTTATTCTTCTCACTTCCTCTCCTTGACCATAATGAAATCCACCACCAGGCTATCTAAAACTGATACTCACTTCACACTAAACCAATACCCACTTCATACTAGTAAAAGGTCTTTCATTTGCCCACATGTTCTTTAGAAGTAATGTTTAATGAGAGAGAGAGGATGTAATGAGATTTAACAGCAGAACCACTTTCACCTTCACAAGTCAGGAGTCATCACAAGGAGGATGAAAGAGGAGGGGGAAAAAACTCTAGAGGAAATTTCCTATTGGGTGCAAATAATCAAAAGTGGAAAAGGAAGTGTTCCTCCTTCTTTCAATCATGTTGAAGCCTCCATTCTGTATTCAAAGTCATTAGCTGTTTTTTAAATTAAGAAAATTCAAAGTTTTATAATATGAAAGAGTGGATTGTATGTCCCCTCTCTTCCTTCCTTTACTTTGTAATGATCTAAAAACTCACTACGTTCTATTGTAAAATGATACGGAATTACAAGAAGAAAAATAAATAAATAAATAAGAAGAAGGCAACTGAGGAGCAACTAATTTGTCGCTAGTGCAAAAAACCTGCAGCGAATTTGCCACTCCTCAATTAGGTGCAAAAAAATTACTAAAGTGGTTACATGGCACCCATAACTTGGGTGAGGTTTATAGTTTGAGGAATCCCTTACATGATTTTTTTTTTGTAAAATTCTCTGAGATGAAAAATGATGCAAAATATGACGGAAATGTTGGAGGATGTGGTCTCCAATTGAAATGAATGCAATTACACAAGCAATGCAACACTTACAAGTGTGGCACAATAGAAGGTGCTCATTATAGCAATCTTATCGCTATGTTTTCAAGCTATTTATCAATAGAGAATTCTAATGAATGTCCCTTCAAACTAGGGCTTTTCCAAACCACCATAATAGTCAATAAAAAAAAGCAGCATTTATTATGCAAAGAAGCACAAAGAGAAAAAACTAGGACCTATGTCTAAACTATTTATTGGTTTATTCTCCACAAAGTAATATGTGAATACCCATCTTTTACTTTCATTCTTCTTAACTTAAAAAGGGCCCACAATGGAGTTTTAACAATGTAGGAGTTCGGCCACCCATCTATTGCATCTTATTCTCTCTCCCCCGCCCCGCCCCCCCGATGTATTGCATCTTATTCTCTCCACACACCCCCCCCCCCCCCCCCCCCCCCCTCCTTTTTTTTCCGTTTTTAAGGAATGAATTTGAAATGAAAGTAGGTGGGGCAGTAGTTACACAATCTTATCATAAACGCCCTCTTCTTATTCATCCAAGATAAGAGGCATTTAAAATAACTTCTTTCCTAAAAACCATAAAAGAGTCCACCCAAGCAACCCCACCTCATAGATTGTCATAAATGACTAATGTTTCTTATTTGTCCATAAAAAGAGGGTGTTTTTCCTCTTTTGAAAACGGAGAAATGATATGTGCATACACTAAAATGCTGTGGCACCACATAATAGCCTCTATACCCCACTTTTTATTTCTCATTCACACACCAACACCCCAATGCATTGGATAAATACATTTGTACCCAACAGCAAGTGGGCCCCACCATCGATACCGTTACTTTATGACCCATTGTGAGAGGACACATGTAAGGTGGGCTCTATCAAATGGAGGAACCTAATCTATGCATTGGGCCCACTTGTTATTAAGTACATATGCATTTATCCCATGCATTGCTGTTGGTGTGTGTGAAAGAGATGAATAACACATAGGGCATAGATGCTATTTTTAAGTGCCACATAAACTCATGTATCATGATTTGCATGGATAGTTTTGTGTGCCCCTATGATTCAATTCACTTTCATTAATTGTTACTGTTAACTACTCAGAATTCCAACATATACAATTTGGTTTATTTGCATGGAATTGATTACTTAGGTATTCATAATAAAGTCGGTTGCAACAATAGATAAATAAAGATCATGAAGGGCGAAGGATATAAGATGGAGATATATGTGGGACCTTGACTTTGCTAAGATTTAAGTGACTAGGGCAATTGCTGAGTATTCATTTTCCATCTCCCTCTAATTTATTTATTTTTATTAAAGGGAGATATTTAATGGCCATTTTTGGATCACCCTTCTTTTTCTAAATTTAACCACTCACATGATACATTTCTTACAATTTCTAGGAATTCAATAACATGGCCTATTTGCTTCATGTAATCGAATACTTAGGATTGTAATTCTATGACGTGAATATAGAGAAAATAATGACAAAATAATCTCCCCTTTAATGGAAATTAAATCAAGGGAAAATGAGAAATAGAGGTAGCAGCGTTAGACTCAGGATTTTTACTTGAGAAGGGCGATGATGGTCAAAATTTCTTTACATATGTTGTGGGGCCCATTCACATCATCCAATTTTGGATGCCTACGTCCACCATCAATTCATCATCATCAGATATATATGATTCAGTGATAATGTGTTAAGTATTTTCATAAACAAGTTGCTTTGTATGATTAAGAGGGACATTATAGAACAAGAAAAATATGAAGTATAGGCTCATATTCATTTAACAAATGGCAAAAATTGTAGTGGCAAAGATCTTTCATTTTTAAGATTTCATTTTTTTTTGCATTGTCCGACACCTTGAGCCCAATCGATCAATGGTCTAGATCAACTGGAGCGCGATCATACACAATAAGCGGGAGCATATTGGGTTTTATAAGTTGGGGTTGGGCTAGCAAGACCTTATTGCTCATATGGGCCTTTTTTTTCGGTTGGGTGGGAGCTAAAGCCCCCAAGCTCTCCCATGGAAGGTAACACGTGTAGCTACTCATTCATCCCCCCACTAATCTACATATGTGTCACCCCTCACCTTATATATCTTCACCCTTCACATCTTTAGCTATCCTTCCATTGAACTCATTTTACCATGAATTTCTATGTACTCAAATCTTATGTTTTTATTCTTTCAAAAAATAGACTTGGCAAAAGAAGGAAGATATTCTCCTATGAGCAACCTGATAAGAGAAAAATAGATCTCTCCCTTTATCACAGCCTGTCCATTTATAAGGACAAGGAGAGGCGCGTGCACGTAGGGGTGTTCATGGGCCAGGCTAAACATACCTAGGCCCGGACTGACTTTAGAAACACTGGACTAGGCCTTGCCTAAGCCTGCCCATTTAATAAATTAGGCCAGGACGAATCGCGCTTTTTATTAATTTTGTGGACATTCAAGCAACTGTTTGGACAACTTGCATTAAATTATATACATTCCTTAAAGAGGCCAGGATAGGGTAGGCTTTGGGCTTTTTATCACTTAATGCAAACCCGACCAATTATTAAACGGGCGCTAACCATATATCCAAGCCTAGTTCAAAGTGAGCTGGCCTGGGCATGACCACCCCTACCATTGCGGTGGGGGGTGGTGGGGGGCACGTTTGGTTTGAATTTCCTTTCTTGTGAAAGGTTGGGATGGGAGTTCCCATATTTGCTTGGCAAGGAGGTGGAAAAAGCCTAACCCAATTAAACAAATATTCTCCGCATGTTCTCTTTACAGCAAATTAACCCCAAGAGAATAAGAATCATACGTGGAAATCAGATCCTCACTCATAATCTTAAAAGAATACAATTATGAACTAAAAAAGTAAGAAAATAAGTACTAACCCTGATTCATGAAGAGAGCTCTGGATTCCATACGTTCGGATCCCACCCCCCGTGAACCTGAGTTTCCTTATGGACAGCATGTAACACTTCCTGCAGGTCATTTTATCTATTGAAGAACTCTGCCATCATAAATTCATTCAGCATCATGATCATGACTATCAAGGATATTTAAAGATTGGGTCAAGAATTATATATTCTAATTCTATACTAGGTCATACTCATAAGGGGTCCACCTAATGAAGGTGAAAGAGTGTGCATCAAGGGTAAAACTCATATAAAAATTATAGAACACAATTGGTCTCCCCACGGTTACCGTGATGAATTTCCTCACTAAATCCCAATTCCAATTTTGTAGTTTACATTTTTGATGTCGGTCCCACTAAGTTTGCATTTCCCATCTCAGAGAATCCTATAAAATTTTGAATATTGTTTTTTCTTTTTTTTACATATGGCCCTTCCCCATTTTTTTCACACGGTGGCTCCCACAAAAGGGAAAATTTTTTATTACGCCACTGTGCTTATATATTATTTTCTATCCCTATTTTCCATAGGAAAAAAAATTTATTCTTAGATTCCATGGCAATCAAAGATATAGTAATAAAATTTTCTGAGGAAGATGAAGGAGAATATGACATTAAAGCCATCAAAATATGATATTAGTGTAATTGCCAATTAACTGAGTGAATTGATTGAGGTGTTCAGATGAGGGCTAGCCACAGAAGAAAGTGGTTTTGTGTTTTAGAAATCCTAGGTTGAAGGAGTGGAACCATAGAAAGGGGCCCATTTATTGGCATTTACTTTAGTTTCCACTATTTCCAAAAATATTAAAAAAATATTTAATATGAAAAAAACCCTTTAGATGAATCCAACATCAAAAAAGATTTTGTAGTTCTAACAACACCAGAGGATTTGATCAGTTAAAATTTTGAAAAATGTGAAGGAGAGACGTCAGACCTGAGGAACAATATGATAGTGTCAAACTATAAAGTTTTTAACGGTGTAGGGCCAATCTAAGAATTTTTTCTTGTTAAATCTCTATTAAAAAAGTACCAAAATCTTGGCATTTCCGTGGGAATTTATGTTGCTCCCCATGAAGGTAACAAGTAATTTTAAGGGGTTTTCCTTCTAAACAAACGCCCCTCTATTAGTACCCTGAGTTGGTCCCAACATAGAATTCATTTTAAGCAGTAAAATTCTGCCTGGGGACCATTTATTGAATATCATCCACCTCAATTAACGGCTCAACCAGTATTAGGCATCCTCAAATTTTATAATTTAATTGGTGTGATCAACTTCTATTGATTGAAAACTTAGGGATGTCCATTCATGGGATGGCATGTAATTTGAGCCGTTCATATTTTCAATCAGACAACTACAAATTTACCATTTTGCCCTCATCGATGAGAATTGGGTTGAGACGTGAGGAGTCGGAAGAAGAGCTCCTTGTTGGACGAGAAGTGCACAGGAGAAACGGATCCTGCTAGGATATCTCGTTAACCCCATGGCAAGAATCTCTCCCAGACGAAGTTGGACTCTCAAGCGGATCGAAAGAAAGACGATACGGCCGAGGATCTATAGGCGTCTCGAGGAGATGTGAAGAAGATGATATGAGAAATGCATTCTTCAGGCAAGCTTCTGAAGAGATCCTGACCCTCCATTTCTTACACTCTGATTCTGAAGAAAACCCAAAGTCCTCCTTCTTTTAAGTTTCCTGCTCCACCAATTGGGCCTCTCTATATCCTGCCTTGTAAAGATTATAGGAGAGACTCTATCTATTTCCATCCCAGTACCAGACCCGGCTATACCCGCCTTGGAGATATAAAACTAATACTATAGGACTCTAGTTATAGATTTTAAGGAGCGTCCAGCTCTATGGGGGCCACATAGGACTCTTTTTTTTTTTTTTTTTACTATTATAATCTGGAAAGTGGAGATTGTAACTAGATCAAAAAACGGAGGAACAAGCAAACCTACCAAATGCCTACCTTTTGGACCCAGAAAGACAGGAATAAACCAACCTAGTGCATTATATTCATTTTCAACCTCATCTAACTTTTACTCATGGTTGGATTAAGTTTGAAAAGATTCCATGATTAATAAACCATCAAATTTTACAGCCTGTGACACTCGATGAGAAAGAGCATCGGAATGGATCATTGAAGATAGAGAATGCATGCCCCAATTTATTTTTATTTGCATCAACAGCGTATTAGTTCACAGAAATTCATTAGCAACCTGAACCATAGAATATGAGGATCACAAAGCCAGAAAATATCCATGGTATTACACTCATTGTTCAATAGATCCACATAGGTAGATTGCAATGGAAGTGCACAATCATATTACCTATACTAAATGAGCACCACATCAGATTCATGAACATGAAAGATTCGCCTCCACAGAGATCACTCGCACACGGGCCTTATCTCAATGCCTTCAATGATGATGCCCCTCTTCCAGTGAAGATGTTTGATCTCCTCAACAGCGATCTCTGCATCTCCGTCCTCTCCCTCATCATTGAAGAACTCACCAATCTCAATCTCCATCCACTCATCATCCCTTGCTTGTGGGACCAGCCCTTCACCAATCTCAATCTCCATCCACTCATCATCCCTTGCTTGTGGGACCAGCCCTTCACCTCTAGGGCTCCGTGGCTGTCGCAAATAAGCAATGTTGTTGGATTGATAGCCCCCTAATTTAACTGACGTTTCTGAAGGAATGTAGTCCAGTCCAAGTGTCATTTCAGCATATTTGATGACAAGGTAGGCCTTGTAAGTAGTTTTGGGAGACAAAATATGACAATCAATCTTCCCACGGATCACTAACCAACAGACATCCAAGAGCTCTGCCACCTCTTGGAACCTATGGAGAGGACCATGAGAATAGGTTAATGAACATGTGAAGGGTAAATACAGAACACAAACTAACAAGGGTTCCGGTCATTCTAAAACTCTTATCGTGATCATGATAAATTAATAATCAATCTTGATCAGAAATGAACTTAAAGAAAGGGAATGTGACACATTTCCCCCAACCACCACAAGCAATTTGAGAGCGATTGATTTCCAAGGGCAAAATATTGGAAAAAGAGGTGGTGGAAAAGCAAGATAAGATTTCAATGAGTCATAAAAAGAAGATGGTTCTTCATTGTTGCCCTTTTTTATTTTTATCACAATACTAAAAACTTTTCGCCATTTGGCTGCAAAGGTTTTTCCAAGGCATTTATCATGTCAAAAAGTAAAGAAATTTAACAACACTTTATTTGAATTAATAAACCACCATAAATTTTATTCAATTCAACTCTCCATTTTATACAAGAAAGGAGACTAATAGATAATTTAAATTCAAACATGGATTTTATTCCTAAAATCTCTAACATCTTAGAAATCTAACAATAACATCAATATCTCTAACAAAAAGATTGTCACTTGTGTATGCAATCTTGTGTGCATTTTTTATTTTACTTATTTTAACAAATTGCCATTGCTTATATTTCCTGTAAACACAATTAGGTTGATACAGTAATTTTACTAGCCCATATGGATGAAGAAGAAGCATACATGGCCTGTTTGGCAGAGAGGTGGAGAAAATCTCACAATCTAAAACAAATATGAATATCCACCTGTTCTCTGTACAACAAAATGAATGTTTTTTCATCCGTATACATGGATAACAGTTCTCTTCAATGAATTGATGAAATATCTGCATTTGGGTTTCTAGAAACTTGATGTGATTGGCAATATTGGATAGTGTTTTCCAAGTGGTCTTTCTTTTGCCAGAAAGAATTGCACTCCAAAAAGTATTGATAAGTTCTTAAAGAGTTTGCAGACAAGCCGGGACTGTAGAAAGGAATTGATATATGTAGGGATGTTCGAATAGGTGAAGAGCTGGATTCCTGGATTGGGGTTTTTCCTTTTTCTTCCAAGGATGACATTGTTTTTTTACAAGAAAGATCCTGGAGAAAGACAGAGTCAAGATTTGAGCAACTTGGAAAGCATTGTAATTGATTTGTATCAGGGACTGTATTTGGAAATTGAGAAGCAAACTTGATAACCTTTTGAACTAGAGAAATGGTTCCTTACTTTATTTTAAAACCAAGAAACAAGATTTCTGTTTGAAAAAGTTCCATTTTCTTTTGAGAAAGAACAAGTCCATTTTTAATGACTGAATTTTTTAAAGTATTCAAATGTTTCCAATGGTCACAAATGGATTTTGAAAACACTAGAATATCATCTATATAGACAAGAATAAAAGCTTGATGTTGATTAAAAATTTCATTCATTATTCTTTGAAATTCTAAAGGAGCATTTTTTAAACCAAATGCCACAACATTCCATTCAAAATGTGCAAAGGGAACAGCGAAAGTGGTTTTATACCTGTCCTCCGGGGTGATTTGAATTTGCCAAAAACCTGATTTAAGACAAAATTTGGAAAAAACGAAGGCACCGGAGAGACGATTGATAAGATCAGTTTTATTTGGAACTGGATATTTGATCGATTTTAAAATTTTATTTTAAGGGCTTGTAGTTGATAACAAGACAGGGAACTCCACGTTCTTGTTCAAGAGCTTTATTCACATAAAAAACTGCACAACTCCAAGGGCTTTTAGAGGGTTGGATTAATTTTTTAGAAAGAAGATCATTTATTTCATTATTGCAAAGCTGGAGAAGATCTTTATTCATTGGAGAAGATCTTGCTTTAGTAGGAATTTGACCTTCATCAAAGTTATCAATATATGGAACAGAAACAGTATGAAGTTTCCTATGCTAGAACGCAGAATGAATCTCTGAACAACATTCTGTTTCAAGAGCTTTTTAAAAATTACTTAATTCTTTTTGGAAGTTTAGTTCGGTTAATCGTCCTTCAATTCTTAATAAATTCATGTCTTCTTGTAGATATACAATCTGTTTTTCTTTATAAGATATTTGATTTTGAATTAAATTGATTTGTTGAATAGAAGATGATTCAATGAAATCGAAGATTAATTCTTCGTCATCTAAAATGGTTTTTAGACCTGAAGAATCAACCTAAAAAGGCTATATTAAATGTAAAAAGGGATTATCAAGAATAACATCATTGGTTAAACCTTTTCCGATTATGAAATTTGTTTGTATGCATTTTCCATTTTCACAAACATAAGCATTATTTAATTTATACTTGATGTACATATTTTGGCTAGTAGTAGCTAAGCTAAGATGATGATTAGTTTTTTGATAGTATTTTGTAGGAACTAATCCTTTTCTAATAACGTTTACATCTGCACTACTGTCAAGCAAGCAGAGGGCTTTAATAGAGAAGTCTTTCATTTTGATGGTAACTTGAGCTTTTCATCTTTGAACTTCATGTATGGTTAATGAGTTTAAAAACCCATTGACACAATCACTAAATATATCAAGATTGTCATCATAATTTTCATTTTCTTCTATATGAGGTTTGGTAACATCATGATCAAATTCAAGAGTTCAACATGACTTTTGAGGTCTTGTATTTCATTTAAGCTTTATTTTAATTGCTTTATTTCGTGCTTTTGGTCATTAATTTCTTTATAAAGGTCTTGGATATTTGGTTTAGAATGAGCATGTTGGTCTTTGATTCTATCAAGAACAGTGTTTTTAATAAATTGTTCAGGAAGGATATTTGATGTAGAAGCTTTAGTTTTTTGTTTTTTTATTATCTTTTTGCATAGTTTGTATTTTTTCAAAATATTTCTAATTTAATTCTTCATCTTTGATATCTTTAAACATCTGTAACATCATTTCTTCTTATGCAAAAAGAACATTTAAGGATAAAGAGGAAAAGACAGATTCATATTCTATATCGCTATTAGGCATGTTACAGGAACATGTATCCGAAGAACAAGAGCATGCTATATTTGAATAACTGGATGAATCTTGAGATGAACCTTTTAAGAGTGTTTTTAATTCTTTTTTTGTTTTTATTTTTTGTTTAAGACAATTGGAAGCAATATGTCCTTTTTCTTTACAATTGTAACATTGTATTTCTTTTCTCTTTTGATGAGAAGAGGATGGATGATTCTTTGTATAAGTTTTATAAGATCCTTTATGATAAGATTTTTCATGAAAGGATTTTTTATGGCATCTTTTTTGAGGAACATAATAAGTTGGTGTAGACAAATGTTTAGATTTTCTTTTATGATAATTTCTTTTTAAAGCTTTTCTTTTATTAAGGTTGGATGGACTTGTTAAAGGTTTCATACCAAATTGAAAGCAAAAATCACCAAGTTCATACTTGTCGACACGCATTTAGTTTTCAATTTGACGTTTTAGTTTTAATTCATTGCATAATGAAAATCCAACTTTATTATATTTTGAATTAGATCACCATAAGTATAATGATCATATGAAACACTTCCATGATTTTTAGATTTTAATTATTCTCTAACTTTTTCTACAAAAGGTTTAGGAAGACCAGAAATGAACTTTTCTTTCCAAAATTCTGAATTGCTTGAATCAATTGTATAAAGTTTGGATAGAAAAACATCTTGATGCCAAAGAAAATCAGATAACATTGAACAAATTAAGTTTATTAATTGAGCCTTTATTTTTTCTTCAACATTAATATAATCACCAACAAAGTGTTTGATTATATTAACTACAAGCATATGTATTGAATCTTGTAAATGTTGACCTTGAGGATTGATAAGGGGATTAGCATTTTCATCTTTCTTTGTTGCTGTATAGATCACTTGTCTTTGTGTTTCAGTGAGGTATTTTTCCCACCAACCATGTAATTGACCAGTAAAACCAAGGACAATTGCGTTTAGAGCATGTCTTTGATCATTACTTGCAATCATGCTAGTTGATGCATATATCATCATATGCTGGCATATTTGAAGAATCTGATATTCAAATAGACCATCTAGATTCCATTCATAGATAGTAGATCCATCAAAACAAACACAATCAAAATTTATGTTTTCTTCGAATAAAAGATCTGCAAGAGTTAGTCTAAGATAATAGTTTCTTATTTTGGATGTAGAAACCGTTGGTTTTTGTCTTTTATCCATTTTATTAATTTGTAAAGATTCTAGATCTTTAGATTTTTCTCTGTAATTTTCAAAAGGTTTTCCTTCATAATTTTCAGATTTATTTTCTGATTTAGATTTTTCTTCTAAAGAGTTCGAGTCAAAAGAATCCATGTCTGAACTTGAAACTTTAGAAGTTGAAGCTAAAACATTTATAGATTTTTCTTTGTCATGTAATTTTATATTGGTAAATTTGTATGATAATTTATTTACAAATTCATCAGAGAATTTTAGAGGGTTTCTTTTCTAACTTTAAATCTTTAAGGGCTTCACCTTGAAAACCTAAAGATTGTGTCTTGATTACTTTTGGTGGATTTATTTGCTGATTTAGAAGATTTTCAATTCTATCAGTTTGCTGACTAATAGTATGAAGATTTATATTTGTATAGTTGTTTTGTTCCAAAACATGGGCTAAATCTGTTTTGTATATAAAACCTTTCTTATCTTTATCTCCTTGAATTTTTCAACATTTTTATTGAAACAACAGATGTTTCTTTATAAATGATTTGAGTTAATGGAGGATGTATAGATTCTTCAGTCTTTAGTGAAGAGCTAGAAGAAGCTAAAATCCAAGCTATACTTAATTTTGTTATCATGTTTATAGACAAGTCTTCAATATTATATTTTTTCTTTATGGCGAGTTTCAGCCAGTCAAAGAAATAAATATTTCTTTGTCTGTCCTACATGAATTTATACAATTTTTCTTTCAAGAAATCTTTGTTTTCTTGAGAAACTAGAGCAAAAAACCTTCTGGATAAAGGATGAGTTTTAAGGTCAACTTTTATTAGTTCTTTATTAATTTCAAAATCATTTTCTAATGTCAAAACATTGACATTAAATTTAGATGCTGAAGGATTATACGTATGAGTTGGAGAGGATGGAGCTACAAGTATCTGTTGTATGTTTTCAGATGCTGAATATGATGGATAAACAAGTCATGTAGGTCTAGAAATTTCAGAAGGAGGAGGATATAAATATCTTGATGGTTCCTTTACTAAAGATCTTACTTCAAAAAGGGAATAGAAGGAGGATGAGAATAAGATTTCTTGGATGTTGAAAAGGAAACATAATGAATTGTAGGGATTCTATTACGAGAGTCAGTATGAAAGTTTATATCAACACTTCTATCATTGTTCTCAATAATAGAATCTATTTCTTCATTTTCTTGAGATCTTTCTGGTTGAGCGCTTTCAAGACGCCATTTACCATAGAGCTGGATGTCATTTCATAGGATTGGTTTTGGGGTGTTAACTTTATTTCTAAAGTTTGTTAGGAATAAAGTAGTGATACCTTTGACTTGATTTGAATAGGCTATATGCCTAGAACAATTGAATTCATGAGTTTATAATAAACCCGATAGATGAGAACAAGGTTTTGATTATGAGGATTCATATAAAAGCCTTTAGTCTAGATAGCTAACGTAAGAGCTTGAAGTGCACCTAGATCTGTAAAAGATACAAAAAAGTTTGGAAAACAATTGAAAAAGGTAGGGCCATTAGCCAAACTTGATTCAACCATTCTAATTAATGAATCACTGAATTTTTTATGTCTTATATCTTGAATACAAACAAGAACTTCTGTCTTAAGTCCAAGTCTTGTTAATGGCTTGATTGCAACTTGCACAAAGCCAAAATGAATATTATTGTATGATTGACCATACTGTTGAATTTGATGAGGCTATATGAGAGAAAGACTCTGAGCATTTCCTGTGATGGATTTAGTTCTTTCTGTTGCTTTTACTTTGTAACTTGATTTTAATTAAAAATTTTCCATTTTATAAATTTCATTTTTATTTACTGTAGGTATAGTCCAATCATAAATAGCTTGATCTAAATTGTCATAATTGATCTCTTCATAATTTTTAACAGACTTGGATGATATGGATTTAGATGATGAGGAAGGAAAAGAGGCAAGCTTCTTAATCATCTTAGACATAATCTATATTATAGAATTATTTTAATCAAACTACCATGAGTATCTAATGAGGAATGGAGGATTTATTGCCCAACAATCGCCTTAAACGCCTTAACATAGGTAACAACGGAGGAAATAGCAACCCCAACCTCACTCCGGGTAGAACAAGATTAAAATTTCTCAATAACAACAAATAAAACTAAGACTTTTGATCTTTTTAACTTTTGAGTCTTCTAAACCTATATCAAACACATAAACACATAAAAGTAATGTGAAGAAATACTTACAACAAAACTTTATTTGCCAACTTAGCTCTGATACCAAATTGAGAGTACAAAGGGTACAAGAAAATAGATAGAGCGAGAGAGCGGAAGCAAAAAACTGGACAGGGTTAGACCCAATTGACTTTGGAATGACCTCACTCATTAGGTATCCAAAATGAGAAGATGATGCAAAATATGACAAGAGTGTTAAAAGATGTGGTCTAAAATGAGAAGAAAGAAAAAAAAAAGCGTAATTCCACAAGAAATCCAACACTTACATGAGCTCGTGGCATAGTAAAAGGAGCCCAACATAGCAGTTTTGAGGTTATGGGTTCATGTCACGCTACCAAGAAAGAAAGAACAAAGAAAGGAAAAAAAAAAAACACTAATGCAACACAAACCTTTTGATTCTTTTGTTGGTTGGAATCGGTGGAACCATTAAAAATGGACGACTAAATTGACATACCATTATTTGGACTGATCGTTTAAACAAAGAGAAATTTATTTTAGCAACATGCCCGATTACCAAAGTGCATAAAATTACATTCGCAGATTTACTAGATTGTGGCTAGACATTCATACATTCGAATGGCAGAAGGCTGTACTGCAGGCTTTGCATTAAACAACCAATCTCCAATTCAGACTTTAGGACCAGTTCACGGAGACTCTACGACACCAATTTTATCCTATTACTTGCTAAGACAAGTAACAAGTTAGATAATCCCTGCATTATGAACAAGGGCAAAATATTCAAGAATACCCCACAGAATTTCCAAGCACTTATGCCTGGGGTTTACAGCTGTTTTGAAAAAAGGAAATTTCTCAGTGAGAATCTCCACAATCACCAGAGTCATTGCAGAAAAAAACAAAAAAAAAAAAGAAAAAAGAGGGAAAAAACTACTTTGTTGTCTCTTATTTTATAGTTCTCAAAGAAAAAGGAGGCAGAAAACCAGGGAAATATTCACAAAAGTTGGAGGTAGAAGATGGTTGTGGATTTTATGAAGTACTGATACTAAGAGGTAAGTGGTCTTTACTTACTGTTACATTGTACCTTGTTTTTCTGCTATTGCGATAGTGGAAACTTTTGCCATTATTTGGACGTGGATGATTTCCCAATTTTTAGAATTACCATAGTAAAAGAAAGGAGTCTCATTGTGTGGATAGTTTTGTGCGCCCCCATGAATTATGATTCAATTCACTTTAATTAATTATTGCTGCTTATTGCTTAGAATTCCTGCATGCACAATTAGGTTTGTTGGCATGGAATTGAATACAAAGTCATTCATGGTAAAGTATGTTCCAGTAAAAGATAATTAAAGAGATAGGTGAAGGATATCAGATGGATATCAAGTTATTCATCATAAAATAGGCGGGGTAAAAGATATAAGGTGGATATCTAGATAGGACTTTGGCGTTCCAATGATTTGAATTACTAGGGCAGTTGCTGGGTATTCATTTACTAGCTTCCCTTACCATCCTTCAATTGAGCTCATTTCACCAAAGTTGCTTGTAAGAAAAACTAACATATATGACCTGTTCGGCTGGGGAAGGTGGAGAGAAAACCCAATACAAACTTGGAATTCAGATTCTCGCCGACAATCTTCAAAGAAATAAATACAAAGATAACTAACATAGTAAGAAATTAAGTACCAACCTCGACTCAGGCAGAGGAGTCCAGCGCCAATACCTTGGGGTATCACCCCATATGATCTCGAGCTTCCTTGCAGACAACATGTAACACTTCTTGCCGGTCATTTTATCAATTGAAAAACTCTGCCAACGTAAAATCATTCATCATCATGATTTGATCATCTAGGACATGAATCAGCGAAATTAAAATTCATAGAGGCCCACCTGATTAAGGTGAAAGAGCATTGATCAAAGGTGAAACTAATAATAAAAAAAAATCATAAGAACACGGCAATATATACTGGTTTCACATTGAACATCGCCACAAGTAAGATCCAAGCCAACCATATTGGGGGCGGACCCGAGACTAACCATGCGGGTGTGAAGATCAGAGAAACCCCTTTAGATAAGATCTTAAAAATCTTGATTTTAAACAGAAATACTTGTTGTTCACTCTAATATTAAAACGACTGACAACATTTTAGCGAGAAATTTAAAACACTGAACATAAATGTTCCCCTGTATGGCGGGGCCCAATCAAAATTTCATATCAATAACAAATTCACATGTACTGCATTCAAATACGCAAAGCTAAAGGATCAGATCGTAGAAGCAATATTGATTGATCATTTGATTGGTGGTTCCAGTCCAACTTCTACTCATAAAATTTAGGAACTATCCATCCAACTTATGGGGTATCTAATTTGAGACGAATTGATAAAAAGACATGGAAGTCTAAGTAGTCAACTAATTATTAACCATTTTGCCCTCGTCGATGAGAATCGAGTCGGAGAGTCGGAAGAAGAGATCCTTGTTGGACAAGAAGTGAACAGGAGAAACGGATCCCGCGAGGATATCCTGGTAATCGGGCGGGAGGAATCTCTCCCAGACGATGTCGGATTCTGAAGCGGATCGGAAGATGGAACACATGGCCGAGCATCTGCAGGCATCTCGAGGAGATGTGAAGGAGATGATATGAGAAATACAGTCTTCAGGCAACCCGCTGAAGAGATCCTGACCCCCCATTTCTTACTCTCTTTTCGACGTCTTTGATATCACGGAAAGCAGCAATAGGAAAACACGGGTACGGGCTCTTATCTACTTATACGGCAAGTGGCAGGAGACTTATTAAGCAAGTGACTTCGTCATTAAGCTTTCTCTCTGCATTTATTTTCCTTCGCCGACTATTTAATAAAAATTATTATTACATACATTATAACAATTCTTCTTTTACGGCTGTCACGTGGCACAATTCTTTGTAAGAGATACGCGATACACTCTTATTAAAATTCTAAATATCATAGATAAAAAATTTTTTCCTAAAATAATTATCTTTAAAATTTTAAATTTCCCCTTATCTCTAAGAAAGTCCTAAATATTATAAGAATATTCACCTTAAAATCTAAAATATCTTTCGTATATAAAATCTTTACCATTCTTATCTCTACCAATTCCCACTGATTTCTTGATGGCAATAGAAATTGACGTAATTGACTAAGGAACTAAAATAAGATAGGAAGAGAATTTCAAGCAAAATATAACTTCCCTAAAAGTGCACCACCATTTGTTTGTAACCCAAGTGCTTTATAAATGCACCTTCTATCGTGGTTAAATCCAACGGTGGATAATGGTCCATCCATTAAAGGTAAGCTAGGTCATTGATTTTCGGTAATAATTCGAAAAGTTTTTGTCATGGAGAAACTAATGCAAATGGTTTTACAAGAACAATCTCTTTTGTAAAGTTTAAAAACGGTTGGAATAAAAATGACGGTAAACAAATTCTGCCTTCATCTGCATAAAGCATATATACCGGACCTAACATGCTCACTCTCAAACTTGAATTTTTTTAAAACGAAAATTTCTCTACAGTTTACTAAAATTCTATAACATGCTCTCAGTTTGATTAAATCCAAAAAAAATAAATTATGATTAATTGACTTCAAATTTTAATGCCCTTAAATCAAGGGTTAAAATGGAGCTGGTTTTCTTTCGCTTTACTTTTATACCGAAAGAGAGATCTCCATCCATCCATCCTATCCTACACAAAATGAAAAAAATGCATTCAAGTGGGCTAACCTTGCTCCAAATTCACGCTCCATATTGTCTTTGGCTAGTTTGACAATTCAATGGCAAAATAAATTCAAACTAAAGCTTTAAATCAAGAGAAAATAAATATATATATATATAAAGATTCCAATTATAATATGATAACTTTTTATCTTTAGTAACTTAATAAGAAATTTTATTTACTTTACCAAAAGTAGATGATTTTTTTATTATTTAATAGCTTGAAATTAATTTTTTTTTACATAAAGAAATTTTAAACTTTTATATTTTTAAGTTGACCCTCATATTTTTATGTCTTTTTAAGTGGAGACTTCATTTCACAACGTTTACAAATGAATTACTCAAACAAATTAAAAAAGGTGAAGTTGCAAAACATTATTCGACTCTTTGTTGATGGAAAGGATTCCACTGTTTGGATGGTCTCACTTATGGTTCATCATTTCATCTTCACTATATATATATATATATACACATATGTCACTCACCATTTCGGTGAGGGATACTTTTTTTTTGGACATTTTAAGTTTAAAAAAAACGTGAAATTTTGCTCTTTTGCATATTAATGCTTTTCAAAAAAGAAGTATCCATCACCAAAATGATGAGGGATATATACACATGAATATTCTCCTATATTTATGTGTATACTTTGAATGAGACCACAATTGCATCATAGTAGGTGATGGCGTGAAGTTGAAAGAAAAAGGCATTTTTCAAAATATCAATGCCAAACAGTGAAATGGTTACCGCTCACGCCTCGACTGCTGATGTAGCCCATTCAGTGGACCGGCAGATGACAAGATACGACTGGTTGTTTTGAACAATTATCGTTGCGGTAAGATGTGTCGTGCGTGACCTTCACGTGGGACCGACTTTGAAGCATTCCACCCACAAGTCCACAACTGAATTAATACAAAATGAAGAAAATGATCATAGAACTGTTTAAAGTCAAATTAGGTGTACCTCACTATAAACAGGCCATATATATGCTTGCGTTTATTGTCAAGAAACCGCGTGGAGTGGGGCTACATCCTATCACACCCTATCATGGATGAGCCCAGGTCAACCGTGTAGCACATTTTCTAAAACTCTATTTGGAGATCTGATAGAGATAACCTGGACCACTCAAGATGAATTTCATCCCCTTCGTAAATATATCTTAAGTTTCATTTCAAAAGGATTGACTCCCACCGTGTGATTGAATACAATGATGGATATCTTATTAGGCGTGGTAGCATGCTGCTGATATATGTTACTCCAAACCCAAGGCCAACTCAAGAAAATCTGTGGCCTAAAGAGACAATACTAAACAAGGCTTCTTTATTTTTGTATATTATTATAAATGTTTTATTTAAAATCAATTTTCCTTATTTTTTGAGATATAAAATTACCAATTAAGTTTTCATATTCAAGTTTTGCTACCTTATTTTTTCAATTGATATTATGGCTAATCCACTTAATCTTTTTTATTTACTAACAATAAAGGCTTGTGTTATGCCCAGGCTCAAAAAGAAACTAAAATTAATAAAGGATTTTAGATAAAAGGAGAACTATTTAGTAAAGTAAATAAATTATAATTTAGACTTAAACTTATAAATTTTTCATGCATTTTAAATTTTCAAACAATATTTTAATAAAAAAAGATAAGATTATGTTTGATTAAGTACCCTTGCCATTTTTTATTCTTACTAAATAGTGGAAAACAATATTAAGCTTCTGAAGAGATCCTGATCCTCCATTTCTTACACTCTCATTCTGAAGAAAACCCAAAGTCCCTCTTTCTAAGTTTCCTGCTCCTCCAATTGGGCCTCCATATATGCAGCCTTGTAAAAATTACAGGAGAGACTTTCTCTTTTCCTATCCCAGTACCAGAACCGGCTATACGCGCCTTGGAGATATAAAACTATACTATAGGACTCTAGTTATAGATTTTAACGAGCGTCCAGCTCTACGGAGGGCACATAGGAATTTTTTTTTACTATTATAATATGAAAAGTGGATCCAACATAATTAAGATAAAGCTTTGATGATAATGATGATAATAAATCTAGAGTATAGATTGTAACAAGATCAAAAAACCAAGGGACAAACAAACCTA
Source organism: Sextonia rubra (assembly GCA_037013555.1). Taxonomy (NCBI): domain Eukaryota; kingdom Viridiplantae; phylum Streptophyta; class Magnoliopsida; order Laurales; family Lauraceae; genus Sextonia; species Sextonia rubra. Next base: position 51,550,388 of record JASUAD010000001.1, read on the forward strand.
CCAAGTGCCTACCTTTTGGGCCCAGAAAAACCGAGGAATAAACCAACCTAGTGCATTATATTCATTTTCATCCTCATCTAATCTTTACTCCCGGTTGAATTAAGTTTGAAAAAAATTCCATGATTAATAAACCATCAAATTTTAGAGCCTGTGACACTCGACAGGAAAAGGCGTTGGGATGGATCGTTAAAGATAGAGAATGCATGCCCCAACTTATTTTTATATGCATCAATGGTGTATAATTTCACAGAAATTCATTAGTAACCTGAACCATAGAATTTGAGGATCACAAAGCAAGAAAATATCCATGGCATTACACTCATTGTTCAATAGATCCACATAGGTAGATTGCAATGGAAAGAAGTGCACAATCATATTACCTGTGCTAAATGGGCACCACATCAAATTCATGAACATGATAAATTCGCCTCCACAAACATCACTTGCACACGGGCCTTATCTCAATGCCTTCAATGATGAGGCCCCTCTTCCAATGACCACCTATGATCTCCTTAACAGCGATCTCTACATCTCCGTCCTCTCCCTCATCATTGAAGAACTCACCAACATCAATCTCCATCCACTCATCATTCCTTGCTTGTGGGACCTGCCCATCACCGATTGGGCCCCATGGCTGTTGCAAATAAGCAATGTTGTTGGATTGATAACCCCCTAATTTAACTGACGTTTCTGAAGAAGGGTGGTCTAGTCCAGATGTCCATTCAGCATATTTGATGACAAGGTAGGCCTCGTAAGTAGTTTTGGGAGACAAAATATGAGAATCAATCTTCACACGGATCTCTAACCAACAGACCATCAAGAGCTCTGCCACCTCTTGGAACCTATGGAGAGGAACATGAGAATAGGTTAATGAACATGTAAAGGGTAAATACAAAACACAAATTAACAAGGGTTCCGGTAATTCTAAAACTCTCACCATGTGGATGATAAACTAAAAATCAATCTTGATCAGAAATGAACTAAAATGAAGTAGCGCAAAGGAAGAAAATTAACCAATAGGCTAATATCCAAGCTAAAAGGCTTAGGGATAAAATGTCTAGGTGCCTCACCAAAGACAAAAAAAACTGAGAATCAAACTCAAAATCTCAAAATCTTTGTTCAATATCAATGTCTATATATATATATGGGCCTTTTCCTGTGCATCCGTCCCTCATAAACTTTTCGTTCACACTCTTTGGTGGGGCCCACTGTGGACCCCACCAAGGGATGATTTTTTTTTTTTTTGGGGGGGGGGTGGGGGGGGGGGGGGTTGGAAAAATCTATGTAAAAGCACCATACATATCAAATTTGGTCTCAATCACATATCTCTAACCACTTCATCCATGGCTTACAAATTCATTCCGTTCGGATTGGTGTATAGTCAATCCAACGATCCAATAAATTCGGATCCTACCAAAAGTTGGGGCGAGTTGCTATCATGGAGTCCCATATGTGTTACAAGGTTTGGATTGAGTGATAGATGATCTCCACCTAGAGTTCTCACGAAAAAATGGTGAGGGACAGATGCGTAGGAAGATTCTCCATATATATATATATATCCCATGAATAGAGATTATATCTTTATTTGTAGCTAGCATACTTTCTGAGGAAATAAACTAATTCAAATCAAATAAGAAGTCCTAAACAAAACATAATTGGATTTGGCAAATATTAAGAAAGCAACTAAATCAACTACTAATAATATAATCTATTCTAATCTATTGGGCCTTATTGGTCATAGGTCTAATGGGCTGGCCAATCATGCCGGCCTACATCAGTTCTCCCCCGCTTGGAGGAGAACTCGTCCTCGAGTTCTGTACATATCCACTTGGGTCGAAAATCATTCGGACAAACTGTTGTCTTGTCTTTATATTCGTATTTTCATGACATGGCTTGAAAGCTTGTTGTACTCTCTTCCTCCATGTAATAGTAGATCAAAATGATTTCGACTGTTGGTCTTTGCATGGAGCTTGAATGTGTGAACAAACTAGTAGATGCTTCAAGTGTTGATATTCAGATATCCATACGTGATCTCTGAAGATGAATTCAATGTGGGAAACTTTAACAACATGAATTGCTTGTGAGACAACTAAAACTTTAACAACATGAATTGCTTGTGAGATAACTAAAACTTTAACAACATGAACTGCTTGTGAGATAACTAAAACAATAAATTTCACTGTTGGCGTCCTAATTGGATTTTCTGGAAAAGGCAGAACAATCAATTCTCTTGGATGTTCAATGTCTACTTGTACGTCAGCTTGATGTACCTTGTGCTTCTCACTTGAAGTTTTAATGAGATCTTTCTTTCCATGAATAGGCTTTTCAACATCATCATTGGAATTTGTTTCCTCTATGTGTTCTTCTTTTGACTCTTCAATTGATGGTGAGGAGGTAGATGAAGAGGTTGCTGGTTGTAATGGAAGAAGGTCAACATATCGTCCTCTCCAAGAGAGAATAGATATTCTTCTCTTTATCATATTGCACTTTCCGATCAAGAAGCCATGGTTGTCCCAAAAGAATATGAGTAATATTCATGGGAATTACATTACACCAAATTTTATCTTCATATATACCAATCTTGAAAAATACTAGACATCTGTGAGTTACAGTAATGACAGAAGCATTAGACCATGCAACTTTGTAAGGCTTTGGGAGAATTTTTGTTGGCCAATTGAGTTTATCAATAACATCTTGTGCCACAAAATTGATAGCACTGTTATGATCAATAACCAGATTGGCTAACCTGTCTTCACACCTTACTCGCGTCCGAAACATCATAGTTTGTTTCCACTCTTTGTCTTCTCTTTCATTGGTGGTGAGAAGTCTGTGAATGATAAGGGTATATCTTCTCTTGCAAAATTTGTTTCCATTAGATGATCTCTCATTCGTTGTGAAGAATATTCTTGCTCAGGCTTGATTTTGTTACAAGTGGGACCATTGAAGCAAGTGCTCAATATGAATTGCTTTCTTGTATGCTTCATGAACACTGTGACATGGTTTCATCTTTTCAAGAATGTCTGGCTTCAAACCTCTAATAAAGCGAGTTAAATCATGCAGCTCATTCTGTTCCAAGCCACAAACTTGGTGCAATCTCGAAAATTGATTTAGATATTCATAAACTATCGAATCTGCCTGTCTGAGATTGAGGAATTGCTCAAAGTAGACCTTATTTGCAAAATACCAATATCCATATTTATATTCATACAACATGCTTTGAAATTCATCATATGGCCCAAAGATTTGCATAGTGACTTTGATGGAAGAATACAAAATTTTCAAAAAAGGACTGACCTGATAGATCAACCAGATGGATAGAAATATGCTTGTGAAGACTGATTGTAAATCATAATTCAGAGGACCAAGATTTCACCCCTTTTGAAAAACATAGGATGTGATTGATCAAATAGGAAATTTGAACTTTGGACTGGCTTGGCTCCGTGTTAGTTGGGCTTGCTTATATATATATATTTATTTATTTAAATATAGAGCTCTAATATCGGGTCGGGCCTAACCCGAACTGGATCCCAGCAATTGGGCTTGGCTGCAGTCACTTGGGCCCCCTTTGAACTATTGCGACGATAAAAACAAAGGGTTTCAAACACCCTTTCTCTTACTGGATGGAGACGAAAGAAAGAGGAGCGGCGAGAGGAGATGAAATGGACACGCTGAAGGCAACGAAGGCGGCGAGGGTGAACGACGAAGCCATTATGGCAAACGAAGGTGACCATGGGCAACAGCGAAACGAAACAGATAGGAGGCGCGACTGGGTAGCAACGATGGAGATAGAGAAGCGATCGTGTGCCTGGGCTCGCTGCCGGCGGTGAGGAAGCAGCAAGGAGAGGTGAGCAAGTCAGCGGTGCGTGGCGTTGAGTTGGCTGCTACGGTGCACGGTACGCCCTCTGATTTTGATCTCTCCTCTGTTGCTTCTTACTTCTATTTTTTGTTCTCTGGGTTTGGGAATGAATGACAGCAACCGAGGGGTGGGTTCTGCGATAGAGAGGGTTTGGGTTTCCGGTGAAGAGATGGGTTGGGTTGGTGCAGGTTTCGTTGGGACAGAGGTTCTGGTGAAAGGGTTGAGGGTTGGTGGAGGAGTTCTGATGGGCTGCCGGAATGGATTTGGGTGTCAGTGGAGGGGGGTATCTTTAGGGTTGGGGAATTTGGGTTCGGATAGGTTGTCGTGGGATGGGGAAAATGAGGATGAGGGAGAGAATGGAAGGGGGGGTTCGGATGTTAGGGTCGGCAAAGGGGAAAAGGGTGTCGACAGAAGTCTGAATGGGTTTCTTTGGCGGGATTTGGAGGGTGACTGTGAATTGGTGCACTATGACTGAGAGGATCTGCGGTGAAGGGATTTGGTGGGCTGTGACGGCAATAGTGATTAACGAAGATGATAATTAATGATGGATGGTACCTCGGATCAGCGATCGAAGCGGCGATCTGAGAATAGATCTTCACTCTTATACCAATTAAAACAACGCAGGGGAAGAATATTAACCAAAAGGCTAATCTCCAAGCTAAAAAGCTTAGGAATAGAATGTCTAGGTGCCTCACCAAAGACAAACAAAATTGAGAACCAAACTCAAAATCTCAAGATCTTTGTTCAATATCAATGTCTATATATACCACATGAAGAGAGATTACATCTTTATTTATAACTAACATACTTTCTAACTAAAGAAATAAACCAATTCAAATCAAATAAGAAGTCCTAAACAAAACATGACTGGATTTGCTAAATATTAAGAAAGCAACTAAATCAATTACTAATAATATAATCTATTCTAATCTATTGGGCCTTATTGGTCATAGGTCTAATGGGCTGGCCAATCATGAATCTGGCCTGCATCATCAAAGAAAGGGAATGTGACACATTTCCCCCAACCACCATGAGCAATTTGAGAGCCAGTGATTTCCAAGGGCAAAATATTGGAAAAAGAGGTGGTGGAAAAGCAAGAAAAGATTTCAATGAGTCATAAAAAGAAGATGGTACTTCATTGTTGTCCTTTTTTATTTTTATCACAATACTGAAAACTTTTGCCACTTTTTGGCTGCAAAGGTTTTTCCAAGGCATCTATCATGTCAAAAGTAAAGAAATTTAAGAACACTTTATTTGAAATAATAAATTACCATAAGTTTTATTCAATTCAACTCTCCATTTTATACAAGAAAGGAGACCAACAGATAACTTAAAATTTAAACATTGATTTTTTTCCTAAAATCTCTAACATCTTAGAAATCTAACAATAACATCAATATTTATGAGCATCAATCTTCCCACAGATCTCTAAACAACAGACACTCAAGAGCTCTGCCACCTCTGGGAACGAGGGAAGAACACGGGATGACACAAAACAGAGAGTCAAGTTTCAACTTAGAATCAATAAAGTTACATTGGAAATATAGTTGTCAATTCCAGCCGGAGTGTTCTGGATTTGACGTGGGGCAAAACGGAATGCTGCCAAGAAAGTTCTGGGTCCAATTCAAGCCCATCCCGGTTGTTTCAACTAGGTTTCGACTTTTGCGGCTGAAATCAATAGAGGTGGTAACAGTTGTTCCCCTTCCTAGTTGCTCCCCTTCCTTTTCATATGTTTTCCCCAATTGTGCCTTCAGCCTCGTTTGTATAGCAGGAGTAGAGCAGGAAAGTAAAGAAATAATTGATGTGACTTAGAATTTTAGGTGTGCCAACCGAAGAAGTACAAGGACTAAAACTGATGTTGCATAAAGTTTTACTTGATGGATATTTGGATTAAAAAAGGGTAAGGTAAACTGTGGATGTAACAAAAAGTATATAGCTTCCCCCTCTGTTTGACCCTTCCCAACTTAGATACACGGGGAGAAGTAAAATTCTGTCCCGTAGTGCTTGCGTGAATAGTTGTGTGCCTTTGTGATTCAATTCACTTTCATTAATTGCTGATGCTCATTGCTTAGAATTCCAGCATGCATAATGTGATTTGTTTGCATGGAATTGAACCCATAGTTATTCATGGTAAAATGGGCTGCAACAATGGATAGGAGGAGCTGATGTAGGCTAGATCCAAGATCCGGCCCGACATTGATGGGCCACTTTGATGGGCCCCACTTGATCCATGATCTGTCCAAGATCAAGGATCCCTTAGTTAAATAGTACTAAATTAGTTATTTCCTATTTTATGTTGGTTGAGATTAGGATGGACTTAATTTAATTTAGTAATCCATGATTGTTAAGGATTACTCTTTCCAAGTTTAGCAATAGCCCTTCCTATACAAGAAGGAGTCATTCATTGTAATAGAAATTCTTATTTTCAATAAAATAGAAATTCTTATTTTCAATAAATTAAAGTTCCCTTTGTGATTTATCTCTTTCATGGTGTTTTTCCTCTTGTGAGGGTGTCCTAGGGGCTGAAATCCATCGCAAGATTCGAACAATCATTCGAAAGATTGTTTTACATTCGATCAGAGATCTAGGGCTGCGCCAGGAGTAAAAAATATAAGGTGGAGATCTAGATAGAAACTTGATTTTCCTGAGATACAAGGGTGACGCTTGGGTATTCATTTACCATCTCCCCCTAATTCATTTTCCATTAATGGGAGATCATATAATGGCCATTTATGGATCGCCCTTGTTTCCCCAATTTGAACCACTTGCAAGAATAAGTTCCTTTGATTTCCTAGGAATTCAATGGCATGGCATGTTTGCAAGAATAAGTTCCTTTGATTTCCTAGGAATTCAATGGCATGGCATGTTTGTTCATGTGATCGAATATAGGATTGTGTTTCCATGAGTGGTTAAAAATGAAGAACCAGATGTGAATATCCAAAAATAATCATAAATAATCTCCTCTATAATGAAAATTGAATCAAGGGAAAATTGCAAATGAAAACCAATCCATCACCCTAGTGATTCAACACCTAGGAAAGTGAAGCTCTGATAATTCCTATAGATTCATGTCCTATGTATTTTATGCAAACAAACAGGCTTTGCAAAAGAAAGAAGATGTTCTCCTATGAGCAACGCGATCCAGTAAAAATGGATTGACGCCTAATTGTTGTAGGAGAAAATTCTCCAGTAAAAGAAAACCCTAATATAAATAGATTCTTTGGCCTAGAAAAGGCAGAGAAAACCGAAAACCTAACACACTTAAAACAGATACTGTCCACTTGCTGTCTTTACAGCAAAATGACACCCAAGAGTATTACAATCAGACATGACATTCAGTTTCTCGTCAGCAACCTTCAAAGAAATAAATACAAAGACTGAATAACAAAGTAGGAAAATAAGCACTAACCTTGATTCAGGAACAGAAGGCCACTCCCAATACATTGGAGTATCACCCCATGTGATCCCGAGCTTCCTTGCAGACAACATGAAACACTTTTTGCCAGTCATTCTCTCTATGGAAAAGCTCTGCCAACGTAAAATCATTTATCATCATGATCAAGGATATTAATTAAAGATTTGGTCAAGGGTTAGATGTCTAATTCTAGGCTAGCTTGCATTCATATGGGCCCAACTGGTGGAGGTGAAAAAGCATAGATCTTATAAAAACAGCTGAAACATTGGTGTCACATTGAACATTGCCACACGTTAGATCAAAGTCAACACCTTGTTTAATGCTCTTTTTGTTTTTGGATTTTTTTATCCTGTCTTACCATGAAAGTTGATTTTTTGCGATATCGCATAAAATTGCCTTGAAATATCAAGAAAGAATAAGACATCACTATCTAAAATCTTGTGATATTGCAAAAAAAAAGTTCTGTAATTTCACAAAAATAGTTTATTCTTCATCTTGGAGACTCATGACGCCGCAGTTAGACGTAGCTATGGAAAATCTAAACCACTAAAAATAAACATAATAAAAATTTTAAACAATTGAAAATTAATGCCCATTTCAATAAGGTTTGCACCTATTCTCAGCAAGTGTCTTGACAATATGAAGTGTCTAACACTAATAATTTGAATTCGAATGCGACCTTAACTCCTGGTGTTGGTAAAATTTTCAGGGATCATTCAATCTTTGCATTTTACATTTCTAATGTGTGTCCGATGGAGCAGGGATCTCCAGTCTAAACGAAATCTAGACCCTTTTTTTACTCAATATTGATAGCTAACCTAAGTTGTCAATAATTTCAAAGTGAGCCCAAGTCTGAACTCCTAGGGGTGGTAAATTTGTCACCTAAGAAGCATAAACACAGACACAGGACATGAATACGACACGACACGGACACACCGACACAACATTTCTGAAAAAAGTAGGACACGGACACGTCGAGAACACGTTAATATATGTTTATTTATATATATATAATCATATAGTAAAAAAGAATTAAAAAACGGAAACATTGGGCCAATAACATGGCATGATTAAAAAAAGAAGAGACCATAAAAATTTTGTTGCAAGAATAAGTTGCCATTGATAATTATGAAGGCCAGTTGGCTATAAGGTGCATCTCAAATATCCACCTCAATTTTACAGGTGCCCATCAATAATTATAAAAATTTAATTGCTGGTCCTAAACATTATCCATCGATAATTATACTTTGACCCCCCCCCCCCCCCCCCCCCCCCCCCGCCACCCCCTTTTATTATATTTTGACCCTCAAAATATTTTAAATTCAAATTAATGCCCCGCAATGTCCTGCCTTGTCTCGGCTGTGTCCCTACCATATTCGAAATAAAAAAAATAAAAAAATAACAAGACACGTTTTTTAGCTTGTCGAACACATATCCCGCTGTGTCCGACACAAACACGGGGACCCTATTGGCATGTCCGTGCTTCCTAATTTGTCACAGATTATTCAAATTTTACACCTCAAAAGTTGGCCCTATTGTATAACTAGCAAAGAGAAACCCATGCTCAAACAACTTCATTTCTAATACGAAATTTGTAAAGCGAGAAATATTGAAAAATTAAGATGCATAGTCTTTTTTATTCAATACTTCTGTTATACTGCAATTAAAAAGTAAAATCAATGAGATTTTACATTGAAAAGATTAATATTAACAAATGTTTGCGCTATAGCCTTATGCTTGTCTCAAATATTTAACGCATAATCAAAGTTTTATCCCATGTATATATGGAACACTACCAAAATAAAAGTTTCAAATAGCCAATGAACTTTCAATCAACAATTATTAGAAATTGCAGTATTCGATAATGTACACAAAGGTCATCATTTACTAAATAATAACTTCATATGAGGAGATTAAATCACATTTGTAATTCAAATATATCACATGAGATAGGCCCAACTCTAGTTGAAGTAAAGTTTTTTGTGATATAGTTGAAGGTGAAATAGTGGTTCTATTATAGAAAAAAAAACTAAAATAACATTTAAAATTCAATTTGAATATAGACATATTTTTTTATGTACAAGAACTCTGCTATTATGGGAAAAGACTGAAATATTACTGTACAAAAGAAAGATCATTTGGTTGTAACATTAAAAACCATTGGTAGTAACATATAAAAACAGAGATCTTGAATTTAGATCTGGATTCCAAAAACTGTAAAATACGAATCCATTAGAGGAAAAGACCTCAAAATATGAAATAATCAAGAAGTGATAAATTAGTAAACAAACAAAAAGGAAAAAAGAAAAGGTCTTCTGCGATTGAGAGGAGCAATGTCATAAAGGTTGAGAAATCTCAAGTTGTAAATGAATAACAATTCCAATCAGAAGGGATAGGAATAAGACTTGTAAGTGATAGTTACAAGCAAATCGGATAATTGATGGTGTTGATGACAGTTACAAATGCTTTTGTAAGTAGAATAAAAGTGATCCCAAATCAGAACAACTTTAGAATCTAATAGTTTGATTTTGTTAGCCTAAAGTTGAAACCCTAGGCAAATTGGATGAAAGATTTCTTCAAAAAAAGGAAGAAGCAATAAAATTTAGATCAACATTCGGACATGCATGTCTGAAAGGACAGTTTAAGTTGTTCATTAGCAGAAATATAAAAGCTAACATGACAGTCTGAAAACAACACTCAAACAATACTCATCTAAGAGTGTTGTTATATAAACACAGTATGCTCTGTATCTAAGCTATAGAACTCATTTTGTGATGCTTTAATATAACTCCATTGTTAGTATAAATAAATATATCTAAGTGCCAAATAGGTGCACAATTTAGTCAAAACAATAGATGTTGTGGAACTGTAGAGCATTCTCAGATCGATTCTTGAAAAAGCCTTCCAACTCTGAAGACTCTTGTTACCATAATGACCGCATGTCCATAGTGGAGTGGTACCAAAATGTAGACAAACTCAGTTTATGCAAACATAGCTTAGTGGTTGTGACATTTGCATCAAAGGGAATGGTACGTTTGGTTCCAGGAAGGCATTTGAAGTTACAGAATACAAAATACATATTTTATTGATGGAGATAATTATCAACAAAAGCTTTCACTATCAAGTGATTCTCATAGACAAACTAAAACCATAACAATTCCCTACCCAAACTGATAAAACATTTTTACTTTAAATATATTCATAGAAATTGCACAAAGGAGAATAATCATTATCAATTTGGATACAGTAACAGAATCATTTTAATGAAGAGGCAGTTGATATAGAATTAATTTTAAAACATTTTGAGGGCAATACAGTACAGCTTTAAAATAGTATATTAGAGGTAGTCAGTACTTGACTCTCTTGAATTTAAAAAAAAAAAACAATGGGAATCGTAACTATAAGAGCACAGCTAAACCAGAACGATTGTAGATTGAAAGATTTTGGTAAACTGAAAAATGAGATCTCTCTCTTCTCATACATTTGCTCAACTCTTTCTTCATGTTTGTTTTAGTCTTTGATCTGAAACATTATAATCAGTACCTGTAATATTCATGCGATGCATTCAGATGAAGGGGGTTAAAGGTTATTGGTGAGCAGTGGGGTGCATTTAGATAGTGGGGGTATTTGTTGTTAGCGAGAGCCTATAGATAAGAAACAAATTTTTTGAGAAACTCATCCAGGTGGGTGGGTGGGTGGGTGTGTGTGTTTTTTTCTTTTGGAGCAGTTTCTGGATGACAGAAAAACACCAAAGAAATTTAAAAGTGGGAAGAGTATGGTTGTAGAGGTAGTGATAGTGGAAATGGCTATCTGAGAAGTAATGGGATTGTTTGGGGAATACGGAGATGTGTTGTAAGAGTCAAAATAAATTGGTTAAAATCAAATATATATATATAGATACAATTTGCTGATTTATTTTCTTCATTTCGAGCCCAAAAATAAAACTGTACTTAAATTTGACAAAAATAAAGGAAAGGCACACACCTGTACACAATAAAAAAAAAAAAAAAGAGAACTATGCAGGTGAAAAGAAATCATCTAAACAACAATAGTTTTAAATGATGAACATATAATCGATGATATTGCCGGTGAAGGAACAATTGAACAAAATATATTATCAACCAACAGCAACAAAGAAAAACTTTAGCAAAAAAAAAAAACACACATTTGTGCAACAACCAATACATACCAAGCATATTTTTTTGGACAAATGAACTAATAAGAAGATGAGAAAATCAAGCTGAATCCTTTCCCTTCCCATCATCCTGAATTATAAGGTCAAAGTGAGATGGGGAGTAAGGACATTGGTGGAAGATTACCATAAAGTAAAACCTATCACTATTTTAGGAGACCCATATCCAGCAAAAACAGAGTGTGCATAAAGAGTCTATATCATTTGATGCTCTCATTTAGCATAAAAATCCATCTTAACAACTGACTGAACCGAGCAATAAACTAAGAGATATTTACCAACTTAAGTTAATAGATAGGTAAATAACAATAATAATTTTGAGAAATAATAGTACAGAAAAAAGGCAACCATAAGCAAAGATCTGAGTCCCAAATCCAACACCATGGGAAAAGAAAACCCAAAGGAAAATTAAAAAACCTAGATCCACATCAGAACAGGCCCTTTTTTCAAGGCATTTAACAAATAAGATACTTCAATTTTGGCCACTAAATACTATTTTATTTTAGAAGTAACATGGCCAAAGAAAGAAGGAATAAAAAAAAAAAACCTTAGCGATGGTGTCAAATTTGGTAAAAAAATCCAGTTGCAAAATGTTTCACATATGGCCAGCCGAATACACATGTTGCGAATCTACTGCCAAAAGAAGTTATGCTGAAAGCAAAGAAGGGAAAAAAGAAAATAAAGACAAAAAATAAAATAAAAAATCTTGTCATGAATGTTTTCCCAACGAAGATTTGCTTTGATTGTTGATCTTCTCATGCACATCTCACTCTCACACACCTCATCAGATGAGATGTCATCGTGGAACCTATTTTCAAAAACCCAATTCAAACACGCAGCAAATGAGAAAATGAAATTCCTGCAACTCAACTCAATAAGAAAACTCACAATTCAAAGAGTGATTTTACCTAAAATTTAGCGGCATAGTATAATGAAAATTGGATCTCCTTTCTTCTTTTCTATGATGGATCACTAAAATATTTGGCACTTTCTCTTTCAAGGGTGGAGGCAAAGGGATAAGGGGATGAAAGGGAGCCGAGAAAGCCCTTGTGTGAGAAGAGGAAATGATACTCCAAACGACTGCAAGCAATTTGAAGGAGTTAGGAGAGAGGTTGCGAACAAAAACACTTGAGAAGTTACAATTGCATTAAAAGTGGGAGAGAAGGGAAATGAGAGGAGAGAGAACACCAAAGAGTGGGGAGGATATTTAAGACAGATTAAAAGTCAATTGGGCATTAATTAAAAATCAATTATATATATAAATAAAATAAAGCCAATTGGTTCCAATTGCCAATTTCAAATTCAATTTTGACCATTCTACAATTTTAACCTTCTCTTAATAGCATTCATTAAAAATTTGACCACCTCTTAATATCAGCAATAGATTTATCTTCTCCCCATCCATCCCTCATTACTCCTCTAAAAATTTCCCAGTGAAACCTATGGTCAATTAATTTTGTCTGCCCTGTTTAAGCACCTCATTAAGTGATTCATAAACTTAGAGTCTCTTCCTCTTACTAACTCCTCTTCTTCCTCAAGGCCCTTCCTGACAGTAAAAACCCTCTCCATCAGTTTTCTTATAACAGTATAACTCTTACATGTTTTGATGCAACCCCAGATCCACGATCGAAGTGTAGATCAATCTCCCGATTGATCGAATCCAATAATGGATTCAGCCTTAGATTCAGCCACTAGGGCACCCTCACAAGAGGAAAAAACACCATAAGAGGTAAAATCTCAAATAAAAATTTTATTGAGTAAACATAAGCATTCCTTACCATGAAGCGCAGCATTCTTATATAGAGGAGTTGCTTGATCCGTAAGAAACAAAACTTCATAATATTGAAATAAGACTAGACAAAATAAGAAACTTACTAATATTAACCTAATCAAATTAAACTATTTAATAAAATCATTAAATAAAAAGATGTGATATTGGGCCTATAGACTGGGCCTAATGGGTTGGCCGACTCATGGTTTGGCCTGCATCACGTTTCTTCTCTAACCATTTATTTAAAACCTTACATAACCATTTATTTAATACCTTAAAGATCAAACATTATTCCCATTACAAGCATTTACAAACACTGAAGAGAAATGGCAAAGCCTTCAGCTTTCTTTTTTATTCTTACTCTATTTGTTTCCAATTCTTTCCATTTCATTGATCGTTGGAGGAGGATTCTTTTCATTTCTTTCCACCTATATGTCCAAGTCCTTGCATCCGTCTCTCTTTCATTGACTTTTATATTTTGAGGTAAGGTTTTCTTTGGCTCAATTTCTTTTCTTTTTTTTTTTTAGAGATTTTGTATTTTTGGATGATGATGTGAAAGACTTTCATGGTGGTTGTGATGATGAAAGATGTGTTGCCATGTTGTTTTTCCTCCCAACATTCTAAAGCATGTAATATAGAACAAATGCATGTGCCGATGATTGACATCTACGTGCATGTTCTACATAGAAAGAAAATAAAAAAAAAATACATTCCACTTTTCTTTTGGATAACGTATTATTCTCTCTATCATTTTTTAAAAAAAAAGGTTAGCTTTTTACTTATATTTTAAGATTTTGAGCTTGATAAGTGTTGAACTGGGCCTCTCTTCCATGACAGGCCAAGATCTCAACTCCTAATGTGTTTTGATTTAGATTTTATTTATTGTATGTTATGCTTCTGGTGTATGTGATAGGCATGTGTGTCTCTAATCTAATGTCTGTAATGGTGAAATTGAAATACAAAATAAACATATACATTTTTTTTCTGGCTTTTGATGAATATACCATTTAACTGTCCATTTTGGTGAACTCAAATGCAAAATGCCCAGCTTCAGGCTTTGGAGTGAGCCAAAACATTATTATAATACTAAGCGAAGCGGCATGGATCTGGATCCAAACCCATCTTTGTGTGAAGTATTTCCTACAGAATACAAAAATAATTCTAAAAGAGTGCTTGTTTTTAATTCCATGTAGACCTTTTCTTTTTTCTTTTTTGTTATCATACTATTATGAGAGAAAGTCAGCTACAATTATTGAAGTTGTTTATTTTTGCAATTATTTCTTGTTCTTCGTTGTTTTGAATATCTTTGATTTTATTTTCTCTCTCTTTTTTAAATATTTTATTACTCTCTTTGCCATTCTCATTGACAAAAGAATTTATTATTATTTTTTGTTTTGTTTTGTTTTGTTTCTAAAATAGTTTTTTTTTTCTTTCAATAGTTTTTCTGCCCATTTTCAATAATGATCATGAAGAATACACAACCCATGCATAAGTTTTGAACTTATTTTCCCTTTTCGTTTCATTTTATGCCTTTTGTTCTAATTATATTTTTATGTCTATATTTTACCAGAAATTCTTAAGCTCAATTTTCATCTTATTTTCTTCTAAAATTCTGAAAAATAACAATGATAATTATTTTTTCAGTATTAATTATTATATTAATTTAATATATCTTTGTTTTGGCCCAGGCCCAAGGCACGGGCCTTTGTTGTTAGAATCCACATGCATCGGAACGTATGGGAACATGGGAGGCATAGTCAAAATCAAATGGAGCTTGAAATCAGTTTGATTCATGTATTATAATATATTAGACCAAATGACAATTAGCAAAAGTCAGAATCTTGCAAACTGTAGAGTTCCACGAAGTCAAAAGTCAAGAGACGATAAGGACAGAACCAAAAGAAAAAAAAAAAGAAAAGAAAGAAGCCGCATAGGTACCATTCTGGAATGGTCGATGAGAACCGGGTGGCATAAGCGGAAGAAAAGCTCCTTTTTCGACGAGAACCGCAGAGGGGTATCGGCTCCGGCGAGGATATCCGGGTAACCCGACGGCAGGAATCTCTCCCAGACGGCGTCGGATTCTGAAGCGGATCGGAAGATGGAAGATACGGGCGAGCATCTGCAGGCATCTCGAGGAGATGTGAAGGAGATGATATGAGAAATGCATTCTTCAGGCAACCTGCTGAAGAGATCCTGACCCTGACCCTGACCCTGCCCCTGCCCCTGACCCTCCATTTCTCTCTCTCTCTCTCTCTCTCTCTCTCAGGCAGTCAGATTTCAGGGGAAAGGCAAAAACCCTACCCTAAGTCCTTCGACTTTAGGCATCCTGCCTCCAATTCCAATGCAATGGACATTATATTTATAGGAAAAGTATGTGGAACTGCGGAGGATTCGTTTTTTTTTATAACACCCCTTTTTTCGAAATATATTTATATACACCTATCTTTTTTATTGGATAACTTTCTACAGCCAATGCCTTCGCCACGAAGTAAGAAACTTGGAACACGAGTTTGTTTTCTTTTCTTGAAAGGCATTTTTACGCTCAATCTGCGCAGTCGCATCCATCCAGCGTACACGTCGCGTTCGTCGGGATATCCATAAGCTCATCGTGCAGAGAAATCATATACAAAGGGCTGCTGAGGCTCCAGCATAGCGGAGTTTAGAATGATAAGATGTACAGTGTGTTACTTTCATTTTAAGAGGTTGTTTTTGTAATTTGAATTTATCCTCTACGACGCTATCTGCAATTGGATCAAACTGCCCTTCTCTGGATAATAAAATAAAATCAAATTGTGAAAATCATAGAGGCCGTCGGCTCTGATTATATAATTTAGGCCTGTTTAATATTTAGACCCGACTTGGATTAAGTGAAAGAAACCACGAAGCCTAAGCCTGGTTCAAAAGGGGTTTTTTTGTAATTTATTAATAATTTGTCCAAATAATTACTAAAATACTACTGCTGATGAAAGCCTGATTTAAAACTGACCTCTTTGTTGTTATAAGCCATTAAAGAAGATCAACAGTCTGGATTGTGAGTCAAGGGCCCCACCCATGGGAGACAAATTTACCATGGAAATGACTGAGGCAGCAGCTTTTGCAAGGAGGAGGTCGGTGAAACTAAGGCGTCTGCATGCGTGACATTTATATTTACATAAATGACGCTGGAACGAGTTGTATGTCAATCCGGCTGGGTAATGAGAACGCCCCACCCTGAACCAGACCCGACCCATTGATAAACCTACTCCAGATCCCTAATGGGCCCGGCATATCTAATTGGGTTAGAAAGATGACGGTTTCTTTGGAAACATTTATGGTGAAACGCAGATATATATTACAATGTGCGGGGTCAACATCTGCTATTGCCCACAATTTGACTTGCGGCGTATAACTTCTTGCGATGGATGCAGCTGCGAGTTGCCACTTCATCTTCTTTCTCCATCTATCTGATTCAGAAAGAGGAATATTTAAGAGAAAGTGCAGCGTAGGCCATGGCTGGCATCCAACAACTAGTGGGTCGGTGGAGTCCTCGTCAGGGCTGGTTCCGGGGCACGTGGTTTTGCACAGATAAAGTATTCTATTGGAATGTGTATCTCATACATACATGACACATGTTCTTAGCGAAAAGACCAACAAAGGAGTTGAATGCATCTCAATCTCAGTCTGGCCATGTATATACACCAAACATTTCAATTTTAATCCATTCACCTGCATATTCAGCTCTAAAGTTCAACCGACGTCTTCTTTCTGACAACTTTCTTGTTTTTTGAAAAATTTTGCCTTCTTTGTTGAAATTCAAAGATTTTTCGTACTTGAATATAAAAACAATTCACCCAAAAAGGAAGAGGTTGGAATTTCTCAAATTTTAAACATCATTTGAAAATCTTTTAGATGGTTGAAATTTTGGTGAACAAATATGGTATTTGCAAATTCCAATGGTCAAGCCATGACTCTCTTTTTTTTTTTTTTTTGTAAATGTCTTCGTATATCCTTGATAGCCTAATCTTCCGACTTTTGACCTCCGACCTTGTAGTTATTTGATTTAATTTGATGAATAAAGACTCCTCTCTGAGTGGTACAACCAAACCAGGACATTATCAGAAGTTTCAGTGAAAAAACAAAATCAGCCCAGTAGTACTCGATTCAAGTACTTTGTAAGAAAGATTTGGTCCAGATCATATAAAGCTGAAAATGATATTACCCTAGGTAAGTCACTAATCAACATGACAATAAAAGAGATCAATCCTTGACGTCCCATGGAAAAGGAGATGCCTAACTACTAATCCTTTAATTTAGTAATCTTACTGCTATGTGGGATGATAATGTGATCAGACAATTGACAAAGTTATCACAAAAGACCGGTCAAAAATAAAAAAAAGTTTTCACAAAAGGTTGTCGGAATCTTTAATTTAGATTATAATTCGAGTGCTGCTCTTGGCTCGTTAGGCTTAGGCTAGTTATCGATAGACTGCAGGGTTAACTACATATGTATTCTCTCTCTCTCTCTCTCTCTCTCTCTCTCTCTCTCTCTCTCTCTCTCTCTCTCATGGATTTTTAGGCGAGCTTGACTGCAAATACTGTAGCAGAGCACAACCTTGCGACCAAACATGCTATGAACAATTGCCCCCACAATGTCAATGACTGTGCCAGATTCAGTATTTTCGTTTGAGAGATGTGGATCCTAATAAATTGTTTGGATTTGAGGGCAAACTGAGGATATTTATATAGATTTTGATGATAAATGCATAATTTTTATTGGATTTTTTGAAGTGGATCTAAAACTTTCATTTAGATTTTGAAAGCACACTATGGTTTGATTGGTGTGACCGCACCAACGTGGCATTACTTTGGTCCGCCCCTGGTCAATAATTTAAGTGGTCTTTTTTTGTGTGTGTGTGTTCTTTTTCTTTTTTTTTTGGTGCACTGAGCCAAATGAGACTTGCAGTTGGATTGAAAAAAAGAAGACTTGAGGGCCACAAATCCAGGGACTCGGATGATTTGATGGACTAAAGATTTTGCATGAAGGTTGGTCATTTCAATCCCCACCTTGTAAAAATAGATGTAGCCTTCGGTGGGCCAGAAGGCTGTGGACAAATTGTATGGATCTCCTGCGCACCTCATCAAGAACGTTTCCTCATCATCAAGAACCTCACACGTTTCTTCTCTTCACTATCTCATATTAGAGGTTTAGAGTCCTTTCCCTATTACAACATGAAGAGTAAGAAGAAGAATCTCTGCAAGAGACTTCTCATTGAGATATTTTTCTTCTTTTCAGAACCGAAGTTGACAATATGGATATTTTGTGAGGATTTCGTTGTGGTATTTCATAGCAAAGAGAGCAAGGAAAGCTTCTGAAACTCCTACAAGGGATGCCAATTGACAGATGCAAGGTAAGCATTCGATGAAAGTGAATTGCCTGTTAGATGTCTCAGCTGCAATGAGAGTAGATCGATCAATAAGCCCCAGCCGCCGTAAATGAACCTGTAGCACATTTTGACTTTCACCTTGCATTATTCGAGTATGATGTGTGCAGCCATTTTTGTAAACCCCCAAACCCCACACCGCCCCGGAATAGTCCATCTTCTTCAAAATCGGGTAACTTGTTGGGTAGAGGCCAAAGGCCTCAAAGCTAAGAGCTGGAGAGGAATATCCTAGGTCATTAAAAAAAAAAAAACTCGAATCTATTGCACATGCTTGTTCTTGCTATTGCGTTTCATTACAGAAATGCAATTCATGTTATCCAGTGGAGCCGAGATTCAATTACTACTAGCACATGCTTTGTTCTGTTATTGGTTTCAAAACAGAGATGAAATTCATATTATTCAATGGATGCTAGATTGAGATGCTACTTGTGTACTTGTATATCCTAGCTCCTCCTCCGCTGCTAAATGAAGCTTCCTTTCTTGAATAGTCACAAGAATTAGTCTACAACTGTACGTGTATGTGCAATCAGCCAATCAGTGTAATATATATGTTAATTACAATATTGATAGTGTTCTACTAAATTGATGGGCAAGAGCTAGGGCATATATTTTTAATGGAAACAAATCCAAGCATAGTATGTTGTAGACAGTAAATAAATAGTTCTCCCTCGTTCAAAAGGATCTCACCCGCTCATGTTGTTCTTGAAGAGGATGGCAAAGAGATCCGACCTTCCATTGCAGCAGGGAGAAGCCTTGATCATGAACTTGCCAGTTTCTTCAATTGAGAGGGGAAAGGAAGAGCTTGACAGAGACGGAAAGGAGAGATAGGATGGAGAATGTTAAGAAAAAGGAGTGCAGAGAGAGGAGGAACATTGAGAGAGAGGGAGGAGAGAAACATGGGTAGAAACCTGTTTAAGGGGCCTTTCTTCATAGGGTGACAATAATATCTATAATCAGATAATCCCAACCTTCCAATTGGAGTCCCTTCTTATGCACAATCCCAGTCATAACTCCTCCATTTTTATTGGATTGCCAGTATCATCAGGTCTAGAAGATTAGGACATATGGTGGCCTGCAAATTTGAGAGCTTTTCTAGCGGACCCACCATGATGCATATTGATCAAGCTGCAATTAGATTAATACAAAGTGGAGATTATGATCATAAAACTAATTAATGTCAAATTGGATGCAGCTCACCACACCCATGTCGTGTCAAGTGTGTGGGCTGCACACCATCATGTCTGCAGAAGCTCACCACAGCGTAGATATGAATGCCAGCATCCCCCCAAGACTAATCGGTAATCAGTAGTACAATACAACAAAAAAGGACTAATTCATATTACGACCCACAACAAAGAATTAGGATTATATGAGGAAATCCCTCACGGTGATCACCAGGTCCCGCCAGAGTCACTGTGAGATTTTTAATTAGAGGATCCGGACTCCACAATAATGCCCAATATAATCTTTATTTGCATCAATACTCACCCTGCCCAGCAGCAGGGGTTTAAAAAAATTCATCAGCAACGAGAATATGACAATTATAAAGAAGAAAGAAACTGATAAAAAGTATTACTCCCATTGTTAAATATATCCACCGTTTATTAAGGACATTGTAACAGAAAGAAGTGCACAGTGGTAATACATGCATATACGACAGAGAAAATGGTGGATTCATACTATGAAGATCATGAATTCACAACCACTAAAATCACTTGCACACAGGCCTTATCTCCATGCCTTGAATGATAAGACCTGGCTTCCAGTCAAGATCTATAATCTCCCTCAAATTCATCTCTACATCTCCTTCCTCTCCCTCATCATTGAAGAACTCACCCATCTCAATCTCCATCCACCCATCACTCCTCCCTTGTGGAACCCGCCCATCAACTCCAGGGGGCACTGCCTCTTCCAAAACAACCATGTTGTTGGATTCATGGCTCCCTAATTTAACCAAAGTTTCTGCTTGAATCATTCCATCTGCATCTGCATAAAATTTGGTGACAAAGTAGACCTTGTAAGTAGTTTTGGGAGAGAAAATATGAGCGTCAATCCTCCCACTGATATTTAACCAACAGATACCCAAAAACGCTGCCACCTCATGGAACCTATAGAGGAAAGAACATGAGAATTGGTTGAATCGATCATGTAAAGGGCTGACACAAAACACAACTTAAAGAGACTCGGGTTTCAACTTAGAATGAATAACTCATTGGTGGAAATGCCCACTAGAATTTGGTATTTTCAAACAAAAACAGATTAGAGTTATATGAGCAAACTGGAAGATGCTACCTTGATCATCTCATTATCAAGGGGTCAGGACATTAGAAAGCTCTTAGCATGCTCATGATAAACTAATAACTCAATCTTGATGATATGAATGAACTAAAATAAAAGGCATGTGAGAGTTTTCCCCACAACTACCACAAGCAATTCTGGAGTGGGTGAATTCCAAGGGGGAAAATACCGACGGGGAAAAGGCAAGATAAGACTTAAAATAATTCTAAGAAGAACAAGATGGTTCCTGGTTGTTCTGTTAGGAACTAGTGGCAAGAGGTAATGAGTCATTACTTACACTTGTAATTGTCCTCTTTTTTTTTCTGTTATATTCAGTACTACTATACTGAAAACAATTGCTACTATTTGGCCCTTGAAGTTTTTCCAAGGTTTTACCAAGAAGATTGTCAATTTGTCACTAGTGTAGAGGATTTTGTGTGCACAGCTGATTTTACTGAGTTTAATAAATTGTCATTGCTCCTATGCTTACCTTTCCTGCGTACACAATTTCGCAGGTTCAGTAATTTTGTTAGCCCAACCGGACCAAGTATTTTGGTGCCATCGCTCAGGTTGCAGGGTGCATCTGGGGTCAGATCATCAAAAACCTAATTGACAAATTCTCATATCAAAATTGGAAGTACAAAGGGTTCAAGAAAACAGAGAGAGGGAGAGAGGGGAAGCAAGAGACTAGACAGGATTAGACCCAATTGACTCTGACTATTACAAATGAGGCTTCATGTGTTTATATCGTTTACAAACTGAATTTACATTTCATTACAACTGTATGTAAACTGAATTTGAATTTCATTTGATGACATTGCTTGATTTTGGAGAAATCTGGACTTCAAAATGTTTTAAATCCTGCAGCGGCACTATTGATAAACAGTTCTTTGTCGGGAACTATAGCTGAATAGTGGACTTCACATGGATGAACAGTGAACTGAATAGCGACCAGTGAACAGTAACTTTGTTTTTTTTTTTTTTTTGAATAGTAAGCTGCATGCGGATGAACAGTAGAATTGTGATTGTTGCTGGATAGAGGTTCTTGAAACTTCTTGATATCTGTAGAAGAATCTTAATTCGTCTAGAGGCTATTGAATAGGTATGCTAGATAAGAAATTTCATTAATTTTCATGATTTAGAGTTTGAGCTGCTGAAAAAGTCTGATTCAAAGCTAATGCTGGGGTCATCCCAACCATCATCTTCAATTTCTCCTTGGAAAAGCTGGATTAATTTTTCTTGAGTTTTATCAGAGATGTCAAAAGACATATCTTCAAATTTGTTAAGAACTTGATTTAAAGCTGAATGTCCAGATTTACAAGGGTTATAAAAGATGGACGTTTGTTCGGCGAGATCATCTACAATACAAACAACCCGTCTACCATTGCACCAAACATGTCTATATGTGCTTGCAAATTCAAGATGTCCTCTTAGATTGATGAATCGTTGATATTGATCAGCAATAGGACTATAGTCCTGCAAACGCTTTAAGCTGTATTATGAAGTAGCTTCTTTATGAGATTCATACCAAGGGGCTGGATAACCAATTGGGATACGTTCATAATCTTTTATAGAGGCTTTGAACTTGTGGCGGAATAAGTCACCTTCTTCATAATCCATCATGGTCCATAGTTGATATGGTTGATAGAATTGAATTTCAGATCTTTCTCCCAATGTAGATGAAATAGTTATTAGTAGCTATCTCTTAGTAAGACCAGTGCTGCAAAGAGCATAGCGTACAACGGCAGGTAATTGTTGTATTTTTCTGAAATCATCTATGCATAAAAGAAATCTTTGGACTAAGCTTTGCTCAATATATGCAATGTCGAATTCACTTGATGGTAAGAACAATTTTGGAAAACCCGTAGCCTAGCTTAGGTAACGAGCTTTGAACATTAATTGTTCCTTGATCTGACAAGAGAGAGTTGTTTCTCTGATTCTTGCAGCTAAATCAACTAGAAGGACTGTATTAACCTTTTCTAGGAGGTTCATTTTGAATGTTTTTTCATCCATATAAATGGATAACAGTTCTCTTTGATGGATTAATGAAACATCTGTACTTAGGTTTCTAGAAACTTGATGTGATTGGCAACAGTGGATAGTGTTTTCCAAGTGGTTTTTCTTTTGCCAAAAAGAATTGCACTTCAAAGAGTATTGATAAGTTCTTGAGAGTTAGCAGCCAAGCCGGGATTGTAGAAAGGAATTGATATATGTTGGGATGTTCGAATAGGCAAAAAGCTGGATTCATGGAGTGGAGTTTTTCCTTTTTCTTTCAAGGATGACATTGTCTTTTTACAAGAAAGATCCTGGAGAAAGACAGAGTCAAGATTTGAGCAACTTGGAAAGCGTTGTAACTGATCTCTATCAAGGATTGTATCTAGAAATTGAGAAGCAAACTTGATAACTCTTTGAACTAGAGAAATGGTTCCTTTCTTTATTTTAAAACCAAGAAACAAGATTTCTATTTGAAAAAGTTTCTTTTTTTTTTTAGAAAGAACAAGTCCATTTTTCATGACTGAATTTTTTAAAGCATCCAAACGTTTCCAATGGTCACAAATGGATTTTGAAAACACTAGAATATCATCTATATAGACAAGAATAAAAGCTTGATGTTGATTAAAAATGTCATTCATTATTCTTTGAATTTTTGAAGGAGCATTGTTTAAACCCAATGGCATAACATTCCATTCAAAGTGTGCAAAAGGAATAGTGAAAGCGGTTTTATACCAATCCTCCGGGGCGATTTGAATTTGCTAAAAACCTGATTTAAGTTCAAATTTAGAAAAAAACGAAGGCACCGGAGAGACAATTGATAAGATCGGTTTTATTTAGAACTGGATATCTGATGGATTTTAAAATTTTATTTAAGGGCTTCTAGTTGATAAAAAGACAGGGACCTCCATGTTCTTGTTCAGGAGCTTTATTCAAAAAAAAAAAACTGCACAACTCAAGGGGCTTTTAGGGGGTTGGATTAATTTTTTAGAAAGCAGATCATTTATTTCATTATTGCAAAGCTGGAGAAAATCTTCATTCATTGGAGGTCTCATTATTGCAAAGCTGGAAAAAATCTTCATTCATTGGAGGTCTTACTTTAGTAGAAATTTGAGTTCATCAAAGTTATCAATGTATGGAAGAGAAACAGTATGATGTTTCCTATACCAGAAGATAGAAGGAATCTGTGAACAGCATTCTGTTTCAAGAGCTTTTTGAAAATTACTTAATTCTTTTTGGAAGTCTGGTTTGGTTAATCATTACTCAATTTTTAATGAATTCATGTCTTCTTGTAGATATACAATTTGTTTTTCTTTATAAGATATTTGATTTTGAATTAAATTGATTTTTTGAACAGAAGATGACTCAATGAAATCGAAGATTAATTCTTTGTCATCTAAAATGGTTTTTAGACCTGAAAGAATCAACTTGAAAAGGCTGTATTAATTGTAAAAAGGGATTACCAAGAATAACATCATTGGTTAAACCTTTTCCCAATTATGAAATTTGTTCGTATGCATTTTCCATTTTTACAAACATGAGCATTATTTAATTTATCCTTGATGTACATCTTTTGGCTAGCAGTAGCTAAGCTAAGATGATGATTAGTATTTTGATAGTATTTGTTGGAATTAATCCTTCTCTAATAATATTTACATTTGCACCATTGTCGAGCAAGCAGAGGGCTTTAATAGAGAAGTCTTTGATTTTTATGGTAACTTGAGTTTTCCATTTTTGAACTTCATGTGTGGTTAATGAGTTTAAAAACCCATTAACAACATCAGTGAGTATATCAAGATTGTCATCATAATTTTCATTTTCTTCCATATGAGGTTTGGTAACATCATGATAAAATTCAAGAATTTCAACACGACGTTTGAGGTCTTGTATTTTATTTAAGCTTTTTTTTTAATTGTTTTATTTCTTGCTTTTAGTTGTTAATTCTTTATAAAGGTCTTGGATATTTGGTTTAGAAAAAGCATGTTGGTCTTTCATTCTATCAAGAACAGATTTTATACTGAATTGTTCAGGAAGGATATTTGATGTAGAAGCTTTATTTTTTTGTTTTTTCTTATCTTTTCGCATATTTTGTATTTTTTCAAAATATTTATTTTTTAATTCTTCATCTTTGATATCTTTAAACATTTCTAACATCATTTCTTTTAATGCAAAAAGAACGTTTAAGGATAAAAAGGAAGAAGCAGATTCATATTCTATATCGCTATCAGGCATGTTATAAGGACATGGATTGGAAGAACAAGAGGATGCTGTGTCTGAATAACTGGATGAATCTTGAGGTGAACCTTTTAAGAGTGTTTTTAGTTTTGGTTAAAGACAATTGGGAGCAATATGTCCTTTTTCTTTACAATTGTAACGTTGTATTTCTTTTTTCATTTGATGAGAAGAGGATGGATGATTCTTTGTATAAGTTTTATAAGATCCTTTATGATAAGATTTTTTATGAAAGGATTTTTTATGGTATCTTTTTTGAGGAACATAATAAGTTGGAGTAGACAAATGTTTAGATTTTCTTTTATGATAACGTGTTTTTAAAGCTTTTCTTTTATTAAGGTTGGATGGGCTTATTAAAGGTTCCATACCAAATTGAAAGCAGAAATCACTAAGTTCATACTTGCTAACACGCTTTTGGTTTTCAATTTTGACATTTTAGTTTTAATTCATTGCATAATGAAAATTCAACTTTATTAATCTTTTGAATTAAATCACCATAAATATAATGATCATATGAAATATTTCCATGATTTTGAGATTTTAATTCTTCTCTAACTTTTTCTACAAAAAGTTTAGGAAGACCAAAAATGAACTTTTCTTTCCAAAATTCTGAATTGCTTGAATCAATTGTATAAAGTTTGGATAGAAAAACATCTTTATACTAACGAAAATCAGATAATGTTGGACAGATTAAGTTTATTAATTGAGTCTTTATTTTTTCTTCAACATTGATATAATTAGCAACAAAGTGTTTGATTATATTAACAACAAGCATATGTATTGAATCCTGTAAATGTTGACCTTGAGGATTGATAAGGGGATTATCATTTTCATCTTTCTTTATCGCTGTATAGATCACTCGTCTTTGTGTTTCAATGAGATTTTTTTTCCCACCAACCATGTAATTGACCAGTAAAACCAATGACAATTGCGTTTAGAGCATGTCTTTGATCATTACTTGCAATCATGTTGGTTGATGCATATATCATCATTTGCTGGCATATTTGAAGAATTTGATATTCAAATAGACCATCTAGATTCCATTACTAGACAGTAGATCTATCAAAACGAACACAATCCAAATTTATGTTTTCTTCAAATAAAAGATTTGCAGGAGTTGGTCTAGGATGATAGTTACTTGTTTTGGATGTAGAAACTGTTGGTTTTTGTCTTTCATAAATTTTATTAATTTTTAAAGATTCTTGATCTTTAGATTTTTCTTCATAATTTTCAAAAGGTTTTTCTTCATAATTTTCTGATTTAGATTTTTCTTCTAAAGAGTTTGAGTCAGAAGAATCCGAGTCTGAACTTGAAACTTTAGAAGTTGAAGCTACAACATTTATAGATTTTTCTATATATGTAATTTTATATTGGTAAAGTTGTATGATAATTGATTTATAAATTCATCAAAGAATTTTAGAGGTTACTTTTCTAATTTTAGATCTTTAAGGGCTTCACCAGAAAAACCTAAAGATTGTGTCCTGATTACTTTTGGTGAATTTATTTGCTGATTTAGAATGTTTTGAATTCTATCAGTCTGCTGACTAATAGTATGAAGATTTATATTTGTATAGTTGTTTTGTTCTAAAACATGGGCTAAATCCGCTTTGAATATAAAATCTTTCTTATCTGTATCTCCTTGAATTTTTCAACATTTTTTATTGGAACAATAGATGTTTCTTTAAAAATGATTTGAGTTAATGGAGGATGTAGAAATTCTTCAGTCTTTAGTGAAGAGCTAGAAGAAGCTAAAATCCAAGCTGTACTTAATTTTGTTATCATGTTTATAGACAAGTCTTCAGTATTGTATTTTTCCTTCATGGTGAGTTTGAGCCATTCAAAGAAATAAATATTTCTTTGTCTGTCTTGCATGAATTTATACCAATTTTCTTTCAAGAAATCTTTGTTTTCTTGAGAAACTAGAGCAAAAAACTTTTTGGGTAAAGGATGAGTTTTACGGTCAGCTTTTAATAGTTCTTTATTAATTTCAAAATCATTTTCTAATGTCAAAACATTGACATTAAATTCTGATGCTGAAGGATTATATGTATGAGTTGGAGAGGATGGAGCTACAAGTATCTTTTGTATGTTTCCAGATGCTGAATATGATGGATAAACAAGTCCTCTAGGTCTAGGAATTTCAGGAGGAGGAGGATATAAATATCTTGACGGTTCCTTTACTGAAGATCCTACTTCAAAGGGAATAGAAGGAGGATGAGAATAAGATTTCCTAGATGTTGAAGAAGAAGCATAATGAATTGTAAGGATTTTATTATGAGAGTCAGTATGAAAGTTTATATCACCACTTTCATTGTTCTCAATAATATTATCTATTTCTTCATTTTCTTGAGATCTTTCTGATTGAGCGTTTTCAAAATGCCATTTACCAGAGAGCTGGATGTCATTTCATAGGATTGGTTTTGGGGCCTTAACTTTATTTCTGAAGTTTGTCAGGAATAAAGTAGTCATACCTTTAACTTCATTTGAATAGGCTATATGCTTGGAACAACCAAATTCATGAGTTTATAATAAACCCGCTAGATGAGAGCAAGGTTTTGATTATGATGATTCATATAAAAGCCTTTAGTCTGGATAGCTAACGTAAGAGCTTGATGTACACCTGGATCTGTAATAGATACAGAAAAGTTTGGAAAACAATTGAAAAAAGTAGGGCTATTAGCCAAACTTGATTCAACCATTCCAATTAATGAATCACTGAATTTGTCTTGTATTTTGAACATAAACAAGAACTTCTGTCTTAAATTCAAGTCTTGTTAATGGCTTGATTGCAACTTGCACAAGGCCAAAATGAATATTATTGTATGATTGAGCATACTATTGAATTTGATGAGGTTGTATGAGAGAAAGACTCTGAGCATTTCCCGTGATGGATTCAGTTCTTTCTTATGTTTTTACTTTATAACTTGATTTTAATTGAAAACTTCCCATTTTATAAATTTCATTTTTTATTTACTGTAGGTATAGTCCAGTCATAAATAGCTTGATCTAAATCGTCATAATTGATCTCTTCACAATTTTTAACAAACATGGATGATATGGATTTAGATGATGAGGAAGAAAAAGAAGCGAGCTTCTTAATCATCTCAGACATAGTCTGTATTATAGAGTTATTTTAATCAAACTACCACGAGTATCTAATGAGGAATGGAGGATTTATTGCCCAATAATCGCCTTAAATGCCTTAACATGGCTAACAACGGCGGAAATAACAACCTCAACCTCACCCCGGGTAGGACAAGATTAAAAATTTCTCAATAACAACAAATTAAACTAAGTATTAAGACTTTTGATCTTTTTAACTTATGAGTCTTCGAAACCTATATCAAACACATAAACACATAAAAGAGATGTGAAGAAATACCTACAACAAAACTTTATTTGTCAGCTTGGCTCTGATACCAAATTGAGAGTACAAAGGGTACAAGAGTACAGAGCAAGGGAGACAGCTGAAGCAGGATACTGGACAGGGTTAGACCTAATTTGGCTTTGGAATGACCTTGCTCATTAGGTATCCAAAATGAAAAGATGATGCAAAATATGACAGGAGTGTTAAAAGCTGTGGTCTCAAATGAGAAGCAAGAAAAAAAAAAGGGTAATTCCACAAGAAATCCAACATTTACATGAGCTTGTGGCATAGTGGAAGGTGCTCGCTATAGCAGTTTTGAGGTTATGAGTTCATATCACGCTACCAAGAAAGAAAGAAAAAAGAAAAGAAAAAAAAACACAAATGCAACACAAACCTTTTGATTCTTTTGTTGATTGGAATTGGTGGAACCATTAAAAATGGATGACTAAATTGACAAACCATTATTTGGATTGATCGTTTAAACAAGGAGAAATTTATTTTAGCAACATGCCCAATTACCCAAGTACATAAAATTACGTTTGCAGATTTACTAGATTGCGGCTAGACATTCATGCATTCGAATGGCGGAAGACTGTACTGCAGGCTTTGCATTAAACAACCAATCTCCAATTCAGACTTTAGGACCAGTTCACGGAGACTCTACGACACCAATTTTATCCTATTACTTGCTAAGACCAGTAACAAGTTAGATAATCCCTGCATTATGAACAAGGGCAAAATATTCAAGAATACCCCACATAATTTCCAAGCACTTATGCTTGGGGTTTACAGCTGTTTTGAAAAAAGGAAATTTCTTAGTGAGAATCTCCACAATCACCAGAGTTATTGCAAAAAAAAACAAAAAAAAAAGAAAAAAGAGGGAAAAAACTAGTTTGTTGTCTCTGATTTTATAGTTCTCAACGAAGAAGGAGGCAGAAAACTAGCGTAATATTCACAAAAGTTGGAGGTAGAAGATGGTTGTGTTTTTTATGAAGTACTGATGCTAAGAGGTAAGTGGTCTTTACTTACTGTTACATTGTACCTTGTTTTTTTCTGCTATTGCCATAGTGGAAACTTTTGCCATCATTTGGACGTGGATGATTTCCCAATTTTTAGAATTACCATAGTACAAGAAAAGAGTCTCATTGTGTGGATAGTTTTGTGCGCCCCTATGAATTATGATTCAATTCACTTTCATTAATTATTGCTGCTTATTGCTTAGAATTCCTACATGCACAATTAGGTTTGTTGGCGTGGAATTGAATACAAAGTTATTCATGGTAAAGTATGCTCCAACAAAGGATAATTAGAGAGATGAGAGGTGAAGGATATCAGATGGATATCAAGTTATTCATCGCAAAACAGGAGGGGTGAAAGATATAAGGTAGATATCTAGATAGGACTTTGGCGTTCCAATGATTTGAATTACGAGGGCAGTTACTGGGTATTCATTTACCATCTGTTCTTACCAACCTTCATGAATTGAGCTCATTTCACCAAAGTTGCTTGTAACAAAAACTAACATATATGACCTATTTGGCTGAGGGAAGGTGGAGAGAAAACCTAATACAAACTTGGAATTCAGATTCTCGCCGGCAATCTTCATAAGAAATAAATACAAAGATAAGTAACATAGTAAGAAATTAAGTACCAACCTTGACTCAGGCAGAGGAGTCCCGCGCCAATACATTGGGTTCTCACCCCCTCTGATCTCGAGCTTCCTTGCAGACAACATGTAACACTTCTTGCCAGTCATTTTATCAACTGAAAAACTCTGCCAACGTAAAATCATTCATCATCATGATTTGATCATCTAGGACATGAATCAGCGGTATTAACATTCATAGGAGCCCACCTGATTAAGGTGGAAGAGCGTTGATCAAAGGTGAAACTAATAAAAAAAAATCATAAGAACACGGCAGTATATACTGGTTTCACATTGAACATTGCCACAAGTTAGATCCAAGCCAACCACTTTGGGGGCGGACCCGAGTCTAATTTGAGACGAATAGATAAAACGACATGGAAGTCTAAGTAGTCAACTAAATATTAACCATTTGGCCCTCGTCGATGAGAATCGGGTCGGAGAGTCGGAAGAAGAGCTCCTTCTTAGACGAGAAGTGAACAGGAGAAACGGATTGTCACACCCCCAAAACTGGGCCGGATCCAAACCCGGTTCCAGGGGTGTGAGAATTGGGGCCAATTAAAATTTTCCAAACATAAACAGCACGGGCCCCGATTCCGAGTGGATCGAAGTCCTTCGTGAGGCTATGCTTAGTGATCAAACAACCATAA
Organism: Sextonia rubra; assembly: GCA_037013555.1. Taxonomy (NCBI): domain Eukaryota; kingdom Viridiplantae; phylum Streptophyta; class Magnoliopsida; order Laurales; family Lauraceae; genus Sextonia; species Sextonia rubra. The sequence continues at coordinate 51,581,205 of JASUAD010000001.1, forward strand.
TCACACGTGGAACTAAAATCCATACTCATCGCAGACGGATATCACATAACAACCATGTAACAAATCTCATTAATAATAAAATCAAGGTCAAGTGCTTCGAAGCATAACAATTAAAGTTATAATTTCAAAACAAATAAATTTAATTAAATAAGCTAATGGCCCCAAAATGGCCTTATTACATAATCTAAGTTTTCGAACTCTGCACCGCACTGGGACACCTCAGGTGATGTCATCGGTGCTCCACTCAACAACTCCGCCATCCGGCGGAATTTCCTGCGTAGCCTGACCCTCCGGTTCGGCACCGGTAACGGAACCTAGACACCAAAAGTAGTGGTCAGATTGACATAATCTGGCAAGAGGGTAAGCTGCAACAATGGATTAATCAACTGAATTAAATGATATATTCATTATGAACCAAAATAAATCAGATGCAAACCCCAATGGCATGAATGCACAGACACGGGTATTCCCGCAGGTAAATATACAGAAACGGGTAAATCCCGCATACAGATAACAGAAACGGGTAATCCCACAGATAATAACAGAAACGGGTAATCCCGCAAATAATAACAGAAAACGGGTAATCCCGCAGATAATAACAGAAGGCACAGCTGCATACTATTATCCACAGTACACGCTGACCCGATGGCGTACGTCCACCTCCGAACTGCAGTCGGTCAGATGTATATATACAAATATACATACTTACAAATACATACATATACAGATGCAAAATGAACCATGATATGAAACCCTCAATCCCACCATTCAATCCACTACCATTTTGAGTACTTAAATCTAAAAGTGTATTATGAGCGTGTGTCAATTCAAATTATTGAGGGTAAGCACTAATCCACTAATGGTCAAGTTAGATAAATATGCACATGAGAACTAACTCCCTATCACAATGGAAATATGAGTCCACGATGCCGATATACTACTTTTGGTGCCTATCATGTGGTGCATCCCGAACCTCACATTCCCATTCTGCATTTAGTCTAATTCTCATGTGAACATTCAACTAACATTCCTAAAAGACATAATTCATCTAATCCAATTATATATAATTAGTGTGTTTTACAAATTAGGTAAAAGATGTTCAATTTCTGAATCCAAAGTTAAATCAAGTTACGTTCAAAAGGGGAAAGAAAATAATTAATTCCTTAATATCATTGTTGTGTACAAATTCACATTATCATTTTATGCAAAACAGAAGGTATAAATTTCGGATCCCAAATTGAAATCTAACTCAATTAAGATTCTAATTTAAAATTATAAATACATTCTATTTACGGTTTAATCGTTACTAAATACATTTTTATTTTATTTCAATCAACCTAAATGAACACTAATCAAAATATCATAATTCTCAATTAAGTTTATAAATAATCCAAAATACATTTCTAATAACATCAAATTAAAATTAATTTAATAAAACCTAATCTCCATTAAAATACTAAACCATTAATCAAAACTTAACCCTTTAATCCTTTATAAGAATATCCTAACCTAATTATTTATTTAGTAATATTATGTACAAATATATATATTTAATAATATATATACATTTTTTTTTAAAGAATGGACTGACGGGCCCAGACCCGACCCGGGCCCAGGCCAGCCACGCCGGGCCCAACCAGCTAGGTCGGGCCCAGCCAGCGAGGCAGGCCCAGCCCGCCTGGGCAGCGCTGCCGCCTGGGCGGCGGCGGCTCAGATTTTTTTTTTTTTTTAAACAAAACTCAACATAAATCACCCTTATAATTTTTTTTGAGAAAATCAAATCACACTATTACCGTCTAAAAGCCATTAAACCAACAAGAAGAAATCATACTCAAAGTATGTAAATCAACAAGCAACTAAAACATATTGCAAACACCAAAAACCATTGTTCCAACTACCCACTTGCCTGGATCTCGAAGCCAAAAGCAAATCTGAAGAGTAGAAGATCCAACCTTGGTTTCCCCCTGGAGAACTTTTAGGGCTTGGTTGCAGAAGAGAGGAAGAAGATGGAAGAATGGGGAAAAAACCCTAAGAGTAGAGTTTATATAAAAGAGGGGTTTTTTCTAAATTACAAAGAAGGGCCTCCTGCTTTCTAGTGGGTTTTAAGAAATTTCAAAAAGAGTCCTCTGGCCCAAAAAGGGTCCATTAACTCAGGCCCCACTTGTTAAACCGATCTATTGACCCTCTTAACCCAACTCAAACCCGACAAACCGGTATGACCCAATATAAAAATTCAGGACTTGACACGGATCCCGCGAGGATATCCTGGTAATCGGGCGGGAGGAATCTCTCCCAGACGATGTCGGATTCTGAAGCGGATCGGAAGATGGAACACATGGCCGAGCATCTGCAGGCATCTCGAGGAGATGTGAAGGAGATGATATGAGAAATGCATTCTTCAGACAACCTGCTAAACCGATCCTCACCCCGCATTTCTTTCTTACTCTCTAATTCCCAGAAGAAAAGAAAAACCCTTTAGAACAACTCCTCTCTTTTTCTTTTAAGCTTTCCGCCCATGCAATCGGGCCTCCATTTGGACGGAATAGGTCGATGTTGATATACGAAGGTGCGTCCCCATTGACTTCGACTATTCATTCCTAACCCTCGTATGCCCTCCTAATCATAAATCATACTTACCACCCCTTTCGTACTTTCATTCTCTTGGTTTAGCATTATCATCATCATCAAGGCCTTATCCCAACCATATTGGAGTCGGCTACATGAATTCTGTTTCTCCATTCTGTTCTATTTTGAGCTAAATCTTTCGAAAAGCAAAACTTCTTCAAATCTGAATTAATGACTTTCATCCATGTTTTCTTCGGCCTGTCCCTACCTCTTAATAGGCCTTCCACCTGTATAGCGAAACTTTTTCTCACCGATGTTATTACTGGCCTACGCTTAATATGCCCAAACCATCTTAAACGGGTTTCTCTAATCTTATCCCCTATTGATGCTACTCCTAAATGTTCTCGAAAGCTCTCATTTCTAATTTTATCTTTCCTAATTTTACCACACATCCACCTAACCATTCTCATTTTCGCTACATCCATCTTATGAATATGCGTCTTCTTAATTAGCCAACATTCCACTCCATATGTCATAGCTGGTCTAACTACTGTCCTGTAGAATTTGCCCCTCAATTTCATTGGCATTCGTCTGTCACAAAGCACTCCTGAAGCTAGTCTCCACTTCAACCATCCGGCTTTTATCCTATGCTCCACATCTTCGTCAATCTCCCCATCCTTACTAATTATCAAGCCAGGTACCGAAAAAAATCTCTATGTGGTATTTCATGGGTTTCAATTTTGACAGTGGTTTCAACACTTTGTATATGTCCACTGAAGTTGCAATCCATATATTATATCTTTGTACAACTTATAATAAACCTTTAGATTCTAATGCCCCCCGCCATTTCTTAAATTTTGCATTTACACCCTCTCTTGATTCATCTACAAATATTATATTATTTGCAAACAACATATACCATGGTACTTCTTCTTGGATATACACAGTTAATTCATCCATAATTAATGCAAGGAAATAAGGGCTTAAGGTTTATCCTTGATGTAAACCTATAGTCATTGGAAATCCACCTGTTTCTCCACATGTGATTCTTACATTTGTTATTGCTCCTTCATACATATCCTTAAAATTTTCAATGTAATCTCTGGGGACATTCCTTTTCTTTAAAACCCACCAAATTAAATTCTTCGGTACCCTATCATAAGATTTTTTCAAATCGATAAAACCATATGTAGATTTTTCCTCTTTACTCGGTATTTTTTCATTAATTACCTGAGTGAAAAGATAGTTTCCATAGCTGATCTCCCTTGCATAAAACCAAATTGATTTTCAGAAATCTTGGTCTTCTTTCTCAGTCTTTGCTCCATTATTCTCTCACATAACTTCATAGTATGACTCATAAGTTTAATCCCTCGATAGTTAGTACAATTTTGTATATTTCATTTATTCTTATATATTGGTACTACAATACTTCTTCTTCATTCATCCGGCATTTTCTTTATCACAAATATCTTATTGAATAGTCTACATAACCAACTTACCACAACCTCTCCTAAGCATTTCCATACCTCTATCGGAATACCATCTGCGCCTGTTGTCTTTCTTGTCTTCGTTCGCTTAAATGCTTCCTTCACTTCCACCCCTCTAATTCTACGGAGAAAAGTATGCTCTTGTGATGAAGTATCCTCTTTAACTATTGTATCGCCCAAATGTTTTTCATTTAGAAGTTTGTTAAAATATTTCTTCCACCTTTCTTTAATATCGTTGTCCTTCACCAAAATATTTTCCTCATTGTCCTTGATACATTTGACATGATCTAAGTCCCTACTTTTCTTTTTTCTTATTTTTGCGAGCTTAAAAATATCATTTTCTCCTTCTCTTGTTCCCAACTTATTATAAAGGTCATCGTATGTTTGAACTTTGCACTACTTACTACTTTCTTAGCTTCTTTCTTTGCCTTCTTATACAGCTTAAAATTTTTCATACTCTTAGTCTCTTACCAAACTTTGTAATAATGTTTTTTCTGTCGAATAACTTCCTGAACCTCCATACTCTACCACCATGTTTCTTTATTAATATGTCTCTTCATTTTTTATTCTCCAAATACCTCATTTGCAATATTTTTAATGCAATTAGTCATTTGATTCCACATTACTGTAGTTTCTCATTCAAGATTCCATTCTCATTTCTCAATCATTTTGTCCTTAAATATATTTGCTCTTTTCCCTTTTAAATCTCTCCACCTTGTTTTAGGGTTCATTTTGTTTACTACCGCTCTCTTTTTACTTTTAATGCAAATATCTAAAACTTCATGCCTATATTGCGCAGTCAAACTCTCTCCTGGGATAACCTTGCAATCTTTACAAGCCAATCAGTCCTATTTTCTAACTAGAAAAAAGTCTATCTGATTTCTATTACTCCCACTTTTATATGTGATTAAATGCTCATCTCTCTTTTTAAAGTAAGTATTTGCTACTACAAGATCAAATGCCACTGCAAAGTCAAATATAGTGTCTCCGAATTCATTCTTTTCTCCAAATCCATGCCCTCCATGCACTCTCTCATATCCTCTATTATCTCTTCCTATATGCCCGTTTAAATCCCCTCCAAGGAAAATCTTATCACTAGTTGGGATTTTTCGCATTAAATCATCCATCTTCTCCCAAAATTGTCTTTTCACGCTTTCCTCTAGTCCTACTTGGGGAGCATATGCACTGATGATATGCATTATGTCTTCCTCTAACACTAGTTTAATTGCTATAATTCTATCATCAAACCTCTTTACCCCCACAATTTTTTCTTTCAAATCCTTGTCTACAACTATACCCACTTCATTTCTTGTATTACTCTTTCCTGCATAAAAAAAGTTTATACCCATCTGTGAGCTCCTTAGCTTTATCCCCCTTCCACCTTGTCTCATGTATACAAGCCATACTAATTCTTTTTTTTTTTCATTACCTCAACCAACTCCATGCTCTTGCCTGTCAAGGTTCCTATATTCCAAGTAACAAGTCTAATTTTCCTATTCCTCATCTTCTTCTCATGGACTAACTTCTTTAACCGTACTAACCCAAAGTCATGCGGTAGCCCTTGCACACTTTTCACTGTAGCGGGGCGACGCTGCAATGCGTCACTTGAATAGGGGAACGCCCTAACCTTATCATGAAATATCATGTTCTCAGAATTTATGTTTGGGTTGTGACAAAGTTTTACGCTGGCTGTCACCTACCTAACGCAATCCTCATCCTTTACCCAGGCCTGGGACCGGCAGTAAAAACTAGTAGAGTTTCTCTCTTGGTTTAGCGTTACACTTATTTTTATGTTTATCAAACTTGCTCACAATTTGATTAAATCCAAAAAAAATAAATTATGATTAATTGACCTTCAAATTTTAATGCCTTTAAATCGAGATTTAAAGGGTTAAAATGAAACTGGCTTTCTTTAGCTTTACTTTTATACCGAAAGAGAGATTTCCATCCATCCATCCATCCTATTCTACTCAAAATGATAAAAACGCATTCAAGTGGGTTAACCGTGCTCCAAATTCACGCTCCATATTGTCCTTTTAGCTAGTTTGGCAATTCAATGGTGAAATAAATTTAAAGTAAAGCTTTAAATCAAGAGAAAATAAAAATATAAGGGTTCTAATCATAATATGATGAGTTTTTATCATTAGTAACTTAATAAGGAATTTTATTTACTTCATAAAAAGTAGATGATTTTCTCGTTTTTTAGTAGCTTGAAATTATTTTTTTTAAAGAAAGAAATTTTAATTTTTTATATTTTTAATTTGAACCCTCATGTTTTTATGTCATTTTAAGTGGAAACTTCACTCTACATCTCCCCTTGATAGGGAGATCGAGATCTCCCTGCACAAGGGAGACGGCGCGGGAAAGGGGAGAAACGGGGAAGGGAGGAAAGAAGGAGGGAGAGGGAAAGAGAAAGAGAATAGAGGGAGGGAGAGGGAAACGAAGTGGGAGAGAGAGAGAGGGAGGGGAGGGAGAGGAAGAGCCCCTCCGCCAACCAGAGCTCGTCTCCGGTAGGAGGAAGAGGAGGTGTGTGTATGGAGAGGAGGTGTGGGGGCATTTTGGAAATTTTTGATTTTTTTTTTTTTTGCCTATGTAAAGAGAGTAATTTCTTGCGTACATGTAGCAGTTCTCTTTTTCAATTGATATTATGGCAAGAGCTAGCAAAATCTAATCCGACCCACCAACCCGGTTAGACCCGACTCATTTCTAAGCCTCCTAACCCGACCCGTTTGAAATACTGGTCGGGTTACGGTTAAACTTTACCAACCCTTATAAAAACGGGTCAAGTTAGGATTGACCCGCCCTAACCCATATAGATTTTACTTAATTACCATAACTTTTTAGTTTTCATGTGACTTTTCTTATTCATGTAGGCCATAAACTATGTACTCTTAATCTTTTGTGGAGAAGCTATGTAAAATTTTAATACTTAGAATAAAAAACTTACTTTTTTATTTAAAAATATGATGTTTTTGTGATATATGTTTTTTATTTTTATGTTAGCATATAAATTTACCTCTAAAATATTGATATGAATGAAATACAATATCATTGATGAGTCTTATACTTATACTGCAATATTAAATTATAAGATTGAACAAAAATTGAAAATGGATTATCTCAAAGTCTCAATAAATGGGCTAGAAAATATTTATAGAATCCCTATTTTTTACGCCTTGAAAATTGATTAATTATAAATTCATGCTCAATGCAACATTTTAAATAAATCTAGATGTAAGGAGAGCTTTACAAATGAAATTAAGCCACATAAAATGAGTTAAAATATATACAAAATGGAAATTAAATATGTTAGGTTGGGTCAGCCCAACCCAACTCGTATCAAATTCGGGTTAAGCGAGTTGGGTCGGGTTGACCCGTCATTGGTGCAGTTGAAGGTTTCTAACCCGTTTTAAAGACTGGTTGGATTAAGGTTAAAACCAATAAATTTGGGTTCGGATTAACCCAACCCAAATTTGGTCAACCCGACCCGTTTGTCAAGTCTAATTATGGCTACTCCACTTAATTTTTCTTGTTTACTACCAATAAAGGCATGTGCTAAGCCCATGCCAAAAAATAAACTAAAATGAATAAAGGATTTTATATAAAAGGAGCACCATTTAGTAAAGTTAAATAAATTATAATTTAGACTTAAAATTATAAATTTTCATGCATTTTAATTTTTCACACAATATTTATATAAAAAAGATAAGATTATGTCAGATTAAGTACCTTTGCCATTTTTGGTTCTTATTAAATAGTCTAAAACAATATTAAGTTTTTTTTTCTATTGCATGCCCACTTCTATTAGTCTATACATGTTTTCAACATAGTCACATTCATAAAAAAAAAAAAAGAATACTTCTAAACAAGATTTAAAAAATATTGGTGATATAAAAATGTAGCTAAGTTTGTTTATGGGCAACTTTCAGCATTGGACAACCTGAACTTTGAAGAGGACACATCTAAAAGTCTTGCCCAAAAAGAAAAGAGAAATCATGTGAACTAATCAAAGGTGAGTGCAGTTATTTTGACCGGTATGAGCATTCAAAAGGTAGGCCTTGTTGTAGAGTCCATGTGTGGAATAAAATGTAGCCTAGTGCATGGGGATAAATTTTGAAATGGATTGCAATAATCAAAAGTGGGCCCAAGTGGGCACCATAGAATGGAGCATTTTGATTACTATAAAAGCTCAAATTCATTACTGGCGTGATATTCAAGACATACAATTAAAATTTGAATTTCAAATTAAGTTTTCAAGAAAAACTTCAATTGATTTGATTAAAAGATTTGTATGATGCTTAGCAAAACCCCATAAAGGATGGTCCATTAGTTTTTTAAAAGATCGCCCTATTGAGAAAAGTAATGGGTATAGATTTTTTCCTAAAAGCATATTTTTAAATGGAATATTAAAAAAGGATTTAAAATCGCAACTCTTTTAAGTATCGCAACTGTAGGACCAATTAGCAAATTTGATAATGAGCTAGACCAAAGTGGACAGGTCTCATGCCACATACTTAAATTGTGAAAAAAAAATTAATTTTGAGGAGTATTGAATTTGTGGTTACTATTAGAGTAAGTGTAAATTCTAAGTGGGTCCTACTTAAGTGGAGTGAAACTTAATGAGGTCACAAAATATAGTGTGATTTATTTTGATTAGTTTGGGTTTCTTAAGTGGGCCCTATTGAGGAGTATCATGGATTTTTTAGATTACTATTAGATTATATATGAGTTTAAAGTGGGCCCCATAGAGGAGTGTCATGATTTGTGAAATTAGCATTGATTATGTGAGAATTTTAAGTGGGCCCAAACTAATTGAGTGAAATTTCTAATGGGACCATCATCATTTATTATATAATGAGTCTACGATGAAGTGTGTTGCTCATTGGAGAACATTGCTCATGATAATTGGTAGGCCCAACTCGAAAAATAATAAAATTTTGCATCAAGGTAAAGAAATATTTAAGGATGGGACTATGAATTTTAAAGAGTAACTTGAGAGTTTATAAAGCGTAATATTGTAAAGTGATTTGTTAAGAAATTGACAAGGGCAACATTGGAAAAATAAAACAGTTAAGCAAGGATGGTTGACCCTTTTGCTTTTACTCTTTCCAAGAATGAGGTGGCATATAGTGATTGGATATTCTAATAATTGCATTAGAGTATGGTTCAAACACAAAGCAAAGGCTTTATTTCAAAATATAAATGGGGCCTTTTTATTTTTATTTTTTTTTTTTTTTGGGCTTAAAGCAAAGGCTTTTATTACCTTATATTAGAGTCGGCCTTGTTCGGACCACTCATGATGGAGACCCAATTGAGATAATTCTAACCACACTACTAATGTATGTTAATCCGGACCACTCATGAGTCATGATGGCAAACCAATTATAGAGATAATTTGGACGACTCAAGATGAATCTCATCCCCTCCGTAGACATATCCTACGTTTCAGTTCAAAATGATTAACTCCCACGGTGTTATTGAACACCATGATGGAAATCTAACTAGGTGTCGTGGCAAGCTGCAAATGTATGTTAATCACATTTCCTTAATCATACTCAATCATGCGGTGGGATTCACTACTTTTAGCTGAATCTTGAGGGGATATGTGATAATAGAGAATGAGAATCATCTTAAATGGTTTGGATGATCTTTATATGGGCCCCATAATAGATTTTTAGAAAGTGTTACATTCTTCCATATAATAGTTGTGAGTTGCGAAACAGGGTCACCAGCGTGTACCTGAACATGAACACTGGTGTGTATAGTTCGAATTAGAATAAGAAAAAATAATAATAAAAAGACTAATGGGTATTAGGAGCCGCATGATGCCCAAAAAGACATTTACACATGTGACATTTGGACAAGAAACTTATAAAAATAATCATTCAAGATAGAGAATGAAGACCCAATATTAACTTCTTATGCATTAATACTGGCTCTACCCAACCCCATGAGTTTACATAGATTCATAAGCAGCCGGAATCATATACAATACAAATGATTACAAAATAAGAAAGACAATGACAAGACCATTTTACCCATTGTTCCATAGATCCAGCCTATTTAAAGTACATGCACAATTGTAGTATAACTATAGAGAAAGAGCGCATTCACGCGCACAAGTAAGTTTCTAGTTTTGCTTGCATAAAACATCACTTGCACACTGGCCTTACCTCAATGCCTTCAACGACAAGCATTATGCATTCATTGAAATGCCCAGACTCCTGGAGATCTCATATATCCCTAAAAGTCATCTCTAAATCTCCTTCCTCTCATTGAAGAAGTCGCCCGTCTCAATCTCCATCCACTCATCACCCCTTGCTTGTGGTTCATGCGGCACATTAGCTCTATAGCTCATTGCTTGTTGGAAAAAAGCTTTGACTTGTTGGAAAAAAGCGTTGTTCATGGATACATGGCCACCTAATTTAACTGAGGTTTGCACTTCACGGTGCTCAACTCCATATGCGCTTTCACCAAATTTGAGGACAAGGTAAACCTTGTAAGTAGTTTTGGGAGACAAAATATGAGAATCGATCTTCCCAATGATCTCTATCCAACGGAGTTGCACAAACTCTGCCACCTCTCGGAACCTATAGATTAGAAGAACATTATAGGCATTGGTCATTGATCTTGTATAGGATTGACACAAAACACAAGGTGTACGAGTCAAGCTTCAACTTACACATTGTCGGAAATGCTCACTAGAATTCAAAATTTCCAAATGAGAACAAATAGGAGTTTTGTGAGCATTACCAGAAGATCCAGATGCAACCTTGATCATGATCTCATTAACAAGGGATCCGGTCATTCTAAAACTTTTATATATCATTCTCATGATAATAACTAATCTTGATCTGAAATGAACTAAAATTAAAGCAGAAAGTGAAACTTTTCCCCACAACCAACAAGCAATTCCCACATGGCCCTCATGGGTGCTTTCGAAGACTGAAAATACTATAAAAAAAATTTTAACATAAAAAAAATTGTTTTTCTATCCCGGGTATTCTATAGAAAGGAGAAAGAGGAGGAAGGGAAATGTTAGATAAACACAAAAAAAAATCTCAGTGCACATACAATTAAAAAATAATAAATAATAAATAAATAAATAATTCCCACAATACCCCCACCCCCTCTCCCTCTTCCTCCTGCTGTCGCCGGCGTAGGACGGGAACTCCCCTCTCCCTCTTTATCTTCCTCTTCTAGTTCCCCCTATTCTCTCTCTCTTTCCCTCTCCATCCCCTCCCCTTCCTCTCCTTCTCCCTATTCTTCTTTCTCCTCCTCCTCTTCCACTTCCCCTCCCTCTCCCTCTTCCTTTTTCTTTCCTTTCCATCCTGTTCAAATAGCCATACCTTGAGGAAGAAAAACAAGATAAAATTTTTACACCAAGAGAGAGGTGGCATGTCCAAGATTCAAATCTGGGCAATTATGTGAGAACTCCTAAGGTTTACTATCCTATCCTGAGGATAGCAGTTTACTTAATATTCTATTTGTCATCCTATTTCATTTTATTTATTTATTATTAAACTACAATACTTAAGACTTTTGCCACTATTTGGTTGTAGAGGGTTTTCCAAGGTTTTCAACATGTTAAAAGAGATTATTAAACTACTATACTCTCAAGATTTGTAACCTTTGGGAATAAGATAAAAATTGGTTGAAAGAAACTGTTAGAAATAACTCTAATAACAATACTGATGTCAGTTCTATCCTTAAGGTTTACATTCCTAAGAATAATATGGAGGATAGAAGAGTGTGGACTTTTAATAAAAATGAGCAACTTTCAACTAAATCTACTTATGAGATCCTCATAAAGAACAGGAATTCTAATACCCTTCCTTTGTTTAAATGGAGGGATTTATCGACCATTCCTCTATCCCAAAGAGTATTACTATTTGGATGGAAATGTTTTATTTCCAAATCTATTGCTAATGATGCAATATGTCCTATTTGTAGTAAGTAAGAGGAAATGATTATGTATGCTCTATTTCAATGCGAACATGCTAGACTAGTCTAGTTTGGTTCTAATTTAAGGTTGCTTGCTTACTCTATTTCGTCAGATGAGATCTTAGACTAATGGAAAAACTTTTTTGGGGCATGTAACTTGTATCCTCCTTCACAATCTCCATATGGCGGCCTATGTTTTGGCCCTTTGGTGGGCAATATGGAAAGCTAGAAATGAGTTTATGTTCAAAGGTATTGGTTGCCATCTCTTTTTTATTCTAAAGTAAGCTATCTTCATGATGGATGCTATAAGTCATCCATCTATAAACAACTATAGGCGCATCCTAAGTCCATCTTAGGGTTTGCTTGTATAGCTACTATGGCTTTTCTATATTATGATGCCACATTCAGAAAAGTGGATGGCAAAGTTGGGTATGGTTTTACTCTTTCGAATGATAATTGCTTGGTACTTGCAAGATCTATTGGTGAATCATGCGTATCTTCTGCTAAAGAAGCAGAAGTGAGAGCTTTTCTCTCAGCCCTAAAGGTTATTCAAAGTTGTGGCTCAACCAAAGTCTAAATTTTGTGCAATTGCCTACAAGTGGTGCAGGCTTTGAAAGGGGAGCATAACTGGGCTATAAACTCTATGGTATTGGATATCTTGGCATGTGGTGATTCTTTTGAATTTGTAGACTTTTCTCATATTTCTAGAAATTGTAACATGGTTGTCCACAACTTTGCTAAAAAGTCACATAGTTTGAGTGCGGGTGAGTGACAGGTTGAAATACTCTATTCCCATTCTCATTAGGGGTTGTCTTTGTCTCCTTCTTTAGTACTTTATGTGCTTAATGAAACCTCCTCTTTACCAAAAAAAAAAAAAAACAAAAAGCATGTTAAAAGATTGTTAGTTGTGCAAGTAGTTTTGTGTGCACGCTTGATTTCATTTCATTTAATAAATTTCCATTGCTTATTTGCTTAAATTTCTTGTATATACACACAATTTGGTTGGTTTAGTAATTACGTTATCTTGTATGGATCAAGTATTTTGGTGTCTCTACTCAATTCACAGCCTCACAGATGTACACCTAGGGTAATTAAAAAGCCCAATTGGCAAATTTTGATTTAAAAATTAGGAGCAACAAGCAAACTTTAAGATGTTTTGAGAAGAAAACTCTAGGAATGATAGAAAATTCTGGAAATGACCATTTTCAACAAGCATCTAAAATGAAGAGGATTTTACCAAAAAAATCATATAAAGGGGTCTCCCAAACCATAAACCTCATCTACATTGTGGGTGCCCCGGTGATTACTCCGGTATTTTTTTTGCACTTAATTACAGAGCGGTGAATTAGTTGCAGGTTTTTTACACCAGCAGCAAATTCGCCTCCCCAAATTTCCTTTATAATGCTTTTCATCTTCTTCCTTCATGTTCATTACCATCGGTTTATTCAAACCAAAACCAGCACCCTTCATCATCTCCTTCCCATTCTTCTTCTTCTTCATGTCCCATCTCTGTGTTCTTCTTCTCCCTGTTATTTTTCTACTATTCTTCTTTGCTGTCTCTTGTTCTTCTTTGCTTCTTGCCACTACTGCTTTTGTGTCCTTTCTTCTTCTATACTGCTCCATTCTTTTCTCATCCTTTCTTTATTCTTCTCACTTCCTCTCTTTGACCATAATGAAATCCACCACCAGGTTATTTAAAACTGATACCCACTTCACACTAAACCAATACCCACTTCATACTAGTAAAAGGTCTTTCATTTGCCCACATGTTCTTTAGAAGTAATGTTTAATGAGAGAGAGGATGTAATGAGATTTAACAGCAGAACCACTTTCACCTTCACAAGTCAGGAGTCATCACAAGGAGGATGAGAGAGGAGGGGGAAAAACTCTAGAGGAAATTTCCTATTGGGTGCAAATAATCAAAAGTGGAAAAGGAAGTGTTCCTCCTTCTTTCAATCATGTTGAAGCCTCCATTCCGTATTCAAAGTCATTAGCTGTTTTTTAAATTAAGAAAATTCAAAGTTTTATAATATAAAAGAGTGGATTGTATGTCCCCTCTCTTCCTTCCTTTACTTTGTAATGATCTAAAAACTCACTATGTTCTATTGTAAAATGATACGGAATTACAAGAAGAAAAATAAATAAATAAATAAGAAGAAGGCAACTGAGGAGCAACTAATTTGTCGCTAGTGCAAAAACCTGCAGCGAATTTGCCACTCCTCAATTAGGTGCAAAAAAATTACTGAAGTAGTTACATGGCACCCATAACTTGGGTGAGGTTTATGGTTTGAGGAATCCCTTACATGATTTTTTTTTTTTTTTTGTAAAATTCTCTTAAATGAAAAATGATGCAAAATATGACGGAAATGTTGGAGGATGTGGTCTCCAATTGAAATGAATGCAATTACACAAGCAATGCAACACTTACAAGTGTGGCACAATAGAAGGTGCTCATTATAGCAATCTTATCGCTATGTTTTCAATTTATTTATCAATAGAGAATTCTAATGAATGTCCCCTTCAAACTAGGGCTTTTCCAAACCACCATAATAGTCAATAAAAAAAAGCAGCATTTATTATGCAAAGAAGCACAAAGAGAAAAAAAAAGGACCTATGTCTAAACTATTTATTGGTTTATTCTCCACAAAGTAATATGTGAATACCCATCTTTTACTTTCATTCTTCTTAACGTAAAAAGGGCCCACAATGGAGTTTTAACAATGTAGGAGTTCGGCCACCCATGTATTGCATCTTATTCTCTCCCCCCCCCCCCCCCTCCTTTTTTTTCCGTTTTTAAGGAATGAATTTGAAATGAAAGTAGGTGGGGCAGTAGTTACACAATCTTATCATAAACGCCCTCTTCTTGTTCATCCAAGAAAAGAGGCATTTAAAATAACTTCTTTCCTAAAAACCATAAAAGAGTTCACCCAAGCAACCCCACCTCATAGATTGTCATAAATGACTAATGTTTCTTATTTGTCCATAAAAAGAGGGCGTTTTTCCTCTTTTGAAAACGGAGAAATGATATGTGCATACACTAAAATGCTGTGGCACCACATAATAGCCTCTATACCCCACTTTTTATTTCTCATTCACACACCAACACCCCAATGCATTGGATAAATACATTTGTACCCAACAGCAAGTGAGCCCCACCATCGATACCGTTACTTATGACCCATTGTGAGAGGACACATGTAAGGTGGGCTCCATCAAATGGAGGAACCTAATCTATGCATTGGGCCCACTTGTTATTAAGTACATAAGCATTTATCCCATGCATTGCTGTTGGTGTGTGTGAAAGAGATGAATAACACATAGGGCATAGATGCTATTTTTAAGTGCCACATAAACTCATGTACCATGATTTGCATGGATAGTTTTGTGTGCCCCTATGATTCAATTCACTTTCATTAATTGTTATTGTTAACTACTCAGAATTCCAACATATACAATTTGGTTTATTTGCATGGAATTGATTACTTAGGTATTCATAATAAAGTCGGTTGCAACAATAGATAAATAAAGATCATGAGGGGCGAAGGATATAAGATGGAGATATATGTGGGACCTTGACTTTGCTAAGATTTAAGTGACTAGGGCAATTGCTGAGTATTCATTTTCCATCTCCCTCTAATTTATTTTTTTATTAAAGGGAGATATTTAATGGCCATTTTTGGATCACCCTTCTTTTTCTAAATTTAACCACTCACATGATACAATTCTTACAATTTCTAGGAATTCAATAACATGGCCTGTTTGCTTCATGTAATCGAATACCTAGGATTGTAATTCTATGACGTGAATATAGAGAAAATAATGACAAAATAATCTCCCATTTGATGGAAATTAAATCAAGGGAAAATGAGAAATAGAGGTAGCAGCGGTAGACTCAGGATTTTTACTTGAGAAGGGTGATGATGGTCAAAATTTCTTTACATATGTTGTGGGGCCCATTCACATCATCCAATTTTGGATGCCTACGTCCACCATCAATTCATCATCATCAGATATATATGATTCAGTGATAATGTGTTAAGTATTTTCATAAACAAGTTGCTTTGTATGATTAAGAGGGACATTATAGAACAAGAAAAATATGAAGTATAGGCTCATATTCATTTAACAAATGGCAAAAATTGTGGTGGCAAAGATCTTTCATTTTTAAGATTTCATTTTTTTTCGCATTGTCCGACACCTTGAGCCCAATCGATCAATGGTCTAGCTCAACTGGAGCGCGATCATACACAATAAGCGGGAGCATATTGGGTTTTATAAGTTGGGGTTGGGCTAGCAAGACCTTATTGCTCATATGGGCCTTTTTTTAGGTTGGGTGGGAGCTAAAGCCCCCAAGCTCTCCCATGGAAGGTAACACGTGTAGCTACTCATTCATCCCCCCACTAATCTACATATGTGTCACCCCTCACCTTATATATCTTCACCCTTCACATCTTTAGCTATCCTTCCATTGAACTCATTTTACCATGAATTTCTATGTACTCAAATCTTATGTTTTTATTCTTTCAAAAAATAGACTTGGCAAAAGAAGGAAGATATTCTCCTATGAGCAACCTGATAAGAGAAAAATAGATCTCTCCCTTCGTCACGGCCTGTCCATTTATAAGGACAAGGAGAGGCGCGTGCACGTAGGGGTGTTCATGGGCCAGGCTAAACATACCTAGGCCCGGACTGACTTTAGAAACACTAGCCTAGGCCTTGCCTAAGCCCACTACGGGCCATAAACGCTAGGCCTAAGCCTGCCCATTTAATAAATTAGGCCAAGACGAATCGCGCTTTTTATTAATTTTGTGGACATTCAAGCAACTGTTTGGACAACTTGCATTAAATTATATACATTCCTTAAAGAGGCCAGGATAGGGTAGGCTTTGGGCTTTTTATCACTTAATGCAAACCCGACCAATTATTAAACAGGCGCTAACCATATATCCAAGCCTAATCCAAAGTGAGCTGGCCTGGGCATGACCACCCCTACCATTGCGGTGGGGGGTGGTGGGGGGCACGTTTGGTTTGAATTTCCTTTTTTGTGAAAGGTTGGGATGGGAGTTCCCATATTTGCTTGGCAGGGAGGTGGAAAAAGCCTAACCCAATTAAACAAATATTCTCCGCATGTTCTCTTTACAGCAAATTAACCCCGAGAGAATAACAATCATACGTGGAAATCAGATCCTCACTCATAATCTTAAAAGAATACAATTATGAACTAAAATAGTAAGAAAATAAGTACTAACCCTGATTCATGAAGAGAGCTCTGGATTCCATTCGTTCGGATCCCACCCCGTGAACCTGAGCTTCCTTATGGACAGCATGTAACACTTCCTGCAGGTCATTTTATCTATTGAAGAACTCTGCCATCATAAATTCATTCAGCATCATGATCATGACTATCAAGGATATTTAAAGATTGGGTCAAGAATTATATATTCTAATTCTATACCAGGTCATACTCATAATGGGTCCACCTAATGAAGGTGAAAGAGTGTGCATCAAGGGTAAAACTCATATAAAAATTATAGAACACAATTGGTCTCCCCACGGTTACCGTGATAAATTTCCTCACTAAATCCCAATTCCAATTTTGTAGTTTACATTTTTGATGTCGGTCCCACTAAGTTTGCATTTCCCATCTCAGAGAATCCTACAAAATTTTGAATATTGTTTTTTCTTTTTTTTACATATGGCCCTTCCCCATTTTTTTCACACGGTGGCTCCCACAAAAGGGAAAATTTTTTATTACGCCACTGTGCTTATATATTATTTTCTATCCCTATTTTCCATAGGAAAAAAATTTACTCTTAGATTCCATGGCAATCAAAGATATAGTAATAAAATTTTCTGAGGAAGATGAAGGAGAATATGACATTAAAGCCATCAAAATATGATATTAGTGTAATTGCCAATTAACTGAGTGAATTGATTGAGGTGTTCAGATGAGGGCTAGCCACAGAAGAAAGTGGTTTTGTGTTTTAGAAATCCTAGGTTGAAGGAGTGGAACCATAGAATGGGGCCCATTTATTGGCATTTACTTTAGTTTCCACTATTTCCAAAAATATTAAAAAAATATTTAATATGAAAAAAACCCTTTAGATGAATCCAACATCAAAAAAGATTTTGTAGTTCTAACAACACCAGAGGATTTGATCAGTTAAAATTTTGAAAAATGTGAAGGAGAGACGTCAGACCTGAGGAACAATATGATAGTGTCAAACTATAAAGTTTTTAACGGTGTAGGGCCAATCTAAGAATTTTTTCTTGTTAAATCTCTATTAAAAAAGTACCAAAATCTTGGCATTTCCGTGGGAATTTATGTTGCTCCCCATGAAGGTAACAAGTAATTTTAAGGGGTTTTCCTTCTAAACAAACGCCCCTCTATTAGTACCCTGAGTTGGTCCCAACATAGAATTCATTTTAAGCAGTAAAATTCTGCCTGGGGACCATTTATTGAATATCATCCACCTCAATTAACGGCTCAACCAGTATTAGGCATCCTCAAATTTTATAATTTAATTGGTGTGATCAACTTCTATTGATTGAAAACTTAGGGATGTCCATTCATGGGATGGCATGTAATTTGAGCCGTTCATATTTTCAATCAGACAACTACAAATTTACCATTTTGCCCTCATCGATGAGAATTGGGTTGAGACGTGAGGAGTCGGAAGAAGAGCTCCTTGTTGGACGAGAAGTGCACAGGAGAAACGGATCCTGCTAGGATATCTCGTTAACCCCATGGCAAGAATCTCTCCCAGACGAAGTTGGACTCTCAAGCGGATCGAAAGAAAGACGATACGGCCGAGGATCTATAGGCGTCTCGAGGAGATGTGAAGAAGATGATATGAGAAATGCATTCTTCAGGCAAGCTTCTGAAGAGATCCTGACCCTCCATTTCTTACACTCTGATTCTGAAGAAAACCCAAAGTCCTCCTTCTTTTAAGTTTCCTGCTCCTCCAATTGGGCCTCTCTACATGCTGCCTTGTAAAGATTATAGGAGAGACTCTCTCTATTTCCATCCCAGTACCAGACCCGGCTATACCCGCCTTGGAGATATAAAACTAATACTATAGGACTCTAGTTATAGATTTTAACGAGCGTCCAGCTCTATGGGGAACACATAGGACTCCTTTTTTTTTTTTTTTTTACTATTATAATCTGGAAAGTGGAGATTGTAACTAGATCAAAAAACGGAGGAACAAGCAAACCTACCAAATGCCTACCTTTTGGACCCAGAAAGACAGGAATAAACCAACCTAGTGCATTATATTCATTTTCAACCTCATCCAACTTTTACTCATGGTTGGATTAAGTTTGAAAAGATTCCATGATTAATAAACCATCAAATTTTAAAGCCTGTGACACTCGATGAGAAAGAGCATCGGAATGGATCATTGAAGATAGAGAATGCATGCCCCAATTTATTTTTATTTGCATCAACAGTGTATTAGTTCACAGAAATTCATTAGCAACCTGAACCATAGAATATGAGGATCACAAAGCCAGAAAATATCCATGGTATTACACTCATTGTTCAATAGATCCACATAGGTAGATTGCAATGGAAGTGCACAATCATATTACCTATGCTAAATGGGCACCACATCAAATTCATGAACATGATAAATTCGCCTCCACAAACATCACTTGCACACGGGCCTTATCTCAATGCCTTCAATGATGAGGCCCCCCTTCCAATGACCACCTATGATCTCCTTAACAGCGATCTCTACATCTCCGTCCTCTCCCTCATCATTGAAGAACTCACCAATCTCAATCTCCATCCACTCATCATTCCTTGCTTGTGGGACCTGCCCATCACCGATTGGGCTCCCTGGCTGTCGCAAATAAGCAATGTTGTTGGATTGATGGCCCCCTAATTTAACTGACGTTTCTGAAGGAATGTAGTCCAGTCCAAATGTCATTTCAGCATATTTGATGACAAGGTAGGCCTTGTAAGTAGTTTTGGGAGACAAAATATGACAATCAATCTTCCCACGGATCTCTAACCAACAGACATCCAAGAGCTCTGCCACGTCTTGGAACCTATTCCTCCATGAGAATAGGTTAATGAACATGTGAAGGGTAAATACAGAACACAAACTAACAAGGGTTCCGGTCATTCTAAAACTCTTATCGTGTTCATGATAAATTAATAATTAATCTTGATCAGAAATGAACTAAAAGAAAGGGAATGTGACACATTTCCCCCAACCACCACAGGCAATTTGAGAGCGAGTGATTTCCAAGGGCAAAGTATTGGAAAAAGAGGTGGTGGAAAAGCAAGATAAGATTTCAATGAGTTATAAAAAGAAGATGGTTCTTCATTGTTGCCCTTTTTTATTTTTATCACAATACTAAAAACTTTTCGCCATTTGGCTGCAAAGGTTTTTCCAAGGCATTTATCATGTCAAAAGTAAAGAAATTTAACAACACTTTATTTGAATTAATAAACCACCATAAATTTTATTCAATTCAACTCTCCATTTTATACAAGAAAGGAGACTAATAGATAATTTAAAATTCAAACATGGATTTTATTCCTAAAATCTCTAACATCTTAGAAATCTAACAATAACATCAATATCTCTAACAAAAAGATTGTCACTTGTGTATGCAATCTTGTGTGCATTTTTTATTTTACTTATTTTAACAAATTGCCATTGCTTATATTTCCTGTATACACAATTAGGTTGATACAGTAATTTTACTAGCCCATATGGATGAAGAAGAAGCATACATGGCCTGTTTGGCAGAGAGGTCGAGAAAATCTCACAATCTAAAACAAATATGAACATCCACCCGTTCTCTGTACAACAAAATGAATGTTTTTTCATCCGTATACATGGATAACAGTTCTCTTCGATGAATTGATGAAATATCTGCATTTGGGTTTCTAGAAACTTGATGTGATTGGCAATATTGGATAGTGTTTTCCAAGTGGTCTTTCTTTTGCCAGAAGGAATTGCACTCCAAAAAGTATTGATAAGTTCTTAAAGAGTTTGCAGACAAGCCGGGATTGTAGAAAGGAATTGATATATGTAGGGATGTTCGAATAGGTGAAGAGCTGGATTCCTGGATTGGGGTTTTTCCTTTTTCTTTCAAGGATGACATTGTCTTTTTACAAGAAAGATCCTGGAGAAAGACAGAATCAAGATTTGAGCAACTTGGAAAGCGTTGTAATTGATTTGTATCAGGGATTGTATTTGGAAATTGAGAAGCAAACTTGATAACCTTTTGAACTAGAGAAATGGTTCCTTACTTTATTTTAAAACCAAGAAACAAGATTTCTGTTTGAAAAAGTTCCATTTTCTTTTGAGAAAGAACAAGTCCATTTTTAATGACTGAATTTTTTAAAGTATTCAAATGTTTCCAATGGTCACAAATGGATTTTGAAAACACTAGAATATCATCTATATAGACAAGAATAAAAGCTTGATGTTGATTAAAAATGTCATTCATTATTCTTTGAAATTCTAAAGGAGCATTTTTAAAACCAAATGCCACAACATTCCATTCAAAATGTGCAAAGGGAACAGCGAAAGTGGTTTTACACCTGTCCTCCGGGGTGATTTGAATTTGCCAAAAACCTGATTTAAGACCAAATTTGGAAAAAACGAAGGCACCAGAGAGACGATTGATAAGATCAGTTTTATTTGGAACTGGATATTTGATCGATTTTAAAATTTTATTTTAAGGGCTTGTAGTTGATAACAAGACAGGGAACTCCACGTTCTTGTTCAAGAGCTTTATTCACATAAAAAACTGCACAACTACAAGGGCTTTTAGAGGGTTGGATTAATTTTTTCGAAAGAAGATCATTTATTTCATTAATGCAAAGCTGGAGAAGATCTTTATTCATTGGAGAAGATCTTGCTTTAGTAGGAATTTGACCTTCATCAAAGTTTTCAATATATGGAATAGAAACAGTATGAAGTTTCCTATGCTAGAACGCAGAACGAATCTCTGAACAACATTCTGTTTCAAGAGCTTTTTAAAAATTACTTAATTCTTTTTGGAAGTTTAGTTCGGTTAATCGTCCTTCAATTCTTAATAAATTCATGTCTTCTTGTAGATATACAATCTGTTTTTCTTTATAAGATATTTGATTTTGAATTAAATTGATTTGTTGAATAGAAGATGATTCAATGAAATCGAAGATTAATTCTTCGTCATCTAAAACGGTTTTTAGACTTGAAGAATCAACCTAAAAAGGCTATATTAAATGTAAAAAGGGATTATCAAGAATAACATCATTGGTTATACCTTTTCCGATTATGAAATTTGTTTGTATGCATTTTCCATTTTCACAAACATAAGCATTATTTAATTCATACTTGATGTACATATTTTGGCTGGTAGTAGCTAAGCTAAGATGATGATTAGTCTTTTGATAGTATTTTGTAGGAATTAATCCTTTTCTAATAACGTTTACATCTGCACTGCTGTCAAGCAAGTAGAGGGCTTTAATAGAGAAGTCTTTCATTTTGATGGTAACTTGAGTTTTTCATCTTTGAACTTCATGTATGGTTAATGAGTTTAAAAACCCATTGACACAATCACTGAATATATCAAGATTGTCATCATAATTTTCATTCTCTTCTAATATGAGGTTTGGTAACATCATGATCAAATTCAAGAGTTCAACATGACTTTTGAGGTCTTGTATTTCATTTAAGCTTTATTTAATTGCTTTATGTCTTGCTTTTGGTCGTTAATTTTTTTATAAAGGTCTTGGATATTTGGTTTAGAATGAGCATGTTGGTCTTTGATTCTATCAAGAACACTGTTTTTACTAAATTGTTCAGGAAGGATATTTGATGTAGAAGCTTTAGTTTTTTGTTTTTTTATTATTTTTTTGCATAGTTTGTATTTTTTCAAAATATTTCTTTTTTAATTCTTCATCTTTGATATCTTTAAACATCTGTAACATCATTTCTTCTTATGCAAAAAGAACATTTAAGGATAAAGAGGAAAAGGCATATTCATATTCTATATCGCTATTAGGCATGTTATAGGAACATGTATCGAAAGAACAAGAGGATGCTATATTTGAATAACTGGATGAATCTTGAGAAGAACCTTTTAAGAGTGTTTTTAATTCTTTTTTTGTTTTTATTTTTTGTTTAAGACAATTGGAAGCAATATGTCCTTTTTCTTTACAATTGTAACATTGTATTTCTTTTCTCTTTTGATGAGAAGAGGATGGATGATTCTTTGTATAAGTTTTATAAGATCCTTTATGATAAGATTTTTTATGAAAGGATTTTTTATGGTATCTTTTTTGAGGAAGATAATAAGTTGGAGTAGACAAATGTTTAGATTTTCTTTTATGATAATTGCTTTTTAAAGCTTTTCTTTTATTAAGGTTGGATGGACTTGTAAGGTTCATACCAAATTGAAAGCAGAAATCACCAAGTTCATACTTGTAGACACGCTTTTGGTTTTCAATTTGACGTTTTAGTCTTAATTCATCGCATAATGAAAATCCAACTTTATTATATTTTGAATTAGATCACCATAAGTATAATGATCATATGAAACACTTCCATGATTTTCAGATTTTAATTCTTCTCTAACTTTTTCTACAAAAGTTTAGGAAGACCAGATATGAACTTTTCTCTCCAAAATTCTGAATTGTTTGAATCAATTGTATCGAGTTTGGATAGAAAAACATCTTTGTACCAATGAAAATCAGATAACGTTGGACAGATTAAGTTTATCAATTGAGTCTTTATTTTTTCTGCAACATTAATATAATCACCAACAAAGTGTTTGATTATATTAACTACAAGCATATGTATTGAATCTTGTAAATGTTGACCTTGAGGATTGATGAGGGCATTACCGTTTTCATCTTTCTTTATTGCTGTATAGATCACTTGTCTTTATGTTTCAATGAGATGTTTTTCCCACCAACCATATAATTGACCAGTAAAACCAATGACAATTGCGTTTAGAGCATGTCTTTGATCATTATTTGCAATCATGCTGGATGATGCATATATCATCATATGCTGGCATATTTGAAGAATTTGATATTCAAATAGACCATCTAGGTTCTACTCGTAGACAATAGATCTGTCAAAACGAACGCAATCTAAATTTATGTTTTCTTCGAATAGAAGATCTACAGGAGTTGGTCTAGGATAATAGTTTCTTGTTTTGGATTTAGAAACTGTTGGTTTTTGTCTTTTATAAATTTTATTAATTTGTAAAGATTCTTAATCTTTAGATTTGTCTTCATAATTTTCAAAAGGTTTTTCTTCATATTTTTTAGATTTATTTTCTAATTTAGATTTTTCTTCTAAAGAGTTCGAGTCAAAAGAATCTGAGTCTGAACTTGAAACTTTAGAAGTTGACGCTACAACATTTATAGATTTTTCTTTGTCATGTAATTTTATATTGGTAAATTTGTATGATAATTGATTTATAAATTCATCAGTGAATTTTAGAGGGTTTCTTTTCTAACTTTAAATCTTTAAGGGCTTCACCT
Source organism: Sextonia rubra (assembly GCA_037013555.1). Classification (NCBI taxonomy): domain Eukaryota; kingdom Viridiplantae; phylum Streptophyta; class Magnoliopsida; order Laurales; family Lauraceae; genus Sextonia; species Sextonia rubra. The sequence continues at coordinate 51,605,706 of JASUAD010000001.1, forward strand.
TGAAAACCTAAAGACTGTATCTTGATTACTTTTGGTGGATTTATTTGCTGATTTAGAAGATTTTCAATTCTATCAATTTGCTGACTAATAGTATGAAGATTTATATTTGTATAGTTGTTTTGTTCTAAAACATGGGCTAAATCTGTTTTGTATATAAAACCTTTCTTATCTTTATCCCCTTGAATTTTTCAACATTTTTTATTGAAACAACAGATGTTTCTTTATAAATGATTTGAGTTAATGGAGGATGTATATATTCTTCAATCTTTAGTGAAGAGCTAGAAGAAGCTAAAATCCAAGCTATACTTAATTTTGTTATTATGTTTATAGACAAATATTCAATAATTATATTTTTTCTTTATGGCGAGTTTCAGCCAGTCAAAGAAATAAATATTTCTTTGTCTGTTCTGCATGAATTTATACAATTTTTCTTTCAAGAAATCTTTGTTTTCTTGAGAAACTAGAGCAAAAAACCTTCTGCATTAAGGATGAGTTTTAAGGTCAACTTTTATTAGTTCTTTATTAATTTCAAAATCATGTTCTAATGTCAAAACATTGACATTAAATTTAGATGCAGAAGGATTATGCATATGAGTTGGAGAGGATGGAGCTACAAGTATCTGCTGTATGTTTTCAGATGCTGAATATGATAGATAAACAAGTCCTGTAGGTCTAGAAATTTCAGAAGGAGGAGGATATAAATATCTTGATGGTTCCTTTACTAAAGATCTTACTTCAAAGGGAATAGAAGGAGGATGAGAATAAGATTTCTTGGATGTTGAAAAGGAAACATAATGAATTGTAGGGATTCTATTGCGAGAGTCGGTATGAAAGTTTATATCAACACTTCTATCATTGTTCTCAATAATAGAATCTATTTCTTCATTTTCTTGAGATCTTTCTGGTTGAGCGCTTTCAAAACGCCATTTACCATAGAGCTGGATGTCATTTCTTAGGATTGGTTTTGGGGTGTTAACTTTATTTCTAAAGTTTGTTAGGAATAAAGTAGTGATACCTTTGACTTGACTTGAATAGGCTATATGCCTAGAACAATTGAATTCATGAGTTTATAATAAACCCGATAGATGAGAACAAGGTTTTGATTATGAGGATTCATATAAAAGCCTTTAGTCTAGATAGCTAACGTAAGAGCTTGATGTGCACCTGGATCTGTAAAAGATATAAAAAAGTTTGGAAAACAATTGAAAAAGGTAGGGCCATTAGCCAAACTTGATTCAACCATTCTAATTAATGAATCACTGAATTTGTTATGTCTTGTATCTTGAATACAAACAAGAACTTCTGTCTTAAGTTCAAGTCTTGTTAATGGCTTGATTGCAACTTGCACAAAGCCAAAATGAATATTATTGTATGATTGACCATGCTGTTGAATTTGATGAGGCTATATGAGAGAAAGACTCGGAGCATTTCCTGTGATGGATTTAGTTCTTTCTGTTGCTTTTACTTTGTAACTTGATTTTAATTAAAAATTTTTCATTTTATAAATTTCATTTTTATTTACTGTAGGTATAGTCCAATCATAAATAGCTTGATCTAAATTGTCATAATTGATCTCTTCATAATTTTTAACAGACTTGGATGATATGGATTTAGATGATGAGGAAGGAAAAGAAGCAAGCTTCTTAATCATCTTAGACATAATCTATATTATAGAATTATTTTAATCAAACTACCAGGAGTATCTAATGAAGAATGGAGGATTTATTGCCCAACAATTGCCTGAAACGCCTTAACATGGCTAACAACGGAGGAAATAGCAACCCCAACCTCACTCCGGGTAGAACAAGATTAAAATTTCTCAATAACAACAAATTAAACAAAGACTTTTGATCTTTTTAACTTTTGAGTCTTCTAAACCTCTATCAAACACATAAACACATAAAAGTAATGTGAAGAAATACTTACAACAAAACTTTATTTGCCAACTTAGCTCTGATATCAAATTGAGAGTACAAAGGGTACAAGAAAATAGAGAGAGGGAGAGAGCGGAGGCAAAAAACTGGACAGGGTTAGACCCAATTGACTTTGGAATGACCTCGCTCATTAGGTATCCAAAATGAGAAGATGATGCAAAATATGACAAGAGTGTTAAAAGATGTGGTCTAAAATGAGAAGAAAGAAAAAAAAAAGCGTAATTCCACAAGAAATCCAACACTTACATGAGCTCGTGGCATAGTGGAAGGAGCTCAACATAGCAGTTTTGAGGTTATGGGTTCATATCACACTACCAAGAAAGAAAGAACAAAGAAGGGAAAAAAAAAAACACTAATGCAACACAAACCTTTTGATTCTTTTGTTGGTTGGAATCGGTGGAACCATTAAAAATGGACGACTAAATTGATATACCATTATTTGGATTGATCGTTTAAACAAAGAGAAATTTATTTTAGCAACATGCCCGATTACCAAAGTGCATAAAATTACATTCGCAGATTTACTAGATTGTGGCTAGACATTCATACATTCGAATGGCAGAAGGCTGTACTGCAGGCTTTGCATTAAACAACCAATCTCCAATTCAGACTTTAGGACCAGTTCACGGAGACTCTACGACACCAATTTTATCCTATTACTTGCTAAGACCAGTAACAAGTTAGATAATCCCTGCATTATGAACAAGGGCAAAATATTCAAGAATACCCCACAGAATTTCCAAGCACTTATGCCTGGGGTTTACAGCTGTTTTGAAAAAAGGAAATTTCTCAGTGAGAATCTCCACAATCACCAGAGTCATTGCAGAAAAAAACAAAAAAAAAAAAAAAGAAAAAAGAGGGAAAAAACTACTTTGTTGTCTCTTATTTTATAGTTCTCAAAGAAAAAGGAGGCAGAAAACCAGGGAAATATTCACAAAAGTTGGAGGTAGAAGATGGTTGTGGATTTTATGAAGTACTGATACTAAGAGGTAAGTGGTCTTTACTTACTGTTACATTGTACCTTGTTTTTCTGCTATTGCGATAGTGGAAACTTTTGCCATTATTTGGACGTGGATGATTTCCCAATTTTTAGAATTACCATAGTAAAAGAAAAGAGTCTCATTGTGTGGATAGTTTTGTGCGCCCCCATGAATTATGATTCAATTCACTTTCATTAATTATTGCTGCTTATTGCTTAGAATTCCTGCATGCGCAATTAGGTTTGTTGGCATGGAATTGAATACAAAGTCATTCATGGTAAAGTATGTTCTAGTAAAAGATAATTAAAGAGATAGGTGAAGGATATCAAGTTATTCATCATAAAATAGGCCGGGTAAAAGATATAAGGTGGATATCTAGATAGGACTTTGGCGTTCCAATGATTTGAATTACTAGGGCAGTTGCTGGGTATTCATTTACTAGCTTCCCTTACCATCCTTCAATTGAGCTCATTTCACCAAAGTTGCTTGTAAGAAAAACTAACATATATGACCTTTTTGGTTGGGGGAAGGTGGAGAGAAAACCTAATGCAAACTTGGAATTCAGATTCTCGCCGGCAATCTTCATAAGAAATAAATACAAAGATAACTAACATAGTAAGAAATTAAGTACCAACCTCGACTCAGGCAGAGGAGTCCAGCTCCAATACCTTTGGTCCTCACCCCATGTGATCCAGAGCTTCCTTGGAGACAACATGTAACACTTCTTGCCAGTCATTTTATCAATTGAAAAACTCTGCCAACGTAAAATCATTCATCATCATGATTTGATCATCTAGGACATGAATCAGCTATATTGAAATTCATAGAGGCCCACCTGATTAAGGTGGAAGAGCATTGATCAAAGGTGAAACTAATAATAAAAAAAATCATAAGAACACGGCAATATATACTGGTTTCACATTGAACATCGCCACAAGTAAGATCCAAGCCAACCATATTGGGGGCGGACCCGAGACTAACCATGCGGGTGTGAAGATCAGAGAAACCCCTTTAGATAAGATCTTAAAAATCTTGATTTTAAACAGAAATACTTGTTGTTCACTCTAATATTAAAACGACTGACAACATTTTAGCGAGAAATTTAAAACACTGAACATAAATGTTCCCCTGTATGGCGGGGCCCAATCAAAATTTCATATCAATAACAAATTCACATGTACTGCATTCAAATACGCAAAGCTAAAGGATCAGATCGTAGAAGCAATATTGATTGATCATTTGATTGGTGGGTCCAGTCCAACTTCTACTTATAAAATTTAGGAACTATCCATCCAACTTATGGGGTATCTAATTTGAGACGAATAGATAAAAAGACATGGAAGTCTAAGTAGTCAACTAAATATTAACCATTTTGCCCTCGTCGATGAGAATCGGGTCGGAGAGTCGGAAGCAGAGATCCTTCTTGGACGAGAAGTGAACAGGAGAAACGGATCCCGCGAGGATATCCTGGTAATCGGGCGGGAGGAATCTCTCCCAGACGATGTCGGATTCTGAAGCGGATCGGAAGATGGAACACATGGCCGAGCATCTGCAGGCATCTCGAGGAGATGTGAAGGAGATGATATGAGAAATGCATTCTTCAGGCAACCTGCTGAAGAGATCCTGACCCTGACCCTGACCCTCCATTTCTTTCTCTCTCTCTCTCTCTCTCTCTCTCTCTCTCTCTCTCTCTCTCAAGCAGTCAGATTCCAGGGGAAAAGCAAAAACCCTACCCTAAGTCCTTCGACTTTAGGCATCCTGCCTCCTATTCGAATCCAATGCACATTTTATTTATAGGAAAAGTATGTGGAACTGCCGAGGATTCTTTTTTTTTATATATATAACACCCCCTTTTTGGGAAATATATATACAGATACATACACCTATCTTTTTTACTGGACAACTTTCTGCAGCCAGTGCCTTCGCCGCGAAGAAAGAAATTCGGAACACGAGTTTGTTTTCTTTTCCTGAAAGACATTTGTGCGCAAATCTAGCGTACACGTCGCGTTCGTCGGGATATCCATAAGCTCATCGTGTATTGTGCAAGGAATTCATATATAAAAAACGGCTGCTTAGTGTATGAGTAATCCGCATCCTTCGTACCACTATCTGAAATTTTTAGTGTTAGACAAAGCTACCCCTCTCAATTTAATGAAATAAAAACAAATGTGAAGATAGAGGTCGTAGGGTTTGGATATATAATTTAGGCCCACTTAATATTTCGATTCAACTTGGATTAACTTGAAAGAAACTACCGAGCTTATGTCTAGCTCAAAAAAGGAGTTTTTCATAATTTAGTAATAAATTACCCAAATAATTACTAAAATACTACTGCTAATGAATGCCTGACTTAAAATTGACCTCTTTGTTGTTATAAGCCATTGAATAAAATGAACAGTCTGGATTGCGAATCAAGGGCCCAGCTATGTAATTGACTGCAGCAGCACCTTTTGCAAGGAGGAGGTCGGTGAAACTAATGCGTCTGCATGCGTCACATTTACATTTGCATAAATGATGCTGGAAAGAGTTGTATGTAAATCGGGTTGGGGAAAAAGAGCGGCCCACCCCGAACCAGACACGACCCATTGATAAACCTACTCCAGATCCCTAATGGGCCCGGCATATCTAATTGGGTTGGAGAGATGACGGTTTCTTTGGAAACATTTATGGTGAAACGCAGATATATATTACAATGTGCATGGTCAACATCTGCTATTGCCCAACATTTGACTTGACGGCTCCCGAGTTCATGCGATGGATGTAGCTGCGAGCTGCCACTTCATCTGCTTTCTCCATCTATCTGATTCAGAAAGAGGAATATTTAAAAGAAAGTGTAGCGTAGGCCGTGGCTGGCTTCCAACAACTGGTGGGTCGGTGGAGTGCTCGTCGGGGCTGGTTCCTGGGCACGTGGTGTTGCAGAGATAAAGTATTCTATTGGAATGTGTATCTCATACACACATGACACATGTTCTTAGCGAAAAGACCAACAAAGGAGTTGAATACATCTCACTCGCAGTCTCGTGTGCGGTCATGTATATACACCAAACATTTAAATTTTAATCCATTCACCTGCATAAAGTTCAACCGACGTCTTCTTCCTTGTACTTCCTTGATTTTTGAGAAATTTTACCTATTTCTTTGTTGAAATTCTAAGATTTTTAGTACTTGAATATAAAAAAATATTTACCAAAAAATTAAGAGGTTAGAATTTCTCAGATTTTAAACTTCATTTGAAAATCTTTTAGATGGTTGAAATTTTAGTGAACAAATATGGTATTTGCAAATTCCAATGGTCAAGCCATGACTCTCCTCTTTTTTTTTTTTTAATGTCCTCGGATATCCTCGATAGCCTAATCTTCCGATTTTTAACCTCTGACTTGAAGGTTATCCGATTTAATTTGACGAATAAAGACTCTTCTTTGGGGTAGTACAACCAAACCACCACATTATCAGAAGTTTTAGTGAAAAAACAAAATCAGCCTAGTAGTACTCGATTCAAGTACTTTGTAAAAAAGATTTGGTCCAAATCATATAAAGCTGAAAATGATTGTACCCGACGCAAGTCACTAATCAACATGACAATAAAAGAGATCAATCCTTCATGTCCCATGGAAAAAGAGATGCCTAACTACTAATTCTTTAATTTAGTAATCTTACTACTCTCTGGGATGATAATGTGATCAGACAACTGACAAAGTTATTACAAAAGACCGATCAAAAATTTAAAAAAAAAGTTATCATAAAAGGTTGTCGGAATCTTTAATTTAGATTATAATTCGACTGCTGCTCTTGGCTCATTAAGCTTAGGTTAGTTATTGATAGACTGTAGGGTTAACTACATACATATTCTCTCTCTCTCTCTCGCGTGGACTTTTAGGTAAGCTTGACCGCAAATGGTGTAGCAAAGCACAACCTTGCGACCAAACATGCTATGAACAATTGCCCCCACAATGCCAATAATGGTGCCATATTCAGTATTTTCATTTGAGAAGTGCAGATCCTAATAAATCGTTTGGATTTGAGGGCAAATTGTAGATATTTATGTAGATTTTGATGATAAACCCATAATTTTTATTGGATTTTTTTGAAGTGGATTCAAAACTTTCATATAGATTTTGGAAGCACGCTATGGTTTGATTGGTGTGACCGCACCCATGTGGCAATACCTAGGTCCACCCCTGATCAATAATTTTAGTGGTTTTTTTTTTCTTCAGTGCACTAAGCCAAATGAGACTTGCAGTTGGATTGAAAAAAAGAAGACTTGAGGGCCACAAATCCAGGGACTCGGATGATTTGATGGACTAAAGATTTTGCATAGAGGTTAGTCACATGCAGGTCTTTCAATCCCCACCTTCGTATAAATAGACGTAGCCTTCAGTGGGCAAAAGGCTGTGAACAAATTGTATGGATCTCCTGCGCACCTCATCAAGAACGTTTCCTCATAATCAAGAACCTTACATGTTTCTTCTCTTCACTGTCTCATATTAGAGGGTTAGAGTCCTCTCCCTATTACAACATGAAGAGTAAGAAGAAGAATCTCTGCAAGAGACTTCTCATTGAGATTTTTTTCTTCTTTTCAGAACCAAAGTTGACACTATGGATATTCTGTGAGGATTTCGTTGTGGTATTTCGTAACTAAGAGAGCAAGGAAAGCTTCTGAAACTCCTACAAGGGATGCCAATTGACAGATGCAAGGTTAACATTCGATGAAAGTGAATTGCCCGTTAGATATCTCAGCTGCAATGAGAGTGGATCGATCAATAAGCACCAGCTGCTGTAAATGAACCTGTAGCACATTTTGACTCTCACCTTGCATTATTCAGGTATAATGTGTGCAGCCAATTGACAGATGCAAGGTTAGCATTCGATGAAAGTGAATTGCCTGTTAGATATCTCAGCTGCAATGAGAGTGGATTGATCAATAAGCACCAGCTGCTGTAAATGAACCTGTAGCACATTTTGACTCTCACCTTGCATTATTCAAGTATAATGTGTGCAGCCATTTATGTAAACCCCACCCTCCCCTCGCCCCCCCCCCCCCCCCCCCCCCCCCACCCCCCGCCCGGCGGCCCCCCAACACCCCGGAATAGTCCATGCTCTTCACAATCGGGTAACTCGTTGGCTAGAGGCCAAAGGTCCAAAAGCTAAGAGCTGGTGAAAAATATCCTGGGTCATTAAAAAAAAAAAAAGAAAACTCGAATCTATTGCACATGCTTGTTCTTGCTATTGGGTTTCATTACAGAAATGCAATTCATGTTATCCAGTGGAGCCGAGATTCAATTACTACTAGCACATGCTTGTTCTGTTATTGGTTTCATAACAGAGATGAAATTCATATTATTCAATGGATGCTAGATTGAGATGCTACTCGTGTACTCGTCTATCCTAGCTCCTCCTCCTCTGCTAAATGAAGCTTCCTTTCTTGAATAGTCGCCAGAATTGGTCTACAACTGTACATGTGTATGTGCAATCAGCCAATCAGTGTAATATATATGTTAATTACAATATTGATAGTGTTCTACTAAATTGATGGGCAGCATTTCTGAGCTAGGGCATATATTCTCACCCACTCATGATGTTCTTGAAGAGGATGGCAAAGAGATCCGACCCGGTTGTAACCTTCCAATTGGAGTCTCCTCTTATGCACAATCCCGGTTGTAACTTCTCCATTTTTATTGGATTGCCAGTATCATCAGGTCTAGAAGATAAGGACATATGGTGGCCTGCGAATTTAATAGCTTTCTAGCGGACCCCCCATGATGCATATTGATCAAGCGGCAATCAGATTAATACAAAGTGGAGGTTATGATCCTAGAACTAATTAATGTCAAATTGGATGTAGCTCACTGTACCCATGTCGTGTCAAGTGTGTGTGCTGCACGCCATCATACCTGCAAAAGCGCACCACAGCGTAGATATGAATGCCAGCATCCCCACAAGACTAATTGGTATTACAGTTAGAATCAGTAGTACAATACAACAAAAAAGGACTAATTCATATTAGGACCCACAACAAAGAATCAGGATTATATGAGGAAATCCCTCACGGTGATCGTCAGGTCCCGCAACAGTCACAGTGAGATTTTTAATAAGAGGATCCGGACTCCACAACAATGCCCAATATAATCCTTATTTGCATCAACACTCACCCTGCCCAACAGCAGGGGTTTAAAGAAATTCATCAGCAACGAGAATATGACAATCATTCATAAAGAAGCGAGAAACTGATAAAAAGTATTACACCCCTTTTTAAATATATCCACCCTTTAATAAGGACATTGTAAACAGAAAGAAGTGCACAGTGGTCACACATGCATATACGACAGAGAAAAGGGTGCATTCATACTATGAACATCATGAATTCACCACCACTAAAATCACTTGCACACAGGCCTTATCTCCATGCCTTGAATGATAAGACCTGACTTCCATTGTAGATCTATAGTCTCCCTAAAATTCATCTCTACATCTCCTTCGTCTCCCTCATCATTGAAGAACTCACCCATCTCAATCTCCATCCACCCATCACTTGTCGCTTGTGGAACCCGCCCATCAACTCCAGGGGGCACTGCCTCTTGCAAAAAAGCTCTGTTGTTGGATTCATGGCTCCCTAATTTAACCAAAGTTTCTGCATGATTCAGTCCATATGCGTTTTCACCAAATTTGGTGACAAGGTAGACCTTGTAAGTAGTTTTGGGAGAGAAAATATGAGCATCAATCCTCCCATGGATATCTAACCAACAGACACTCAAAAGCTCTGCCACCTCATGGAACCTATAGAGGAAAGAACATGAGAATTGGTTAAATCAATCATGTAAAGGGCTGACACAAAACACAACTTAAAGAGACTCGGTTTTCAACTTAGAATGAATAACTCATTGGTGGAAATGCCCACTAAAATTCAGTATTTTCAAACAAAAACAGATTAGGGTTTTATGAGCAAACTAAAAGATGCTACCTTGATCATCTCATTATCAAGGGGTCAGGACATTAGAAAGCTCTTAGCATGCTCATGAAAAACTAATAACTCAATCTTGATGATATGAATGAACTAAAAGAAAAAGCATCTGTGAGTTCTCCCCACAACTACCACAAGCAATTATGGAGTGGGTGGTTTCCAAGAGGGGAAAATACTGATGGGGAAAAGGCAAGATAAGACTTCAAAATAATTCTAAGAAGAACAAGATGGTTCTTGGTTGTTCTGTTAGGAACTAGTGGCGAGAGGTAATGAGTCATTACTTACACTTGTAATTGTCCTCCCTTTTTTTTTTTTGTCATATTCAGTACTACTATACTGAAAACAATTGCTACTATTTCGCCCTAGAAGTTTTTCCAAGGTTTTACCAAGAAGATTGTCAATTTGTCACTAGTGCAGATAATTTTGTGTGCACAGCTGATTTCACTGAGTTCCATAAATTGCCATTGCTTCTATGCTTACATTTCCGGCATACACAATTTGGCAGGTTCAGTAATTTTGTTAGCCCAATCGGACCAAGTATTTTGGTGCCACAGCTCAGGTTGCAGGGTGCATCTGGGGTCAGATCATCACAAGCCTGATTGACAAATTCTCATATCAAAATTGGAAGTACAAAGGGTACAAGAAAACAGAGAGAGGGAGAGAGCGGAAGCAGGAGACTGGACTGGGTTAGACCCAATTGACTCTGGTTATACAAAGGAGGCTTCATGTGCTTATAGCGTTTACAAACTGAATATACATTTCATTACAGCTGTATGTGAACTGAGTTTGAATTTCATTTGATAACGCGGCTTGATTCTACAGAAATCTGAACTTCAAAATGTTCTAAATCCTGCAGCGGCACTGTTGATAAACAATTATTTGTCGGGAACTGTAGCTGAATAGTGGACTTTACATGGATGAACAGTGAACTGAATAGTGAACTGTGAAGAGTAACTTTGTTCTTTCTGAATAGTAAGTTGCATGCGGATGAACAGTAGAATTGTGATTGGTGCTGGATAGAGGTTCTTGAAACTTCTTGATATCTGTAGAAGACTCTGAGTTCTTCTAGAGGCTATTGAATAGGAATGTTGGATAAGAAATTTCATTGATTTTCATGATTTAGAGTTTGAGCTGCTGAAAAAGTGTGACTCAAAGCTAATGCTGGGGTCATCCCAACCATCATCTTCAATTTCTCCTTGGAAAAGCTGGATTAATTTTTCTTAAGTTTTATCAGAGATGTCAAAAGACATATCTTCAATTTTGTTAAGAATTTGATTTAGAGCTTAATGTCCTGATTTACAAGGGTTATAAAAGATGGACGTTTGTTCGGTGAGATCATCTGCAATACAAACAACCTGTCTACCATCGCACCAAACATGTCTATATGTTCTTGCAAATTCAAGATGTCCTCTTAGATTGATGAATCGTTGATATTGATCTGCAATAGAACTATAGTCCTGCAGATGCTCTAAGCTGGATTCTGAAGTAGCTTCGTCATGAGATTCATACTAAGGGGCTGGATAACCAATTGGGATATGTTCATAATCTTTTATAAAGGCTTTGAACTTGTGGCGGAATAAGTCACCTTCTTCATAATCCATTATGGTCAATAGCTGATATGGTTGACAGAATCGAATTTCAGATCTTTCTCCCAATGAGGATGAAATAGTTATTTGCAGCTGTCTCTTAGTAAGACCAAGTCTACGAAGAGCATAGCGTACAACAGTAGGTAATTATTGTATTTTTTTCGAAATCATCTATGCATAAAAGAAATCTTTGGACTAAGCCTTGCTTGATATATGCAATGTCGAATTCACTTGATGGTAAGAACAATTTTGGAAAACCCGTAGCCCAGCTTAGGTAACGAGCTTTGAATATTAATCGTTCCTTGATGTCACATGAGAGAGCTGTTTCTCTGATTCTTGCAGCTAAATCACCTGGAAGGGCTGTATTAACCTTTTCTAGGATGTTTATTCTGAATGTTTTTACATCCGTATACATGGATAACAATTCCCTTTGATGGATTGATGAAACATCTATATTTGGGTTTCTAGAAACTTGATGTGATTGGCAACATTGGATAATGTTTTTCGAGTGGTTTCTCTTTTGTCAGAAAGAATTGCACTCCAAAGAGTATTGATGTGATTGGCAACATTGGATAATGTTTTTCGAGTGGTTTCTCTTTTATCAGAAAGAATTGCACTCCAAAGAGTATTGATAAGTTCTTGAGAGTTTGCAGACAAGCTAGGATTGTAGAAAGGAATTTATATATGTTGGGATGTTTGAATAGGTGAAGAGCTGGATTCCTGAATTGGAGTTTTTCCTTTTTTCTTTCAAGGATGACATTGTCTTTTTACGAGAAAGATCCTGGAGAAAGACAGAGTCAAGATTTGAGCAACTTGGAAAGCGTTGTAATTGATCTGTATCAGGGATTGTATTTGGAAATTAAGAAGCAAACTTGAAAACAGAGGAATGGTTCCTTTCTTTATTCTAAAACCAAGAAACAAGATTTCTGTTTGAAAAAGTTCCATTTTCTTTTGAGAAAGAACAAGTCCATTTTTAATGACTGAATTTTTTAAAGTATTCAAATGTTTCCAATGGTCACAAATGGATTTTGAAAACACTAGAATATCATCTATATAGACAAGAATAAAAGCTTGATGCTGATTAAAAATGTCATTCATTATTTTTTTAAATTCTGAAGGAGCCTTTTAAAAACCAAATGGCATAACATTCCATTCAAAATGTGCAAAGGGAACAACGAAAGCGGTTTTATACCTCTCCTCGGAGGTGATTTGAATTTGCCAAAAACCTGATTTAAGATCAAATTTGGAAAAAACAAAGGCACCGGATAAACAATTGATAAAATCAGTTTTATTTGGAATTGGATATCTTATAGATTTTAAAATTTTATTTTAAGAGTGTAGTTGATAACAAGACAGGGAACTCCACATTCTTGTTCAGGAGCTTTATTCACATAAAAAAACTGCACAACTCCAAGGGCTTTTAGAGGGTTGGATTAATTTTTTAGAAAGGAGATCATTTATTTCATTATTGCAAACCTTGAGAAGATCTTTATTCACTGTAGAAGGTCTTGCCTTAGTAGGAATTTGAACTTCATCAAAGTTATCAATGTATGGAAGAGAAAACAGTATGATGTTTCCTATGCCAGAAGGCAGAAAGAATCTCTGAACAACATTCTGTTTCAAAAGCTTTTTGAAAATTACTTAATTCTTTTTGGAAGTCTAGTTTGGTTAATCGTCCTACAATTCTGAATGAATTCATGTCTTGTAGATATACAATTTGTTTTTCTTTATAAGATATTTGATTTTGAATTAAATTGATTTGTTGAATAGAAGATGATTCAACGAAATCGAAGATTAATTCTATGTCATTTAAAACGGTTTCTAGACCTAAAGAATCAACCTGAAAAGGCTCTATTAATTGTAAAAAGGGATTATCAAGAATAACATCATTGGTTAAACCTTTCCCGATTATGAAATTTGTTTGTATGCATTTTCCATTTTTACAAACATGAGCATTATTTAATTTATACTTGATGTACATCTTTTGGCTAGCAGTAGCTAAGCTAAGACGATGATTAGTCTTTTGATAGTATTTGTTGGAATTAATCCATCCCTAATAACGTTTACATCTGCACCGTTGTCGAGCAAGCAGAGGGCTTTAATAGAGTAATCTTTGATTTTTATGGTAACTCGAGTTTTCCATTTTTGAACTTCATGTGTGGTTAATGAGTTTAAAAACCCATTGACACCATCACTAAATATATCAAGATTGCCATCATAATTTTCATTTTCTTCCATATGAGTTTTGGTAACATCATAATAAAATTCAAAAATTTCAACACAACGTTTGAGGTCTTGTATTTCATTTACGCTTTGTTTTAATTGTTTTATTTCTTGCTTTTGGTTGTTAATTTCTTTATAAAGGTCTTGGATATTTGGTTTAGAAAGAGCATGCTAATCTTTCATTCTATTAAGAACGGTTTTTATACTGAATTGTTCAAGAAGGATATTTGATGTAGAAGCTTAAGTTTTTTGTTTTTTATTATCTTTTTGCATATTCTGTATTTTTTCAAAATATTTATTCTTTAATTCTTCATCTTTGATATCTTTAAATATTTCTAACATCATTTCTTATGATGCAAAAAGAACGTTTAAGGATAAAGAGGAAGAAGCCAATTCATATTTTATATCGCTATCAGGCATGTTATAGGGACATGTATTGGAAGAACAAGAGGATGCTGTATCTGAATAACTGGATGAATCTTAAGGTGAACCTTTGAAGAGTGTTTTTAATTCTTTTTTTGTTTTTAGTTTTGGTTTAAGATAATTGGGAGCAATATGTCCTTTTTCGTTATAATTGTAACATTGTATTTCTTTTTTCTTTTGATGAGAAGCGGATGGATGATTCTTTGTATAAGATCCTTAATGATAAGATTTTTATGAAAAGATTTTTTATGGTATCTTTTTTGAGGAACATAATAAGTTGGAGTAGACAAATGTTTAGATTTTCTTTTATGATAATGTCTTTTTAAAGCTTTTTTTTTTATTAAGGTTGGATGGACTTATTAAAGGTTCCATACCAAATTGAAAGCAGAAATCACTAAGTACATACTTGCTAACACGCTTTTTATTTTCAATTTTGACGTTGTAGTTTTAATTCATTGCATAATGAAAATCTAACTTTATTAATCTTTTGAATTAGATCACCAAAAGTATAATGATCATATGAAACATTTTCATGATTTTTAGATTTTAATTATTCTCTAACTTTTTCTACAAAAGGTTTAGGAAGACTAGAAATGAACTTTTCTTTCCAAAATTCTGAATTGCTTGAATCAATTGTATAAAGTTTGGATAGAAAAACATCTTGATGCCAAAGAAAATCAGATAACATTGAACAAATTAAGTTTATTAATTGAAAACCACATGTGGAGAAACGGGCGGATTTCCCGTGACTATATGCTTACATCAGGGATCATCCTTAAGCCCTTATCTCTTTGCATTAATTATGGATGAGTTAACTGTGTATATTCAAAAAGAAGTACAATGGTGTATGTTGTTCGCAGATGATATAGTATTGGTGGATAAATCAAGAGAGGGTATAAATGCAAAACTTGAGAGATGGCGGAGGGCATTAGAATCTAGAGGCTTTAAAATAAGTCGTACAAAGACAGAATATATGGATTGCAATTTCAGTGAACATATACAAAGTATTGAAACCACTGTCAAAATTGAAACCCACGAGATACCACGTAAAGATTCTTTTCGGTACCTAGGCTCGATGATTAGTAAGGATGAAGAGATTGACGAAGATGTGGAGCATAGGATAAGAGCTGGATGGCTGAAGTGGAGACTAGCTTCGGGAGTACTTTGTGATAGACAAATGCCAACAAAATTGAAAGGAAAATTTTACAGGACAGTGGTTAGACCAGCTATGACATATGGAGCAGAATGTTGGCCAATTAAGAAGACACATATTCATAAGATGGATGTAGCGGAAATGAGAATGCTTAGGTGGATGTGTGGTAAAACTAGGAAAGATAAAATTAGAAATGAGCGCTTTCGAGAACATTTAGAGGTAGCACCAATAGGAGATAAGATTAGAGAAACTCGTTTAAAATGGTTTGGGCATGTTGAGCGTAGGCCAGTAATGGCACCGGTGAGAAAAAGTTTGGATATACAAGTGGAGGGTCCATCAAGAAGTAGGGGTAGGCCGAAGAAAACATGGATGGAAGTCATTAATTCAGATTTGAAGAAGTTACACTTATCGAAAGATTTAGCTCAAAATAGAACGGAATGGAGAAATCGAATTCATGTAGCCGACCCCAACATGGTTGGGATAAGGCTTTGATAATGATGATGATGATGATAAATACTTAAATAGTCTTAAGACAGGTTTGCTTCATTAGTATTATAAAAAAAATTAACATACTCATTCCAGCAAAAGTGGCTTAGCTATATTTTTATATAGATATAATGTATAAATAACATACTCAAAAAGTATTGATAAGTTCTTAAAGAGTTTGCAGACAAGCCGGGATTGTAGAAAGGAATTGATATATGTAGGGATGTTCGAATAGGTGGAGCTGGATTCCTGGATTGGAGTTTTTCCTTTTTCTTTCAAGGATGACATTGTCTTTTTACAAGAAAGATCCTGGAGAAAGACAGAGTCAAGATTTGAGCAACTTCGAAAGCGTTGTAATTGATTTGTATCAGGGATTGTATTTGGAAATTGAGAAGCAAACTTGATAACCTTTTGAACTAGAGAAATGGTTCCTTACTTTATTTTAAAACCAAGAAACAAGATTTCTGTTTGAAAAAGTTCCATTTTCTTTTGAGAAAGAACAAGTCCATTTTTAATGACTGAAAGAACAAGCTGCAATCGACGACGGGAGACCATCAGTGGCTGGCAATGGAGATCCGGTTACAGCAGAGGCAACAGTCGCGAAACCCCTCCTTTTGCTGGTTTTCTTCTTCGGTGACGGCGTGCGACGGCGATGCACGGGGTTGGTTTTGATTTCTGCAACCCGTAGATCCGAGAATACTCCTCGAGATTTAATCCCACAAATCTATCCACGATCCCACGATCCTACCGAATCTGTCTCTGATACCAATTGATGGATCCGGATGAGGAGACTCCGTCACGTGGCTGGAGATCTATGTGCGTTCTGGTGATGGGAAGCTCCGTGGATCTCTTCGCTTCTTATCTTTCCTACGGGAATGGAGAGAATAATGATGTTGCCAAACCCTAGGGCTCCCATATCCTTATATAGACAAGTCCCGAAGAGTCACACTTACTAGAGACATCTTCCACCAGAAGCCCACATCCACTGATCCTATTGGGAGTCTTATTATGGGGCCCAGATCAAGTCTTACACTAAAGTAGGATTGCATCTCTGTTGGCATCTGCCCTGCTTGATCTGACGTGGGACCCGTGGCATGCGGGCCACTCGATTTCCTACAACATCCATCTAGCGTACACGTCGCATTCGTCGGGATATCCATAAGCTCATCGTGTATTGTGCAAGGAATTCATATATAAAAAAAGGCTGCTTAGTGTATGAGTAATCCGCATCCTTCGTACCACTATCTGGAATTTTTAGTGTTAGACAAAGCTACCCCTCTCAATTTAATGAAATAAAATCAAATGTGAAGATAGAGGTCGTAGGGTTTGGATATATAATTTAGGCTCATTTAATATTTCGATCCAACGTGGATTAACTTGAAAGAAACTACGGAGCCTATGTCTAGCTCAAAAAAGGAGTTTTTCATAATTTAGTAATAAATTGCCCAAATAATTACTAAAATACTACTGCTAATGAATGCCTGACTTAAAATTGACCTCTTTGTTGTTATAAGCCATTGAATAAGATGAACAGTCTGGATTGCGAATCAAGGGCCCACCTATGGGAGACAAATTCACCATGTAATTGACTGCAGCAGCACCTTTTGCAAGGAGGAGGTCGGTGAAACTAATGCGTCTGCATGCGTCACATTTACATTTGCATAAATGATGCTGGAAAGAGTTGTATGTAAATCGGGTTGGGGAAAAAGAGCGGCCCACCCCGAACCAGACACGACCCATTGATAAACCTACTCCAGATCCCTAATGGGCCCGGCATATCTAATTGGGTTGGAGAGATGACGGTTTCTTTGGAAACAGTTATGGTGAAACGCAGATATATATTACAATGTGCATGGTCAACATCTGCTATTGCCCAACATTTGACTTGACGGCTCCCGAGTTCATGCGATGGATGTAGCTGCGAGCTGCCACTTCATCTGCTTTCTCCATCTATCTGATTCAGAAAGAGGAATATTTAAAAGAAAGTGTAGCGTAGGCCGTGGCTGGCTTCCAACAACTGGTGGGTCGGTGGAGTGCTCGTCGGGGCTGGTTCCTGGGCACGTGGTGTTGCAGAGATAAAGTATTCTATTGGAATGTGTATCTCATACACACATGACACATGTTCTTAGCGAAAAGACCAACAAAGGAGTTGAATACATCTCACTCGCAGTCTCGTGTGCGGTCATGTATATACACCAAACATTTAAATTTTAATCCATTCACCTGCATAAAGTTCAACCGACGTCTTCTTCCTTGTACTTCCTTGATTTTTGAGAAATTTTACCTATTTCTTTGTTGAAATTCTAAGATTTTTAGTACTTGAATATAAAAAAATATTTACCAAAAAATTAAGAGGTTAGAATTTCTCAGATTTTAAACTTCATTTGAAAATCTTTTAGATGGTTGAAATTTTAGTGAACAAATATGGTATTTGCAAATTCCAATGGTCAAGCCATGACTCTCCTCTTTTTTTTTTTTTAATGTCCTCGGATATCCTCGATAGCCTAATCTTCCGATTTTTAACCTCTGACTTGAAGGTTATCCGATTTAATTTGACGAATAAAGACTCTTCTTTGGGGTAGTACAACCAAACCACCACATTATCAGAAGTTTTAGTGAAAAAACAAAATCAGCCCAATAGTACTCGATTCAAGTACTTTGTAAAAAAGATTTGGTCCAAATCATATAAACCTGAAAATGATTGTACCCGAGGCAAGTCACTAATCAACATGACAATAAAAGAGATCAATCCTTCATGTCCCATGGAAAAAGAGATGCCTAACTACTAATTCTTTAATTTAGTAATCTTACTGCTCTCTGGGATGATAATGTGATCAGACAACTGACAAAGTTATTACAAAAGACCGATCAAAAATTAAAAAAAAAAAAGTTATCACAAAAGGTTGTCGGAATCTTTAATTTAGATTATAATTCGACTGAGGCTCTTGGCTCATTAAGCTTAGGTTAGTTATTGATAGACTGTAGGGTTAACTACATACATATTCTCTCTCTCTCTCTCTCTCTCTCTCACATGGACTTTTAGGTAAGCTTGACCGCAAATGGTATAGCAAAGCACAACCTTGCGACCAACCATGCTATGAACAATTGCCCCCACAATGTCAATAATGGTGCCGTATTCAGTATTTTCATTTGAGAAGTGCAGATCCTAATAAATCGTTTGGATTTGAGGGCAAATTGCAAATATTTATGTAGATTTTGATGATAAACCCATAATTTTTATTGGATTTTTTTGAAGTGGATCCAAAACTTTTATATAGATTTTGGAAGCACACTATGGTTTGATTGGTGTAACCACACCCACGTGGCACTACCTAGGTCCACCCCTGGTCAATAATTTTAGTGGTTTTTTTTTTCTTCGGTGCACCAAGCCAAATGAGACTTGCAGTTGGATTGAAAAAAAGAAGACTTGAGGGCCACAAATCCAGGGACTCGGATGATTTGATCGACTAAAGATTTTGCATAAAGGTTGGTCACATGCAGGTCTTTCAATCCCCACCTTCGTATAAATAGAGTAGCCTTCGGTGGGCAAAAGGCTGTGAACAAATTATATGGATCTCCTGTGCACCTCATCAAGAACGTTTCCTCATAATCAAGAACCTTACACGTTTCTTCTCTTCACTGTCTCATATTAGAGGGTTAGAGTCCTCTCCCTATTACAACATGAAGAGTAAGGAGAAGAATCTCTGCAAGAGACTTCTCATTGAGATTTTTTTTCTTCTTTTCAGAACCAAAGTTGACAATATGGATATTCTGTGAGGATTTCGTTGTGGTATTTCGTAACTAAGAGAGCAAGGAAAGCTTCTGAAACTCCTACAAGGGATGCCAATTGACAGATGCAAGGTTAGCATTCGATGAAAGTGAATTGCCCGTTAGATATCTCAGCTGCAATGAGAGTGGATCGATCAATAAGCACCAGCTGCTGTAAATGAACCTGTAGCACATTTTGACTCTCACCTTGCATTATTCAGGTATAATGTGTGCAGCCAATTGACAGATGCAAGGTTAGCATTCGATGAAAGTGAATTGCCTGTTAGATATCTCAGCTGCAATGAGAGTGGATTGATCAATAAGCACCAGCTGCTGTAAATGAACCTGTAGCACATTTTGACTCTCACCTTGCATTATTCAGGTATAATGTGTGCAGCCAATTGACAGATGCAAGGTTAGCATTCGATGAAAGTGAATTGCCTGTTAGATATCTCAGCTGCAATGAGAGTGGATTGATCAATAAGCACTAGCTGCTGTAAATGAACCTGTAGCACATTTTGACTCTCACCTTGCATTATTCAAGTATAATGTGTGCAGCCATTTATGTAAACCCCACCCTCCCCTCGCCCCCCCCCCCCCCCCCCCCACCCCCCGCCCGGCGGCCCCCCAACACCCCGGAATAGTCCATGCTCTTCACAATCGGGTAACTCGTTGGCTAGAGGCCAAAGGTCCAAAAGCTAAGAGCTGGTGAAAAATATCCTGGGTCATTAAAAAAAAAAAAAGAAAACTCGAATCTATTGCACATGCTTGTTCTTGCTATTGGGTTTCATTACAGAAATGCAATTCATGTTATCCAGTGGAGCCGAGATTCAATTACTACTAGCACATGCTTGTTCTGTTATTGGTTTCATAACAGAGATGAAATTCATATTATTCAATGGATGCTAGATTGAGATGCTACTCGTGTACTCGTCTATCCTAGCTCCTCCTCCTCTGCTAAATGAAGCTTCCTTTCTTGAATAGTCGCCAGAATTGGTCTACAACTGTACATGTGTATGTGCAATCAGCCAATCAGTGTAATATATATGTTAATTACAATATTGATAGTGTTCTACTAAATTGATGGGCAGCATTTCTGAGCTAGGGCATATATTCTCACCCACTCATGATGTTCTTGAAGAGGATGGCAAAGAGATCCGACCCGGTTGTAACCTTCCAATTGGAGTCTCCTCTTATGCACAATCCCGGTTGTAACTTCTCCATTTTTATTGGATTGCCAGTATCATCAGGTCTAGAAGATAAGGACATATGGTGGCCTGCGAATTTAATAGCTTTCTAGCGGACCCCCCATGATGCATATTGATCAAGCGGCAATCAGATTAATACAAAGTGGAGGTTATGATCCTAGAACTAATTAATGTCAAATTGGATGTAGCTCACTGTACCCATGTCGTGTCAAGTGTGTGTGCTGCACGCCATCATACCTGCAAAAGCGCACCACAGCGTAGATATGAATGCCAGCATCCCCACAAGACTAATTGGTATTACAGTTAGAATCAGTAGTACAATACAACAAAAAAGGACTAATTCATATTAGGACCCACAACAAAGAATCAGGATTATATGAGGAAATCCCTCACGGTGATCGTCAGGTCCCGCAACAGTCACAGTGAGATTTTTAATAAGAGGATCCGGACTCCACAACAATGCCCAATATAATCCTTATTTGCATCAACACTCACCCTGCCCAACAGCAGGGGTTTAAAGAAATTCATCAGCAACGAGAATATGACAATCATTCATAAAGAAGCGAGAAACTGATAAAAAGTATTACACCCCTTTTTAAATATATCCACCCTTTAATAAGGACATTGTAAACAGAAAGAAGTGCACAGTGGTCACACATGCATATACGACAGAGAAAAGGGTGCATTCATACTATGAACATCATGAATTCACCACCACTAAAATCACTTGCACACAGGCCTTATCTCCATGCCTTGAATGATAAGACCTGACTTCCATTGTAGATCTATAGTCTCCCTAAAATTCATCTCTACATCTCCTTCGTCTCCCTCATCATTGAAGAACTCACCCATCTCAATCTCCATCCACCCATCACTTGTCGCTTGTGGAACCCGCCCATCAACTCCAGGGGGCACTGCCTCTTGCAAAAAAGCTCTGTTGTTGGATTCATGGCTCCCTAATTTAACCAAAGTTTCTGCATGATTCAGTCCATATGCGTTTTCACCAAATTTGGTGACAAGGTAGACCTTGTAAGTAGTTTTGGGAGAGAAAATATGAGCATCAATCCTCCCATGGATATCTAACCAACAGACACTCAAAAGCTCTGCCACCTCATGGAACCTATAGAGGAAAGAACATGAGAATTGGTTAAATCAATCATGTAAAGGGCTGACACAAAACACAACTTAAAGAGACTCGGTTTTCAACTTAGAATGAATAACTCATTGGTGGAAATGCCCACTAAAATTCAGTATTTTCAAACAAAAACAGATTAGGGTTTTATGAGCAAACTAAAAGATGCTACCTTGATCATCTCATTATCAAGGGGTCAGGACATTAGAAAGCTCTTAGCATGCTCATGAAAAACTAATAACTCAATCTTGATGATATGAATGAACTAAAAGAAAAAGCATCTGTGAGTTCTCCCCACAACTACCACAAGCAATTATGGAGTGGGTGGTTTCCAAGAGGGGAAAATACTGATGGGGAAAAGGCAAGATAAGACTTCAAAATAATTCTAAGAAGAACAAGATGGTTCTTGGTTGTTCTGTTAGGAACTAGTGGCGAGAGGTAATGAGTCATTACTTACACTTGTAATTGTCCTCCCTTTTTTTTTTTTGTCATATTCAGTACTACTATACTGAAAACAATTGCTACTATTTCGCCCTAGAAGTTTTTCCAAGGTTTTACCAAGAAGATTGTCAATTTGTCACTAGTGCAGATAATTTTGTGTGCACAGCTGATTTCACTGAGTTCCATAAATTGCCATTGCTTCTATGCTTACATTTCCGGCATACACAATTTGGCAGGTTCAGTAATTTTGTTAGCCCAATCGGACCAAGTATTTTGGTGCCACAGCTCAGGTTGCAGGGTGCATCTGGGGTCAGATCATCACAAGCCTGATTGACAAATTCTCATATCAAAATTGGAAGTACAAAGGGTACAAGAAAACAGAGAGAGGGAGAGAGCGGAAGCAGGAGACTGGACTGGGTTAGACCCAATTGACTCTGGTTATTCAAAGGAGGCTTCTTGTGCTTATAGCGTTTACAAACTGAATATACATTTCATTACAGCTGTATGTGAACTGAGTTTGAATTTCATTTGATAACGCGGCTTGATTCTACAGAAATCTGAACTTCAAAATGTTCTAAATCCTGCAGCGGCACTGTTGATAAACAATTATTTGTCGGGAACTGTAGCTGAATAGTGGACTTTACATGGATGAACAGTGAACTGAATAGTGAACTGTGAAGTGTAACTTTGTTTTTTCTGAATAGTAAGCTGCATGCGGATGAACAGTAGAATTGTGATTGGTGCTGGATAGAGGTTCTTGAAACTTCTTGATATCTGTAGAAGACTCTGAGTTCTTCTAGAGGCTATTGAATAGGAATGTTGGATAAGAAATTTCATTGATTTTCATGATTTAGAGTTTGAGCTGCTGAAAAAGTGTAACTCAAAGCTAATGCTGGGGTCATCCCAACCATCATCTTCAATTTCTCCTTGGAAAAGCTGGATTAATTTTTCTTAAGTTTTATCAGAGATGTCAAAAGACATATCTTCAATTTTGTTAAGAATTTGATTTTTGAGCTGAATGTCCTGATTTACAAGGGTTATAAAAGATGGACGTTTGTTCGGTGAGATCATCTGCAATACAAACAACCAGTCTACCATCGCACCAAACATGTCTATATGTGCTTGCAAATTCAAGATGTCCTCTTAGATTGATGAATCATTGATATTGATCTGCAATAGAACTATAGTCCTGCAGATGCTCTAAGCTGGATTCTGAAGTAGCTTCGTCATGAGATTCATACTAAGGGGCTGGATAACCAATTGGGATATGTTCATAATCTTTTATAAAGGCTTTGAACTTGTGGCGGAATAAGTCACCTTCTTCATAATCCATTATGGTCAATAGCTGATATGGTTGACAGAATCGAATTTCAGATCTTTCTCCCAATGAGGATGAAATAGTTATTTGCAGCTGTCTCTTAGTAAGACCAAGTCTACGAAGAGCATAGCATACAACAATAGGTAATTATTGTATTTTTTTCGAAATCATCTATGTATAAAAGAAATCTTTGGACTAAACCTTGCTCGATATATGCAATGTCGAATTCACTTGATGGTAAGAACAATTTTGGAAAACCCGTAGCCCAGCTTAGGTAACGAGCTTTGAATATTAATCATTCCTTGATGTCACAAGAGAGAGCTGTTTCTCTGATTCTTGCAGCTAAATCACCTGGAAGGGCTGTATTAACCTTTTCTAGGATGTTCATTCTAAATGTTTTTACATCCGTATACATGGATAACAATTCCCTTTGATGGATTGATGAAACATCTGTATTTGGGTTTCTAGAAACTTGATGTGATTGGCAACATTGGATAATGTTTTTCGAGTGGTTTCTCTTTTGTCAGAAAGAATTGCACTCCAAAGAGTATTGATAAGTTCTTGAGAGTTTGCAGACAAGCTAGGATTGTAGAAAGGAATTTATATATGTTGGGATGTTTGAATAGGTGAAGAGCTGGATTCCTGAATTGGAGTTTTTCCTTTTTTCTTTCAAGGATGACATTGTCTTTTTACGAGAAAGATCCTGGAGAAAGACAGAGTCAAGATTTGAGCAACTTGGAAAGCGTTGTAATTGATCTGTATCAGGGATTGTATTTGGAAATTAAGAAGCAAACTTGAAAACAGAGGAATGGTTCCTTTCTTTATTCTAAAACCAAGAAACAAGATTTCTGTTTGAAAAAGTTCCATTTTCTTTTGAGAAAGAACAAGTCCATTTTTAATGACTGAATTTTTTAAAGTATTCAAATGTTTCCAATGGTCACAAATGGATTTTGAAAACACTAGAATATCATCTATATAGACAAGAATAAAAGCTTGATGCTGATTAAAAATGTCATTCATTATTTTTTTAAATTCTGAAGGAGCCTTTTAAAAACCAAATGGCATAACATTCCATTCAAAATGTGCAAAGGGAACAACGAAAGCGGTTTTATACCTGTCCTCAGGGGTGATTTGAATTTGCCAAAAACCTGATTTAAGATCAAATTTGGAAAAAACAAGGCACCGGATAAACAATTGATAAAATCAGTTTTATTTGGAATTGGATATCTTATGGATTTTAAAATTTTATTTTAAGAGTGTAGTTGATAACAAGACGGGGAACTCCACATTCTTGTTCAGGAGCTTTATTCACATAAAAAACTGCACAACTCCAAGGGCTTTTAGAGGGTTGGATTAATTTTTTAGAAAGGAGATCATTTATTTCATTATTGCAAACCTTGAGAAGATCTTTATTCATTGTAGAAGGTCTTGCCTTAGCAGGAATTTGAACTTCATCAAAGTTATCAATGTATGGAAGAGAAAACAGTATGATGTTTCCTATACCAGAAGGCAGAAAGAATCTCTGAACAACATTCTGTTTCAAGAGCTTTTTGAAAATTACTTAATTCTTTTTGGAAGTCTAGTTTGGTTAATCGTCCTACAATTCTTAATGAATTCATGTCTTGTAGATATACAATTTGTTTTTCTTTATAAGATATTTGATTTTGAATTAAATTGATTTGTTGAATAGAAGATGATTCAACGAAATCGAAGATTAATTCTATGTCATCTAAAACGGTTTCTAGACCTAAAGAATCAACCTGAAAAGGCTCCATTAATTGTAAAAAGGAATTATCAAGAATAACATCATTGGTTAAACCTTTCCCGATTATGAAATTTGTTTGTATGCATTTTCCATTTTTACAAACATGAGCATTATTTAATTTATACTTGATGTACATCTTTTGGCTAGCAGTAGCTAAGCTAAGACGATGATTAGTCTTTTGATAGTATTTGTTGGAATTAATCCATCCCTAATAACGTTTACATCTGCACCGTTGTCGAGCAAGCAGAGGGCTTTAATAGAGTAATCTTTGATTTTTATGGTAACTCGAGTTTTCCATTTTTGAACTTCATGTGTGGTTAATGAGTTTAAAAACCCATTGACACCATCACTAAATATATCAAGATTGCCATCATAATTTTCATTTTCTTCCATATGAGTTTTGGTAACATCATAATAAAATTCAAAAATTTCAACACAACGTTTGAGGTCTTGTATTTCATTTACGCTTTGTTTTAATTGTTTTATTTCTTGCTTTTGGTTGTTAATTTCTTTATAAAGGTCTTGGATATTTGGTTTAGAAAGAGCATGCTAATCTTTCATTCTATTAAGAACGGTTTTTATACTGAATTGTTCAAGAAGGATATTTGATGTAGAAGCTTAAGTTTTTTGTTTTTTATTATCTTTTTGCATATTCTGTATTTTTTCAAAATATTTATTTTTTAATTCTTCATCTTTGATATCTTTAAATATTTCTAACATCATTTCTTATGATGCAAAAAGAACGTTTAAGGATAAAGAGGAAGAAGCCAATTCATATTTTATATCGCTATAAGGCATGTTATAGGGACATGTATTGGAAGAACAAGAGGATGTTGTATCTGAATAACTGGATGAATCTTAAGGTGAACCTTTTAAGAGTGTTTTTAATTCTTTTTTTGTTTTTAGTTTTGGTTTAAGATAATTGGGAGCAATATGTCCTTTTTCGTTATAATTGTAACATTGTATTTCTTTTTTCTTTTGATGAGAAGCGGATGGATGATTCTTTGTATAAGATCCTTAATGATAAGATTTTTATGAAAAGATTTTTTATGGTATCTTTTTTGAGGAACATAATAAGTTGGAGTAGACAAATGTTTAGATTTTTCTTTTATGATAATATCTTTTTAAAGCTTTTTTTTTATTAAGGTTGGATGGACTTATTAAAGGTTCCATACCAAATTGAAAGCAGAAATCACTAAGTTCATACTTGCTAACACACTTTTTATTTTCAATTTTGACGTTTTAGTTTTAATTCATTGCATAATGAAAATCCAACTTTATTAATCTTTTGAATTAGATCACCACAAGTATAATGATCATATGAAACATTTTCATGATTTTTAGATTTTAATTATTCTCTAACTTTTTCTACAAAAGGTTTAGGAAGACTAGAAATGAACTTTTCTTTCCAAAATTCTGAATTGCTTGAATCAATTGTATAAAGTTTGGATAGAAAAACATTTTGATGCCAAAGAAAATCAGATAACATTGAACAAATTAAGTTTATTAATTGAAAACCACATGTGGAGAAACGGGCGAATTTCCCGTGACTATAGGCTTACATCAGGGATCATCCTTAAGCCCTTATCTCTTTGCATTAATTATGGATGAGTTAACTGTGCATATTCAAGAAGAAGTACCATGGTGTATGTTGTTCGCAGATGATATAGTATTGGTGGATGAATCAAGAGAGGGTGTAAATGCAAAGCTTGAGAGATGGCAGAGGGCATTAGAATCTAGAGGCTTTAAAATAAGTCGTACAAAGACAGAATATATGGATTGCAATTTCAGTGGACATATACAAAGTGTTGAAACCACTGTCAAAATTGAGACCCATGAGATACCATATAAAGATTATTTTCGGTACCTAGGCTCGATGATTAGTAAGGATGGGGAGATTGACGAAGATGTGGAGCATAAGATAAGAGCTGGATGGCTGAAGTGGAGACTAGCTTCGGGAGTACTTTGTGATAGACAAATGCCAACAAAATTGAAGGGAAAATTTTACAGGACAGTGGTTAGACCAGCTATGACATATGGAGCAGAATGTTGACCAATTAAGAAGACACATATTCATAAGATGGATGTAGTGGAAATGAGAATGCTTAGGTGGATGTGTGGTAAAACTAGGAAAGATAAAATTAGAAATGAGCGCTTTCGAGAACATTAAAGGGTAGCACCAATAGGAGATAAGATTAGAGAAACTCGTCTAAGATGGTTTGGGCATGTTGAGCGTAGGCCAGTAATGGCACCGATGAGAAAAAGTTTGGATATACAGGTGGAGGGTCCATCAAGAGGTAGTGGTAGGCCGAAGAAAACATGGATGGAAGTCATTAATTCAGATTTGAAGAAGTTGCACTTATCGAAAGATTTAGCTCAAAATAGAACGGAATGGAGAAATAGAATTCATGTAGCCGACCCCAACATGGTTGAGATAAGGCTTTGATGATGATGATGATGAATTGAGTCTTTATTTTTTCTTCAACATTAATATAATCACCAACAAAGTGTTTGATTATATTAACAAGAAGTATATGTATTGAATCTTGTAAATGTTGACCTTGAGGATTGATAAGGGGATTAGCATTTTCATCTTTCTTTGTTGCTGTATAGATCACTTGTCTTTGTGTTTCAGTGAGATATTTTTCCCACCAACCATGTAATTGACCAGTAAAACCAAGGACAATTGCGTTTAGAGCATGTCTTTGATCATTACTTGCAGTCATGCTAGTTGATGCATATATCATCATATGCTGGCATATTTGAAAATTTTGATATTCAAATAGACCATCTAGATTCCATTCATAGATAGTAGATTCATCAAAACAAACACAATCTAAATTTATGTTTTCTTCGAATAAAAGATCTGCAAGAGTTGGTCTAAGATAATAGTTTCTTATTTTGGACGTAGAAACCGTTGGTTTTTGTCTTTTATCCATTTTATTAATTTGTAAAGATTCTTGATCTTTAGATTTTTCTTTGTAATTTTCAAAAGGTTTTCCTTCACAATTTTCAGATTTATTTTCTGATTTAGATTTTTCTTCTAAAGAGTTTGAGTCAAAAGAATCCATGTCGGAACTTGAAACTTTAGAAGTTGAAGCTACAACGTTTATAGATTTTTCTTTGTCATGTAATTTTATATTGGTAAATGAAACGAAAACTGACTGGTAACAAGAAGAAGCAAGAGCTGAACGGATGGAAAAATTGCATAACTGATACTATCTCAGCATGCCTTTAAATAAAGAATGAGTATCTAAATAAGGTACAAAATTAAGGGGCTGTCTAAAGGTAGAAATAGAAAACTATAGGTAAAAAAGAGCTGTACAAAGATAGGAAAAATATACAAAGGATCTTGTCCAGATCTGATTTAATTGAGAGATCTAGAGCCAGATCTGCGTTGGGTCCATTGGACCGACCCAATGGGCTGAGTCCGACCCAATGGGCTAGGCCCATTAATCGGGCTGGCCCAGTGACTTGTTTTGACACCCCCCCTCAAGCTCGGCAGGCGGAAGCAGTAAGAGCTTGTGCAACAATGAAGAGAAGTGCGGAAATGGATGAGCTTTAGTAAAAAGATCAGCCGCATTATCTGCAGATGGCATGGAATGGAGGGAAAGAGTGCCCTGTTTATAATGTTGACGAACAAGATGACAATCAATTTCAATATGCTTGGTTCGTTCATGAAAGACTTCATTCTGAGTGATTTGACGAGCACTCTGATTGTCACAATACAAAGGTGTAGGACTCTGAAGAGGAATCCCCAAATCTTGCAAAAGCCATCGAATCCATATGATCTCAGAAGTAGTGTTAGCGAGTGCACGATATTCAGCTTCTGCCGAAGACTTGGATACTTGTGTTTGTTTCTTACTTCTCCACGAGATTAAGGAATGGCCAAGAAAGATACAAAATCCAGTAGTAGAGCGCCGATCATTAACATCACCTGCCCAATCAGAATCGGAGAAGGCACGAAGAGACAGTGAACTGCTGGAAGAGAGAAGTAAGGCATAGTGTTGAGTGCCCTGAAGATATCGAAGGATGCGCAAAACAGCACCCCAATGTACGGAGGTTGGTTGAGCCATGAATTGGCTAACAATATGAACAGCGAAGGCAATATCAGGACGAGTGATAGTAAGGTAGACAAGACTGCCGACTACTTCACGGTATCTTGTAGGATTGTCTAGAAGCACACCGTCAGATCTGCGTAACCGAGCATTTATGTCCAACGGAGTAGAAACTGAAGTGAGATCGGAGAGTTTGGCACGCTGGATGATGTCAGAGCAGTACTTGAGTTGAGACAAAATATATCCATCTTTGGAATATCCAACTTCGATGCCAAGAAAATAACGAAGAGGACCCAGATCTTTCATTTCAAATTGTTGATGAAGGAACTGTTTGAGCTTGGAAATCCCCAGAGAATCGTCCCCGGTGATGATCATATCATCGACATATAAGAGAAGTATAACCAATCCATTGCCAGTGTGACAGGTGAACAAGGCACTATCATGCATACTTTGCTTATACCCAAAAGAGGTGATGACATTAGTAAACCTCTCAAACCATGCTCGAGGGGCCTGTTTAAGGCCATATAATGCTCGCTTCAAAAGGCAAACCTGCGTGGAGGAGTGTGAAAAACCCGGGGGAGGGACCATATAAATTTCTTCATGAAGATATCCATTAAGAAAGGCATTTTTAACATCTAACTGATGAAGTGCCCATTGTCGCACAGCTGCAACAGAGATCAAGGTGCGAACCGTAGTCATCTTGGCAACAGGTGCAAACGTTTCTTCATAGTCAATACCATAGTCTTGTGTGTATCCTTTAGCAACAAGACGAGCTTTGTACCTTTCTATTGAACCATCAGCTCTAGTTTTCACCTTATATATCCATTTGCACCCAATTGCTTTCTTTCCAGGAGGTAAGGAAACAAGATCCTAGGTGTGATTCCTCTGAAAAGCCGCAAGTTCTTCGGCCATGGCTGTTCTCCACTCAGGGTATTGAGATGCTATGCGAAAAGAGTGCGGCTCAAAATGAGAGTGAACCTTAGA
Organism: Sextonia rubra; assembly: GCA_037013555.1. NCBI lineage: Eukaryota > Viridiplantae > Streptophyta > Magnoliopsida > Laurales > Lauraceae > Sextonia > Sextonia rubra. The sequence continues at coordinate 51,636,123 of JASUAD010000001.1, forward strand.
AAGAAAGGTAGAATATTGGGGTGAGAAACAACTGGTGGAAACAAACCCATACCTTTGCACTGGTGTACGTGTACGTAAGGGATACCGTCGAACGGGTGCAGGATCCAAAGCGTCAGCAGCAGAAGGGACATCAACCTTGTCAGAGGTTAGGGGCGTTGGGGGGAGGCGCCTTTGATAAACTAAAATTGGTTTAGGTGCAAGAGTGGGGTCAGACAAAGGTAAATCCTGTGGAAAAAGATTTGGAAATGGGTCAAGAGAACGAATAGTTGGTGCAGGATTTAGTTGTTTAGCACAGGGTAAGGAGTAGTATGGAACATGTTCAAGGAAGGTCACATTTCGTGAGACACGAAGCTTGTTCAATTGAGGGTCGTAGCACCTATACCCTTTTTGTTCCAATCCATAACCCAAAAAGACACACACAGCAGATTTTGGAGACAATTTGTGATGTTCATTAGATGGCAGCAAAACAAAACAAGTACAGCCAAAGACACGAAGATGGAAATAATCAGGTTTTGTTCCAAAAAGTTTTTCAAATGGTGTTATATCAGATAAAACTGATGATGGCATTCTGTTTATGAGGTAAGTGGCTGTAAGAGCACATTCACCCCACAACGAAAGAGGCACAGATGAAGAGTGCAGCATGGATCTAGTAGTTCCAATAATGTGACGGTGTTTTCTTTCAGCCACCCCATTTTGTTGGGGAGTGCCTGGACAAGAGAGCTGTGCCAATGTGCCATGAGAAGCCAGTAAATTTAAAAATTTATGGGACCGATACTCCCCGCCAGAGTCTGATCGGAATGTCTTAATCTTGGCTGAAAATTGTGTGGCAATCATATTTGTGAAGTTAACATATGTGTCGTACAAATCAGATTTATGTTTTAGCAAATACAGCCAAGTGTATCGTGTGAAATCATCCACAAACAAGACATAGTATAAAGATCCTCCTTTAGAATGTTGGATTGCCGGTCCCCACAAGTCAGAATGTACAAGATCAAAAGGTGCAAGAGAAGCTGAAGTACTTTTATTGAAAGGCAAAGTAACTTGTTTGGAGACTCTGCATCCAATGCAACCAGAAAAATCACCAGGATGAATTTTACCAAGACAATTGGAAGAAACCAAAGAATCAAATTTATTCTTAGATAAATGGCCTAGTCTAAGATGCCACAAACTAGAAGAAATAGATGAAAGAGCAGAAGAAGCAAGATGCGACGAGGCAGGTACATGCAGTGTCTCTAAGTGATACAGTCCTCCAACTTTACGGCCTGTCCCAATCTGCTTCCCTGAGCACGGATCCTGCACAAAACAACCATTGGAATTAAACAGAATTAGATATCCCAAATCTGCAAGTTGACCAACTGAAATCAAGTTTATAGACAGACCAGGAACACAAAGGACACGAGGCAGGGACAACGACCCGAATGTAGTTTTTGTGTGTACAGGACCAACAGAGGAGGCAGGAATAACAGAACCACTAGCAGTTTGGATATTCATAGGGACAGATAAAGGTTGATTGGAGCACAGAATTGAGGAATCAGAGGCCATATGTGAAGACGCACCTGAATCAAATATCCATGGCTGTGGTTTACCTGAGAAGGATGTCATGGCAGAGGCTGTTGGTTCGCCAGAAGTTGTACTGGAAGAGACAGAAGTGGAAAGCAGCAATTGTTGCAGACGTTCGTCAATCATGCTTTGAAGTTGAGTGGAGAGATCTACAGGGGTAGCTGCAGCCATCTGAGGGTTTTGATAGTGTCCTGGTTTCTAATTGCCCCGACGATTAGCTTCTTTAGTATTATTCTTCTTTTTCAATATAGGACAATCTCTCTTCCAGTGTCCTGGTTCTTTACAATAGTTGCAAGTAGAAACTGTAGCTTTTGCTGCAACTGTAGGATTGGAGGCAACAAGGACTTGATCGGTGTCTACAGTCTTTCTTTTGGCTAAGGTCTTTTGAGTTTGTTCTTCTGCCAGAAGTTCTGCTAAAGCAGCATCAACATGTGGCAAGGGGGACCGATGTAGCAACAGTCCTCTTACATGTTCATACTCTGGCCTTAAAGCCATAAGAAACTGTACTAATCTTGTTTCCTGTCTGTATGTTTCAAAAGTGGCAGAATCATCGGGATTCATGAACTGTGGTTCCATCAAGGCCAGTTGATCCCAAAGAGATGTCATCTTGACATAAAAATCATGTACAGAATTTGAACCTTGTTCAGCATTTTTAATTTCAGATTCTAACTAATAGCGACGAGCAGAATTAGACTGCGTATAGAGTCGTGCTAGATAATCCCAGGCATCTTTGGGATGAGAGAACTTGGACAGTTGACTCCCAATGGATGGAACTACAGAATTTGCAATCCATGAATTTATTTTTCCCACAGAAGCATCCCAATCTTCAAAATTGGCATCTGTTTCATTAGGACTGGTTTTCTTGTCAAATACATATTTCCACAGTTTCTGTCCCTTTAGAAAATTCATCATCAAGTGAGACCAATAGGAATAATTGGTCCCATCCAGCACAACAGTAATTCCAGTGATCTTTTCTGCCATCTGAAGTGAAACAGTGACGGAAAACAGGGGGAACAGAGAGAAAAGACTAGCTGGGCGTCCAACAATCAGGGAGTAGAATCCCTTTTTGACTATGAGAAGTTAACCGATCCTCAAATCAAGTTTCAAGAAGTAGGAGATACCAAAAATTCGCACCCAACAAAGTTGGTTTCAATCAAATCCAACAACAGGCCACAAAGATCAACGATCCTGATGAAAATTAACAGGGGAAAAATTCAAAACAAAAATGACCACAAAACAGTACCTGACAGCAGTCCAAAAATTCTGAAAAAATCACCAATAAACTGCTCTTAGGTGGTCGACCAAGGTGGGATGTAGCGCCCTTGTCCAGATCAAGTGTGGGTCCCACCGACTGATAACACCAGTTTGGTAGAACTCACGATCAGGCTCTGTGTCAAGCTAGAGCAGATGCCGAAGGTTCTGATGGACTGCCTGGAAGCAGTAGATGATCTGTTGTGGACTCCACTTCAGATCCAGACTATTGTCGATGCTATGCTTCTACACAGAGGATTGTCAAACAGAGATCGCAGGCTAATAGCGATGGCTCTGATACCATGAAACGAAAACTGACTGGTAACAAGAAGAAGCAAGAGCTGAACAGATGGAAAAAGTGCATAACTGATACTATCTCAGCATGCCTTTAAATAAAGAATCAGTATCTAAATAAGGTACAAAATTAAGGGGCTGTCTAAAGGTAGAAATAGAAAACTATAGGTAAAAAAGAGCTGTACAAAGATAGGAAAAATATACAGAGGATCTTGTCCAGATCTGATTTAATTGAGAGATCTAGAGCCAGATCTGCGTTGGGTCCATTGGACCGACCCAATGGGCTGAGTTCGACCCAATGGGCTAGGCCCATCAATCGGGCTGGCCCAGTGACTTGTTTTGACAGTAAATTTGTATGATAATTTATTTACAAATTCATCAGAGAATTTTAGAGGGTTTCTTTTCTAACTTTAAATCTTTAAGGGCTTTACCTTGAAAACCTAAAGATTGTGTCTTGATTACTTTTTGTGGATTTATTTGCTGATTTAGAAGATTTTCAATTCTATCAGTTTGCTGACTAATAGTATGAAGATTTATATTTGTAAAGTTGTTTTGTTCTAAAACATGGGCTAAATCTGTTTTGTATATAAAACCTTTCTTATCTTTATCTCCTTGAATTTTTCAACATTTTTTTATTGAAACAACAGATGTTTCTTTATAAATGATTTGAGTTAATGGAGGATGTATAGATTCTTCAGTCTTTAGTGAAGAGCTAGAAGAAGCTAAAATCCAAGCTATACTTAATTTTGTTATCATGTTTATAGACAAGTCTTCAATATTATATTTTTTCTTTATGGCGAGTTTCAGCCAGTCAAAGAAATAAATATTTCTTTGTCTGTCCTACATGAATTTATACAATTTTTCTTTCAAGAAATCTTTTTTTTCTTGAGAAACTAGAGCAAAAAACCTTCTGGATAAAGGATGAGTTTTAAGGTCAACTTTTATTAGTTCTTTATTAATTTCAAAATCATTTTCTAATGTCAAAACATTGACATTAAATTTAGATGCTGAAGGATTATACGTAAGAGTTGGAGAGGATGGAGCTACAAGTATCTGATGTATGTTTTCAGATGCTGAATATGATGGATAAACAAGTCATGTAGGTCTAGAAATTTCAGAAGGAGGAGGATATAAATATCTTGATGGTTCCTTTACTAAAGATCTTACTTCAAAGGGAATAGAAGGAGGATGAGAATAAGATTTCTTGGATGTTGAAAAGGAAACATAATGAATTGTAGGGATTCTATTACGAGAGTCAGTATGAAAGTTTATATCAACACTTCTATCATTGTTCTCAATAATAGAATCTATTTCTTCATTTTCTTGAGATCTTTCTGGTTGAGCGCTTTCAAGACGCCATTTACCATAGAGCTGGATGTCATTTCATAGGATTGGTTTTGAGGTGTTAACTTTATTTCTAAAGTTTTTTAGGAATAAAGTAGTGATACCTTTGACTTGATTTGAATAGGCTATATGCCTAGAACAATTGAATTCATGAGTTTATAATAAACCCGATAGATGAGAACAAGGTTTTGATTATGAGGATTCATATAAAAGCCTTTAGTCTAGATAGCTAACGTAAGAGCTTGATATGCACCTGGATCCGTAAAAGATACAAAAAAGTTTGGAAAACAATTGAAAAAGGTAGGGCCATTAGCCAAACTTGATTCAACCATTCTAATTAATGAATCACTGAATTTGTTATGTCTTGTATCTTGAATACAAACAAGAACTTCTGTCTTAAGTCCAAGTCTTGTTAATGGCTTGATTGCAACTTGCACAAAGCCAAAATGAATATTATTGTATGATTGACCATGCTGTTGAATTTGATGAGGCTATATGAGAGAAAGACTCTGAGCATTTCCTGTGATGGATTTAGTTCTTTCTGTTGCTTTTACTTTGTAACTTGATTTTAATTAAAAATTTTCCATTTTATAAATTTCATTTTTATTTACTGTAGGTATAGTCCAATCATAAATAGCTTGATCTAAATTGTCATAATTGATCTCTTCATAATTTTTAACAGACTTGGATGATATGGATTTAGATGATGAGGAAGGAAAAGAAGCAAGCTTCTTAATCATCTTGGACATAATCTATATTATAGAATTATTTTAATCAAACTACCATGAGTATCTAATGAGGAATGGAGGATTTATTGCCCAACAATCGCCTTAAACGCCCTAACATGGCTAACAACGGAGGAAATAGCAACCCCAACCTCACTCCGGGTAGAACAAGATTAAAATTTCTCAATAACAACAAATTAAACTAAGACTTTTGATCTTTTTAACTTTTGAGTCTTCTAAACCTATATCAAACACATAAACACATAAAAGTAATGTGAAGAAATACTTACAACAAAACTTTATTTGCCAACTTAGCTCTGATACCAAATTGAGAGTACAAAGGGTACAAGAAAACAAAGAGAGGGAGAGAGCGGAAGCAAAAAACTGGACAGGGTTAGACCCAATTGACTTTGGAATGACCTCGCTCATTAGGTATCCAAAATGAGAAGATGATGCAAAATATGACAAGAGTGTTAAAAGATGTGGTCTAAAATGAGAAGAAAGAAAAAAAAAAACCGTAATTCCACAAGAAATCCAACACTTACATGAGCTCGTGGCATAGTGGAAGGAGCTCAACATAGCAGTTTTGAGGTTATGGGTTCATATCACGCTACCAAGAAAGAAAGAACAAAGAAAGGAAAAAAAAAACACTAATGCAACACAAACCTTTTGATTCTTCTGTTGGTTGGAATCGGTGGAACCATTAAAAATGGACGACTAAATTGACATACCATTATTTGGATTGATCGTTTAAACAAAGAGAAATTTATTTTAGCAACATGCCCGATTACCAAAGTGCATAAAATTACATTCGCAGGTTTACTAGATTGTGGCTAGACATTCATACATTCGAATGGCAGAAGGCTGTACTGCAGGCTTTGCATTAAACAACCAATCTCCAATTCAGACTTTAGGACCAGTTCACGGAGACTCTACGACACCAATTTTATCCTATTACTTGCTAAGACCAGTAAAAAGTTAGATAATCCCTGCATTATGAACAAGGGCAAAATATTCAAGAATACCCCACAGAATTTCCAAGCACTTATGCCTGGGGTTTACAGCTGTTTTGAAAAAAGGAAATTTCTCAGTGAGAATCTCCACAATCACCAGAGTCATTGCAGAAAAAAACAAAAAAAAAAAAGAAAAAAGAGGGAAAAAACTACTTTGTTGTCTCTTATTTTATAGTTCTCAAAGAAAAAGGAGGCAGAAAACCAGGGAAATATTCACAAAAGTTGGAGGTAGAAGATGGTCGTGGATTTTATGAAGTACTGATACTAAGAGGTAAGTGTTCTTTACTTACTGTTACATTGTACCTTGTTTTTCTGCTATTGCGATAGTGGAAACTTTTGCCATTATTTGGACGTGGATGATTTCCCAATTTTTAGAATTACCATAGTAAAAGAAAAGAGTCTCATTGTGTGGATAGTTTTGTGCGCCCCCATGAATTATGATTCAATTCAATTTCATTAATTATTGCTGCTTATTGCTTAGAATTCCTGCATGCACAATTAGGTTTGTTGGCATGGAATTGAATACAAAGTCATTCATGGTAAAGTATGTTCCAGTAAAAGATAATTAAAGAGATAGGTGAAGGATATCAGATGGATATCAAGTTATTCATCATAAAATAGACGGGGTAAAAGATATAAGGTGGATATCTAGATAGGACTTTGGCGTTCCAATGATTTGAATTACTAGGGCAGTTGCTGGGTATTCATTTACTAGCTTCCCTTACCATCCTTCAATTGAGCTCATTTCACCAAAGTTGCTTGTAAGAAAAACTAACGTATATGACCTGTTTGGCTGGGGGAAGGTGGAGAGAAAACCTAATGCAAACTTGGAATTCAGATTCTCGCCGGCAATCTTCATAAGAAATAAATACAAAGATAAGTAACATAGTAAGAAATTAAGTACCAACCTCGACTCAGGCAGAGGAGTCCAGCGCCAATACCTTGGGTCCTCACCCCATGTGATCCAGAGCTTCCTTGGAGAAAACATGTACTTCGGGCAGGCTTCTGAAGAGATCCTGACCCTCCATTTCTTACTCTCTGATTCCCAGAAGAAAAGAAAAACCCAAAGTACAACTCCTCTCTTCTTCTTTTAGGCTTTCTGTCTATGCAATCGGGCCTCCATTTAGACGGCCTAGGTCGACGTTGTTATACGAAGGCGCGTCCCCATTGACTTCGACTCTTCATTCCTAGCCCTGGTATACCCTCCTAATAAAAAATCATACCAACCCTTTCACACTCTCATTCTCTCTTGGTTTAGCGTCACAATTACTTTTTTGTCCATCAAACATGCTCTCGGTTTGATTAAATCCAAAAAAAAAAAAATTTATGATTAATTGACTTCAAATTTTAATGCCCTTAAATCAAGGGTTAAAATGGAGCTGCTTTTCTTTCGCTTTACTTTTATACCGAAAGAGAGATCTCCATCCATCCATCCATCCATCCTATCCTACACAAAATGATAAAAATGCATTCAAGTGGGCTAACCTTGCTCCAAATTCACGCTCCATATTGTCTTTGGCTTAGTTTGACAATTCAATGGCAAAATAAATTCAAACTAAAGCTTTAAATCAAGAGAATATATATATATATATAAACATTCCAATTATATTATGATAACTTTTTATCTTTAGTAACTTAATAAGAAATTTTATTTACTTTACCAAAAGTAGATGATTTTTTTGTTATTTAATAGCTTGAAATTATTTTTTTTTACATAAAGAAATTTTAAACTTTTATATTTTTAAGTTGACCCTCATATTTTTATGTCTTTTTAAGTGGAGACTTCATTTCACAATGTTTACAAATGAATTACTCAAACAAATTAAAAAAGGTGAAGTTGCAAAACATTATTCGACTCTTTGTTGTTGGAAAGAGTTCCACTGTTTGGATGGTCTCACTTATGGTTCATCATTTCATCTTCACTATATATATATATACACATATGTCCGTCACCATTTCAGTGAGAGATTTTTTTTTTTTGGACTTTTTAAGTTTAAAAAAACGTAAAATTTTGTCCTTTTGCATATTAATGCTTTTTAAAAAAGGAGTGTTCCTCATCAAAATGATGAGGGACATATGCACATGAATATTCTCCTACATATATATATGTGTGTACTTTGAATGAGACCACAATTGCATCATAGTAGGTGATGGCGTGGAGTTGAAAGAAAAAGGCATTTTTCAAAATATCAATGCCAAACAGTGAAATGGTTACCGGTCACGCCTCGACTGCTGATGTAGCCCATTTAGTGGTAGCGGCAGATGACAAGATACGACTGGTTGTTTTGAACAATAATCGTTGCGGTAAGATGTGTCGTGCGTAACCTTCACGTGGGACCGACTTTGAAGCATTTCCACCCACAACTGAATTAATACAAAATGGAGAAAATGATCATAAAACTGTTTAAAGCCAAATTAGGTGTACCTCACTATAAACAGGCCATATATATGCTTGCGTTCATTGTCAAGAAACCGCGTGGAGTGGGGCTACATCCTATCACACCCTATCATGGATGAGCCCAGGTCAACCGTGTAGCACATTTTCTAAAACTCTATTTGGAGATCTGATAGAGATAACCTGGACCACTAAAGATGAATTTCATCCCCTTTGTAAATATATCTTAAGTTTCATTTCAAAAGGATTGACTCCCACCGTGTGATTGAATACAATGATGGATATCTGATTAGGTGTGGTAGCATGCTGCTTATGTGTGTTACTCCAAACCCAAGGCCAACTCAAGAAAATCTGTGGCCTAAAGCGACAATACTAAACAAGGCTTCTTTATTTTTGTATATTATTATAAATGTTTTATTTAAAATCTATTTTCCTTATTTTTTGAGATATAAAATTACCAATTAAGTTTTCATATTCAAGTTTTGCTACCCTATTATTTCAATTGATATTATGGCTAATCCACTTAATCTTTTTTATTTACTAACAATAAAGGCTTGTGTTATGCCCAGGCTCAAAAAGAAACTAAAATGAATAAAGGATTTTATATAAAAGGAGAACTATTTAGTAAAGTAAATAAATTAAAATTTAGACTTAAGCTTATAAATTTTTCATGCATTTGCATTATTCAAAAAATATTTTGATAAAAAGATAAGATTATGTCTGATTAAGTACCCTTGCCATTTTTTGTTCTTACTAAATAGTAGAAAACAATACTAATTTTTTCTTTTTCATGGGCAACTTTTGGCATTAGACAACCTGAACTGTGAGAAGGCCAAATCTAAAAGTCTTGCCCAAAAAGAAAAGAAAAACCATGTGAATTGAGAAAAACCATGTGAATTGAAGTACAGTTATTTTGACCAGTATGAGCATTCAAAAAGTAGGCCTTGTTGTGGAGTCCATCTGGGGCATAAAATGTAGGCTAGTGCATGGGGACAAAATTTGAAACGGATTGCAATAATCAAAGGTGGGCCCAAGTGGGCACCATAGGATGGAGCCTTTTGATTACTATAAAAGCTTAAATTCATTATTAGCATGATATTCAGGACACACAATTAAATTTTGAATTTCAAATTAATTTTTCAAGAAAAACTCCAATTGATTTGATTAAAAGATTTGTATGAGGCTTAGCAAAACCCCATAAAGGATGGTCCATTAGTTTTTTAAAAGATAGCTCGATTGAGAAGAGTAATGGGTCTAGACTTTTTCCTTAAAAAAATTTTTTAAATGAAATATTAAATAAGGATTTAAAATCCCAACTCTTTTAAGTATCGTAATTGTAAGACCAATTAACAAATTTGATAACGAGCTAGATCAAAGTGGATCGTTCTCATGACATATACTTAAATTGTGAAATAAAATTAATTTTGAGGAGAGTATTGAATTTGTTGGTCACAATTAAAGTAAGCGTAAATTCTAAGTGGGTCCTACTCAAGTTAAGTGAAACTTAATGAGGTCATAAAATATAGTGTGATTTATTTTGATTGGTTTGGGTTTTTTTATAAGTGGGCCCTATTGAGGAGTATCATGGATTTGTTAGATTACTATTAGATTATGTATGAATTTTAAGTGGGCCCCATTGAAGATTGTCATGAATTTGTAAAATTAGCATTGATTACGTGAGAATTTTAGGTGGGCCCAATACTAATTGAGTGAAATATCTAATGGGACCATCATCAGGTATTATGTAATAAGTGTACGATGAAGTGTGTTACTCATTGGAGAACATTGCTCATGACAATTGGTAGGCCCAACTCCAAAAATAATAAAATTTTGTATCAAGGTAAAGAAATATTTAATGATGGGACCATGAATTTGAAAGAGTAACGTAAGAGTTTATAAAGGGTAATGTTGGAAAATGATTTGTTAAGAAATTGACAAGGGTAACATTGGAAAGATAAAAACAGTTAAGCAAGGATAGATGATCGAAGATAGTTTTGCTTTTACTCTTTCGAAGAATGATGTGGCATATAGTAATTGGACATTCTAACAATTGCATTAGAATATGGTTCAAATACAAAGCAAAGGCTTTATTTCAAAATATAAATGGGGCCTTCTTTTTTGGGGGGAGCCTAAAGCAAAGGCTTTCATTGCCTTGTATTAGAGCCGGCCTTATGTGGACCACTAATGATGGAGACCCAATTGAGATAATTCTGACCACACTACTAACGTATGTTAATCCAAACCACCCATGAGTCATGATGGAGACCCAATTATAGAGATAATTTGGATCACTCAAGATGAATCTCATCCCCTCCGCAAATATATCCTAAGTTTCAGTTCAAAAGGATTAACTCCCACTGTGTTATTGAACACCATAATGGAAATCTAACTAGGTGTCATGGAAAGCTGCAAATGTATGTTAGTCACATTTCCTTAATCATACTCAATCATGCAGTGGGATTCACTACTTTTAGCTGAATCTTAAGGGCATATGTGATTGTAGAGAATGAGAATCATCTTAAATGGTCTGGATGATCTTTATATGGGCCCCAGAACAGAGTTTTAGAAAAGTGCTACATTCTTCCATGTAATAGTTGTGAGTTGCGAAATAGGGTCACCAGCGTGTACATGAACATGAACACCGATGTGTATAGTTCGAATTAGAATAAGAAAAAAATAATTAAAAAAAAGAATAATGGGTATTAGGAGCTGCATGATGCCCAAAACAACATTTACACATGTGACACTTGGACAAGAAACTCATAAAAATAATCGTTCAAGATAGAGAATGAAGACCCAATATTAACTTCTTATGCATTAATACTGGCTCTGCCTAACCCCATGAGTTTACATAGATTCATCAACAGCCGGAATCATAAAGAATACGAATGATTACAAAAAAAGCAAGAAAATGACAAGATCATTTTACCCATTGTTCCATAGATCCAGCCTATTTAAAGTACATGCACAATTGTAGTATTACTCCATAGAAAGAGCGCATTCACGCACACAAGTAAGTTTCTAGTTTCGCCTTCATAAAACATCACTTGCACACTGGCCTTATCTCAATGCATTCAAAGACAAGCTTTATGCGTTCAATGAAATGCCCAGACTCTTGGAGATCTCGTATATCCCTAATCTCCTCTCCCTTATCATTGGAGAAGTCGCCCATCTCAATCTCCTTCCACTCATCACCCCTTGCTCGTGGTTCCTGTGGCACATCAGCTCTAGAGCTCATTGCTTGTTGGAAAAAAGGTTTGCTCATGGATACATGGCCACCTAATTTAACTGAGGTTCGCACTTCACGGTGCTCCACTCCATATGCTCTTTCACCAAATCTGAGGACAAGGTAAACCTTGTAAGTAGTTTTGAGAGACAAAATATGAGAATCGATCTTCCCAATGATCTCTATCCAACGGAGTTGCACGAACTCTGCCACCTCTTGGAACCTATAGATTGGAAGAAGATTATAAGAATTGGTCATTGATCTTGTATAGGATTGACACAAAACACAAGGTGTACGAGTCAAGCTTCAACTTACACATTGTTGGAAGTGCTCACTAGAATATAAAATTTCCAAATAAGAACAGATTGGGAGTTTTGTGAGCAATACCAGAAGAACCAGATGCTGCCTTGATCATGATCTCATTAACAAGGGACCTAGTCATTCTAAAACTTTTATATATCATTCTCATGATAATAACTAATCCCGATATGCAATGAACTAAAAGAAAAGCGAAAAGTGAGACTTTTCCCCACAACCAACAAGCAATTCTCACATGGCCCTCATGGCTGCTTTAGAAGACAAAAAATACTGTAAAAAAATATTTTTAACATAAAATAAAAACACTGTTTTTCTGTCCCTGGTATTCTATAGAAAGGAGAAAGAGGAGGAAGGGAAATGCTAGATAAACACAAAAAAAAATCTCATTGCACGCACAATAAAAAATAAAAAATAAAAAAAATAAATAATTCCTACAAAACCCCCACCCCCTCTCCCTCTTCCTCTTCCTCCTCTCTCCTCCCCTTCCCCACCTCTCCCTTCGACCGGCGATGAGCTCCGGTGAAGGACTGGACTCCCCTCTTCCTCTCCATCTTCCTTTTCTTCCCCCTATTCTCTCTCTCTTTCCCTCTCCCTCCCCTCCCCTTCCTCGCCTTCTCCTTATTCCTCTTTCTCCTCCTCCTCCTCTCCTCTTCCTCTTCCTTTTCCCCTCCCTCTCCCTTTTCCCTCTCCCACTTCCTTTTTCTCTCCTCTACGCCTTGTTTGGCCTAGGGCCGAACCGGGCGGAGAGGAGAGGAGAGGAAAAGGGAGATGAAGATGGAGGAAGAGGAGATGTTCGGCCTTATAGGGCCGAACGGGGCAGAGAAGAGAGGAGAGGAGAGAAAAAGGGAGATGAAGATGGCGGAAGAGGAGAGGAAGAGGAAGAGGGAGGGGTCCAATTAGGAAGAGGAGGAGGAAGAGAGAGGGGAAGAGAATGAGAGAAAGAGGGAAGGAGAGCTCCCCACCAGCCGATTAGAGGAAAAGGGGGAGGAGAGAAGAGGAAGGGGGGTGAGATGTGTGTAGGGGAAAAGGGTATTTTGGGGATTTAAAATTTTCCTCTTCCCATGTGTGACGAGAGAAGAAATTTGTGTTCAAATAACATACCTTGAGGAGGAAAAACAAGATAAAATTTTTACATCAAGAAAGAGGTGGTATGTCCAAGATTCGAATCCGGGCAACCAGGTGAGAACTCCTGACATTTACTATCCTCTCCTGAGGGTAGCAGTTTACTTAATATTGTATTTGTCATCCTATTTCATTTTATTTATATATTATTAAACTACAGTACTTAAGACTTTTGCCACTATTTTGTTGTAGAGGGTTTTCCAAGGTTTTCAACATGTTAAAAGAGATTATTAAACTACTATACTTGAGATTTGTGACCTTTGGGACCAAGATAAAAATTGGTTGAAAGAAATTGTAAGTAATAATTATAATAACAATACTGATGTCAGTTTTATCCTTAAAGTTTACATTCCTAACAATAATAGGGAAGATAGAAGAGTGTGGACTTTTAATAAAAATGGGCAGGTTTCAACTAAATCTACTTATGAGATCCTCACAAAGAATAGGAATTCTAATACCCTACCTCTGTTTAAATGGAGGGATTTATGGACCATTCTTCTCCCCCAAAGAGTATAACTATTTGGATGAAAATGTTTTAGAGATGGCATTCGGGTGCGTAAAATTTTTTTTTCCAAATCTATTACTAAGGATGCAATATGTCTTATTTGTAGTAAGTAAGAGGAAACAATTATGCATGCTCTATCTCAATGTGAACATACTAGAGTAGTCTGGTTTGGTTCGAATTTTGGGTTGCTTGCTCACTCTATTTCATCAGATGAGGTCTTGGACTGGTGGAAAACCTTTTTTGGGGCATGTAACTCGTATCCTCCTTCACAATCTCCATATGGCAACCTATGTTTTGTCCCTTTGGTGGGCAATATAGAAAGCTAGAAATGAGTTTATGTTCAAAGGTATTTATTGCGATTTCTTTTCTATTCTAAAGCAAGCTATCTCCATGATGGATGCTATAAATCATCTATCTATAAACAACTATAGGCGCATCCTAAGTCCATCTTGGGGTTTACCTGTAGCTACTATGGCTTTTTTACATTATGATGCCACATTCAAAAAAGTGGATGGCAAAGTTGGGTATAGTTTTGCTCTTTGGAATGATAATGGCTTGGTGCTTGCAGGATTTCTTGGTGGATCATGCATCTCTTCTCCTAAAGAAGCAGCAGTGAGAGCTATTCTCTCGGCCCTAAAAGTTGTTTGAAGTTGTGGCTTAACCAAAGTCCAAATTTTGTGCGATTGCCTATAAGTGGTGCAGGCTTTGAAGGGACAGCATGACTGGGCTATAAACTCTATAGTATTGGATATTTTGGCATGTGGTGATTCTTTTGAATGTGTATGCTTTTCTCATATTTCTAGAAATTGTAATATGGTTGCCCACAACTTTGCTAAAAAGTCACATAGTTTGAGTGCATGCAAGTGTCAGGTTGAAACACTCTATTCCTATTCTCGTTAGGGGTTGTCTTTGTCGCCTTATTTAGTACTTTCTGTGCGTAATGAAATCTCCTCTTTACCAAAAAAAAAAAATGAAAAACATATTAAAAGATTGTCAGTTGTGCAAGTAGTTTTGTGTGCACGCTTGATTTCATTTCGTTTAATAAATTGCCATTGCTTATTTGCTTAAATATCTTGTATATGCACACAATTTGGTTGGTTTAGTAATTTTGCTATCCTGCATGGATCAAGTATTTTGGTGTCTCAGCTCAGTTCACAACCTCAAGGCTGTGCATCTAGGGTAATCAGAAAGCCCAATCGGTAAATTTTTGATTTAAAAATTGGGTGTAACAAGCAAACTTTAAGATGTTATGAGAGAAAAACTCTAGGAATGCTAGAAAATTCTGGAAATGACCTCTTTCAACAAGCATTTAAAACGAAGAGGATTTTACCAAAAAAATCATCTAAGAGGTCCCCCAAACCATAAACCTCATCCAAGTTGTGGGTGCCCCAGTGATCACTTCGGTTTTTTTTTTCACCTAATTGGAGAGTGGTGAATTCGCTATAGGTTTTTTGCACCAGCGGCAAATTCGCCGCTCCCAAATGTCCTTTATAATGCTTTTCATCTTCTTCCTTCATGTTCATTACCATTGGTTTATTCAAACCAACACCATCGCCCTTCATCATCTCCTTCCCATTCTTCTTCTTCTTCATGTCCCATCTCTGTGTTATTCTTCTACTGGTTATTGTTCTACTTTTCTTCTTTGCTGTCTCTTGTTCTTCCTTGCTTCTTCCCACTGCTGCTTTTGTGTCCTTTCTTCTTCTATGCTCTCCATTCTTTTCTCATTTTTTCTTTATTCTTCTCAATTCCTCTCCTTGACCACAATAAAATCCACCAGCAAGATATCTAAAACTAATGCCCACTTCACACTAATAAAAGGTTTTTCATCTGCCCACATGTTCTTTAGAAGCAGTGTTTAATGAGAGAGAGGATGTAATGAGATTTAGTAGTGGAACCACTTTCACCTTTCACAAGTCAGGAGTCATCAAAAGTAGAATGAGAGAGGAGGGGAAAAAACTCTAGAGGGAATTTCCTATTGGGTGCAAATAATCAAAAATGGAAAAGGATTGTGTTCCTCTGTCTTTCAATCATGTTGAAGCCTCCATTCCGTAGTCAAAGTCATCAACTGTTTTTTAAATTAAAAAAATTCAAAGTTTTATAATACGAAAGAGCGGATTGCATGTCCCCTCTTTTCCTTCCTTTATTTTGTAATTATTTAGAAGACTCATCGTGTTCTATTGTAAAATGATAAAGAATCACAACAAGAAAAAAATAAATAAATAAGAAGCAAGCAATTGAGGAGCAGCTAATTCGCTGCTAGTGTAAAAAACCTGCAGCGAATTTGCCGCTCCTCAATTAGGTGCAAAAAAATTGGCACCCATAACTTGGGTAGGGTTTATGGTTTGGAGAATCCCTTACATGATTTTTTTTTTGTAAAATTCTTTAAAATGAAAAATGATTGCCAAATATGACGGAAATGTTGAAGGATGTGGTCTCCAAGTGAAATGAATGCAATTACACAAGCAATGAAACACTTACAAGCGTGGCACAATAGAAGGTGCTCATTATAGCAATCTTATGGCTGTGTTTTCAAGCTATTTATCAATAGGGAATTCTAACGAATGTCCCCTTCAAATTGGGGCATTTCCACACCACCATAACAGCTAATAAAAAAAAGCAGTATTTGTTATGGGAAGAAGCACAAAGAGAAAAAAATAGGACCTATGTCTAAACTATTTATCGGTTTATCCTCCACCAAGTAATATGTCAATACCCATCTTTTACTTTCATTCTTCTTAACTTAAAAAGAGCCCAAAATGGAGTTTTAACAATGTAGGAGTTCCGCCACCCATATATTGCATCCAATTCTTCTCCCTTTTTATTCGTTTTTAAGGAAAGAACTTGAAATGAAAAGTAGGTGGGGGAGGAGTTACACAATCTTCTCATTAATCCCTTAAAAATAGCTTTCCATAAGAGAGAAGCATTGCAGTAAGCAATCTTATCATAAATTCCCTCTTCTTGTTCATCCAAGAAAAGAGGCATTTAAAATAACTTCTTTCCTAAAAACCATAAAAGAGTCCACCCAAGCAAGCCCGCCTCATAGATTGTTATAAATGGCTAATATTTTATTCGTCCACAAATGGGGGCATTTTTCCTCTTTTGAAAACGGAGAAATGATAAGTGCACACACTAAAATACTGTGGCACCACACAATAATCTCTATATCCTACTTTTTATTTCTATTTCACACACACCAACACCAATGCATTAGATAAATACATTTGTAACAATTGCAAGTGTGCCCCACCATCGGTACCGTTACTTTATGACCCATTATGAGAGAGCACATGTAAGGTGGACTCCATCAAATGGAGGAACCTAATCCATGCATTGGGCCAACTTGTTATTAAGTACAAATGTATTTTTCCCATGCATTGATGTTGGTGTGTGTGAAAGAGATGAATAAAAAGTAGGGCATAGATGCTATTGTTAAGTGTCACATAAGCTCATGTACCTTGATTTGCATGGATGGTTTTGTGTGCCCCTATGATTTAATTCACTTTCATTAATTGTTAATACTAATTGCTTAGAATTCCAACATATACAGTTTGGTTTATTTGCATGGAATTGAATACTTAGATATTCATGATAAAGTCGGTTGCAACAGTGGATAATTAAAGATCATAAGGGCGAAGGATACAAGATGGAAATATAGATAGGACCTTGACTTTGCTAAGATTTGAGCTAGTAGGGCAATTGCTAACTATTCATTTACCATCTCCCTCTAATTATTTTTTTTATTAAAGGGAGATATTTAATGGCCATTTATGGATCACCCTTCTTTCTCTAAATTTAACCACTCACATGAATACATTTCTTACAATTTCTAGGAAGTCTATAACATGGCATGTTTGCTTCACGTAATCGAATGCTTAGGATTTTAATTCTATGAGGTGAATATAGAGAAAATAATGACAAAATAATTTCCCCTTTAATGGAAATTAAATCAAGGGAAGATGAGAAATAGAGGTAGCATTGGCAGACCTAGGATTTTTACTTGAGGGGGGCTGACGATGGTCAAAATTTCTTTACATATGTTGTGGGCTCCATTCATAGCATCCAATTTTGCATGTCTATATCCACCATCTATTCATAATCATTAGATATATATGATTAGGTGATGATGTGTTAAGGATTTTCATGAACAAGTTGCTTTGTGTGATTAAGAAGGACAATATAGAACAAGAGAAATATGAAGTACAAACTCACAGTCATTTAACGAATGGCAAAAATTGTGGTGGCAAAGATCTTTCATTATTGAAGTTTCATTTTTTTTCGCATTGTCCAACACCTTGAGCCCAATCAATCAATGGTCTAGTTCACCTTGAGCACCATCATACACAATAAGTGGGAGCATATTGGGTTTTATAAGTTAGGGTTGGGCCAGCAGGGCGTTATTGCTCATATGGGCTTTTTTTAGGTTGGGTGGGAGCTAAAGCCCCCAAGCCCTCCCATGTAAGGTAACCCATGTAGTTACTCATTCATCACCCCACTAATGCACATATCTTTCACCCCTCACCTTATATATCTTCACCCTTCACATCTTTAGCTATCCTTCCATTCAACTCATTTTACCATGAATTCTTATGTACTCAAATATTATGTTTTAATTCTTTCAAAAAATAGGCTTTGCAAAATAAGAAAGATACTTCTGTGAGTAACCTGAAATGAGAAAAATAGATCTCTCTCTTTGTCACGGCCTGTCTGTTTATAAAGACAAGGAGAGGCGCGTGCATGTAGGGGTGTTCATGGGCCGGCTAAGCATATCCAGCCCTGGACCGACTTTAGAAACACTAACCCAGGTCTCGCCCAAGTTCGCTACGGGCCATGAAAGCTAGGCCTAAGCCTACCCATTTAAGGAATCAAGCCTGGATGAACCATGCTTTTTATCAATTTTGTGGGCATTTAGGCAACTGTTTGGACAACTTGAATTAAATTACATATATTCCTTACAGAGGCCGAGATGGAGTGGGCCTTGGGCTTTTGATCACTTAATCCAAACCCAGCCAATTATTAAACGGGCACGAACTATATATCCTAGCCCGGGCCAAAGCGAGCTGGCCTAGGCATGACCACCCCTACGTGTGCGAGATGGGGGGCGCGTTTGGTTTGAATTTCTTTTCTTGTGAAAGGTTGGGATGGGAGTGCCCAAATTTGGCTTGCCAGAGAGGTAGAAAAAGCCTAACCCACTTAAACAAATATTCTCCACATGTTCTCTTTACAGCAAATTAACCCCAAGAGAACAACAATCATTCACTCATAATCTTAAAAGAATACAATTGTGAACAGAAAAAGTAAGAAAACAAAGCACTAATCTTGATTCATGAAGAGAGGTCTGGATCCCATACATTGGGATCCCACCCCTCTGAACCTGAGCTTCCTTGTGGACAACATGTAACACTTCCTGCCGGTCATTTTACCTATTGAAAAACTCTGCCATCATGAATTCATTCAGCATCATGATCATGACTATCAAGGATATTTAAAGATTGGGTCAAGGGTTATATATTCTAATTCTATGCCAGGTCATATTCATAAGGGGTCCACCTAATAAAGGTGAAGGAGTGTGCATCAAGGATAAAACTGATACAAAAATTATAGAACACAATTGGTCTCCCCATGGTCACCGTGAGAGATTTCCTCATTAAATCCCAATTCCAATTTTATAGTTTACATTTCTGATGATGTCGTTCCCACTAAGTTTGCATTTCTCATCTCAGAGAATCCTGTAAAATTTTGAATATTGTTTTTTGTTCTTTTTAACGTATGGCCCTTCCCCATTTTTTTCACATGGTGGCTCCCACAAAAGGAAAATTTTTTTATTACGCCACTGTGCTTGTATATTATTTTTTATTGCTATTTTCCATAGGAAAAAAAATTTATTCTTAGATTCCATGACAATCAAAGATATAGTAATAAAATTTTCTGAGGAAGATGAAGGAGAATATGACATTAAAGCCATCAAAATATGATATTAGTGTAATTGACAATTAATTGAGTGAATTGATTGAGGTGTTCAGATGAGGGCTAGCCACAAGAGAAAGTAGTTTTGAGTTTGAGAAATCCTAGGTTGAAGGAGTGGAACCATAGAATGGGGCCCATTTATTGGGGTTTACTTCAGCTTCCACTATTTCCAAAAATATAAAAAAAGTATTTAAAAAACCCCTTAGATGAATCCTACATAAAAAAATGATTTTGTACTTTTGACAACATCAGAGAATTTGATCGGTTAAAATTTTGAAAAAGTAAAGGAGAGATGTCGGACCAGAGGAACAATCTGATGGGGTCAAACTATAAAGTCTGTAAGGGTGTAGGGCCAATTTAAGAAATTTTTTCAAGGTAAATCCCCCCTTAAAAAGGTACCATAATCTTGGCATTTCCATGAAAATTTATGTTGCACCCCATGAGGGGAACAAGTAACTTTAATGGGTTTTCCTTCTAAACAAATGCCCCTCTATGAGTATCCTGAGTTGGTCCCAAGATAGGATTCATTTAAAGCAGTAAAATTCTACATGAGGCCCATTTATTGAATATCATCCACCTCAATTAACGGCTCAACCAGTATTGGGTATCCTCAAAATTTATAATTTAATTGGTGTGATCAACTTCTATTGATTGAAAACTTAGGGATGTCCATTCATGGGATGGCATGTGATTTGAGCCGTTCATATTTTCAATCAGACAACTACATATTTACCATTTTGCCCTCGTCGATGAGAATTGGGTTGAGGAGTCGGAAGAAGAGATCCTTCTTGGACGAGAAGTGCATAGGAGAAACGGATCCTGCTAGGATATCCGGGTAACCTGATGGCAGGAATCTGTCCCGGACGAAGTCGGACGCTGAAGCGGATCGAAAGAAGGACGATGCGGCCGAGGATCTGCAGGCGTCTCGGGGAGATGTGAAGGAGATGATATGAGAAACGCATTCTTCAGGCAAGCTTCTGAAGAGATCCTGACCCTTCATTTCTTACACTCTGATTCTGAAGAAAACCCAAAGTCCTTCTTCTTTTAAGTTTCCTGCTCCACCAATTGAGCCTCTATATATGCTGCCCTGTAAAAATTACAGTAGAGGCTTTCTCTATTCCCATCCTAGTACCAGACCCGGCTCTACCCGCTCGGAGATATAAAACTATACTATAGGACTCTAGTTATAGATTTTAACGAGCGTCCAGCTCTATGGGGCTACATTGGACATTTTTTTTTTTTTACTATTATAATCTGGAAAGTGGATCCTAATATAAGTGGGAATTGGGATAAGAGTTTGATGATAATAATGATGATGACTCTAGAAAGTGTAGATTGTAACAAGATCCAAAAACAAAGGAACAAACAAACCTACCAAGTGCCCACCTTTTGGACTAGAAAAAAAGAGGAATAAACCAACTTAGTGCATTATATTCATTTTCATCCTCATCTAACCTTTACTAACGGTTGAATTAAGCTTGAAAAAATTCCGTGATTAATAAACCAGCAAATTTTAAAGATAGAGAATGCATGCCCCAATTTATTTTTTTGTGCATCAACAGTGTATAAGTTCACAGAAATTCATTAGCAGCCTGAACCATAGAATATAAGGATTACAAAGCAAGAAAATATCCATAGTATTACACTCATTGTTCAAGAGATCCACATAGGTAGATTGTAATGGAAAGAAGTGCACAATAATATTACCTATACTAAATGGGGCACCACATCAGATTCATGAACATGAAAAATTCGCCTCCACAAACATCACTTGCACACGGGCCTTATCTCAATGCCTTCAATGATGATGCCCCTCTTCCAGTGACCACCTCTGGTCTCCTTAACAGTGATCTCTACATCTCCATCCTCTCCCTCATCATTGATGAACTCACCAATCTCAATCTCCATCCACTCATCATTCCTTGCTTGTGGGACCAGCTCATCACCTTTAGGGCTCCCTGGCTGTTGCAAATAAGCAATGTTGTTGGATTGATAGTCCCCTAATATAACTGACGTTTCTGAAGGAATGTAGTCCAGTCCATATGTCATTTCAGCATATTTGATGACAAGGTAGGCCTTGTAAGTAGTTTTGGGAGACAAAATATGAGAATCAATCTTCCCAAGGATCTCTAACCAACAGACATCCAAGAGCTCTGCCACCTCTTGGAACCTACGGAGAGGACCATGAGAATAGGTTAATGAACATGTGAAGGGTAAATACAGAACACAAATTAACAAGGGTTCCGGTAATTCTAAAACTCTTATCGTGTTCATGATAAATTAATAATTAATCTTGATCAGAAATGAACTAAAAGAAAGGGAATGTGACACATTTCCCCCAACCACCACAGGCAATTTGAGAGCGAGTGATTTCCAAGGGCAAAGTATTGGAAAAAGAGGTGGTGGAAAAGCAAGATAAGATTTCAATGAGTTATAAAAAGAAGATAGTTCTTTATTGTTGTCCTTTTTTTTATTTTTACCACAATACCAAAAACATTTTGCCACTATTTGGCTGCAGAGGTTTTTCCAAGGCATTTATCATGTCAAAAGTTAAGAAATTTAACAACACTTTATTTGAGATAATAAAGTACCATAAATTTTATTCAATTCAACTCTCCATTTTATACAAGAGAGGAGACTAACAGAAAATTTAAAATTCAAATGTTGATTTTGTTCCTAAAATCTCTAACATCTTAGAAATCTAACAATAACATCAATATCTCTAACAAAAAGATTGTCACTTGTGTATGCAATCTTGTGTGCATTTTTTATTTCACTTATTTTAACAAATTGCCACTGCTTATATTTCCTGTATACACAATTAGGTTGATACAGTAATGTTACTAGCCCACATGGATGAAGCATACATGCCCTGTTTGGCAGAGAGGCGGAGAAAATCTCACAATCTAAAACAAGTATGATCATCCACCCGTTCTCTGTGCAACAAAATGAACCCCCAAGAAAACTACACTTGGACATCGAATTCAGTTTCTCACCGACCATCTTCAAAGAAACAAATACAAAGACGAACAAAGCGATCGAGTAAGAAAATAAGTATTAACCTTGATTCAGGAAGAGAAGTCCAGTTCCAATACCATGGAGTCCCACTCCATTTGATACACAGTTTCCTTGCAGACAACATGTAACACTTCCTACCGTTCTCTTTTGAAAAACTCTGCCAATGTAAAATCATATCACATCATGATCATCAAACATATTTTCATAGTGGGCCAAGCTCATGTTATAAGGGTCACATTGAACATTGCCACACATGAGATTAAAGTCAGTGATTTAACTGTTTGGCAAACTGTTGCTAACCTTCGTTTATCACTTGCGTTGCTATGACAACATTTTGTTAGGCGATTTTATTGGTCTTAGGGACAAATCGATCATGCATATAGGAAAATTACCATTTTGCCCCCGTCGAAGAGAACCGGGCAGAGCCGGAAGAAGAGCTCCTTCTTGGTCGAGAACTGCACGGGAGAAGCGAATCTCTCGACTTGATACGGGTAATCGGGCGGGAGAAATCTCTCCCAGACGACGTCGGATTCTGAAGCGGACAGGACGATGGAAGATGCGGCCGAGCATCTGCACGCATCTCGAGGAGATGTGAGGGAGATGATATGAGAAATACAGTCTTCAGGCAACCCGCTGAAGAGATCCTGACCCCCCATTTCTTACTCTCTTTTCGACGTCTTTGATATCACGGAAAGCAGCAATAGGAAAACACGGGTACGGGCTCTTATCAACTTATACGGCAAGTGGCAGGAGACTTATTAAGCAAGTGACTTCGTCATTAAGCTTTCTCTCTGCATTTATTTTCCTTCGCCGACTATTTAATAAAAATTATTATTATATACATTATAACAATTCTTCTTTTACGGCTGGCACGTGGCACAATTATTTATAATAGTACGATACGCGACACACTCTCATTAAAGTAATAAATATCATAGATAAAAATTTTTTCCCTAAAATAATTATCTTTAAAATTTTAAATTTCCCCTTATCTCTAAAAAAGTCCTAAATATTATAAGAATATTCACCTTAAAATCTAAAATATCTTTCGTATATAAAATCTTTACCATTCTTATCTCTATCAACTCGCACTAATTTCTTGATGGCAATAGAAACTGAAGTAATTGGCTAAGGAACTAAAATAAGATAGGAAGAGACTTTCAAGCAAAATATAACTCCCCAAAAAGTGCACCACCATTTGTTTGTAACCCAAGTGCTTTATAAATGCACCTTCTATCATGGTTAAATCCAACGGTGGATAATGGTCCATCCACTAAAGGTAAGCTAGGTCATTAATTGTCGGTAATAATTTGAAAAGTTTTTGTACGGAGAAACTAATGCAAATGGTTTTACAAGAACAATCTCTTTTGTAAAGTTTAAAAACGGTTGGAATAAAAATGACGGTAAGCAAATTCTGCCTTCGTCTGCATAAAGCATATATACAGGATCTAACATGCTCACTCTCAAATTTGAACTTTTTTAAAACGAAAATTTCTCTACAGTTTACTAAAATTCTATAATAGTCCATTCCATGTTTTGAATTTTCTGAATGGCACCCAG
Organism: Sextonia rubra; assembly: GCA_037013555.1. Taxonomy (NCBI): domain Eukaryota; kingdom Viridiplantae; phylum Streptophyta; class Magnoliopsida; order Laurales; family Lauraceae; genus Sextonia; species Sextonia rubra. The sequence goes on from JASUAD010000001.1 coordinate 51,660,418, forward strand.
TTTGATTTGAAAGAGAATAGTACAAACAAGTCAATCTCATTGTTTGGACTTTCATTCTATATGTATGCATAAAACAGCGGACCCAAAAAACTCTCACGTGGAGGCTTAATGTAAAAAAAAAATTTCTTAGGAGAGAGAGGCAAATGAAAAGAAAAATTATGAGGTTGTCATAATTTACAAGGAATTTTTCTGACTTTTCCAAATTTGGGAGGGGTATTTAGCCCCAGCCTCTTTTATTTGGGTAAGCCCCTGTGTGCATAGTTCGGGTGTATTTTGGATTCCTACAGTTACATTTTGTATGTATATAGCAATGGACCCATAAAACTTTCATTGTGAGGGCTTAATGTGAAAAAAAAAACAACATTGTGAATTTATATTAGTTAGACTCCATCCATAACACCCCTCAAAAATCGCTCAATTTTTCTAAAATCTTTCTCAAAGGATTTTGCGAAGAACGAAATTCCTTAATATAAGGAGTCCATCATCCAGATCCAAGAGAAAACACACCAACATGAGTCCAAAATAGTTAGAAACAGTAGAAAAGTAAAATATTATCAAATATTCCACAAATTGAGTGAAGAATTGGATATTGAATTTATTGTGACTTAACTGGAAGGATTGGACATGTCACAATCTTCTCTTAGCTGTCCGATATCCCTTGGTTGCTGTCATGCTATAAGATCACAAACTTAACCACTTGCATTAAAAATTAAGTTGGTGGCCCTTTGGCAACAGAATCATTTACAACCCAAGAAATCTACGGTGTGCTGTGTGCAAAAAATCTACTCAATAATCCATCTACATGTTTCCTACTTAAATCCTGCTATGAAGATTTCTCTTTCCGACTATTTTACATGTAGGACTCTATTCTTTTTTATATAGCAATTTAAAAAGAAAAACATTCGAATCCTAAATTCCCTCTTACAACTTTAATACCACTTGAAATTTAAGTCTTCCTTTTGACATTAGCATAAACCTCAAAAATATTTAAACATTGCCCATTCCGCTTATAGAAGGAAAGGGGTACAGTTTTTTATTTTTTTTTTCTTTTTTTTAATGTTTAGATCCTAAACTAATTAGGTCTCGCCCGACATTGCACTGCCAATGGCTAGGCCATCTTTGGTTAGGGTGCATCAAAGTCTAAGTCAATATCTATTAAAAAGTAATTATATATATATATATATATTTTTTGATGACCAAATGTATTTCTTGCTAGCCTAGTTTCAGACCTTTGGCGTCGGGCCCGGGGTTTATCAATTCTTACAAGCAAGAACCATTCCCTAGGGGAGAAAACAAAAGGCAAAAGAATACAACCACTATCCAATAAAATTTAATGAAAGCATTTACAACACCCACATAAATCTCACAAAAAAAAAACGTTCATTTTCCCAAATTAGAAGTATGTGAGGCACACATATTATTTATGACAATGCCTCATTTCATAGGACAGTGACACATTGCGAAATTCTCTTCATGAGAGAGCAGCACGTAGAGCAATATAATGATTTTATCCATATTAGTTTGACTCTATCCATACCACCTTTCTAAAATCTCTCGATTTTCTTAAAATCTTTCATTGGTTTTTTATGAAATATTTCCCTCCCTAATTTCTCTCTCTCTCTCTCATCCCTCTACAACTTTTGTCCTTATCTATGGTGAAATTTATAATTTGGGATATATTTATATTCAAAATCTCAGATAAAATTGCTTTCATGTTGTAATTAACTGAGTTTGACAAATATTTGTAATGTTCTTTCTTTACATATGTCTAAACTTTTTATCAGGTCCATTAACCAACAAAAACCATATGGACTCTTCGTCTTTTCTTATTCGATCTTGATCATTTCAATTATTAATAAGATTGCAAAATCTTTCAGCTACTTTTCTTGAAACAATATTGAGATAATTTAGATAGGCTGAAAATTTGAGGTACTTAAAAACAAAATTAAAGTTCATGACTTCTCTAGGGATGTGCAATATAGAAAACACAAAAAAAATATTATCATAATAGGGCCTGCATTGCATTTGTGATCGTCAGATCAACGTGGCATATGGGTGGGATAGTATTAGGACTCCAGGCAAATATCCTAATATTTCAATATATATTGATGCTTTGTGGCCATCCGATTAACATTGTATATGGACAAATACAAATCCAAACTGATTGTGAAGGGTTGTACATGGGCAAGCTTAAGCTTGGGGAAACATGAATTTTTAATTGCTCGGCCCAATCAATTTAGGATCTAGACTTGAAATAGCCCATTTATGTAATGCACGTGAGCTGTGCCTATCTACTTGACAGATATACAGTTTGAGTCTATGATATGACTATTTCATGGCCCGGTATTATGTATAAAAAAGAAAAGTGTTTTTTTTAATGGTCCTGGATATTATGATATAGATAATTAAAATATCTCATTTTATAGAAGGTCTACCCCATATGCCTCCTTAATCTATTTCATAGCTTGTAACACTCCGACCCAACTTAATTTGAATTAGTGGGTAATTACGTGCGATTTTGTTGTTAAGAGTGTTTTGGTTTTGCTTTTCTTTGGTTTTGAATGAGGGATAGATGGTTTAGTTGAGTTTGACCTGGTTTAGGTAGTTCAAGCCCTTTTTCGTAATTTTTGTTTTTGTTGGACCTTGTCAGTTTTGCTTCATTTCGATGTCAACGCGTGTCTTTCGTTGAGCTTGTCAATCTTCGTGATTGACTCGATCGCAAATGACTTCGTTTGCTCTCGTTGGATCGTCAATTGACTCAAACTGGAAATTATGCAATATGTTGGGACTTGTTTGTAATTAGTCTCATTTTCTCTTATAAATATCCTACCTACCTCTCTCTCTCTCGTTCCTTCAGCGCTCGTTCTCTCTTTGTCTTTCTCTCGTTCAGCTCTCTTTCTCTTCCTTTCCTTTCTGTCTTGTGTACGTGAGGAAGAAGAAGAGCAGTGCCTGTCAGTTTGTGTGTGTTTCCAGCGGATTGAGCCAAGGTAACAACTGTGAGTGTGTGATTCTATTTTGAGGCAAGTATAAGCACAAGTAGCTTTAACACTTATTGGTAACACTGTGATTGTATGTATGTTTTACTCTTTTTGCATGAATCAGTGTTATACATCCCTTCCGAGTGAGTTTTGTTCTTATGATTCTGTTTTCGTCGAAGTTAGCCATTTCTGTATTTCTGTAACTGTTTCCGAAAATTGACTCAGCGCACTCACGGCTAAACTGAGAACTGTGCTACGGCTGAGCCGTAAAATGCCTTATGGCTAAGCCGTGACCCAGCCGTAACCCTAACCGTAGATCAATACAGGGTGACACCTGAATTAACTAAGAGTTGGCACATTTGCTGGTCTTCTACGGCCCAGCTTGATCTCAGTCATCCGATGTACTACGGCTAAGTCGTGGAACAGGATACGGCTGCGCCGTAGAGTAAATTACGGTTGAGCCGTAAATGCGGATGAATAGTTTGGGGAACCTCGGCTCCGCCGCAGTGCAGCTTACGGCTACGCCATAAAATGCCTACGGCTAAGCCGTATGTTCACCTACGGCTACACCGTGTGACCCCTGAGAAATGAATAAAAAGATGAGGTTTAAGGGAGAGACCTGATATGACTCTCATACTAGAATGGAGGCAACCTGAACATGCCCAATGGAATGTCAGAATGACATGAATGATTTCGAGGGCTGCGTCTCATTCATGTATGTTATCCAGTTGTTTAGCACCTTCCCATGGGTGTTGATTAAAAGGGATTTCGGTACACCTTCGGGATTGAATGCAACACTCTCCGAGTGAACAACTGTGTATCAAATACTGTAAAACTACATCAGCATGTACGGTTAGAAACAATGGATAAATATGTTAGGATTGGCTTGTAATTGACCTTGATTCGTCAAAGTTATCTGCTCTCGTAGCATATTGATTTCGGTTTTGCCATCTTATGTGTTTTGCGCTGGACCTCTCGATTTGGTGGGAAATGTAGCAGCCCCAGAGCAAAGCCCGGGTAGGCACAATCTACTACTATGTAATTGTCCTTGCTCCTGTAGAGTACTTGAGTTCAGTGTATCTGTTCTTTGCCCGCATTCATCAGTATTTCTTTGCTTTGGTTATGCGCAGCGAGTATTCGTATCTGTGATGCACTTCTTATTGTTCGTTTATTGTGATAACTTGTGATATGTAAGATCTGTATGTGTATGTGATATGGATTGGGGTGCATCATTTGATTTGATTGTGATCATCTAGTTGGCGCTACTGAGCCTCGGCTTCAGGATACCCGACGGGGTTAACTTTGGCTTAGTATATGTGTTTGCCTCTGCAGAGTGCTCTTGTCCTGGGATTCCGGACCCCGGGAAATAGAGACCCATGCGTACCCTGGCCCGGTCGATGGTGTTCTCATTCCGATTGCCCTCGAAAGGGAGAATATGGCCAATGTAGTAGCCACTTTGACCGTTATCTGTTTATGATTCTGCTAGCATACTTATTCATATGCATGATTCACCTAGCATACGAACATGATTTCTATGGATCCTTGTCTTACTACTTATGCTCATTTATTTGATACAATTTGTGTTATCATCTTGTAGCTTATATTTTGCTAAGTCGTTGTACTTATGAGTTGTTCTTGGTGTTGCAAGCTTAAATTCCTCTCCCAATCCTGCGTCGGTCGACCCGACTCCAGGAGAGGTGCGCGAGGCCCCTTCTGGCCTAGAGGAGTGGACTTGATCCATTCTTCAGAGCGCGGTTTACATCATTTTGTTCTCCCCAGTCTCTTGTGTCCGAGCTGATTTTGGGGATATTTCTATACAGTGTCTTTTGGGTTCGATTGATATTTGTATTTTGATTGTGTGGGCTAGTCCCTATATTTTGTTGTACATTGTGTAATCAATCAGTCTAATCTTTTGTAATCATTGTGCCTTTTGTTATCCTATGGTATGCTTTGATACGTACAGCTTCCGCGTACACTTGTTTGCACATGTGATTGATTCCTTGTGTGTGTACATTTGGGCGAGGTTTAGGTGTACATACATGGGAGTACGTGTGTCATTGGTTATGTTTTTTCTAACCACCGGTTTATGGGCTCGGGTTGTGACATAGCTCATAAGTAAATGGCCATTGATGAAAATTTCCTTTTGGGCTTCAAAAGATCTCATTAGCAATCATTTCTTAACTCCTTTTATCGAAAGTGAAATTATTTTTTAAATAATATGTAATTTAGTTGTAAAGTTTGTAAATAAAAATCATTGTTAAAAATTTTACAATATTTTTCACTTTCAGGAAAATACTTTCACAAGTTTCCTTCTTCATCACGTATTATATTATTCATAATTAATCTTCAACACTTCTAGTGTTCCAATATGACAAGCTATGTAGTATGTTTGGCCCACTTTATTTATTTATCCTTAGAAACGTTGGGCGTGGGCCTTGGAATGCTAGTATATATTACAGTTATAAGAATGCAAGCCTCTGAAGGGGGTCACATCAACACTCCTTATTTTTTTTCCTAGAGTGCCACGTCATCTTCTAAAAAAAATCAAAAAATCCCTAAAATCTCTCCCTCTATCCTCCTTTCTCTCATTTTATTTCAATAAAAAGCTGTTTCAAATATATAACTAGGTTATTGAACAATATACACTCATATATGTATCTGCCAAATTGGTTGCTTTAGGAATATTGTATATTTCCTGATCAACAATTTCAATATGTTTGGTGCCCGCTGAATTTGATGAGTCCCTATATGGATAATGATTTGGTAAACCTATGATGTACTGTCATCTTGGTGGGGTCTGGCCAATTGCCAATCTTTTTGGCTATTAAAACAAAGACCTAAATGGACAATTAATATTTTGACTTTTCTTTTTTTGCTCACTATTGATTTTAATTTACTTTTTTCTGCGATTTTTTAATATTTTTATTATCTAACTCATTTTATTTACTAAAATAAGATCTTAAGACTTTCTCCCAAAATTATTTTCATTCATAAAATGAGCCATGCACTCCATTTTTTTTTTCATTAAATCTTGAAAAATAACATTAGATATATTATTTTTAAAGGTGTTTATTTTTAACGCTTATTTCATGTTTTTCATTTGTTTGAATATCTTCTTTTTACTAATATTTTATTTACTTTCTTTACCATTCCCATTCACTAAAGAATCCTTACATTGTCATTTTTAAAATAACATTTTTTTTCAATAGTTTCTTAGCCCATTCTTAATTAATTAAAATTTTAATTTTTTTAATTGGGGTTCACTTTCATCTTTTTGCTCTTATTTTTTATGATGCAATACTTTATAATATTTTTTCATTTAATTTGTTTTTAAAATTATTAGCATTCATTATTAATTTCCTTAATAATATCTTTCTTTTACTATGAAATTATAACCTCGGTTTTTATTTCATTTTCTTCTAAAATTCTCTAATATGATAGTAGATTTTTTTTAAAGTTTTGACTATTAAAGTAATTTAATTTAACTTATTCTTTTGCTCCACGGGTTTATTTTTATTTGAAACTAATAAGTTCAATCGTAATTTTTATCAAGAGATTCTTTTTTAATGCATTAACATAATATATTGAATAAAAAAACAACATTTAAAATGTTGATTTTAGGACTCGGGCTAAGCACTAGCCTTTGGTGCTAGTAATAAATTATAAGAGTAAATATTTAGCTTCGAAGTCATTTGAATGGGTGGGGCCTATGGTCCTCCCAAATGAAAAAAAAAAAAAAAAACTGGAACACCCATTTTACACATGTCTCATGAATTTTACACCTGTCCAAATGGATTGGGGCTATAAATCGATTAATTCGAATGGATTGTACAATTGTTAAACTTGTGGAGCTTGGATTCATGAATATGATAGAATGATTGGATGAATCTCAAATTTGTATGTAAATAGGGTTCATGCAGATCTATTCATGCTCCCGTCCCATTAACAAATGGGACCCACTTTAGACTCCCATATTATGAGTCCCATAGATATTTCACCCGCAAGAATGGATTGGAACCTACAAATCTGCCTGTTGAGCGACCCAAATGCATTGTACAACTGCTAAACTTGTGAAAAGAGGATAGACAAAGATGATAGATAGGATGATTGGATGGATCTCAAATTTGGTACGTAAATAGGATTCATCTGGTTCTAGAGACCCATTGTCAAAGAGGACCCACGGAATTCATGCGAACACCGTGCATCAGACCAAATCTGAAAAGCCAAAAAACTTGTGCCAGATCATATAACACTGACTGGTTTTTTTTTTAATAATTTTTTTACGTTTTGAGAAATAGATCCTTTGGATGGCCTCACATCACACATGAGTTAATATTTGAGTTTGGATCCGTATTAAAGATGTAAATTGTGCCGTGCCACTGTCATGGCCCAGCCATGCTTTGTGCCGTGCCGGCATGACTTACACAATATTTTGTACCTTGCCATGTAGTACCTGCCGTTGGTAAGGTTTGGCCCAACACTGCCCATTCGTGTCATGCTTGGGCTATGCCGTGCCGACCTCCCGTGCGACCCTTCTAATGTTCCATACTTTTTTTTAGAGCCTTATGTTAAAAAATTTAACATATATATATATATATAGAAGAGAATTACACACAAATTTAATTGATTTGGGCAAACTTAACCTATTCAACTAAAAAAAAATCTATTTGAATTTATTTTATTGAAAGGTTTTCCATAGTATTACCTTTAATACTTTTGAGGTTTTTAAAGATAATAAAAAAATAAAAAGGAAAGGACTACATTCTTTTATATTTATACTAAAAAAAGAAAAATAATAGACTACCAAAAAATATAAAATGGGTCATTATAGGCTGAAACAAGCCGTGCTTCGTGCCGTGCCCTGCCTGCGGGCCTGGTAGCCTCGGCCCAGCACGGCCCGCGAGTTCTGCCCATGCTTATCGTGCCGTGCTGTTGGCCGTGCCAGGCCATTCTAGGTGCGTTGACTGTAGTGTTGGACTCCCGGCCTAGCCCATTCTACATCTCTAAATTCCATTTGAGTGGTCTATTATGCTCTTTCCCTTTGGGATGTGTGGAATTCACAGTGAGGTCCACTGAAAAATTGAATGTCCTCATAATTTCGCGGTTAGAGGATTAGGTCCCACCATAAATTAAACACATGATTGATAATCTAAGTAATAGATAGGATTAATAATTCTTAATCTTGTGCTAATCACTTCATCAATCATGTGATTGACTGAATGGTTCGGATCATAAATAGGATGGGCCTCACGATGAATGAGTTTTGCAGTTGCCACATGTTAAATTTAGCGGTAGAGTTTGAAAGGTGGAAAATTTCAAACATATTGCCGCCAAAACAATGAAGTAGTCAGCTTAGCTCTGCTTTTACAGGTGTAACTTGTAAAGAGAAACAGGCCAAGAAAGATGAAGTCGAAGTCGAATCGGTCAGCGGTCAGGCAGTTCGGGCAGCTCTCCCTGCTCTCTTCCCTTCATTCCACTTCCGGGTAAACCCTAATGCAACAACCCCCAACCTTTTTTGTGACTCAATAATCTCTGCAATCAGATGATCCAACCTCAACCTCCCAATTGGGGTCTCTTATGCAGAACCCCTGTTTCAATTTGCCCATTGCCAGCACATATCATCATGTCTAGAAGATAAGGACACATTGTGGTCTGTCAATTTAGGAACTTTTTTGTGGGTCTCACTTTGATGCATCTTGATCAACTGCACTTGGATTAATACAAAGTGTAGGCAATAGCTCTAACCGTAAGACATGTCAAGTAACACATTTCACTATATTCATGATTTTGTTCATAATGGTGAGGTGATTGCAGATTTCACAAAGAAAAAAAAAATTCTTTCAAAAAAATAAAAATAAAAATAAAAATAAAAATCATCTTTCAAAATAAAATAATAATAAGTGCGCAACAATTTTTCGAATCATGTAAGCTTGATGGGACTTGGGAATGCCTTGATTGGTAAAATTTCAATGCACTTGTTTTAATCATTGCATAAGTGCGTGGACGTGCGAAAATACACAGGATGGATTAAGCATGATTGTCAAATCTGTGAGGTGTGAAGACTTCTTGGTGATTTAATTTGGGAGTTGTTATTGACATGAGTGCCAAGTTTTGTTTAAAACCCATATCCCCGGAAGATGATGTCTGTTTAAAACCAGGATGCTGCAGATCAGCAGCCTCACAGCAGGCTGTTTGCTTAGATGATCACAAACACCTCAAGTATGGATTTCTAAGTTTTGCCTTTGGGTGCTGGATTCTGTTATCTAGCTTATGTGCTTGATCCATCCCTGCTTTCATTTTCTTTCTTTACTGTATTGGCTCTTGTTGATTCAGTATACTAATGCGGAGTTCTTGATTTTTTCTCTTTTTTCAGTTCCAAGGACTGTAAAAAAGATGCACCATGCAAACCTTTGAAGCCGTGTATATCCCTCTCTGACTTTTTAGATAGGAAGCTCAATAAAAGTACGCATACATTGATTCGGGTATTTAACATTTCAAGCACTCACATTTACTTGGATTTATTTGCATTTGATGATACTTCCTGTTTCATCATAACCATTTATGAAAAAAAATTCTTAAAAGCCACAAAAACACACTTATTAACAGGAAAAGCAGACCTCTTTTTCATCATTCACTGTTGGCTCTACCCCTGAAGTGAAGGAACTCGAACAAGAGGAATCCAAGGCTGATCTGCTTCTCAATGGAGCTGTTTTCCAACCATTTAAGTGTAAGGCAGAGGAAGATTATGTTGAATCAAGTAGTAGGAATGAATCAGGAGAGTTTCAGCTAGAATGTACAGCCAAAGTGGAGGACTTGAGGAAAAGAAAAAACCCATTTGCAGTTTCTAGAGGTGTGTTCTCTTTTTTCTTTAGCTACCATCACTCAGCTGGCTTGTATCAAGTATCATTAAGAGGAAATGCTTGAAGTGTATTAACACAGTAATGTCAGATGGAAATGCTATTGTTACAGCAGTCCACTTAATTTCTAGTGAGGACTGTGCAGTGTGCATTCACCATCTATTGTGGACTAGTTCATATTCATGCTAACTTTCATTCCAAAAGAATGCTCAAAATCTTTCTGAAGGTTTTTTTGGAGATCTTCTATAATGGATTAATGCAATCAATTTTAATAATATGTGTGCAAATAGTCAACTATGCAGCTGATGCAGGCCAGATCCATAATTGACCAGGCCAGCTATTAGACCTATGACCAATAAAGCCTAATAGATTAGAGTAGATTATATTATTAGTAGTTGTTTAGTTGCTTTATTAAAATTTGGCAAGTCCAGTTGTATTTGATTTAGGACTTTTTATTTGTTTAGAATCAGTTGTTTCCTTTCTTAGATGATGTTTTAGTTATAAATAAGGATGTAATCTCTTCATGAGATATAGACTTTCATATTGAATAAAGATTTTGAGTTGGTTCTCAGTTGAGAGAGTTTGTTTGTCTTTTGGTGAGGCACCTAGACAACCTATCCTTAAGCCTTTTGGCTTGGAGATTAGCCTGTTGGCTAATCTTCTTCCCCTGCGCTGCTTCAATTGGTATCAGAGACGAAGATCTAATCTCGGACCGCCGTCTACTCTCCGATTCGAGGTAACATATCCCTCCCGGTCGTCTGCTCTCTACTAGTCATCATCCCTCATCGTCAGTCCTCTTCATCTTTATCAAATCCCTTACAGTAGAACCCCACCACAAACCATACCGTCCACAGTCCCCAATTCACGTCACCCTCTAAATCCCACCACAGAAACCCATCCAGACTTCTGTCAACCCCTTTTTTCCCCATTACTGACCCTAAACATCACTGCCGATCTCTCCCCAACTCTTCTCGGCCTACCACCACCCCACCGACCCCACTCCCGAGACCCGAGAACCCTCGCATCTCCTACACCCTCCATCGGAACCCTAATCACCCTTCCGAACCTACACCCCTCACCGGAACCCTAATCACCCTTTCGAACCTAGATCTCCAAAGCCAACCCACTCCCTAACTCACTGCACACCCTAAACCCTAAATTAAGCCCAACCCTTTCACAGAACCCCTTTCCGCGACTTATTCCTCACCGCCTGCAAAAAATCCCCATATCCTCACTGAACCAAGCCTGATTCATTCCCCTTCCCGGCGCCAACCTGTTCCATCATCGACCCGATCCAACCCCGCAGCCCACCGGCAAACCACCACCGACCCCAGCCGACCTGTCATCCATCCCCAAACCCAGAGAAAAAAAAAAGAGACGAGAAAGACAGAGAAGGAAAGAAAGAAAGATCTCGCACCTGTCACCGGAGAAGAAGGCACCCACCAGTGCAGCATACCTGTCACTGGAGACGAAGGCAACTGCCAGCACAGCAGCACCGCAGACGAAGGCACCCACCAGCGCAGTAGCATGGCAGCACCACAGGTCCACGGCACCACCTCCGGTTGTCCCTGCGGCCACCGTCTACACCACCCAGAAGCGTTGTCTTCCCTGCAGCGTTGCCGTCGAAGGGAACCCCTGCAGATAAGCTCATTGATACCTTCCTCTCTTTCCTTTTCGTTTCTGCAACAGACCACTTTCCCTTTTTTATTCCATCTTCTCATTACTGTAGCAAGAGGAAAGTTGAGCAGTTGGGCCAAAACAGTGTGGGCCAAAACTGCTGACCCGACACCCACCCCAGTCCAAACCACTTTTGATTCAGTTCGGGTCTGACCTGGCCTAGACCTGACGGCCTGACCTGACTCAGCCCAGGCCCACAACAAAAAAAAAAAAAACCAGCAGTACAAAAATTTTTTTTATATATATGTGGGCCCAGCCAAAAAAAAAATCCAGTCTTTTTGGATTGATTGATCTCAGCCATTGCTTCTCAAAAGGTGATATTTTCGTCTGATTCACGATCTATCTTCACTTGCGTATTTTTGTCAATAAGATCAAGCCATCAGGTCAATCAATTTTGAGCATTCAGAAGATTTTGAATTTCTTACAGTAAAGTTAATATGCAAATCTTTGGACCATCTGATGAAGTTCAAAGCATATTATATGAGTATAAATATGGAGATTGGTATTTTACAAATAAGGTCTACTTTGAGCAATTCCTCAATCTCAGACAGGCAGAATTGACAGTTTATGAATATTTAAATAAATTTTCGAGACTGCACCAAGTTTGTGGCTTGGAACAGAATGAGCTGCATGATTTAACTCGCTTTATCAGAGGTTTGAAGCCAAAGATTCTTGAGAAGATGAAACCATGTCACAGTGTTCATGAAGCATACAAAGAAGCAATTCATATTGAGCACATGCTTCAATGGTTCCACCTGCAACAAGTCCAACCTGAGAAGAACATTCTCTACAACGAACGAGAGATCATCTGATAGAAACAAATTTTGCAAGAGAAGATACTTACACCCTTATCATTTGCAGACTTTTCACCACCAATGAATGAGAAGACAAAGAGTGAAAGCAGACTATGATATATTTCCGGATGCGAGTAAGGTGTGAAGGTCGATTAACTAATCTAATTATTGATCATGACAGTACTATCAATTTTGTGGCACAATATGTTATTGACAAACTCAATTGGCCTACGGAGACTCTTCCAATGCCTTACGAAGTTACATGGTCTAATGATTCTGTCATTACTGTAACTCACAGATGTTTAGTATCTTTCAAGATTGGTGTATATGAAGATAAAATTTGGTGTGATGTAATTCCCATGAATTTCACTCATATTCTTTTGGGACAACCATGGCTTTTTAATCGGAAAGTGCAATATGACAAAGAGAAGAATATTTATTCTTTCTATTGGAAAGGACAATATGTTGACCTTGTTCCATTACAATCAACAGCATCTTCATCTACCTCATCACCATCAATTGAAGAGTTACAAGATGAAGACAGGGAAGAAACAAATTCCAACGATGATGTTGAAAAGCCCATTCATGGAAAGTAAGATCTTATTGCAACTTCAAGTGAGAAGCAAAAGGTACATCAAGCTGACATTGAACATCTAAGAGAATTGATTGTTCTGCCTTTTCCAGAAAATCCAATTAGGACACCAACAGTGCAATTCCTTGTTCTAGTTATCTCACAAGTAGTTCAAGTTATAAAAGTTCCCCACATTGACTTCATCTTCAGAGATCACATATGGATATCTGACTGTCAACACTTGCAGCATCTACTGATTTGTTTACACATCCAAGCTCCATGCAAAGACCCACAGTCGAAAACATTCCGATCTACAATTACATGGAGGAAAAGACTGCAACAAGCTTTCAAGCTATGTTATGAAAAAATGGATCTGAAGATAAAACAAAAGTTTGTTCGAGTGACTTTCGACCCCGGTGGATATTTACAAAACTCGAGGACGAGTTCTCTTCCAAGCAGGGGAGAACTGATGCAGGCCAGATTCATAATTGACCAGGCCAGCTATTGGACCTATGACCAATAAAGTATAATAGATTAGAGTAGATTATATTATTAGTAGTTGTTTAGTTGCTTTATTAAAATTTGGCAAGTCCAGTTGTATTTGATTTAGGACTTCTTATTTGTTTAGAATTAGTTGTTTCCTTTCTTAGATGATGTTTTAGTTATAAATAAGGATGTAATCTCTTTATGAGAGATAGACTTTCATATTGAATAAAGATTTTGAGTTGGTTTTCAGTTGAGAGAGTTTGTTTGTCTTTTAGTGAGGCACCTAGACAACCTATCCCTAAGCCTTTTGGCTTGGAGATTAGCCCATTGGCTAATCTTCTTCCCTTGTGCTGCTTCAGCAGCGTAAATAAATCAAACAAAAGCACACACTATAAGAAGATACAAGTTTTATGTGGAAACCCAAATTGGAAAAAAACCACAATTGAAAATCAAGCATTATGAATCATACCACAGTTACAAAGAGATATACTTACGATCCTTATTCAGTTCTCGCAAAACCTAAGGACTTGTGTCTCTCCTTGCACAACACCTGCTGCAACAACTTCCTGCCATCCTCTGTTACAAATCCAAGCACCTAAACGCTTTCTAGATGTTGTATTTGACTCCCCACCACAATCTTCTATGCTCAAAGAGGTAGAAGACAAAGATCTCTAGAGAAGAACTTCATTGTTTCAATTATCTAATGAAAAACTCTAGAGAAGGTGATCTCCAATAAGCAATCTTTATTTGGAACAATGAGATCTGTGTTCCATATCTTAGGGTTGAGCGAACCCCTTTTTATAGCTCCAAATTCATGCATCATAAGTGTATTTCAATCAAGAATGGAGTTGGCATGCAACAATCAAGAATGGAGTTGGCATGCAAAAGGTAAGTTTCCATTCAAATTGAATTAAAAAATTGCAAGTCGGCGGATTTTTCTGCACATGTTCGATCGGTCGGATTGTGGTTCAATTGGTCGGATTAAATTACTGCTTCATGTCGGATCGGTTGGATGTCTGCCAGATGGGTCGGATTAAATTCAACACATTTTTTCTACAAATTTTTCGATATAATAATTTTCTCATTTTAGCTCCGATTGATGCAATCTTGGGCTCTATGGATATTTACTTGAAACAAGCTTTCCAACGGTAGGTAACTTGCCCATATCCAATGCTTGATTTGTGAAATATGACCTTTTTAAACCAAGTTATTTGTAGAAAAACACTTCAATTTGTCGTTCTTTCTTTGATTTCTTTACTTCAGAACATCTGGCGACTCAAACCACTGTCCATACTAAAGGATATATAAATACAACACTAATGGACTTAAGTTTTATCCAACACATGAATTAGCCAATACAAAAATCCTTATAAAAATCCTTACACTTTCAATTCTCAAAACACTGATTGATTTCTAGTCATCTATGCTCCTTGTCATGTAATGGGAAACTATAAATAGAGATTTTGTCCTTAATTGACCGAGTGAATTTTGGTAGTGGTGGAGAGGATAATAGACATCATGATAGGCACACAAACACGTGGTAATGTACCTTGTATTATTTATGTTGTTAGTTATAACCGTGCGTTCAATATTTCAAGTTGCTAACCAATACACTCAAAATGCCTAAGTGTTAAAGGTGTGGCAAACTAACTACTTAACACCCTATTTGGGCGGGATACCACCCGAATTCAAAACACATGCCTACCCTAGACGTGGCATGGGGCCTCTTGGCCCTGCACACAAGTGCCCACACATCAAATGTAGCATGGGGCCCTTTTAGTCCTGTGTGGATTTGAACTCGGGATGTGTTGGCTCTTATCCCATCTCAAGTTGCTAACCAGCATCATCATCAAAGCCTTATTCCAACCATGTTGGGGTCGGCTACATGAATTTTATTTCTTTATTCCTTTCTATTTTGAGTCAAATCCTTCGATAAGTTAAATTTCTTCAAATCTGAATCAATGACCTCCATCAATGTTTTCTTCGTCCTACTCATACCTCTTGATGGGCCATCCACCTGTATAGCCAAACCTTTTTTTACCGGTGCCATTACTGGCCTGCGCTCAATATGCCTAAACCATTTTAAACGGGTTTCTCTAATCTTATTCCTTATTAGTGCTACCTCTAAATGCTCTCGAAAGCACTCATTTCTAATTTAATCTTTCCTAGTTTTACCATACATCCATTTAAGCATTCTCATTTCTGTTACATTCATCTTATGAATATGCATCTTCTTAATTGGCCAATATTCTGTTTCATATGTTATAGCTGGTCTAACCACTGTCCTGTAAAATTTGCCCTTCAATTTTGTTGGCATTCGTCTGTTACAAAGCACTCTAGAAGCTAGTCTCCACTTCAACTATCCAGCTTTTATCCTATGCTCTACATCTTCGTCAATCTTCCCATCCTTATTAATCATCGAGCTTAGGTACCGAAAAGAATCTCTATGTGGTATCTCATGGGTTTCAATTTTGACAGTGGTTTCAACACTTTGTATATGTCCACTGAAGTTGCAATTTATATATTTTGTCTTGGTACGACTTATTTTAAAGCCTCTAGATTCTAATGCCCCCGCTATCTCTCAAGTTTTGCATTTACACCATCTCTTAATTCATCCACAAATACTATATCATCTGCAAACAACATACACCATGATACTTCTTCTTGAATATGTACAGTTAACTCATCTATCATTAATGCAAAGAGATAAGGGCTTAAGGTTGATCTCTGATGTAAACCTATAGTCACGGGGAATCCATCTATTTCTCCACTTGTGGTTCTCACATTTGTTACTGCTCCTTCATACATATTCTTAAAAATTTCAATGTAACCTCTGGGGATATTCCTTTTCTTTAAAACCTACCAAATTAAATTCTTTGATACCCTATCATAGGCTTTTTTCAAATCGATAAAGACTATATGTATATTTTTTCTCTTTGCTTGATATTTTTCCATTAATTGCCTAAGTGAAAAGATAGCTTTCATATTTGATCTCCCTGGAATAAAACCAAATTGATTTTCAGAGATCTTGGTCTTCCGTCTTAGTCTTTGCTCCATTATTCTCTCCCATAATTTCATAGTATGGCTCATAAGTTTAATCCTTCGATAGTTGGTACAATTTTGTATATCTCCTTTATTCTTATATATAGGTACTACAATGCTTCTTTTCCATTTATCCGGCATTTTCTTTGTCACAAGTATCTTATTGAATAGTTTACATAACCAACTTACTCCAACATCTCTTAAGCATTTCCATACCTCTATCGGAATACCATCTGCGCCTGTTGCCTTTCCTGTCTTCATCCGCTTCAATGCTTCTTTCACTTCCACTCCTCTAATTCTACGGGGAAAAGTATGCTTTAGTGATGAAGTATCCTCTTTAACTCTTGTATTGCCCAAATGTTCTTCATTTAGAAGTTTGCTAAAATATTCATTCCACCTTTCTTTAATATCGTTGTCCTTCACCAAAATATTTTCCTCATTGTCCTTGATACATTTGACATGATCTAAGTCTCTACTTTTTTTTTCTCTTATTTTTGGAGCTTAAAAATATCCTTTTCTCCTTCTCTTGTTCCCAATCTATTATAGAGGTCATCTTATGCTTTGTACTTTGCACTACTTACTACTTTCTTAGCTTCTTTCTTTGCCTTTTTATCATCATCATCATCATCATCATCATCAAATCCTTATCCCAACCATGTTGGGGTCGGCTACATGAATTCTATTTCTCCATTCTGTTCTATTTTGAGCTAAATCTTTCGATAAGTGCAACTTCTTCAAATCTGAATTAATGACTTCCATCCATGTTTTCTTCGGCCTACCCCTACCTCTTGATGGACCCTCCACCTGTATATCCAAACTTTTTCTCACCGGTGCCATTACTGGCCTACGCTCAACATGCCCAAACCATCTTAAACGAGTTTCTCTAATCTTATCTCCTATTGGTGCTACCCCTAAATGTTCTCGAAAGCGCTCATTTCTAATTTTATCTTTCCTAGTTTTACCACACATCCACCTAAGCATTCTCATTTCTGCTACATCCATCTTATGAATATGTGTCTTCTTAATTGGCCAACATTCTGCTCCATATGTCATAGCTGGTCTAACCACTGTCCTGTAAAATTTTCCCTTCAATTTTGTTGGCATTTGTCTATCACAAAGTACTCCCGAAGCTAGTCTCCACTTCAGCCATCTAGCTCTTATCCTATGCTCCACATCTTCGTCAATCTCCCCATCCTTACTAATCATCGAGCCTAGGTACCGAAAAGAATCTTTACGTGGTATCTCATGGGTTTCAATTTTGACAGTGGTTTCAACACTTTGTATATGTCCACTGAAATTGCAATCCATATATTCTGTCTTTGTACGACTTATTTTAAAGCCTTTAGATTCTAATGCCCTCCGCCATCTCTCAAGCTTTGCATTTACACCCTCTCTTGATTCATCTACCAATACTATATCATCTGCGAACAACAATTACAAATTTTTTCTTTGCCTTTTTATACAACTCAAAATTTTCCATACTTTTAGTTTCCTGCAAATTTTGTAGCAATGTCTTTTCTACCGAATAACTTCCTGAACTTCCACACTCTACCACTATGTTTCTTTATTAATATGTCTCTTTTCTTTTGATTCTTTAAGTACCTCTTTTGCAACATTCCTAATGCAATTAGCTATTTGATTCCACATTACTGTAGTTTCTCTTTCAATATTTTATTCTCCCTTCTCAATTATTTTGTCCTTAAATATATTTGCTCTTTTCCCCTTCAAATCTCTCCACTTTGTTTTAGGATTTATTTTGTTTACTACCGCTCTCTTTCTACTTTTAATGCAAATATCTAAAACTCCGAGCCTATGTTGCGTAGTCAAACTCTCTCCTGGGATAATTTTGCAATCTTTACAAGTCAATCAGTCATATTTTCTAATTAGAAAAAAGTTTATCTGACTCCTATTACTCCAGCTTTTATAGGTAATTAGATGCTCATCTCTCTTTTTAAAGTAAGTATTTGCTACTACAAGATCAAATGCTACTACAAAGTCTAATATAGTGTTTCCGAATTCATTCTTTTCTCCAAACCCTTGCCCCCCATACACTCTTTCATATCGTCTATTATCTCTTTCTATATGCCCGTTTAAATTCCCTCCAAGAAAAATCTTATCACTATTTGGGATTTCTCATATTAAATGATCCATCTCCTCCTAAAATTGTCTTTTCACACTTTCCTCTAGTTCTACTTGGGGAGTATATGCACTGATGATATGAATTATGTCTTCCTCTATCACTAGTTTAATTGCTATAATTTTATCACCAAACCTCTTTACCCTCACAATTTTCTCTTTTAAATCTCTATCTACAATTATACCCACTCCATTTCTTGTATTACTCTTTCCTACATAGAAAAGCTTATATCCATCTGTGAGTTCTTTAGCTTTATTTCCTTTCCACCTTGTCTCCTGTATACAAGTCATACTAATTCTTCTTTTTTTCATTACCTTAACTGACTGCATGCTCTTGCTTGTCAAGGTTCCTATATTCCAAATAGCAAGTCTAATTTTCTTATTCCTCTTCTTCTTCTCATGGACTAACTTCTTTAACCGCACTAGCCTAAAGTCATGTGGTAGCCCTTGCACACTTTTCACTATAGCCGAGCGATGCTGCAATGCGTCGCTTAAAGCAGGGAACGCCCTAGCCTTATCATGAAATATCATTATTTCAGAATTCATGTTTGGGTTGTGAAAAAATTTTATGTTGGCTGTTAACCTACCTAACGCAACCATCCTCCTTTACCCGGGCTTGGGACCGGCAGCAAAAACTGGTGGAGTTGCTAACCAATACACCTAAAATGCCTGGGCATTAAAGGTGCTGCAAACTAACTACTTAACACAATACTCCCATGGCTTTCATTCCAAATGAATGCTCAAAATCTTTCAATTCTTGGGACATTGATTGATTTATAGCCATCTATGCTCCGTCATGTAACATGGAACCATAAATACAGATTTTGTACTAAATTGGCCAAGTGAATATTGGTAGTGGTGGAAAGGATAACAGACAGCATGATAGGCACACGAACACATGGTAATATACCTTGTATTATATATGTTGCCAGTTTTAACCGTGTGTTCAATACTCCATGTGAAGTTGAAAATTGATGAGAATTGAGAAGTTTAATTTATGTGAGTGGCTTTAGTTTCAGAGTTTCTAATTCATAATAAAGTGCAAAAGTGTAAGGCTTCAGGTTAGGATTGTGTAAGATGTCAAAAGTTGTTTCATAAAAAAAAAAAAAAACAAAAAACAGCTTTATCTTTATGATTTCATTTGGTTCTATTTAATGCCTACTCAATGAAAGTGGATATGGGCTTTTACTCTATTGTAACATCAAGCTGGCTTTTCCTTCATTATATTTTATAATAATAATAATTATTTTGCTGTTAGAAAACTGGAAACTTTGATGAGTTCTGTAGAACATCTTGCTCACCTGATAAGTGGCATGAGTTCATGTTTACTGAATCTTTGAAGATCTTCAAACACTTGTAAAAAGGGAAATGCAATTGATATAATCCTTATTATGCCTTGTTTTAGCATCTATTGCTTTGGGTGCCTTATAGGTAGTCACGTGACACATCAATTGCATCTCAATTCCCAACTCAATCTTTGTTCATTTTCTGTATTAATGTGTAGATGAGAGACCTCCTCGTCCTGGGTACTTGGTAGTTCTTGGGGATGACCCGAAGCCAAAGAGGGAAAGGGGGAAGAATTTGATGAGCAAGAGACCTAAAACCCTCTTCAATTACTGTAAGATTTATCCTCACATGCATGTGAACATCCTTCATGTCATATTTAAAGTTTTCATGCTCATCCATGGATGTTCTTTTGTGTCATTATGCAAGCAAGTGCTATTCATGTATAATCAACTGTCAGGTGCTATTTTTGGTTTTCAGATGCAAATGGAAGTGGCTGGTGGGACTGTGACATGGAGGGGGTTGACAGCGAAGAAGTAGGTTGTATTAACACATGGGAGATAGCATCCACAACTTTGGGAGGATAAGAATGGCATTGATTGTATGAAGAGCCATGTCTAAGTTCAAATCAGAATTCCTGCTTTTGAATCTGAATGCTTGTTTCTGGTTTTCAGATATCACTGAAGGGAACTTTTATTTTCTTTTGTGTTGGTGGTCTTCAATGTATGAACATACCTTCAATCAGTGCCAAACAATGCTTTGAGAACACTGTTGCTCTTGTAGAGGTGTAGATTGCCCACTGTTATTAAGTGGAATTAGTATGCATGTGTTTGCCTTGAGAGTCTATTGTCATCTTCAGAACAAAAATGCTCTTGCCTGAAAAATTGAGCTGGCCAGATTCAGTGTGCATCATTTCCTGAAAGTATCAAACTATAAATCATGAGATTGGTGGTTGTGTTTATCAATCTGAACATCAGAACTATTAGGACAACTCATGGATGGGCACTGAGTTTAAAGTTGCACCAATTGACCTTTAAACATTTTATCTTATTACATTCCTTGTTGGACTATGCTGTAAGTTTCTCTTGGCTGACTGTTACAAGTTGTGTGAAATTGTGATGCACGAATCATTTTCACCTTCCAAACAGAATGATTTCGTGCGCTGTGGCTCATCTATGAGATGATCCACAAACTGGAAACTCTGGATCATTTGTTTTTGGTAAAAAGCTCTGGATCATTTGTTAAATTGGCTATTTATGGCTTTTAACTTGATGCCATTTACTAATGGCTTATGATCCTGTATGGATCTTCATAACTTTTGTGCATAAAACTACAGTTCAAGCAGTCCTACATTTTGGATACCCTCAATTACTCTAAGTTTGCAGTTTATGTTTTCCAACAATCAATTACAGGTAGCTAACCAGAGCTGCAGGTAAACTGAATCACTGGGAAACCAAGTTCCAAGGATCCAAATGGGACTAAGTCATATTCCAATCATAATAATCTTACGAAACCATTGAGTGGTGGGGGCTGTTGGTTGTTGGGAAAGAGGATATTCAGCATTCTAATATTGGAATTACCAAATTCTGCATGAGAATCACATGCACTGTCACATTCTGGTATTACAATCTTAAAAAATACTAAAACGAATAAGATAAGGAATTTGAAGTGGTTGATGCATTAAGCATTCCTTAAAAGCTGTAGCAATCCGGCAAAGGAAACCAATCCTGATATTGGCTCAAAACTCTGATGCAACTTAAATCACGAAATGAACCTGGTTTACTGTAACAGCAGCAAATGGACTGCTGTCAGGATGTTTGCAACAGTAAGTGAGGTTTTCCTGACTGACACGATGTAAACTGCATGACTCACTTTGCAAAAGAAAGAAACCAACTACTAACCTCAAGCCAGGTAAAGTTGGAAGATTTATTGCCTTTCAATTTGTCTAACTTTCTCATGTTAGAATTGTCTTAGAATAATTCATAACCGAAATTGAGAATCTTTGATCCCATGCCCTCATGATCGTAGACCTGATTAAGTAATGTAAAGAGCCACATTGTCTTAATCAATGGGTTGAATCTCCTTGACCACCAATCCAATGGCTTGGATAATAAGATGAATGATAAAATTATAAACTAGCTGCACTCATTGGAGTATGAGTATCCTTGATGTTTCCAATACTATTAGTAAAAATGTAGTTGTCTTGTTTTTATCATGCTAGATGAAAATAGCAGGATCCTTTGATATACATTGTTTTGTCGTTCACGAACAGCTCGAGCTTTTGATGATTTTGGTTATTAACATGGTATTGGAGCTGGGGTCATGTGTTCAAATCCCTCGGGATGTGTTTCTGTCCCTGTTGGCCATTTGGCGGATTTCCGTCCATGCGCGGAGCACCACATGTGAGGGGAGCTATTAGGACCCTTTGATATTCATTGTTCTGTTGTTCACGAAAAGCTCGAGCTTCTCATGATTCTGGTTATTAACAAATATTACTCTTAAGGATTAAAGTGGGCTATTTATTATAAATGTCAGTATAAGATTTGTGTTTCCCAGCACATGGAAAACAACAATATTACTGGAAGGGAAGGTGCAACAAAATTACTGAGTAGGATCCTCTTATTTATATAAAGATGTTGAATTTAAAGTTATTCTCTTAAGCTTTTAATTGTATTTAGGAATTATTGCATTAATTATAGTAGTTAGGGTGATGTTTAAAGGAGGTAGGTTTTGAATCTAGGATGTTAGGTTTTTTGAATTTGAGAATTTTTGAATGTGGGCAGTTACTTCTCCTAAAATAGCTAGATTCATGTCGTGTGTATTCGAACGTCATTTTTGTACTATTAAGTGCACATTTTTCAATTGAAGCTTCACAAATGCTTTCTTTTAGTCTCTTTCTTATTTATTTTTTGGTAGAATATACTCTTTTTAATTGTTGGTCAAGTCTTGGGCTAGTGTCAACCTTGATTCAACTAATTTGGAAGGATTTTTTTTTTCAGAATCAGAATTCATTTTTCTCTTTCAAAAAGGTAGTAGCTGAGTAATCTGCACAGTTCCAGGATGCCTCTGATAGTCTGATTTATGCAGGATCAGTCAGTATCTGAATGCTATATACTAAATGAAGGGAAAAAAGGAAAAAGGAGAAAAAGGAAATATCTTCTGAGGTATGGTGATGGTAGGAGAGCCCTATATCATGGCCTCACTTTTTTTACAACTGAAATTGAGTCTTCCACTCTATAGGTAAATATCTTTGGTGTTTCCCAATTGCCATATCCAAATCTTTTAACGTTCAAATTGAAGCTACTCCACATTCATCAATTTCTTCTGTTGACATTTCATCAGAGATTACTGAAATATAGAATTTATGTGGAATGGCCACAGATAAGTGCAGAGTTTCTAAACCCTGCTTCCCATGTTTCGGCGAAAGATATTCAAAAGCAGGATACTTTCTTTTCAATGAATCGCACATTCATGGAGAAAACATTTACATCATATACATTTTTTCACTCATGGGCAATCTGGAGATATTTTGATGAGCCACTTCTATGATAAAATGTGAAGACCTGAATTTGAACCCCACTCCATGGCCTCTGCAACAGCACGTTGGCGTTCATCTGCATATTCTTTGTATTGCTTTTTCTCATTGCCACTCATGTCCTCTTCAAGAGATGGGGTGGGAGCTGGGGGAGGAAAAGAATTCCCTACAGGATCGGTTGAAAGGAAACTGAGGGCAATGACAACGTCAGTCATCAAGGGACGGACCTCAGCTTCCTCTTGGAGACACATGGCAGCAACTGCAACTGCTTGATTTAGACCTTTGGTTGGGAAGTGTCCTTGTAGTGCTGGATCTGCCAACTCTGGGAACCTCTTTGGGTTTCTGAAGTAAGGTTCGGCCTGTAACAGAAAAGATGTGTGAATTCTGTGTACAATGTCTGCAACACCAATACATTGTGCATTTTAATCCATCAAAGCACAAGATTACAACTGCTGGTTCATGTTTAACAATGGCAAGAACAGTAGGCAAGGAGGGTTATCTGATGGCACAGTGACGTAGTGCGGGGAAGGAAGAATAGCTAACTGGCTACTCTCCAAGCCAAAAGGTTAAGATTGGATGTCTAGGTCTCACACCAAAGACAAGAAATCAACTCACAATGGAGAAGAAAACTGAAATTATTTTTGAATCTGAATGCAGTGTGTCCCATGAGAAGGGATGACATCTCTATATATAGTTAATGTATTCTCTAACTAGGGAAACAATTCTAATTCAATCCTAACTCAAATATAATAAAAACTTCTAAAAATAAGAGCATCTAATAAGCTTAGTATCCTAGAAAACTAAAAATCCAAAAATAACTGTAGTTGTGAACTGGGAACTATTCACTGAGCCTGGGCTTGTTGGACTTGGGCCTTTGGGTATAAACCTTCAGGCAGGGCCCATTATTCTGGCCTGCATCACACAGATTGTTGCGTTATGTCGATCACCAAAGGTTAGCCCACCATAATCAAATTTGTATTGGCCAGATCACCAATGCATCAGATATTTTAACATCAAAGAGGACATAATAACCTTGTCAAAGTCCTGTCAGCTTATATTGCAATTATAGACAAGAAGATAGAAGTTTCAACAAAACTGATGTTAACTATCACTATTTCATGCAAAACATAATGAACTGTGTAGAGGGGAAGAGAGGGGGACTTTAAG
This sequence comes from Sextonia rubra, assembly GCA_037013555.1. Lineage (NCBI taxonomy): Eukaryota > Viridiplantae > Streptophyta > Magnoliopsida > Laurales > Lauraceae > Sextonia > Sextonia rubra. The sequence continues at coordinate 51,684,945 of JASUAD010000001.1, forward strand.
TATAAGATTACCCAAGCAAGTAGATTCTGTTCCTTAGCAGGTCTGGTTGTGTCGATAGCTCTTCTTCCAGTGATCAGCTCAAGTAAAACAACTCCAAAGCTGTATACATCGGATTTCAAAGTCAGATGACCTGTTCTTGCATACTCAGGAGCACAGTAGCCATATGTACCCATCACCCTTGAGGAGACATGCACTTTATCTCCAACTGGACCAAGCTTAGCAAGCCCAAAATCAGAGAGCTTTGCATTGAAATGTTCATCGAGCAAAATATTTGATGATTTTAGATCCCTATAGATGACGGGTGGGTAGGCCTTATCATGCAAGTATTCCAAACCTTTAGCGGCACCTGAAGCTATTTTCATTCTGGTATACCAGTCTAATGGTTTCTGGTGTGGGGCAATATCTGCAAAGAAAGTATTGTGAGGGTTGGTAGACACAATGCAAAGTGCTAAAATTGCAATGTCCATTTCACAGGAGCTCTGAAGGGCTAAAGCACTGGCAAAACTTGTGTGTTCTTTTATCTACCTACAATGGAGCCTTCCAGAGTTTGTGACTGGCACATGAAATATGAGCCAAACAAGTACAGATTCAAGACCTTATTACTGTGCCAATCCTTGAAGAATCATATGATCCTTCCTAAGGATATTGTGGAATCGGGGGGAGCTTTGTTAAGCCTACAGGCCACCTTACACCTATGTGCGGACACATGCTACCACATTGATGTGTCAAAATTTAAGCAGTTCCATTCAGGGGGATGGCTTGATTTTGGAGGCATGGAATCTAAGGCAAAAAAAGCACCTATTGACTTTTACAATTTGCGTGTGGCTCAAGTCATGATACTTAGTAATGTGTTGCTATTCAAGGAGGTGCAAGCTCGGTCAGAAGACCTGCATTTGACTCAGTTTCCAGAAACCCAATTGCATCTTCCTAAACACACAAAATTGCCATCTAATGCAGTCTCCCTTTTCCAAGAGCGCATTGTTCAGTAATTCAGAAATGCTGGCCATCCTTCCTTCATGTGAGTTTCATGCTATGTGGTTGATTAGATGTTTCAAAATATGTGGTTGTCAAATGACTAGACTTGCATCAATAAAGAACAAGTAAATAATATACCCAGCAGATGATCCTCCAGAGAGCCCAATGTCATAAATTCATATACCAAAAGCCTTTGGTCTCCATCTGCACAATATCCAATTAGATTGACCAGATTTTCATGATGAAGAAGGCTAAGCATCATTACTTCAACAATGAACTCTCTGTTGCCCTGCAATCCATTCCTGTCAAGTTGTTTTACAGCCACAATCTGCCAAGTATTAAGCTGCAATTAATACCAATTGCTTAATCATTCCCAAGAGTAATAAAACAAGATGTTCTTATTTTTCTTTTGGCAAAATGCAGATGAGAAGAGGAGCTGTGCATGACATTTACCTGGCCAGTTTTCTCAAGGCATCCCTTGTAAACTCTCCCAAAACCTCCCTCACCCAATAGGCATTCAGGCCGGAAATTCTTGGTAGCCAAAGCTAGCTCACGGAAGGTGAAAGTTTGTGCAGCAATATTTCCATTACCGGTATCTTTATCATCTCTCTTTTCGGGCGACTTTCTTGTTTTTGACCTTTCTATTTGCAGAATAATGTGGTATGAGTTATATTATAACTAATTAGAAGTAATTAACACTGGACCATCTTTAACTTGCTTCCAAACTTACCAAGCTGTTTATATGATCCACAGTCTCCATGATGGCTCCTCCTTTTTGCCTCCTCACCAGAAGAGAAGCATGGAAAGCAACTCATGTTGCAAATTCTCAATTAAGAAACCTTGCGATTGTTCCCCAAACCTTAATTTAATAAATTAGTAGTGGAGCGATTAAGCCCACTACCTTGATCACCAACCACAACACCAAACTCGCCAAACTCGCTCGATCACCAATCCTATAAGAACTGTTTGATGGGCAGAATTCTTTTCTTTTTCAAAGAAGAACCTACACCCTTCAATTGAGTTCCTCCTGAATTTAGCAAAAATCAAGTCTTCAAAAATAAGATTAACACGAAACACTGCCCCAACCTCCCAATCTGGCTCTTTGTTTCATACAATGGAATCAAATGCATCAAAATATCATCCACACAAATTGTGATACCATCAAAGAAATCTTAAAACAACAGAATCTCAATGACCTGCGTCCGGGGTCGATAGAAAAAGATTGAAATGACACCTAAATGAGAAAACCAAAAAAGCCCAGATCCGAAAGACCACCAAACACCAAAGTGTCAATGCCCAGAGCTTAAATTCACCAACCCCAGATCACAAAGTAACCTGAAAATGAAACCCAACTCAAGAAATACGCTGGTGAGTCGGAAAATCCCGGGAAGTTTTACAAATCAGGGCAAGAAATAGTTATCAGACCCAAGGGAAGAGGCTGTTGGGGCCCTCCCCGGGGCTCCTATGGAGAAGAACTGTGTGATTGGAGAATATATGAGGGTTGATTTTAAAAGAAGATGAAGATCAACCAGGATTTCAAGGTTATGAAGGTTGTCATTGTAATGCCGTTGGAGATTTTGCTTAAACAAAGAAAACATACAGCAAAGAGGTGATAATGAAGATGACGTGGAAGATTTTGACCGAGATGAACGAGAGGAGGCTCATCTTTGCCACCATTTCAGCTCATTCTCTCCCATGTAGAGAACTAAATTTAGCGCGGGAATGTAACTGTCATAATCTAGAGAAGAAAACAACGGTATCGGCGCACGTTAGAGGAGTTCAGCGTGGAAACTCTAAATTGCGCATGAAGAGGTAAGGAATGTATGGGCCTTCATGGGCCGAGCCTAAGCTTTTCAAAGCTTGCGGACTATTTAGTGTTCGATCTAAATATTTAGGCCCAAATATATATAATGGACCTTAAAATCACACATAGGCCCAAGACGTCTATATCACAGACATCTGCTCGTGCAAAATATGTTGGGTTGAGTTGGGCCTTTAAGCGTGCAACAATATAGGCTTGTCCTTCAAAGCATTGAACCGGGAAATTAGGTCCACTTTCAGTCCACGTCCTAATCACTGTCAAAATCCAGCTGAATATGGGATGGGTTCAGATATTCTTGGCCGACTACACGCCAAGGAATAATAAAAGAAAAAAGAACATTGTTTGGTTGCTGTGATGTGCTGGAATCATAATCAAATGATGTGCCTAAGGGCATTGATGATCACCAATGACAACGAATCTGATGCTGAGGGTACTTCCAGTACAACTGTATCTTGTAAATTTTATATCAGATCTTTCCTGGGGTTATAAGCATAGTGGATGAAGACCGGTCTTAAAGGCACATTTCAGGACAACATGGGGATGCTCAATTAGTTACTTGCCATAGAAGGGTCAATCTCTGGGTCCTCTTCCCCCGTGGACTTCCTTTTCCACTTGTGTGGGCTCCTCTTCCGCAAGTGTGGCCTACCTTTAAAGGTACATAGAAAAAAAAACCAAATCTGGACATTCTGGTTTAGATTTGTCGACATTTTCCCCTTTCTTGGCCTTTTGTATTACTCCTTTCTCACCTCCATTTATGTCACCAGTCACCAACTGCAGTGTTCTGATTCCAACTAATTGTACATGATAAATTGTACGGACCATTAAAAATGGGCCCACAAGTATAAGGACATGGAGATCAGGAAATGTTCATATTCCTCCTCATATTTATAGGCCATCATTGTACAAGTTCCATGATCTAACTGTATGATGACCTAGTTTGGCTTGATGGGTTTTTATTTAATTCTTTTATTTATTTTGCTTAATGTGACCAATTCATTGTCTAATGCTCCCTTTCGAAGAGGATAGTTAGAAGTGGACAATAAAAAAAGGTGATTAAAACTACCCATCCATTGAGGGGCCATTAAAATTCAAAATGTGACAGGGATCAGAGTGTCATCAATTTAAAGCACTTGACTCATGGATCCATTCATGCCCGATCACTAGAAGGCATGCATCTCTCAATCTCTACTTTCTTTTTTCCTTCTTTTTTTTTTTTTTGGTGAGAATGGTCAATGTATTATGGCTTTCCTCCGCAAAGCTTCTCTTTCAGCAACAAATCTCCCTTTCCATTATGATAAAAAAGCGCACAATCTTTTTCTGCAAAATGTATGCCTGACTCCCTCTTTCCTAGAATTTTTTTTCCACATTGTTCCATTCAATTAAGTGACAATTGAAGTTCTCCCAATATCCCATAAGAAATTTCAAGAAAAGACTTTTTGCTAATACATTTTGGGATTTGGGTAAGTGAAAGGAAATGCAAATGAAGGCTTTCACTTGAAGAGGGAAATTTTCTCAGCCAAAAGGAGTATCATTTCGTCCTCAAGGTGTTTTTTTTTTTTTTGGTAATCAGCAGACTGTCTTGTTACATTTTGATAGTATGCTTAAGTTTTTTTTATTCTAGACAATGTCTCTGTAATATAGCAGAATTGTTAACATAATCATTCTTTTAAGTCCCTTCAAATTAGGCATCACTGTCTCAGTTTTGAAATAACTCTCTCTTCTGTCAACTAAGAATAAGCACCTTTTTGGTTCCATCCTAGCTTGAAATCATCCACAACTATCTCCGTAGAAAATGTACTTAGCCAGCAAATCAGGAGACTCTGGGCTCCCACTGGGACAACAAATCACACAGAAGAAAACAAGTGTTCACATTTTCCTGATGAGACAGGGATTGATTAGGCTAAAGAGGGAATCAAGTAAATTGCAGGACGCAAGATGTTTATAGTCCACACCTTTGTATAGTGCTGTATGCTATTAGTTAATTATTTTTAAATAAAAGATGAAAACAAAGGCATGTAATCCAAAATCCAAATTGCAAATTATCCTTGTGGTCATATATTTAATAAATAAGAGAAATGGAATTCGGAGTTTGGACATCTATTACAACCTAGCTATAAGGAAAATTTGAAACCATCCTCTTAATAAATGCTGCACAAAAAAGTACAAGAAATAGAGAGGACAACTTTGTGGATTTAGCTGTGGACCTGCGGTGACCCTCTTTTATGGTTTTCTCGCGCTTTGAGTTCCTCTAATCCAGATTGTTCAAGGCACTAAGTGGCTCATTGTAACCTTCTTTTGCACCGCCTCTTCTATGGTTTGGTTTCGCTTTGATAGCTCATCATCATCATCCAAGTTTGTCCCCAACTATGTTGGGGTTGGCTATATGAATTCTGTTTCTCTATGATGATCTATTTCGAGTCAAATCCTCGGATAGGTTACACTTCATCAGTTCTATCCTTGCTATTGTCATCCATTGCCCTTCCGCCTACCCATTTTCGTCGATTGGCCATCAACCTGCATTGTCGTTTTGATACCTTCCATTCTCAAAGGGTTCTGGGTCCTCAAATAGCAGACATTGTATCCTTTGATTGCCACACTTGTGACCTGCTAGTGATAGAATAAGTATTTGATCAGAGATAAACATTCAATTATAGTGGCATCCAATGTATACAAATGCATGAATCAACAGATCATGTAAGAGCCTGCATTCAACCATCTTCATTCCCTTTGCTGAGTAATAAGAAGTGCTGGCTTCGACAGTAGAAATTTAATACTCTTGTTGTGGACTGAAATGGTTATAGACATGGTCACAAACATCGTTGACTCAGAAGACGGCAATTCCCAGAAAACTTTGCTGTGGTGAGTTTGGATTAAAACCATGATCTTAGCTGAAACAACCAATCTGGATCTGGCTACTTCCAGGCTTTTTGACAATTCCACATTGCAACCATTCCTGTCTCACTCTGTAAGCCTCATCCCACATTCCTGCTGAAGCATAAAAATTAGAGAGAGCAACATAAGTTTCGCAGACTTGTTCCTTTCTATCTAACATCATCTTAGCCACCCTGCTCCCCATCTCCACATCCCCATGTAAGTGGCATCCTCCGAGCAATGCCCCCAACGCAGAGCCCCCATTACAATGATTTCCATTCTTGCCATGATCAGATCCCACTTTCCTAGACTTCACCTCCTCCATCAAACTCCATGCTTCGGAGAGCTTTCCCGCTCGTCCCAACAAATCAACCATGCATGTGTAGTGATCTTCCTTTGGAACAATCCCATACTTTTCTTTCATCAGCTTGAAGTAATGTATTCCTTCCTCAACCAAACCACAATGGCTACAAGCACTCAAAACAGCTATGAATGTCACCTCATTAGGTTCCAAACCATCATCTAGCATCTGTTGGAAAATAGTGAGAGCCTGAGAACCATGCCCATGAATCGCATAGCCCATGATCATAGAAGTCCATGTTACCACACTCCTCTCCCCCATTTGATTGAAAACTCTTTGTGAGTAAGGTAGATTACCTGACTTTGAGTACATGTCAAGAAGTGCAGTCTCTAGAACTATACATCTCAAATCAGTAATAATGAGGGTTCGAATTGACTTTGCATGGATTTGTTTGCCTGCGTCCAATGCGGTTAAAAGACAACAAGCATCAAGAGCAGTTGCAAAAGTAAAATGGTTTCCTTCAATCGGCTCATTTTCATGGTACATCTTTGCTAGTAAACTGAGTCCCTCCTTTGGCAATCCATGCCTCATGTATCCTGAAATCATTGCAGTCCAGGAAATAACGTTTCTTTCCGGCATTCTAGTGAAATGATGGCATGCGTTCTCTAGCAAACCATTATGAATGAACCCCATAATCATTGAATTCCAGTGAGATACATGTCGGGTCAGCAAATTATCAAAAACCAGTCGACCTTCTTCAACACTATGGCACTTGCAGTACATGTCAATCAAAGCAGTTTCAATGGCAACAGTGACTTCATTTTCTGAAAGGGAGTTGTTGCCATTAACATAGGTGTTGATAAGAGCATGGACCTGCCTCCCAACTCTGAGCAAAGATAGGTTAGTGCAGGCAGTTAAAACTGAAATGATGATGCTAGGATCCATCAAAACAACTTCAACAAAATTACGATCAATGCTCTTAATTGCATCATGGTATCTCCCATTAAATGCATACCCTCTGACCCTAATAAGTCTGAACGTACTATTTTCTTCACTTCCCTTCAACAAACTCTCGGCAGAATCAACTTCCCTACAACGGAAATACATACGAGCAACAGCATTCAAAGTCTTGGGGTCCAATTCCAACCCACTCCTCACAACATATGCATGAATTTGCAGACCGAATATCAAATCATTACGTCCAGCACAAGCACTTAATGCTGAGACAACGGAGAACCCATCAGGCACTTCGTGCTCAACACATTTCATTCGATAAAAGAGTTCCAATGCACAATGCCCCATCCCATTCATCACATACCCAGCAATCAACGCATTCCAAGATACAATATTCCTCTGAGGCATTTCATCAAACACCTTGCATGAGCTCTCAACAGCTCCGCATTTCCCATACATGTCCAATATAGATGTGTCGACTACGACAGTGGATCGAAACCCACGCTTGATTATGCAAGAATGGATTGATTCCCCAAAGGGGAGGCATTGCGTTAAGCCGCAGGCACGAGCCACGGCGGTGAAGGTGAAGTGATTGGGTTTGGTCTGGGAGTGGGCGTGCATTTGGGAGAAGAGGTGGAGAGCAGGGTTTGGATTGGTTGAGCGAGTGTAGGCTGCAATGAGGGAGGTCCAGAGGACTGTATCTTTGGAGGACACTTGGTCGAACAGTTGGTGGGCAGTGGCGAGGGAGGCTGGAGAAGGGCAGATAGAAGCATAGGCATTGAGGAGGCGAGTTGCGATCACTGGATCGGTGTCAAGGCCAAGTTTGAGGAATCGAGCATGGGATTTCATTCATGTGCCAGCCAGGGAGATCTACAGCTGAATCTGTTACCTAGATGACAATTTGAAATTTGGTCCGGCCTTGGATTAATAATTGATAGAAAGCTTTAAGTCCGGTTAAGCCCAGCCTGAGCAAGAGACATTGCATAATCTTATGTTATTTAAAGTCTCTATGAAAATCTCAAGAGGGCTTTGAATTTAAGATTGTTTTATATTTGAATTTAAGAGCTTTTTAATTTTAGCCTGATTGACCTAATGGGTGGAGTTGGGGCTAACACCATGTGTTGGATTTGTCACTTCAGCCTAGGTTGGGCTTAGGTTCCATGCTGGTCCATGTTTCTAACGTTGGTTTGGGATTTGAGATGCCTCAGTTTGGCCCTACCCAACCCATGAATAGCCCCATTTATGGTCCCACTAAATACTAATCCTTTAAAATATTAGGCTGTTGGAGGCATCTATGTGGGGATTAAAAAAGGGACAAGCGGAGCAAAGAGATGTGTCATACATTGTTCTATTATTATTATTATTATTATAGATATTCTAGCTAAAGGAGCTAGCATTGCGAAAGACTCATATACATGAAGGAAGACTCATATGCATGAAGAGAAAACCCAACAGAGCAAGAGTGAAACTCACACATGGAAGGAGAAAGAACCTCCATGCATGGAGGTTGAGATAAAAACTTTACCCTTTTCATTTATTGCACGTTCATTATAGTGTTACATCGATTACAATGTTTATTGAAATATTAAAAAACTCTGTCATGTGTCTAAATTAAAAAGCTACATAGAGCCAAATATTGGAAAATCCATTTTTTTTTTGTTTGTTGAGGATGCATGCCCTCCGATCGTATAGCCAACCAACCATTAATACATTATTTATTGAAAACCCAACCAAGCAAGTAATTCAAATTCTCTCATATTAGCCCTACTTCTAATCCTGAGCTGCTATAAGGCTTGTTTGGTAGGTCTAATCTTATTTTTATATACAATTCAAAATAGAACCATTAAGAAAAGAGCTATAAAAAAAAAAGAGGTTAGAATTAAAATATGTGTTTGGCAATGGAAGCATCTATTTTAAATAGACCATTTTAAATAAATAGTTAAAAACTTTTCACAAATATATTAAGATCTACTAGGTATCGAGTCTTGAAATTTTACTTCATAACCATGTTTGGCCTCCCAAAGAGATCTAACGGTTTGGATCTTGTGTTTGAGGCCTCTAATTTTTTTAAAAAATATTTAATAATTCACTTCTTTATATAAATATCTCAAGTTTGGTGATGATCCAACGGCTGAAATTTGGTCTCACAATGGTCATTGACCTTTTACACATTTTCAATGGTTTGGATTGTTATTTATTGCCCCAGAAATAATAATAAAAAATAAAAAAGGGGCTGCCTGTGGACTAGTTACAAATTCAGCATATTAATTCAATGGTTGAAAGTTTTTCATAAATATCTTGAGATCCACAAGGAATCAATCCTTGAAAATTAACCCCATAGCCGTTTTTAGTCTTGCCAACATTTCCAATGGTTTGGATCTTGTGTTTGGGCCCCACAGAATTCAAAAACTAATATCCAATGGTTCACGCTTTCTTACACATATCTCGAGATTCAGGATGATTTAACGGCTGAAATTTGGATGGAAGGCCGTAATTGATCATGTGAACATTTTCAACGGTTTGGGTCTAGATTTAGGGGCTCGGATTTCGAGAAAAATTAAAAAAAGGACTGGGCATGATCCTTGAAAGTACTGTAACTGGGCGCCTCTTTTTTTCTTCCTCTTATTTGGAAATGCATCATGAGGAGGGCTGTGGGAAATAGAGCTTTTACCTCTATATATCTAAATTAAATAGAGTTAAAAACACATGCCAAACGCTCTTATTTTTCTAACTCTATTAGATTTAGACATTTAGACAATAAGAACCTAAAATTTAGTGATGCCAAACATGCACATACTTTTGCCAAATTTAGATCCAATAAGAAGACTTGGAACCTGAAAAATTTTTTTCTAGGGATTTTTTATGAAAAAAGTTGCTCTTAAATTCAGATTAGATGGTTAGTTAAGAAAAACATAAAAAAAAACTAATTAGGGAGGTTATATTTTTTTTGGACGAAAATGCCCCCTTACAAAATCGTCAACCATTCCTACTTGCAATCAATGGCAAAGGAGATGAGCCTGACGCCATACATCATATGGACCATGAATGTAGTTGAGTTTGGTTCAGGGATTTAGAAATGTGGGTCGGTGGAGCCTTTTCCTCAATACTCTTCCTCAGGTAGAATCTGGTTGTACTTTTGGTGACACTTTTTTTTTTTTTTTTTTGCGCCGAGTCGTTTCTTCTGGGATTCAAACTCGCGACTGGCTGGCTTTAATATCATAAATTTCTTCAACTAATCATTGCTACTAAAACCTCTAGGTGTTAGGAGAGGTAGTGGAAATACTTTTCAATATTTTCCATCGGATGGAGCCCTCTCCTTAAATTATAAAATCATAAAATGGAGTCACGAAATGAAGATTGGACCTTGGGAAACACCTTTAATTCATGTAATAAGATGAGAAACTGACAAGTTCCATCTAAGTGATGTTTAGATGAGGTAGCTAGTTAGATGATTCTTTCGATTTTGAGGCTCTTAGCCTAGAATAGGCTTTCATAAAAAAAATCCTTTTTTATATTAAAAACAGGTCTAAATCTTGACAAACCATGGGACCACCCTGAATCCAACTTGGTTTATAGCCCGTGTAAACTACTGTTTATAGTCTAATTTTATGGTCAGCAATTAATTGGTTGGGCTTGGCCGAAGGCAATAGCCTTTCCAATTAGCTTGAGCGGTGAGCACTTTTCATGCTCTTCTTCTTTACGAAGGTTTGCTCCATCTCTAAAAATTAAGGTTCTAGAGATTGTTAGGTCGTGATTGTTAATGTTTGTGGATGATTATAAAAAGATTTAACAAAGAAGGGATACTTTTTTATTTTATTTTTTCAACTTGCTATGATCATTGTTTATAAAAAGAAAAGAAAGGGAAAAAGTTGGCACAGCTACAATGAGGAAAGTGTCACGAAACAAGGGCACAATTATGCAGTGTTATGGAAATCGATTCTGCCGACAACATTTTCCACACAGTGTGGAAAACTCAGTCCAACCCGCTTGAATAATAAGTGATTTGTGTAGAATTGTGAAAAAGTTAGTTTATTTTTTCGCTTTTCCTTGTAGAAAAATGGCCACACTAAATGTAAGACTTTCAAGTATGCCATGAAAGTTGTTTCTACTTTCTATGCTTTTTTAATAGAAAAGTGATAGAACAAACATTCCTTAAATCATGTTACACAATCATTCTCCATGCTAACAGAATTAGGTCAAAATAGTATGACATTTATGATTACATTGATTACAAGAGAAAGAGTTAGGATGCAAATTTCATTTATATGGATGTAAGGAGATATATTTAGGTTGAATTGGACTTTTGGTGATATAAGGAACTTTTCTTCTTCATTTTTTTCTAATGGAGGGTGTTTTAGCCTTTTGGGTGGAAATAATTCTTTCGACCCTAGGATAAGCCGGGTAAATCCTCTATAGCCTTAGTGTAGTAGTGCATTTCGAATTCACAACCTCCAAATACAAACCATAGTCCTATGCTACCTGAGCTATCCATTGGGGTTGAGTGATATGAGGAACTTGTAGTAGTTAATTTGACATGTTAGAAAATATATCTATGATATATAGTTAGTATGGATCCCTAAGTCATGGGCCACACTTTTTTAAGACAAGAAATAAATGATCAAGACACAATAACTACCATGCCTTAGACCTACAATGGCTAACCAGTTCATTATTCTTACTTGGCCTAAATGCAAGCTGACCCAAACCAATTAGAAACTGGGTCAACCCAAGTCAAGTCCAATAAATGACAAAATATAGAGCTCTGCAATAAGCCATAGCTCCATGCCTAAGCTCATACCCTTCCATCCTAACTTCATAGTCACTTAAACAAGCATATATAAATGTCATATTCACATTCAATGTGCAATTCTAGCAAGGAAGCCGTGGGTTCTTTACTATTTTGAAAATTTTCAACAAACGCAAGTCTATGATTATTTACCAAACATAAAATAACCAATGTGATTGTAACTCTACGTCTTCAATGAGGCAGTGTAAAGGTGTGGATTAAGTTCTAATGATGAGAATCAAGACGGATCATAAGCTAGAGTAGAGGTAAGGAGCTGCCTGTAGTTCATGTTTTATCTTCAAAAATCTCTTTTGTTTTTTCCCACAACGAGATGGATTTTATCATTATCTTTTCAAGGGGAAAGCCAGAGAATCAAAATGATAAAATGGAAGAACATCTTGGGCCCCCTTTTCCAATTGGGGGTCCGTGAATCGCTCAACTTATTGAAGCGTAGACGCTTTGCATTGTAAAAGGATGGGCGAAGTGAATGGTTTAGGTCATGCCATGTGCTTACAATCCAAGTCAGTGATGTAGGGAGTGGTGGATTCGCAACCCAAGGGGCTCCTAAGTGGGTTGAGATGAGAGGATCTGGATCAAAGGGAGTTTTCTTTTTATATTTTTTGGCACCTCCATTAAGTGGGTTGGAATCCAATACAGCCCACACAAGGGAACTCAATATATCCCACACAAGTGGAATGAGTGATCAGGAAATTTGGGGAGCACGGTAAAAAAATCTAAATTTTTTTATGGGATGCGTTTCCATTCTTTTGAGGGCCACGGTAAAAAGTTAAAATGGAGTTGCCAGCTAGCTGAGAAACCACATGTTGTCCCCAACCAAAGAAGGGAGTGTACTCATGGTAATTGAGAGAAGAATGGAGGGTATAAGATGATGTGGGTAGGGTGACATCAACATCTCCTCTCTCTTTCTTCTTTTATCAGGTGGAGCCAACGTCAAGTCACCTCCTCTCCATTTCTCCTTTTCTTTCCCTTCCTATAAAAGCACATCGTTTTTGAGAGGTGTGGTCTGTGGATCCCATCCTAGATAAAGAGTTTGAGAGTACATTAGATCAATGGTGTGATGTCCAAGATTTGATTTGTGTTGTCACCAAGATTTGATTTGTGTGATTTGGTAGGGTTGCGATCTTAGTGGGCTACAGAGTCTGACGAAGGGCTCGGATTTGGGTAGGATGCACAGATTATGGGTTTTAAAAGGTTTTGATGGATCGATGTATTTGATTATTTGATCATTGAGATATCTTCCCTAATCAATGTTGTAGAAATATTAAGCTAATCTTGCCCATCAAATCCAGATGGGGCTAAAAAGGTTCAGGAATTGAGGTGAATCAGATCCATTTATGTAGCCTAGCGAAGCAATGGATTGATTTGACGCGGGTGACGTGAGGTGGTGGGTACCAACATAAACCTAATCCATTTATTAAATGAGAATTGCTGAATAAACATAAAAAGACAAAACTCACTCACATGGGGAGAGGAAGAGGAGAGGAAGAGGAGGAATATTGAGAAGAAGAGGAGGAGGAGGGAGAGAGTGGGAGGGAGAGCCCTCCTCCAGTCGGCCGGACTTCGTTGCCGGCCAGAGGGAAAGAGGAGGAGAGAGGAGGGAGGGAGAGAGATGTGTGGGGGTAAAATGAAAATTTTAATTATTTTAATTTATTTTTTTCTCGTGTGTAGAGAGACATTTCCTTTTTTCTTTTCTGTTGTTGTTTACCCGGCAGCTCTCTTATTAAACTGTTGGAAATACCAACTTTTCTTTTTCTTTTTTCTATTTTTTTATAACCTTGAATATTCCTCTCCAGTCCATCGTTGGAATGTTTAGCCTCCTGCCTGGATGTTATCCCATTCTGATGAATAAGAACTATTCTTTAGGAGATATATAGATGACCACATATATAGTACTTAAATAATACAAGGGGCGGGAGTTAAACTCGAGATCTTGTGAAGTAAATCTAAGGTTCAAACCATAAACCCTATATCAAAACATGGTTCATTCTGGTTTGAGCCAAAGTACAATAAGTAGAATTGGATTGATATCATTTGTTTATCAATTGGGTTGGAATTGCCAACGTAGACGCAGGATTATTGGGTTGTATTCCCTTTGGATTGATGGGCCAATGTATGAGAAGTGAAGTTGGGTCTGCTCTGGGTACGGTTGTCAGGCCTAAAAGTATGCATACAATCGACCTAAACCCCACCTGGTAATAACTAGGGTTGAATTGCCAACTTCAGACCCAGCGGCACCAACTCGGGCTCAGTCGGGTTGGCAGGTCCGGTCAATTGGTCAGAATCTGCCACTCCAGCCCATATACCGATCTTTCAAGGTTGTGGAACAGGCCCCTTCATGAATTTCATGCCCAAAAAGGCTGCCATGCAAATCCCTGAAAAGGAGATAATAGGGACCCAAAGGTAAAGGCAACCTTCTCCCGATGGCTGATGCTTCATTTAAGTGGAACTTCCACCCAAAATTCCAGTTTCTTGGAAAATCTGGTACTGCAAGGCAAGAGATAGAGACGCTGCAATGAAAAGAAAAAGCAATTGGAGATACAATGTCTCTTTCCTTTTGCCTGTTACTTTTGACTGTACTGTCGGTTTTAATTGAATGTGAAATCCAGACCCTTCATTTACTACTTAGTAGGCCATTAAAAAGATCACAACTTTATCCAGATTATTTTTTATTATTGTTTACCCCCAAAAAAAATTATCCCTAATCTTCTTAGGCAGCCTTGTAACTCTTTTGTACTACTCCTCTTACTGCTTTAATGGAAATAATTTTTTTGGATTTCCCCGTGGACATAGCCCATTTGCATTAACCAAGTAAATCCATGTGTATTGTGCGGTATGTACGTTATTTCTATTTATTTTTAGGAAGACTGTCCATGGTTTAATTAATTTGGACTTCCGACTGTTCCTGAAATTCTATGTCTATGTAACTTGACTCCCAATTTTTACTAAGGAAGACACTATATTCACAACAAACTTCAGAAAGTGTACAGTAAAATGAGCATTATAATATCATGATATCACATTAATCTATGCTTTACAAGGAAAATCCTATTACAAATCAAATCTGCTAGCTCTGCCCATCTTCCCATGACATATACGCAATGTGAGTCCAACTCTTTTTTTTCAGAATGTTGGACACATGGCTCTAAAGATCACCCGGCCAATAAGTTGGGCAGGGTTATTGTACTCACTCAGACTCTTTTGACTTGGCCAACTCAATGACATCTAGGTGTTATTGGCTTGGCTCAATGAGCCAGTACTAATAATGTGTTTTTGAACTGTGGTTAATTTATTCCCATAATATAGCTCAGTTGATAAAGAACATGCGTGCATGCATTAGCATGCATTAGTAAATTACCAATGTAGCTAGCAAAAGAAAACTATGGTCTAATTAGGGACTACCCCATGAAGACATGCCTCATAGCTCCCTGGAAGAGGCCTCTAGGTCCCTGGTGTGTAGTTTACATCATAGTACTGTGCCACCATACCAAAGCAACCAAAAAATAAATAAATTAGGGACCACCCTAATTTTCTTGGAATGATAATAACCCTAAAAATATGTTGTCAATAGGCAATGCTTTTCTTTTGAATAAAAAATCTAAAATTTTGAATATGCTCACCCCTCTTCCCATGACACATACACTGACAGTCCAACTCAATTTTTTCAAAAGTTTTAGAAACATGATTCGAAAGATCAGCTAGCGAATTAGTTGGTCAAGGTTGACCTGTTCACTCGGCCAACTCAGTGACACCAAAGTGTAGTTGGCACAATGAGTCAATATTACTAGTCACAACGGGTTTTTAAACTGTTGTCCGACTGACTCCAAGATGTAAGTAGAGGATGTGAGTGAATGACTTCAAGTTACCAATGTAACAAAAGAAAATCATAGTCCAAATAGGGACCACCCCAATGAGACATGCCTCCTGGCTCACCGGAAGATTCACTGTGCTGTACGCATCCTAAATTTTCCCAGGAATCCATCCATGGACGTGTAGTTTACATCACAATACTGTACCACCGCTCTAAAATAGAAGAAAAAAAAAATAGGGACCACCCTATTTTTCTTGGAATATGACAATAGCCCTAAAAATAGGTTGTCAATAGGCAGTGCTTTTGAATAAAGAAATTTAAAATTTTGAATACGCATAGCCGAAAGGTTGGCCGAGTTGCTTAAAATTCAGGCCCCATGGAACTATTTTGACAGTAGAAAAAAGAAAGGATATTTGCATGCTTTTCTAGTAAATGAAATGCCCCTAGCTTTATCTAAGTATCTCATGATAATATTAAATATTGACAACTTAAGTATTCTTTTAAAATGCTTCAGTCCCTGCATGCGACTTTAACTTTTCAAAAGCATTTACATCAGTCATGACAAATACTTTGGAATACTTTGGTTCCTTTAGAAGGATCCAGCCTTTCCTTTTCTCAAAGCCGTATGTATTTAGCAAAGGGTTGTTTTCTCCTCAAATACTATTGAAGTTACACTTTTCATTTCTTTGATTCCGTTTCACTCCCATCTATGTAAAAGAACCGGAAAACAATAACAACATGGATCAATAGACAAACTGATGCTTTCCTGGAGCGCATTTGGAACAATCTTTCCTGCTATGTGCATTTAATAAAGAACAGAAAAATCTTGCAGTTAAAAACTGCAACTTGATATATATAGAATCTTATGTCCCATCAATCCTGCTATGTTTTAAATCATGTTGGGCGTAAGTCACATATATATATATATAGTCTTCAATAACTATAGTCAGAAAGCACACTTTCTTTCCATTATCAGTGGGACCTCAAATGTGGATCTCTATTTACCTGTTTGTTGTTTCATGGTTATGTTCATCTCCAAGGAATGATAAATGGGATTCTTTTGACTTCCACTTTATTCACTAGTACAATTTATAGAGAGATCTGTTTTTTTATTTTTATTTATTTTTATTTTTTATTGTTTATAGAGAGACCTGCTTGACTTGCTTGAGTTATTGGAGGTCTAAATCCAATACTTCAAAGTTCAGGGGCATATTAAGCTACATAAAATTTTATACCCATGTTCTTAGAATTGTATTTTCTAGTTTTACTCCATTATTCCTTCTCCTTATCCCCATTATTTGTTAGGAGCTTGAAAAATGACCACGTTAAAAACTTATATTTTCTAGGTTTTAAGCTGTACTAGATGAATGAAAATGTTTTACCAAAAATAAAAAAGGATGAATTTTCGCAAATTGGCCCTTTTCGATTTAAGAAAGTCTTGTACACAAAAAACTTCCCAAAGTCTCTTATGCTTGTTATTTATTTAGTTTTCTAAGGAGTGTGCTTTCATCGATGTGTGATTGTTGGCTGATCTATAAAGGTTTATCATTTATCAATTTGAGAATTCACCCTACGTGATATATTAATTACTTATTTGTCAACTAATTAATCTCACTCATAAAATGAAAATTTGTCTAATTAGCCACCATCATAGTGAAAGATTGTCATTGAGCCAACTAATCACAATTTTCCTTAATTTCCATCCATTAGAACAAAATATTTTTGCGGCCTTCAAGAGGCTTACTAAAGAGGATATCTATGTTAAGTAGGTTGGTTTTCTGCTTTATAATAGCTTAAGTTTTTGGGATGCCTTGCCTAGTCAAACTTTACATGATGGTAATGGAGTTAGCGCTAGGATGTGAGTTTAAACTTTGTGGAGGCATTACTCTCCCAAGTTGAGTGTGAATTCAAACAGCATCTCGTTCGAGAGAGGGGAAGTTAAGTAAAATCAATTTTATATTTTTTATTAGCTTCAGCTTTTGGGATGTTTTTACTAGTCAGACTCTAATATGGTATCTAAGTTTCTTCATGGCAAACTTGGGGTGTGGGGTTGGCCTCCTCCCCCAAGGTTCAAACTCGTTGGTTAGGAATTGATGTGTGCCCAACTAGCTACACTAGATTTTTCTTCTTTTGGTGGACAACACTCACCATCTACTGCCTAATATACATGTCACTAATACCTCAAAAGTCATTTATCAAATAGAGTAACTTCTATCATATGATTTTGAGAAAATAAGATGATCAATCTAATGGGGCAACATGGTGAAAAGTATCAAATGTTCTAAAAATCTCAACTTTGGGTTTAGCATTATATCTTAAATTCATTTTTTCTATATAATATTTAGGGGTTACAACTCTCTATGCATTAATACATTGATTGCCCCATCGAGATCACATAGGAAATACATTGATTACCCCATTAATACATCAATTACCTCAACTACAGCCTTTTTATATGATCTTGATGGGGAATCGGTATATTGATGTGTTGAGAAGTTTATTGAGATGAAATTGTGATCTAAGTCTTTATGGGATCCTGTAATTGAAAAACTAGCGATGAAGTTGTCTGTTTGGAATAAACATAATTTATCTTTGGGTGGAAGGATCACGCTAATCAAATCCCGTTTGTCTAATATTTTGGTGTATCATATGTCACTAATTTTTAAAATGCCAAAGTCTGTGGTGAAATGGTGAATCACATTCGTAGGATTTTTTTTTTTTTTTGGAGGGGGCAGGGCAAGGTGATAAGAGAATAACGCTTTGGAGAAGGTTCATTGAAGCAAAGTATGGTGTAGACAAGTGGGGGTACTGGTGGCCCAATTTGGGCGCAAAGTATTGTCGATCGGGTTTGTGGGACACTATTGCTTCGGTTGCAGAGGCATCTTCTGTGATGGAGGAGGTGTTGTCCAAATGGGCTGGTTATATGGTGGAGGAGGGAAAGAGAATGAGGTTTTGGCAGGATGATTAGGTGGGGGTAGGCCCTCTATATGAGTTATTTCTTAAAATTTTTAGAGTGATGATGAATAAGGAGATTCCTATGATTGATTATTAGCAGGTAAGAGATGGTTCCTTGGTGTAGGGTGTTAATTTCTTTTCGAAGAAGGCTTTGGTACTCAGAGGACATCCAATATAGGGAGCTTCTGAGTATTTTTTTTCTAACATTTTTTGTGTGCAGGAATTCCCTGGATTCTCGGATTTGGAAACCTTTTACATCCGGAGAGTTCTCAGTGAAGGCTTGTTACTTCTTCTCTCTTTTGATGGGTTTAGCTCCTCTAAGGGTTGAGGTTTTTTGTTGGCTAGCTATGGGAGGAAAGGTTTTGACAACAAATAATTTGAGAAGAAGAGGGATGTCAGCCTCAAATATTTCAGACATCCGTGTGATGCATCATAAGGATGTGGAATCGGTCAGCCACCTTTTCTTCACTATGATGTAGCCACTGGTGTTTAGGGTCATTTCCTGGGGAGATGAGGGATTGCTTGGTGTTGTCCAGAGAAGATTGCGGTTGTGGCAGAGTTTTGGTTGGGAGGACATTTTATTAGATGTTGCCTTACTCTTTGGAAGCTGCTTCTTTTTATCGCTTTATAGTCTATTTAGAAGGAAATAAATGACAGAATATTCAATGGTCATTCCTCTTCACTAATAAAGCTAATAGATTTGATTTTAATGAGGATTGCAAAATGGACATTGGCTAAGAAAGAGTTTCTAACTTCACTCTTAATGACGTTCTTATTAATTGGGAGGCTTGTATGGGGTGTGGCTCCTTTAAGGTATAGAAGTCAATTATTTGGTCTCCTTATCCCCTTGGTAAGTTTAAATTTAATGTCGATCATACATCAAGAGGGAAGCCGAGCCCGGCAGATATTGGTGGTGTACCTTGGAATAACAATGTTGAGGTATTATTAATGTTTTCTAAGTCTGTGGGTGTGTGTGACTCCAATGAAGTGAAGGTTTTAGCGATTTTGGAGGCTCTTTGGTGCTTTTCAAGCCATTTTCATGGCAACCTTGTTATGCAAAGCGACTTTTTTAATGCAGTGGCTTGGGTGTTTAATAGAAATGCTAACCATTGTAAGTTCCAATTCCATTTTAATAAAATTCATTGTTATCTATAAACTTAAAAATGCTGTTTTCCATTATGTGCTTAGGTCGGCCAACTCAATAGCTGATGCTTTAGCAAAATTGGGGATTGAGAGAACTATTTCTTGGGTGGGTGTTATTTAATTAATTTCTTGTGAGTGGGTACAATGCGCTTGTACTCTTTCTCTTCAGTGTTTTCATTTTCTTTTTTTTTTTTCTTCCTTTTTGTATGCTCTACTTTTTTTAAAGAAAGCTTCTATTACTGAAAAAAAAAATGTGTAGAGAAGAGCCAAAATCTTGTATGTAGGTTTTCCTAGACAACTCTCTTCCCCTTATGGAGGCCTAATTTAATTTTAATTTAGATTCCTATTAGCACAGAAAATTCTATTTGATTAGCAATTTTACTTAAATACTAAAGATATCTCAATATGAAAACTTAGAATATAGGAGTTCTTAAGTGAGTAAGTCATCTAAAGTAGGGGACCCACTTGGGCATGTGGTCGGCCACAATTAAACCCAATAATTCTAACATTTGCAACTTTATCATGTTATGAACAACAATATCATATTTCTCGTTTGTTAGGATGATTCATTATCATCATCATTAATGAAACCGCCTATTATGGAGACCCTATAATATGTTTATCAATTCCTATGTTTTATCCTAATCAATTGTGGAAAGGAATTCCACTGCATCTTGAATGAAGTTTTAACTTTTGACTATTCTCTACTTAAATGTTAAACAAAAATTTATTTTAAAAAAAAATTGATCTGTGAAGCAGAAGTCGGTATCTGCATTGAGAAACTAGTAGGGGCTGCGATACATCATTCATAGGAATGATATCTGAAACAAAGTGGTTAGCCTGATCTCAGATTGGTATTTATCATTTGAAAAACGAAAATGCGTTATAATTCATGTTAACCCTTCTCTTTATATTAAATAACGGTACAAATTTAATCTTCTTTATATTGATTTTATTTGCTTAAAGTTGTGGATAATATTAAATAACTTTCCCATCATCAACGTATGATTCATATATGGGACAGGAGTCAAAAGTTACAGAATCAATGCTTTATGGATCTTTGATAAACAAGGCAAAATAATGTTCAAGATATTTTAACATGAGGATGTCAAACCCTTTCTAGTGATCAAGATGTCTAGGATAGTGAACTATGCACACTGCGACATGGCCTACTTGTGCAAGATCTGGGGCCTTTGGCTTTTACCCAAAGGGTCCACTGTAAGTGTGTAGGATCTGGTTATTTGAACATTTGACCTTTTTTTCAGCATTGATGGAGAAATTACTCTAATTAGAACCAGGCACATCCATGGTGTAACCCTTCATCTGAAGAATAAGTTCTTTTTCATGTGTGATCAATGGATAGTTGATGAATCATGATCATTGGTGCCCAACATTCTACCTCACCTTAATTTTTAGATGTGATAGGTTATGTCCATAGTTTAAAATATCGGTCGATACCGGTTTGTATAAGCCGATATGTATCGGTATTAGCTCATACCGGTCTGATATCGGCCTACAAATTGGTCGCAGTCTCATATTGGCAAAAAATCCCCATATTATCAGCATTTATAGGCGGATAGTTTAAAATATCTGTCTTTACCGATATATCGGCCTGTATTGTCAAAATATCGGCCGACGATATTTAAATTTTTTCATTTTCTCTTTCGTGCTAATTTTCTCCTCCTTCCAAGTATATTAGATACTATTCTTCTTTTTCAATAGTTATTTCACTTTTAAGTAATCAAAATATTTTATGTTTTATGGATTCCATTTGAAAAAATCATATATAACTATACTAATGTCAATACTATGATTTTTTTCTTTCGTAACTTTTCTAAAGGTCTATTTAGAAATAGCTTAAAAATAAGGATTGCATACTATTTTTGTTATTGACACATTTCATTCTCTTTTATTTACATATATTGAGGATAGATCTATAATTGGGATTTCGAGAATTAGGGTTTTTTTCAAAATTTTATAGATATTTACAAAATAGTTACTGAAATTTATTTGGAGTGTATTTAAAATACATGTGGCTTTTTAGTTTGGCATATATTTATTAAGTAATGAGTAAAAACCTCAATTTTTTAAATTTGACACTAATAGATAGCTCATTGGTCAAAATTATAATTGCATAGCTCATAAGTCATAATTACGACTGCATGTCATAAAACTTGTGAGATCTCAATTTATTTTAATATAAACATGTAAATTTATTTAGTTATAAATAAATTTATATAATTTTAAATAAAACAGCGATATCAGGTGTTATGACTTAGGGGGACCGATGTTTTGATTTGTAGGTATTATTAATGGAGAAAATTATTATTTTTTGGCATTTTACAATATTTTAGATTTTTTTAAAAAAATTTCAAATTTTTGTGGGGCAAAAAAATTTTCACACTACAACAACTACGATAGACTATGAACCACGACCAATGCTGATACCTTATCAGTTTTTTGGGTTGATCGATACTGCGATCGATACTGCAATTTTTAACCATGGTCATGCCATGTGAGAGCCTCTATCACCAATCTATAAAAGGGGATTAGCTGATTGTGAGAATCTGGAACATCCATGTTGTCTTTTGGGAATTCCAAAAGCACCAAATTCCTTTTAGATGTTTTCTCAAGGGAAGTTCTAGATTGGCAATATCTTCTATGAGAATTTATTAGTCTAAAAATCTCAAGGGCTAAAGTAAATTGTAAGTTATTTTTCAGAATTCTGAGAAATGTAGGAGAATTATGAATTCTTAAAATTCTATTCCCAAGATGTTGAAATTCTACAATCTTTGAGATCAAAAGTGGCTTTTTAAGAGATTGATCATAAGAATTGTACCATTCCAACAAAGAATTTTAAATACTCTTAAGACATAATCTTGAAAACAATATTAGAAAACTTCAACACTTCTCATAAAAAATCCCTCCAAACAAATTGGCCTATGTTTAGCCAACAACTTTTGACATTCAATTGCCCACATTTCTTACAAAACTTCTTCTAATCAACCAATCCCTAGATACCTAAAAATTTATCTCAAATGAATGCTGTTGAGGTCAACAAAACAGTTGTGGGTAATGAGAAAATTAAGTAAAATATAAATCTTTGACCGTCTCTCCCAAAGAATTTTTGGAGGAGATGATAAGGCATTTGAAATTGAGAAATTGGCTTTTGACAAAATCATTAGATTTCCTTTTCCCAACTAGTGCTAGTTTCATCATTCAGGTATCATTGGTCCTGTTCCTCCCTACCACGCATAGATATGAAATTATTAGAGAATCATAGCATAGTTATTGGTGTCAGGTGCCTCGGTCAGCGTGTCCAAGAAGACAAAAGCAACATCCATGCACTATTAAATAATTCTAAGAGGCAAAACAAAAGTCCATAGTGCATAGATCTGACACCACTGAACTATGGGTCACATTTTGAACTTATCTCCCTCTCTTTTCCTGTAAATTTCAAGAGGCTCCATCAAACAAAAACATTCATTCTTTTCCAATATTGCTCATGGTGGGAGTTCTCTCCCTCTCCGTGTAACAAATGAAACTTATGAGTGCATTTGTGTAACATAAGGCTAACTTTTTTTTATCATAGGGCGGTGGATATCCATTTCCTAAACCCCTTTGGGTTTCAATTTTCTTTCTATATCAAAAACTAGTTGATGCTAATGCTGGGAAATTAGCGGTGCAAAAATTTGAACTGATTGTCTTTCTCCAACATGAAATTCTTAAGTTTCTCCAAATGCGCTTCAGAAGTGAGAGCGCTTTACATGATTTTCGTCAACATACAAAAGAAAAGTAGGAAATCTATTAAGAAGTATATATCTAATAAAATAATCATATAAACTGAAGGTTCTTTCCACATTATAATTCACCCCTCTCACGGCTCTCCCAAATTACAATAACATCTCTGTGACCACCATCTATATCAAACATACAATGATACTACTAGGGAACAAGGTATCTTCTGCTATACATGTCAAGAAGAAGAAGAAGAAGAAGAAGAAGAAGAAGAAGAAGATGAGGACAGTGAAAGTATGATGCAAGGTGATAAAGGCCCAACAGATGGATGGTGGTGGAGATGATGATGATGATGATGATGATGATGATGATGATGATGGTTACCTGTTGGATATCGGGTTCGGGCCACTTGGGACTTCATGCTTGTCGCCATCGAACTGGTGCGGAGGGGTCTTGTGCGAGTGCAGTTTCATGGATTGGGAAGATGGAGAGAGAAGCTTCCTTGCAGAGAATGAGGAGGCCACTGTAGTCTTCAACTGGTCAGATGGATGAGCCAAAAGGAGGAGCAAGACCAACCACAATCCAAACACCTGTGCCTTTGTGAAGCCTTCATCTTTGGCCATGCAGGATTCAATCTCAGGACCTGGAAACCACCCCCAAGAACCCACAAGAACTCAATATCCATGAACCAGTTGCACCACAGAGGTTAGGGAGCTTTCAACCAAGAACAAGGCTACAGACTTTTGAAATTTGAACCACATGTGATAGAGAAAAAACACCAAACACATTGCATGGACGTATATATGAGAAAATAATGAATGGAAAGATAGGTAGCTGAAATTACTCAAGTAACCCTGAGTTACCATCAAATTACTATTCTGACCCACTATCACAAAAACTTCGTTTATGGGTTTAAATCCCTTGAACAAGTTGACGAATATGCCCCCTTTGAACATGATATATTCCTTTTATTGCAAAAAATGGCAAATTACTAATTCTCTCTAAATTCTTTCTCATTTATTTTTCACTATGGTTTTAGAACAAAAGAAAGAGTCGCCTTTTGGTTTGTTATCTTGATTTGTTTCTACATGTTTTCGAGAGAAAAACTTTTAAGCATTAACATGTTAGCCTTATTTCAGCAATTTGGGGCCTACTAAGAAAATTGTGAATATTCTTTTTCAATTGCTTTATGGGTCTTTCGAAGACAAGCAAAATAACAAAGAAAAAAAAGGGGACCATAACTTACTAAGTTTCAAACTAAACCCACTGAAAAATCATTAATCATATTCATCTACAGATGAAACATCTTGGTTTTTGTCAAGTACTAAAACACTAATTTTGACAAATATTACACATCAAATAATCAGTTCACAGAGAAATCCATGATCCATTGCCTTTAATTTGTTTGCATAGAATTGAATTCATAGAATTCAAAGCATCATATTCAAAGTGGTTAAAATAAAGAAAAATGAAAATCTATAAATAGTCATTAAATAATTTTCTCTTAGTATAACATGAGTTTATTGGATACAGAAAATAAATACTCACTCATCTCTCTTGTAACTCAAATTCTAGGAAACTCAGCAGTCATTTATTTCTAACATCTCTATTATCTTATATCCTTGATCCTTTACTTTTTTAACAAAATCTTTATTGAAACTCATTTTGTCATTGAGTCTGAGAAATTTAATTATGGGCAATGGATTCTTCATTGTTTGTAAGTTTATCTCAAAATGGAAGCATCACACTGAAAGCTTTTGATTATCTCTCGACTACTAGCAACTGATAAATCAAAAAAACATTGGGCAAATTTAAGAACCTGGTAATGCTTGTAATTCTAGTGAAGAATGAATCTGAAAAGGTAAAGGTGCAGTGAGGGCTATGGTGACTTTTTCTTGCTTGGCTAGTTGCCAAAGAAATCAGAGAAATCTTTCTTTGACTTGGGAAACACTAAGTTGGAAATAATGGGTAATGGCCTCAGTTGCTTTTGGAAAACACGGAAAGCAAAGCATCATATTCTCATCACTGCTCTCACCTTGTGAAAGGACATGCCTTTGTCTCTCTGGTGGTGGGCAAGGGTCCCCACTGCCCATGGCAAGCTTTCTTCACGATCCGAGAAGAGGAAGCCCACGTTAAGGACATTCTAGTCATTTCTCACATCAGAAGGTCCTTTCCTCAGCCATGGAGCTTTCACTTTCCCACCAGAGATTTGGTGAAGATTGCATCCAAGTCCTTTAAAAAATGAGGCATGATGTGGGCAGGTAAAGAAGATTATGAAAATGAAAAGAAGGGAAAAATCCAAATAGAACAACACTACATACACCACCAATGAGTGTAATTTTCTGCTTTCCTTTATTATTACTATGTCGCTAGACTGAATTATTTGGTTTTTCACTTTAATCTTATTGTTATTTTAAGTTCTGAGACGCCATCCAATGGGTCGGTTCGGATTGAGTTGGGCAAGGGTAAACTTTGAGTGATGGTATGTTTTTTTTTTCTTTTTTGGGTAAAGGAATGATGGTATGTTCTTAACTTTATTTCAACCTGTTTATTATGTGGGTTAGGAATGCCTGGGTGCAAACCCTAGATTTTCATAATGGGGTTCAGTTGGATTGGGAAATCCAACTATGAAAGGTCAAATTTAGCTGCTTGAGAGTTAGGTTGATGGGTTGAATTATACCCAACCCGATTATTAATTGGGCTTCGAAATGTCAATTAGCACACAAAATTATCAAGATGGGCTCAGGGTTATGTGGGTAAGAGATTGCCACCCCAACAGTTCACTCACCTCTAAACAGAGAAGCTCTCTCCATCATTAGGCTGCAGTTTTTTTACCTTCTGCATCTCACGTACTGGCATTTCTCTAGTTTATTTATACTCATTTGTATGTTATAACAGTGGAACCCCATATTATCCCTACATCTAGAGAAATTCCATTCCCATTATTGAGGTTTTGAGAGGTTGTCATTCAAGGAATCGCTTCCAAAGAAACATTTCCAACTTTTTCCTTTTTTTTCTTTTAACCACTTGTAGACCCTTTCAACTACACAAGAGAATAAAACCAACTCTTTTATGTGTGAATGCGAAATAGAAAAGATTAGGGTTAGGAATTTTAAGCTTTTAAACTTTAAATTAGATAAGAATGTGGAGCTGAGCCGATTTTGTAATTTTCATTATTGGATTATGGGGAACCCTTAATAGCATGCTGATGGAACTGGCCGACCATTTGCATTGATATTTTGCGAGCTTGAATTTCATTCTGATCATATTGATATTGATTGGTACATTAAATAATGTCGCGCATGATTTCTTTGATGATAGATGAGGCACGCCTTAGTTGTGATTAATGATGTTCAGATATGATATGGAGACATGACATGAAGTTTACACATAAATAAACTATGAATAGCTGAGGATCCATGATGAATTCATATATTTGAGGATTTTTTTTATTGCCTTGAAATAGGGATTCCGCATTAAGGATTTGTATAGCTAAGGATTTTACATCAATATCAACTTGTATCGATGTGTAAAATTGAGAAAAATTGGCATCAATGCATAAAATCCAAAAACAAGGATTTTAAAATCCTATGGAAGGGAGTTGGAAATGAAATTCCTTATAAATAAGGAATTTCATGACTCAAATCCCATATATATATATATATATAGATTTACAATTGCCGAATGTTGGTTTACCATGACTTTGTAAAGAAAAAGTGGAGCCACATAGTTGGATTGAAAATATAAATTTTGCTTTAAGTCTTATATTAATATAATATTTTTTGAACTATAATAAAAATTTATTAAGAGAAAACAAAGAAAGGGAAGGGATAAGGTTCAAGAGCATTATACTATCCCACCCCAATACATTACTACGTCTACCTAAGGAGACAACCTCTCAGCCCTTTACTTGGCTAACGCATATGCTATATGGTTGACAGATCTAACCTCAAGAAAACAAGAAACATTTTGAATAACTAGTAACTTCCTAATTTCATTGAAATGGAATTGAAATTTCCAAGCGGGTTCCTTTTGGTTAGACACCCAAGTGATTGCATTCAAGGAATCGCATTCCACAACCAGAGGACTAAAATATCTTTTTTAAAACACCTTGAGACCTTCCAAGAAAAACAACACCTCTACTTCATTTGAGTCATAGATGCCCACATAATTAGAAAACATAAGTAGCACTTTATCTTTACAATTACGAAGCACACCTATAACCCCTGTTGGCTCTGGTTTACCCCTCGAAACTCTATCCACATATAATTTTAAAATACCAAAAAGAAGGGAAGACCAAGGAATGGATCTCTTCTCCTTAAAAGGGTGACACCCCATACAAGCTTCCAATTGAAAATGATGTCATTAAAATGTAAGTTAACAAACTCCTTTCGAATCGAAGTCCATTTTAGAATCTTTAAGATGATTTTAGAAATCAATTCAACCACTGAAGATGAAGAACCATTAAAGATCCAGTCATTTCTTTCCTTCCAACTAGATCAAAGGATAGCAAATGGAATCATCCTCCATAAAACATGCCCACACCCAACAAAGAATCTACCACGCCAAGAAATTATTACTTTTGCAATATTCTTCAGGCAATACCAGGCAATACCACACCTCCTATTAAAGTCATTCCAAACATAGACTACCACCTCACAATGAAAAAAGATATGGTTCATCGTCTTATTCTTTTTGCCACACATCACACACAGGTCTGAAATAGTAGAAGAGGTGATTCCTCTCTTCCTCAAGTTATCAAAAGTGGAGACTTTCTCAATAACTACAAACCAACAAAACACTTTAACCCAAGGTGGAGCTAACCCTATCTACACCTGGTATGAAGGAGCCATATGAGTGGGGTTTCCTTTCAATGCTAAGTAGAAAGCTTTGGCCGAAAACTCTCCTGAAATGGAACGCTTTCAAATATGAGAGTCTTTAGAATCCCTACAAAAATACATGTTAGTGAGAATACTCAACAACTCCTCATATAGTTCCCTTTCAATTGATTGAAGACCCCTCTTAAAGGCCACATCCCACATAATACAAACTCTCCACACCTCGAAACAATCATTGACATATTAGTTTTTATTAGCAGTTAATCTAAAGAGTATGAGAAAAGACCTACGAAAGGACCCCTCCCCCACTCAATCATTCAACTATAACCTAACACCTCTACCATTCCCCACTTTGAAATCTACAATTTTGTGTAAGGCTTTCCCCTTATCATTGGAATCATCTCCAACAACAGTAATAGCTCTCTATATATACTTGATCTACAATTAATAGGCCCTAGCCTAGGCCACCCACCCCAATTATCCTTACCATACTTAGAAGTGAAAAGTCTACACCAAAGAGTCTCCTTTTCCTCTCCAAATCTCCACCACCATTTGGCCAACAAAACTCATATGCCATAAGAAGTCCCTCCAAATACAATCCAACCTCTCAATAATGGCCTTTGGCATTTTAAAAAACGACATATAGTAAATTGGAAGGTTGGATAAGTAAGCTTTGATAAAAGTGATTCTTCCGCACATAGATAAATAACACTTCTTCCACGAAGATAACTTTTTCTCATATTTTTCAATGATTGTATTCCAAAGTGACTTAGATCTTGGCCTGAAACCAATAGACAATCCAAGATAAATAATGGGAAGCTTCTTATATCTGCAGTTAAAATTGTTAGCTAAAGCATGTGTAGTCTTGTCTAAACACCCAACTCTCACCAACATACTTTTAGAGATATTTATCTTTAAACTTAAAACCAATTGAAAGTATCAAAGAATTCTCTAAATAGCCAATATTTCTTCTGACTTGGTTGAACTGCAAATAATTGTATCATCTGCAAATTGAAGAAGAGTAATAACCTCTCCACTACATCCCATTTTAAAGCCTCCAATCAACCCCAACTCTCTTGCTTTTACCAAAAGCAAGTACAAGACCTCCACTATAATTGTAAAAAAGGAATTGTGAAAGGGGATCCCCTTGTCCAATTCCTCTGGAAGGTTTGATCAGCTTAGTCGAATAGCCATTAACTAGAACTGAAAAGGAGGTAGTGGAAATACACTCGCGGATCCAACTGTGCCACACTTCCCCAAATCCCAATTTAAGTAACATGTAGTCGACAAAATCCCACTCCATATGATCATAAGCTTTTTCTAAGTCGGTTTTGAAGATCACACATTATTTTTTAGACTTTTTCCTTGAATCCATGAGTTCATTAGCAATCAACACTTTATCAAGAATTTGTTTACCAGTTATGAAGGCCCCTTAGAAAGGGTTAATAACGTAAAGGATCTTTAGCCATTTCACCAAAATCTTTGCCAACAACTTATAAAAATAACCCACAAGACTAATTGGCCTATAATTCTTTAACTTCAAGGGATTAAGCACTTTAGGAATGATCATTAGGAAAGTGGCATTCATTTCTTTGCTGATTTTGCGGCCCTTTTATGAAATTCAGAAAGTACATTGGCAAAATCTTCCTTTAAAAAAATACAAACTAGCTTTATTGAAAGAGAAATTAAAACCAATTGGACCAAGTGTCTCGTCTCCTTCACACTCTTCCAAGTCTTTGTACACCTCTTCCTCATCAAATTCCTTTTCCAACTGTCTCCTAGCATTTACAAAAATTTTGGGGAAAGGAAGGCCATAAAGATTGGGTCTAGCACCCACATTACTCTTGTAGATCTCTTCGAAAAATCACACCACCTTCTCCTTTACCTCAACTGGACTTTTAAAAATCCTACCATCATGATGAATTTTTCCTATGTAGTTAACCCTACTTCTCATACTAGCCATCTCATGGAAGAATCTCGTGTTTTTATCACTTTCCTTTAACCAGGTAACTTTGGATTTTTGCCTCTATAAAGTTTTTTGAATCTGATCGAAATCCCAAATCTTCGTTATTGCGTCTTGTCTAATGGCAAATTCATTTAGTTAAAACTCTTGGTTTTCACTCTCTTTGTCTAAACTTCCACCATTTTGGCCAATATATCTCTAGATTCATCCACCTGACCAAAAACCTCACTCTTTCATCTCTTGATATTCTCTTTAAGAACACCAATTTTCTTGCACATTCCATATCCGGCATACCCACTCACATTTGCTCGACACCATCAAAACTGAACCAATTTTTGAAAACCTCTATGAAGAAGCCAACTATTTTCAAAGCGGAATGGCTTAGGGCCCCAATTTAAAAGTTTTGAGTATAACTTGATAGGACAGTGATCTGAAATCAACCTTGGGAGTCCCAACTAAATAATACCGTCATATTTATAATTCCACTCATTGACAAAAAAAAAAAAAATCTATCAATCTTACTCATAACAATCTATTCTTTATTGTTTGTCTAAGTAAACTTTCTCCCCAAAAAAGACAAATCCACTAGATCATTAACATTGATGAAGTCGTTAAATAAAGCCATAGACTCAGTTGTGGAGCTCCCCCTGTAATACATTATTTCTTTGAAAATTTTGATTTCTTTCTTTGGGAAATGATTTTAACCACATGGGACTGCTCAATGCTTCTATTCACCTAATGGGCTGGCCTTTGCTTGATCAAGCCTTTCACATCACTCTTTGATGAAACTGCACTTCTTTATATAGCAACCTAATCAAAGTAGTATCTTTAGCCCCTGAAAAATTAATCAAAGTAGAAGATACCATTTTTTATGAAAATTAATCTAATAGTTAATCTCATTCTCATGTGTGATTAACCCAATAATGCATATCACTTCAATTGAGATGAAACATTGGTAATCAGTGCCTAACGCATTGGAGGGTTGTGATTTGAGCGATCTTCACGATATGGCAACACAGAGATCGTCCTCTGCTGTCATCAGCATGCGATCATTTATAAAACACTCATTCTAAATGCACGCATATAATGGAGATTTTTTGTAAAGCCAAAGTGGGTGGATTGCAATCTGTGTATTCATCATGATTGGACATCTGTGATGTAATTTAGAAATGATGGCTCAACCAAAATTACAAGCATGCCACTTGTAGCTTTGATGTGTGAGTAATGTTAGTCTTTTCTTGGATGCCCTCAATCTTATACTTGTGGCATGTGGGGCCTAGGTTAATTTATTCAACGGGTTGATGGTAGCCTCAACTGTTGATGGGGTTGCTCCAGACTTTCAATATTGGAAGATCATCCATCCACAGTTTTGCTCTTCTTTTTTGAGTCCTTGCTATAACCATCTTTACAAGGAGCCCTAAATCAATGATTTGACTTGTCAAATCAATGACATGAAAATCAAGTATGTGGGCCTCACAAGTACTGCATTGTACATAAAGAAATATTACTTCATATTACTTCTCCTAGGCTCAGTACCTGAAAAAATCAAAGTAAAATCCCTAGTAGTGTTAAATCTGATTGAAATCTTTAACTCGAGAGATTCATTCATGATTGTTTTATTAGTTAATATATTACACGTGGTGATAGGTACCAAATCAAACATTATAATTGCAATTAACAGTCAAACAAGTCTATGCCGTATGGGGAAAGTTATATAATTAGTCAGATGTGAAAAATGATGGGGTTTGTGCACAAGTTGATTGACATGGAATTTTGGAAAACCCAAAGATTATCTTATGGGTAAAAGATGACATGACATGTATTAGAAAAATTAGGTTTAATAGGAAAGCATGCTATCTGAGGCAGGTATCCTTCTAATTAAAGTTTTCTATTCATCTTCAGGTGGTTGGAGTAGATAACATGCACATGGATTGGCTATTTGGTATTTGCTTTCCTTCTCTTCTTCCAATGAAAGGAAAGGCTTCTTTATTGCTTCCTTTTAGAGTGCTCTTCCTTGACCCCATAGAGAATCTTAAGTGATGCACACGCATAAGAAAATAATTCCAGCTATCACATCATTCTACCGAAATTAAAGTAATTCATTTGACAATTCAGTTATATATGAAATTTCAATTGAATTAGACACTCTAAAATGTATTTTTAACTTCAAAATGAAACCGTTAGCCCTACTCCCTCTCCGTCATAACTCACTTCTACTCCCTCATAACTCCCTTCTACTTTCTTATAATTTAGTTGTTTCAACAAAAAATATTTTCAATTGTCCTCTTATCTCCATCACTCGAGAGTTTTCAACGACCATCAACTCCTTGCTGAGTTCAAGACTAGCGTTAGCGCCAAACTAAAGGAGGTTGCTGAGAGCACTCTTTCACATTACAAATCCACTAAGATTTAGAATCTCTTAATCCTTATTATTATTATTATTATTATTATTATTATTATTATTTGTTGTGATTGTAAACTATGGTTAGTTGTAGATTTGAGTTAAAGTCATTCTATATTTGCAGAATGGTCATTTTCTTGAGATTTTATTTGACGGTTTTTTATGTTTCTCCATTTTCTTTGTTCTACTTGGATCCTTCTGATTATGTAGGCTTACACTTGAATAGATCTTATGTCTATGTTAGTTAGTTTTCTTTGAAATGAATTCTAAACGTCCCATCCATTTGCTAGACCAAACTGTATATTTACCATATATTTATTTGTTGGATCTAATAATTTCAATATTCAGAAGATCTTCAAATCTAATTGCTTATTTTTAAGTTTGATATTTGAATTTGATCATATGTTTCAATATATATTTCATTTGATTTATAGAGAAAGATAATGCCCAATAACAGAATTCACCATTTTTTTTATATACCAATGCCATAACTTTTTTGAATTTAATGTGTTTTTAAAGAGGGTTTTCAGTTTCTTTTGATTATGGTTTTTGTTTTTCTTTAATTGGTTTGATTGTTGTTCCTTGACTAGATCTGGCTAAATTTATTTTGGGATCTATTTAGATAAAACACCATATTAATAATTATGTTTCTTTGGTATCATTATCAATAGTTATATCATTGAATCCCTCTATACCTGTTTTCTTTTTTTTTAGAATCTTTGTCTAAACTAATTTCCCAAACTTGTAATCTAAGTGAGTCACATGCAAATCACTTTTAATATAGATGATCAATTTAACATTCGGATTAAACTAGTAAATTCTAATTTATTTATGTTCTATTCTTTTTCTTTCTATATATGGGAAAGAAAAATAAGTTAATAGGACCGATGTATCAATCAATTTTGTATTGCTAATTGTCTGGTTGACAAATTAGATTTGGGTATATGAATATAATCTGTCTACTATCGGTTTAGATTTTAGTTTTCATCACCAAATTCAATTCTAACTTTTTAAATTCCTTTAATATTTTTTATCACTCAAATCTAATTATTTTATAATCAAGTTTCTTACTTTGCTTTGTTAAATCTTTTATTCCTTCCTAAATTTTATTTCTTAAGGTCAATGACATTTAATAGAGAACATGATTATCAATTAATCTAGAACAATTTTATTCTCAATTTTCTTTTAATTCTCCCCTCTTAACAGCAGTCGTGATAATTATACTATATTCATAGAGTCCAAGTTTTATCATTGAATAAAAATTTGGCCTCTTTTAACTCCCTTACAATTATCTTTTAATTACTTTTATAGTTTATTTAGTTCTCTTTGAATTCCGTTCTTGATTTTTGTTCTAAACCGTCAATTAATATAGAACAACAACAGTAATATCATTTAATTTCATATTATTCTATGTTAATTCTCATTTAATTTACAGGTGTCCAGGTCCTCATAATGCATGAAAAGATCAACAACAATAAATGAAAACATTTTAATTCCTTTAATATGTTTTTTAAATCTATTTTAATTATTAATAATTAATCTTCATACTTTGCTTTCTTAAATATTTAATTTCTTCGTTAATTTTATTCCTTAAGGCCAATGACATTTAATGGAGAATGGAAATATCATTTAATTTAGAACAATTTTATTTTAGTGTTCTTTTAATTCTCTTAGTTTTCCTTTTGAATAGCAGTAATGATAATTATAGTATATTCATAGAGTCCAACTTTTATCACCAAATAAAAATTAGACCTCTTTTAATTCCTTTACAATTATATTTTAACTACTTTCATAATTTGTTTAGTTCTTTTTGAATTCCTTTCTTAATTTCTTTTCTTAATAGTCAATTAATGTAAAATGATAACTGTAATATCATTTACTTTCATATTATTCCATGTTAATTCTCTTTTGAATTATAGGTATCCAGGCCCTAACAATGAATGATAAAATCAACAACAATAAATGACATTTTGATACTAATGAATTATAGCATGCATGGGTCTGTAGTGAGAACAAAACTCATGGTTGTTGAAAGGAGAACTCCAAATTTGGATTCTCAAAGTTTAATCTATATATACTATATGAATTATACTCAACTCTATAATCCATTATTCAATAAAAATAAACTAAAAGAAAAACTTTCACTAAATTCATCAGATAGGACAAGTCATGGCTTTAGATTCTAAAGCAAGAAATTGAAAAAACAAATTGTTGTTTAATCCTACAAATTAAGATTGGCATGAAGTATTAAGGAGTGGGCTCCACCCGATGGGGAATATTAAAAAATATTTCCACTGCTTCTACTAACACCTCGAGTTTTAATAACAGTGGTTAACAGAGAAAATTGAATATGAAGCCCATCAAATATAATATAGGTTGAGCTCAAGAGCATTTGATTTTTCAATAGCTTGCATATATTCCTAAAAGTTTGTATTTCAACCTACAAACCTTCACTATTCAAACATTCTAACCATTGAACTACACAAGTGTTTTGTTTAAACATGGCATTTAAAATCTAAACTCGACACAGTTTACAATTTATAAATGGATGCCCACCACTAATACAAGCAAATCGGACATTTGAGCATTTAAGGGTTTTGGATAGATATAACATTAAAGTTATGTGGGCTTATGAAGATGAGGGTCTTGTACAGTTTTAATAATAAAATTGGTCACGTTGCAAAAATTTGAAACTGATGGGATTTTCCAAAAATTTATTTTGTTAAAGTTTTGGGCTATAAGAGTTAGATACGAGAAGTTGTGTGATTTGATTTTTTTTGTTAAACTTAGGCGTTTTAGTTTACGGGGTTTTCATAATTTTGCATTTTCTTTCGATTTGGGGTCTCGAGAATTATGTCATATACTGTTCATCTTATACTTATATATATATGTTCATTACCAATTAATTTTTATTTCAACCTTAAACATTTCAATATCACTCATGGCAAGATATATCATTAATTTAAATTCTTATATGTTCCAAATATTTTCCTAAAGATGCAGTTTTGAATTATATTGCCCATACTAACTACGGGCAATTTTTGCTAGTCTTATGTGATACACATGCATGAGAAAATAATTCCAGCTACGTTATCATTCTACAAAAATTTAAGTAATTCATTTCACAATTCACTCATATATGAAATTTCAATTGGATTTATGATGTGCCTTTGAGAAAGACTGTCCACTTGACTATTCACTTGTAAAATGTAAACACACATAAAATAATAGAAAAGTGATTGTTTCATGTAAAAAAGAGGAAAGTGATTGTGTTGATCTTGTGCTTAATGTGGACCAATTATATTTTCCCCTAAAGAAAGCAGAGGTGAGGGCTATTCTTTTTATATTAGAGAAAGTATCCAAAGCTTGTTGTTCTAGGATTTCAATTCATTCTATTTCTAGGATTTCAATTCGTTCTAATACCAAAGATATGATTAATAGTATTAACAGAAACATCGATTGGACCATAAATTCTATTATTTTGGATATTTACCGTCAATTAGTTGCTTTCCATCAATGGGGTTTTTGTTAGGACTTAGAACTCTTAATGAGGTTGCTCATGTTTTGGTTAAGCACTATGCTAAGCTTGGCATGAGTTTTTAACAGGATGGTGGTATTCCGGATTGGGTTTGGAGTTGTTTAGCTCTATCCTAAGTGCCGGTTTGTTTTATTACTTTGTTGTTCTTGTTTCTTCTTCTTATGAACGAAATTTTCTTACCAATTATATATATATATATATAGAGTGATGAAGGCAGCTAGCTCTTCTTCTATTATCATTAAACTAAATTTCAATACTAAAGTTGAAATAAAATGCATTGCCATATTGACCATAAATAAAATATGTATGTACTTAGGTTTTACTGTGTACAATAACTCTAACTGTACATGGAATTTGTTTGAAGTGAAATTTGAAATGGGATTTCTGTGAAATGAGTAAGTTTGATCATGATTAAAAGATAAGCCTACACAGGTACATAGATAACATATGCGATTTTTTCTCAAAAGAATAATTCAAGCTTGCTGAAGTATTCTAAGGGATATTTTCCTTGGTTCACTTCTCCACCCTCCCATGTAGATCTATTTTGCCTCAAAGGCAAATTAAATGACTACAAGTACCCTTTTTTTTTCTGCCTAGCAAAAAAGTGTCATTTTCTTCTCAAAAATACTCTACATCATTGTCCAATCCTCCCTTGACTGCCTTGGGTGCTTTTGGAAAAAATGGCAGAGATTTTAGTTTAAATTTTCCTTGAATGTCCTAAGATGTTTTTGGTAGAAGGGGAAAGATAATACCATTATGGATTTTCTTTATCCAAAGTCCCTATTTGTAGTCAACTCTATAACTATGATTTACCTATTGACACAAAACTAAGGGATTTCATGAACTAAATGGTGGTTAAGTTCATTTTTCCTATAAGGCTCTAATCGATTACTAGATTTTGGATAAACATGATCGGCAGTCCAGAGCAACAAGGCAAAAAAGGTATCCATATCACATTATTGCCATTTTGAAGTAGAATAAGTTGTTTATTGATTTTATTGTATGATTAAGTGAAGTGGTACTTAGTCTAAATATTTACATGGGCAATATTTCACCAACTTCTATAGCATACATTTTGATAGTTGGGGCACTGGTCCCACCTTGAGCCAATTCATCCTTTCAACCGTTTACACTTTTATGGACATTATTTACTATTTGGTTTCATCATGAGAAAATTGCATGATGCACTGCCGTTAAACTTTTAAAGACTTAAAATTAGGGATTAAGATCATCTAATTTGGCTGATATTTTGTGTTCCCCTCATTTGCATCCAAACCTTCCCTCTCCTTTTCTTTCTTCATTTTCATGCATCCAAGTGAGCGCAATTGAGAGATGGTCAGCACATTTTGACATAAACCTCTTTCTCTGCCCCTCTTTTGCATGTGTGTTTTGCCTTTTTATTGCATCTTATAACACTTAATGCCAAAGACGTACTTTCAGTAATCTCTACCCTTGAGGTCCTATTTAGTGCCTTCTAATTAATGTCATCTAGATAGAAAATTATGCAACATAAGCTCCTCTTTGTATCCTCGTGAATCAGCTGTCTTGTGATAAGTTTACTCATCAATCAAAGTACTTGTCACTATGTTTAATTGTAATTAATTATCTATGATAAAGAATAAAACAATTGTGAGTCTTTCATTTTACGTAACTTAAGTTATCCAAACACAATAACCTAATTTATGTGCCCAAGTTACTTATATTCAGTTTTTTATCAGTATCAAAAGCTTCATTAAAAGGAAAGAAGACACGCACACATTAAAAGTATAGAAGAGAAGAAGGAAAGGTATAAGAGTCATGTACTTGATGGACTTCTGATTTTTATTTTTTCATTTTTTTTTTGGGGGAGGGGGGGGTTCCCAAATATGTATGCGATTTCTATATTGTAAACAATCAGATAATATGTATACATATCGGAAATTGAATCAATCAATCACAAGCACACACTATATGAAAGCCCATTGATTTTTAAAGTGGAAAGCCCCAACAGGTAAAAAACCATAAATCCAATAAGGATAAATTATCAAATAATAACGAATTAATATAAGATATACTTACACTCTTTTCGCATCTAAAGGAATAAATTCATCTTGTGTAATTCCTTCTGCTACACAACTCTTCTTTATTGTGTATGTACTGCTTTCCTTTTGATCAACTTATACCTTGAACACTTAAGATGATCTTAAAACTTTTACAAGAGATGTAGATACAATAGCTATCTAAAATAATCTTCAGCACTTCAACTCTCCAATGAAAGCTCTAGAGAAGAAAAGTGGTTTCCAATGAGTAGTCTCCACTTAAAATAATGAAATCTATCTATTATGATTGAAAAATGAACCCTTTTTTATAACCCTCATTTCGTGCCTCAGTAAGATACTGTATGTATAACTCAACAAACTAATTCTGGCACAAATAGAACATGATTCCACATCAGGTTTGCAAGAAATTCTCTGTCGTCCGATCAATCGAGTAACCATACGATTGATCAATTTGGGCTTTCGTCTCAGATTCGATTGATCGAGCAAACCACTGATTGATGGAGCAACCTAATTTTTCCTTATTTCTTCTTTTCAGCTCTTCTGACTACTCAAACCATAATTCATCTAAAAGCAATATAAAATACAATTAGATAGACTAGTTTTGTCCAATCCATGAATCAGTCAACATACAGAAATCATTTCAGTACCAATTTCGCACCTAATTGCATAAACACAACCACCCAATGATATTACCTTTTAGCTCCTTGCTTCGCTAAAGCATCCGCCATAGAGTTGAGAAATTTAACCTCATGACAAAAAGAAACACTAATAGCAAAAGATAGCACTCCTTTACTCAATTACATAGTGCTGTTTTACTCAATTTTGAAAGATCAAAACAGGGATCTGTTTTTATTTACATGGCAGAGACAAAACTACATGTCTAAGAAAAACCACCATTAATTATTCAAAATCATGAAACGGCTCAGTCATTTGGATTCTGCAAGAGACAGAGGCGGGCCGGTAAGGTACGATGCTTGGTCTACTAGTGGCTGTGGGACCCAACTTACCCAAACTCTTGTTCTGCTGTCTTACTCATGCTATCAAACTCTCTTTATTTGAACAACAAACCCTGGATCCCAATGCCTTAGAATTTATATTTTCATGAGTTGAATATGGAATAAAAGCTAGACACCTAAGTGGAAATCTTACTTTATGGAAAGGTGTGGACACCATGAAAATGGGCTAGTATATTTTAAGAAGTTTCTTGTTGGTAGAGGAGGTTTACAATGTAGAGATGGTAGGGCACATGAATTGGATTATAGGATCTTAGGATATGAACTTTCCCTTTGTCTGCCTTTGAAAAGTATTATGATATACATCCTTATGGCTGTCATTTTCTCAAATCGTGTTGCCACCATTACAAGAAATATACACCACCGTGCATGCAGGTATACACACACACGTACATTACTGCTATTTGTACACGAATGAGTGCATGCATTACAGACTCTTCAATGGATCCATGTGTGTGAAAAATACTAGCCAACATTTATGTATACGGCTGGATCTATTATGGGGTTGGGTTAGTGGTGGAAGTGGTGGGGTGGGGTGTGGAGGTGAGTCAAAACAGGCCGGGTTGAGACTCAATCCATGTCTTACCCATTTATATTCACCCCGTAAACGTGTTAGGTGGTTCAGCTAATGTCCAGTGGATCGGGATTTTTTGAGCCACAACCAACCCATTATGGTATAGGTTGGGTCGGATTTTACATCACCTGTATATACATGGGTATGTGAGCAAAGGAAAATGTCAACTTGCATGGTACATATACACGATGATATTTAATAATAATAAAATGTACAATGAACACTATCGTAATTTATGGAATAGCCAGTGTATGCAGTAACATACAGAACAACACTTGTAGTTGATTTGGTGACCGCAAAAGTCCTTAGCTAATCAAAAGG
This sequence comes from Sextonia rubra, assembly GCA_037013555.1. NCBI lineage: Eukaryota > Viridiplantae > Streptophyta > Magnoliopsida > Laurales > Lauraceae > Sextonia > Sextonia rubra. Next base: position 51,725,006 of record JASUAD010000001.1, read on the forward strand.
TGTCTGATTTGCGTGTTTGCCGGATTGGTCATGTTTACTAATAATCTTATTGTAAAGAAGGTTGACCACAGGGATAGGTGGCAGTTGGTCCTTTGTCCTCAAAATCAATCCTAACCTTTAGATCATTAGACTTTTTGTAATCTCAGAAGATTAGCAATTGAGCTTGATTTTCAAATCACTGCTGCTTTTTAATGGGGAAAACGAGGGTAAAACTGCAGTTTCTTGATCTGGGGGGTTGACGCCTTGACGGGAGTCACGGGACTTGAGCAGTTGTCGAGTCAGTTGACTTGGAAGAGGTGACCAGGGGCACTGTAAATTAGTTTTAATTATTTTTACTACAAATATAAATATTAAGAATAACAACATATAGTAATATTTATTCATCTGCATGACTTTTAATATGAATGGTTATATCAATTATTTTATTCTTATATAATGTAAAATTTTTAATTCACAAAATTCCAACCCTTGTAGCATTTATACCAAAATGCTGGATGGGCCATGTGGATTTTGAAAGGATTTTTGTATATTAGCTAATCATGCGTTGGACAAAACTCTGGTCCATTAAGTTGTATTTTATATATTTTTTAATATGAACTGGGGTATGAGCCATTAAATGCACTGAAGTAAAGAAATCGAGAAAAGAGAGATAAATTAAAATATTTTGAAGTGTTTTTTTTTTAAATAACATGTATTAAAAAGATCACATATCGCAAACCGAGCCTAGGATATGGCCAATTTGAAAGCTCATTTTAAGTATATATTGTAGGTATCAAAATTATGTCAATCAGAACTAAAACAATAAAGTTATGGTCATGAGAAATTTGCATATATTGTACTATTCCGGAATTACGAAACTGCTATTAGGCAAAAATTACAAAATTGCCATTGCGTGAAAACCGTTTCTTTTTAAGTGAGATTTCTTGTTTTGTACTAATTCTTTTCCTAGATAAATTATTATTATGAGGCACGAAATTGAGGCTATTTAAAGGAGTTATATCTTAATCTTAAGACAGAGATCTTATTAATCTAAGTAGAGATTATACATTGAAGATCATTTTCTCCGGAGCTTTTACTGAGAGTTGAAGGGCTGAAGCTTTGTTCTAGAAAGCAGGTGCTTCTACATCTCTAATAAAAGTGTTGAGACCATCAGTGTTGAGACCATCTTGCATATTCAATATACGAGTTGATCAAATAGAGAGCAGTACATGGCGAATAAGAGTTGTGTGGTAGAAGGAGTTGCGTTAGAAGAATTCAGTCCTTTGGATATGAAAATAGTGTGAGTATATCTTATAACTGTTCAAATTTGCTTGATAATTGATTATTATTGGATTAGTTGTTTTTACTCTTTTAAGGGTTTTCCACGTTAAAAAACTACGTGTCTTCTTGTGGTCCGTGTTTTTGTATTTGACTGATTTATTTTCTATTGAGTGGGTAATTGTTTGCACACATATTGTTGAGTTGGTTGCATAGATCCATTTTAAAGGCCCACCTAAAACCTTCAATTGGTATTAGAGCAGATTGCATAAAGTTACTATGTTTGATCCATTGCGATTTCTGGAATAGGACTCAATCAAAGACAAAGCCATCTTAGTTGAAAGATAAAAAATCTAACATAAGGATGCTCAAATCTAACTTTGAAAAAGAAAAACCTTAGATCTATTGAATGCAAAGGATTTGGTTATAGAGCATCTATGTGTGGAAAAAAAAAGAGATGTGGTAAAGTTGATGATTCTAAAGGTGCAGAAAATCTACTTACTGACAATGCTAGTGCAAAGTATATTGCTTTCATAGCTAGATTTTCACGAGGTATATCTGATGACGGTTTTAGTATAGAGAATGATGATGATGGAGTTTCCAATGAAGAAAGCGATTGGGAATTTGAATATCAGATTTTTCTGAAGAAATCTAAGAAGATGAATAAATCAAATGAAAAAGATGCTCTCAAGTGGAAATCTGAGAATTTATCTCTTAAGAAAGAATTGGAAGAATCACTTGTTAAATTCAACCTCTTGGAAGGAGAAAACGAAACCTTAACTGATAATTTGACTATTGAAAGTCATAAATATGAGTTAGCAAAAGACGATTATAAAAAATTTATGTAAGAAGTTGAGACCTTGAAAACATCATTGAAGATTGTAAAGGCTACAAGTTGACATCATTCTATTTGTCAATTATAGATAAAAAGGAGGAGAGAGAATTCAATTCAAGGGGAGATATGAAGATTCGAGTTGTAAATTTATGGTATTCGATTGATACAATGCTGGTGCTGGATGGTAAATGTTATTTTGCAATTTAATATATTCAATGTAATTTTGATTTTATTTTTGGGTAGAATGCATGTATAGGGACTTTTGTCCATGAATTGCCAAATGAGGAGATTAAAAGGATTTTTGTATATTGGCTAATTCATGTGTTCGACAACACTCTAGGTCCATTAAGTTATATTTATCTTTCTTTTAGTATGGATTGTGGTATGAGCCGCCAAATTCACTAAAGTGAAGAAATAAAAAAAAAGAGCAACAAATTGAAGTGTTTTTTTAGAATAATATGGATTAAAAAAGTCATATCTCACAAACCAAATGTTGAATATGAGCAAGCAACTTATTGTTGAAAAGCTCGTTTTAAGTAGATATCTGTAGGTTCAAAGATTACGTCAATCAGAGCGAAAACGACAAAGTTATAACCTCGGGAAGTTTACATAAATTGTGCCATCCAAAATAATGAAACTGCCATTAAACAAAAATTATGAAACTATTATTATACGAAAACCTTTCATTTTTGAAGTAGGATTTCCTATTTTTTACCAATTCTTTTTCTGAATGGATTACTATTATGAGCCACAAAATTGAGGCAATTTAAGGGGTTTTCTCTCAACTTGAGACATAGAGCTCATCAACCTAAGTGGAGATTACATATCGGAGATCATTTTCTTCAGAGCTTTCATTAAAATTTGAAGGGCTGAAGCTTTAATCTAAAGAGCAGTTGCTTCTACTTCTTTTATTGAAATAATGAGGCCATCTTGTATTTAATGTGTGAGTTGATCAAATCGAGAGCAGTACATGGCGAAGGAAAGTCATGTGGTAGAAGGTGTTTGACTAATTTATTTTTCGCTATGTGGTTAATTGTTTGCACACATATTATTGAGTTGATTACGTTGATCTATTTTAGAGGCTCGCCCAAAATCTTCAGATTTAATTTGAAATTCTATATAGGGGATAACATTTGGAGAATTCCAAAATTTTCCTTGTTAATGAACAGGCCATTAGCATCTATGTTTTACTGATGCGAGGCTTTTGTATGGTATTCATATGTTTTCTCAATGCGTGAAGATACATACCATAAGATGATCCAGTTTAGTCGAACAAAGCAAGTTGAATCAAGCCAGTCTTGAGTAAACCATGCGGGTCAACTGGGTTCCACTAAAATTTGTGCTAACCAAGTTTAACCATACTCAGTCACCCAGTTTGCCAAGTGGGTTTCTAGTTGACCCACCGGGTACTTGGAGAACAATAGGTTAAACCATGGCCTATGCATGTTGTTACCTATCTCCCGAAAGGTCTCAAATTAAATTGATCACCCCATAGAGCATTTTTTTCTCGCAAGATGTTCAATGATGTATTACCCATGCAATGGTGAGTATAAGGAAACAATTTACTACTTATAACAGCAACAACAACAGTAATAATAGTCATCATCATCACGATCATCTTGATGTCATCTTTATTGTGAAAAAGAAGCCATTTAAATATATTAAACATCGATGATTGCGCCTCCTAAAATCTAGGCTCATATCAAGGAGTTAAGGATGTAATCATTCTTCTAAATTCAAAGTCTAAGTGTGAAAAGTAAGGTGTTTAAAAATGTCATTAGTGAGCATTAGATGAAAAAAATGTGAAGAAAGATGGATTGTTTTATCATAAGGGCCCCCGTTGTCTGAGTAAGGATGGGCACTGGAGACCTCCTGTGAAGCAAACCAAAAAGAAAGAGACAGTATGCTGACCCAGCAATGACACAGCTCTTACCAAATGAATTATGCTATCATACACCTCCACAAATAAGCAGCTAACAACACTTCCTGCAAGCTTTCCACTGAGTCTTGCTTTAAACCTCCAAATGCTGTCATGATCATTATCATGTTAGCCTATCTCCTCTAGTTGAAGTGAGCGTAAAGAGTTCTGCTATGTAATGAAATATAAATGTAGATGTGTGTGCAAGTAAATATCACAAAACTCACTTAACAAATTGGAACTCAGCTGGGTCCCGGTCTGTTTGGTTATGCAGTGAAATCAAATAGAAAGGGACAATAAAGTTTTGGGTCTTGTTCATTGTTGATCGAAGCCGTAATCTTGTTGAGGGCCTCATCATGGATGGAGGATAAACAAACTTTCCCATAATTGGAAGATCCCAGCCATTCATTCTTTAGCATATGTGCTAAAACATTTTTTATTCTTTTTACATATCATTAGACCTTGGCCGTGTTGGATGGTCACAATGCTGCAGTATGGGAATTTTTGGGTGACCCCATTAGCTGTTAGTCCCATCTGATCAAAGTTTGGAGGATTACTGGACCTTGTTATAGAAAGGACCAATTAGTCCACGTATAGATAATGCCATCGTAGCTTCTTTTTATTAAGTTGATTATGAATCAAGAGAAAAATATCTGTCTATGTGTCTTTGGATCTTCTCATGGAGTACATCCTTTTTCTTTTGTTAACATGGCAAGCACGTAATGATGTTGTCTTCAAAAGAAGACATGCCAAGCATTTGAGGTAATAAAGTTGGAAAACATGCAACCTCTCACTAGTTCCTGAACTAGTCTTTTCATTAACTTCAATTCAATCCTACGCTTTTCCAATAGATAGACCCTTGATTCGGTGGATTTCATCATTGAATAGGATGATATGCATGTCCCTCTCCAACTGTTCAGCCCAACCTGAACCTACAATGTTTGGTGATTGGCCTGGGCAGATGTTAATGGATCATTTGTGTCTAGAAAACCTGAGATTTGGACCCCAAAAGTCAACCAAGTTCAGTTAACTCGAAGGCTCATTTGAGTCTTGGTCGATTAATGTATATGAAGACTCAGTGCAAAATATAAGAAATCTAACATATAGTTGGTTCCATACAGTTATGACCGAGTCTGCATCCACTAAGAACTGACCGATTCTTTACCTGAGTCCTTGCTGTTTCGAGTTTTTTCATCAAGTCTTTATGCTTTTGGGAAGTGTGATTCCCGTCTTTTTTTTTTCTCCGTTGTTATCAACTATGGATCGCTCAGAATTTGCTCGTGTGCATCTTTAGTTTCTAAGTAGATAGTATGACACTGGCTGTGTGAATGTGTATGCAATCATTTATTCCCTACAACAAAATGTATTATTGGCTAGGACTTTGCCCACACAGATCCATTTTGCGTGGTTTAAAGTTACCTTTTGCTCATGAAAATGAACCTACATAGGCAAAAGTTACAAATCTTTTCTGCGAACGTTTGGCAAAGAATGGTTTTCCGTGAGTAATATCTTTTGGCGACGCAGTATTTTATAAGCAAAATGAAAAACCTTTGGCCATGCATATATTTGCATAGAAAAAGGCAATGACTTTTAGCCATGCATGATTTTCTGTGGGAAAACCTAAATATTTTCATTTCCATTATTTTATTTTTGTTAATGAATTTTTGGCATTCTTTTTGCAGGCGCACTATTCATGCTGGGTATAGTCTTTGTTTTTTTTTTTTTTTAATACTTCTAATCAAAACTACTGAAACTATTCCCATTCCCGTCTCTCATTCATGCGCTCTTACCCCCTTTCCCGCTTCTATGCCCTTTGGCAGCCCTAGTTTATGGAAGCTTCAAGTGAATCTCTTCACCGATCTTCTTCAAGCGAATCCATTCGGCTAGACAAAAAAGAATAGGGTAAATCGATTCTCCGATTACCCAAAGGTTCTAATCTATTAGTAATCAAGTTTGGGTCATTACTTCGATCTCAGTAAGTAAATGGACCTGGGTCTGGATCTTATTTTTGGATCTCTGACCTAAACAGTTCCAGATCTAATTTCCCTTGGTTCTAGCCTATGAATACAAGACCCGTGATATTACCCCACTTTTTTGAAAACTTTTCTTAAAATTTAGTTTCTCTCCAAAATATTCTCTACATAAACTTGGACCCAGTCCCAATCTCACCCCATATGCAGAACCATTTTTTATTCTAATTCCATATTTTCATTAATGGTTCCGGTTTCAAAACCACAAAATTGGTTCCGAACCGGTTCCAGTTTTGAGTCCGAGTTCATCTTCTCATTAATAGTAACGGTTTTGGGTCTACCATAGACTCAGATCGAATCAACCCATTTGCAATCCTAGAGATAAGGCTCATTTAATATAGTCATGTTTATCATGGGTGAAATTTAAAGAGGCTCGTTGAAGAAGGTGTCATTTATTTTTATTAGTTTTTTTTTAAATTTTATTTCCACAAGTGAGCTGCATTAAGGAGCCCAAACCATAAACATAGGTATTTGGTCATGTACTTCATTGGATCTAAATCTAATATCAAATTGATTATCAATAATAGTCTCCAAAAAGAAGGCCCAATTTAGAAGTTTTTATATCACATTGTTTCAGTAATTTTAGAAAATTCCAAAGTCCGTTGATATGTTTTTATACAAACATAAGCCATCCACCAGTGCCCTTACTTTTCTTTTCTTTTCTGTTTTTTTTTTCTACTATTGTTACACAAACCAAATCCTAACCCTTTGTTCTCGCTATGTCTATTAAAATATACGGAGGTGCTCATGGGTGGGGTTAAGGCATATATAGGCCTTGCCCGCATTTAGAAACATTGGCCCAGGCCCAGCCCAAGCTTGACACGAGCCGTAAAAGTCAGGTCCGAGCTTGCCCATTTAATCAATCAAGCTGGGCCAAAATTGGGCTTTTAAAAAATTTTATGGCTTTTTGAATAATTGTTTGTACTAATTAAATTGAGTTGCATGCATATGTTAAATGGGCCTAGCTTTGGGCCTTTTATTACTTAATATAGGCCCAACCCAATTATTATATGGGCCCCAATAACGTATCTAAGCCCGGCACAAAGCTGATTGGGCCCGGATGCGAGCCCATGAACACTCCTAAAAATAAGCAGGCCAAAAGAAGCATCCAAACTCAAAAAAAAATGATAAATAAATAAATAAAAGGAGAGAGAGAGAGAGAGAAAGGGAGAAAAATGTGCCGTTTAATGCCTAGTCTGGTGCTCAATTTAGGCACGAAATGACCCTAGGACATACATAAGCTAAGGATTTCTCGTCTCATCTCGTCCTACCTATTCTTATCTCTCTTTAAGAGGTGAAAAAAAACTCGGATCTCTGTTCACCCTATCACGCCCCTATGAATCTCTCTTGCTCGGCACCAATCGCCTCTATTTCCTCATGATCATCCTTTAGGTAAGTTGCTGGGAGAACTCCTTTTCTCTCTAATGCGGAGTTTTAGGCATATTTTTATTTGATTGAAACAAGAGAGTATTAATCTGACATACTCAACATTGTTTGGTATGCAACCTGTTCGGATAAATGGGGAGTATATTAAAGTGAAGTAGATTTTACATGAGGAGTGAAGTGGATAAAAAGTGGGTTGAAGTTAAGGTAAATTAATTCACTTCCTTGTTTGGATGTTTAATGTGAAGTGAAATTTAAAAATATTATGAAGTAGAATTAACTTTTACTAAAGGAAAATAAAATATTTAGGGTTGAAGTGAAATAAAGTATATATGGGCGGACACCAATACTTCATATTTGGATAAGATTCATCCAAATAGGGTAGAGTTGAAATTTTAAACTGGTAGAGCTCATTTAACTTCACTCCATACTATTTTTTGCTTATCCAAACAGGCCCTTCATCTCAACCTCCAAAATCTTCTTTTCTGCAGTGAAAAAAATCGCAGGTTACTCTCTATTTCTATGCTAACTCTTATGCCCATGAGCTTTGAAACCCTATACCCTGAACCCCAACTCATGACCCTCTAAACCCTAAACCCTAACTGTTATGATTTTGTATGCATGAGCTTGTATGACTGAGTTCTTTCTTTATAATCCCAAATCTCTTTGGTCAATGTGAGCTTTTTTGTTCCTACTGTTTGGCAGTTTTCATTTTTTGGCTTTATTGGGTAGTAATAGTAAATGTAAATTGTTCTCCAAATGCAATTCTTCAATTGTTCCCCTCCAAATGCAATTCTGGTGAGAATATAAATTTTTCGAACGATTTTAAGGATTGGGTTTGCCCAGATTCAGCTACCACAATTAGGAACAAACAACCGTATTTATTTCAGGGTGATTTTGTTGCTTACAAGTATGAAGATGGCTCTTGAGAAGATGAAATCTTGCTCATAAAAATGTTGAAACAAGAGAGTTTTAGGCATATTTTTATTTGATGAAACTAGTTTCTTGAAGAAAACTGACAAATTGATATTATTCAAATCACTTAACCCGAATCCTGATTTGTTTCAAATTGGTAATCCCTGTTTTGGTTACATTGCGTAACATGATTAATTTATGGGAACCTGCTATGCTGATCTATTATTGCTCCTAATTATGTGATCCTTCTCTCAGACTTTTGTAAATCTCGGCTAACAATTTTGTATTTCAGGCATGTGAACTGATGCTTTCGTTCTGTCACTCTTTGATAACCAATGTTGTACTTCTCTAATGTTCTTGAGCATGCACTACTAAATTCTCATTGTCATGTTGATTTTTGTTGGATGCTATTCCGTAAGATTTGGTTAGAGATTTGTAACTCTCTATCATTATTGTCATTATAGTGCACATTTCTTGTGCCTTTGGGACTCTCCATTTCTTGTCTTCTCCCTCTCTATCTCTACTCTCTGGTTTCTCCCACACACACCTGTTTTCTCATATTTTCACGTTTATGTTGAAACAAACACCCCTTCTTGCATTTGGTCTAAACATGGAAGTGCTTCCAATAGATAGTGTTATCAACCCGAGAACAGAGTTGTTGTTAACTTGAGTATAAGGTTGAAAGACTTATTGTTTGTATCAACATTTCAAAGAGCTCAAAAAGACAAAGCTACCCCATGATCAACACATGCTGAACTGGAAAATAACATTCCAATCATCAAATCAAGGGAAATATGAAGTAAAATTTAACAACAATACAAACTAGTAACATCATACATAACACAGAACCACAACCAAACTCTAATTTAACCATGTGATTGATTCCCTTAAAAAATGAAAAAAAAAAACCTAGGAAGGACTCTTTTCCATGAATTCAAATGACAGAGCATCAATATTATTCAAAATTGCTCAAGTGAAGCCAAAAGTCTACAAATCTACAAAGCTAGAAGTTTACCTCCAAAGGGATTTCCTCCAAAAAAAAAAAAAAACCTGAAAAGCAGATAAAATTAAATGGGTCATGGCTCAGCCACCTCCTCTTGTGCTTTCCTTTGTGCATTCTCTCGACACTGATCATGGATTGCACACTTTTTAAGATCACACTGAGCCAGGGTTTAACGATTTGATTTTGAATGGGAGTTTCTATACTTCACAGATGAGGTTTTTGAAGGGTTGGGTGACTGGGATTATTTGGGCATGTAAGCTCTCACTTTTTGTGGCAAAAACTCTTTAAAGGTTCCTACTCCATGGAGATGAATCTTCACTTCCATTCCCAGAAGTTCTATAGAGAGACCTGATTTGGGTAATTTTAATAATGCTCTGTCTAGCTTCTTTGGTTGGTTAAAACCTGACTCAAGTATGACCTATTGATAACCAACACTTAGGCAAGTGATTTGAGGGGACTTTTTTTTTATGGTGAGATTTTGATTTTTTTTATGATATCAAAAATGAATCACATCATGAGAATAATATCCCCAAGTTTTTGATATATATTTTTGATCAACTTTTGATCACACCATAAAATTAGCCTTCATTAGAAGATTGGCATGTAATCAATTTCATAGGCCTTGATCTGTCACTGAATTTTACACTCTTTCTATCCGAAGAAGAGAAAAGTACTGAAACTGTACATTTTCAAGATGTGCTCAATCAACGGTAGAGGTCTTACTGACTTTAGTAATATTTTATATTTGATCAATATGACGGGTATAAATATATGCAAAAGTTTCAAATTTTGAAAGGTGGGACCCGCCCATTATTTAGCAAATGAGCTGCACTATACTGCAATGGCGCTGATTTGAGTAATAATTTATATGTTGATAATTACGAAGGGTGTAGATATATGCAAGCGGCTTCAATTTATAAAAGGTGAGCCCCACCGATTGTTTAGAAAGGTAGCTGCACCATAAAAAAAAAAAAAGTTCAGTGGATGCTACCACTTGGCTAATCTAAGTTAGTAAAATAACCCAAAACAAAGTGTTTTTTTTTTTTTGGTCATTCATTTCATGGTGTTTAATGATAGTTGGCTATATTTAATGAACTAATTATTTTTCAAGGACTAGTTCTGAGCTTTATTGTAAAATGGGCATCACTGTATTACTTCGATCTTTGTCTCTTGCAGGTGAAACAAATGCTACCCATAAATCTAAAAACTACCTTTCTTTTGATTTTGACAAGGCTTATCTTTCACCTGAGGGTGAGAAGGAGTTGAGTTCTTCTAACGAAAGTTTCGGTAATGATGGCGATGACGAGTCTAAGCCCCGATCGAATAAGGTAATAACCTCTATTTTTCTGTTGATGCTTTGAAGTTACAAAGGCTGAAAGTATTGATTGGTAACAATAACTTTGCTGACTTCTCCAGTTTATACAGATTACTATTGTATGATGATTATGATGATTACTCTGTGTAGTATTACTTAGGAATAAAATAATATTTTTTCAAATTTCATTGGAAGATGAATTTTGAATTTTGCACGATGCTCAGGTCTAATATTGACCATAAGTATCATGATTTATACAAAGATTAGAAGAGTACATTGAACACACACCACCTTAAAGCTCAAAAAGCATGGGTTGCCCAACATCGAAAGCCATCCATTACATCCTTCGAAACTAGATAACTGGAAGTTCATGATCGAGCATGTGTAGGAGAGCAACGGCTTTAACATATTCTTTGTTAGTTATATATATATATATATATATATGTATGTATGGTGTTTGGGCCTGTAGTACTGGATTGAAATTGACAAACCAAATGTAAGCTTGCTTTGGTGCTTTTGTTTATTATTTATTTATTTTGGCCTTGTAGAAAAAGCCCAAAAGTGGGAATAAGGCACGAGCTACCCAAAAATATAATCATATGAGCACCTCAAGATTGTATGCATCACAAGCATCTATTGATGTAAGTCTGGGATTATAAATTTTTACACTCTTAATAAAATTTTAATATTTAATTAATTTGATCAGAATATCTAATAAACAATAAGCATCAAAGAATGGTGGTGTCTGACCATCTATCCTGGATTTTTTCAAGGGAACTCACAGGCATGGTCAACATAGTGGATAAATGACCATGCTAAGCAACATCATGTAAGTATTAGCTAATTCATTTGTTTAAATCGCCAAATGTGCATTTTTTTTTTACATATGCTATGGGTTTACATATTGAAAAATGACAAGCCATGTTAAAGGAGAAGATTCTCGCACAGTCATAGTCGGGTGTCGAGAATCAGCAAATCAAGGTATAGATTTCCATCTATGTACTTAGAAAAAGGTCAAGTTTTTCAAGCGGATTTGGGATCTGCAACACTGCTTCATCTTCCCTATAGTCTCAAGAGTCTAATCATGGAGTGATCACTTTGAAGCAAAAGATAGTTGATTGGGATAGGACCTTGACTGCATGGCAGAGCTTACTGTGGGAAATGGTTACAAAAACTGGGATAGATCCAGCCAGCGTTCTAGTTTTAGTTTTAGAAAATGGTCGTGAATATGTCATATCGAGTGCAGGAATGATGTGACTTCCCTTGGCTAGTAAATAATTTTTTTTTTCAATTTTAGAGAGTAGTCTGTAATTAAGAGTTGAGTTTAAGGAGGTATTTAAAATTAAGTATATAAATTATTTCATGCATTTAAGCCAAATTTTGTTGTGGCTTACTTGGTGATGATTCATTTTGACAATATGGGCATTGTGAGGCCCTTAGAATATTGTTGTGGCTTTGAGACACATGTTGGGTAATCTATATTTAAAGGGAGATGCTACCAATTTATTTTCAAAATGGATAGCTAATGTAATTTGCTAACTTTTGAATTTTTCAATATAAAGGGTGAAGATAGTACATGCATATAATTAGATTTGAAGCCAATCCATTGACAAAATGCTCACGATTTTTTGTATTTTTTTAGCAGGTTGATGATTGACATTTTCGATTTGACAACTAGATGGTCTTTTCTCTTGTTTTCTCTTTTGTCACAAGCACTTGAATTTGTTGAACATTGTCTTCTTGTTATTGGATATTTGAATATATTTGAGGCTTATTTGGATGGATATGTATTGGATGTTTTGTATATTTTCTTATTTTAATATTAGTTCATTGGGATTATTCATTGGATATTGATTTATTTGTGTGTTTATTGAATTAGTTTGGATGAAATTTGGTATAAAAAGGTTATGGGAAAATATTGAAAATAAACAAGAAAAATTTCAATATTTCTTTTTACTATGCAATGTACGTGGGTAAAGAATAAACAAAGGTTTTACCTATGCATGTTGCGTTGGCAAAGGTTCTGTTTATAATAAAAAAAATTGAATTTTTTTTACTGTTGTCTACAAAATTTTGTTGGGCAAATATGCTTATTAAAATTAGAAAAAATTATATTTGACCTTTGGCTATATAAAGATTTATAGTCAAATGTTATACTTTTGCCTACGCAAAACTTCATAGCCAAAGGTTGTACTTTTGCTAACAACAAGTTGGCATAGGCGAAAGTATAACGTTTGGCTACGAAGATTTGCATAGCCAAAAGCGCCACACTTATCCTACTAATAACCTCTTTTGCCGGCACAATAATGTTTAGCGACAATATTTAGCGTAGCAAAAAACTCAACCTATGCCCATGCACCATGTTGTGCGTGGGCAAAGACCTTTCCCTATAATTCTTAAGCCATGACTTGCCCTCGCATGTCTTTATATAGGCAAAGAGTTTTACCTACATATCTAGTCCTTTACCTATAAATTTTTTACATAGGCAAAAGTGTTTTTTGTCGTGAAATACATGCTTCTGTTGCATGAAGTGAACAAGCCAATTTGAATGTACACATCTCTTCTGGAAATTGAAATATAATACTTAATTTGTTTGCCAAAGGGTAGTTTAGGTGCCTTACAGAAGAGGCTTTGTGGGATTTTGTTCCACTGGATGTGTATTGTGTCGCCTTCTCTACACCACCTACTTGCAAAAGCTGTTATATTTCATTGAACATTTGAAATGCTCTTGATACAAAGTTGGGTAGATAAAAGGGGAAAGGAATAGTATCTTGCCTGAAGCCCAAAACACTACCAATCATTCCACTGAAACATTTGGGTTATGTCCAGAAACACTCAAAGCTTTTGCATGCATGTGTAAACTGTCATTAATATGTTTTTTTTAAATTATAAATTATAGGTGAGATTGGTTCTTTGCAAATTCAGTGGGCAGGGGCTTTTGAAGCTGCAGCCAAACAGCATTAATCAACAATGTAAGCGGAATATTACATCATATTGTTAGCAACCGTGTGCAAGAGGTACTGATTTGTTAGTTTGTAACAATGGACAAACTGAGGTTATTTATTGGTCTATTTTAAAAATTATATTCGAAATTTTGTTTGGCGAGATAAAACATCAAAACTAAAGATAGGAAAACCATCACACCAGTAATTAAAGTTACATTTTTTGTCAGCTTAATCCGAAGAGAGAGAGAGAGAGAGAGTAATGTTTTGCTTGTGTAAAATTTGTGTCCCTGCCATATTTATTGCATATCCCTAATCCTATATCTGGGTGTAGTTGGTTAGTAACTCAGTATTCAATGACAGAATATCTATTGATTTTCTTTTGAATGGGAATCTTATTTTGTTCAATTCACTTTAATTTTTGCTATCAGCATTTGACAAATGGGACAATTGGATAGGTGTTTCAGATTTGATGGTAGTAGGGCTATTTATGCGCATAGTTATTATTTTTTTTATCGCATTTAGTTAATTAAGTAAAATTTGTTAGGGCACTTATTCTCAGGAGCATTGGTTTACCTTCAAATCATTTTTATTTGTAATGCAGAAAGCTTTTATCAGATTAAGAGCCAAGATACATGTAGAGAAGCTAGCACTAACCAAACCTACAAGAGATCTATGAGCGTTTTTCTCCTACAGGGAGTAGAAAGAGGAGAAGACAGTTCGCAGAAGTTCAGGAGCTGGTGCATATCAGTCACCGCTCACCAGATTGTATAAGCCCTACAAAATGTTTGGTGCGGCATTTTGAGCGATGAATCTGACCTGCCTGATCAGTGGGTCAGCCCTGGCATGATCAAGAAGCCACGAACTCCCCAACTGGAAATTGAATACAATGATTAGAGTATAATTTGGTGAATGATGACTGACGTGCACCAGTGCCTACACTCATGCGACTCATAGGATGTGCAGACTACAGAGTATATGTCAATAGCAAAGAAGAATTATCTTCTCTAAAATTCAACACTTATGGTTGATACATGGACAAGAGGTAGACCCTAGACCCAGGGCCAGCTCAAGACAATTTGAGGCCTAAAGTGTCAATCCTGAATGAGGCATTTTTTTATCTTTGATATTATTATAATATTTTATTTAAATTTTATTTTTTTTTCATTTTTTGTAATGCAATATTACTATTTAAGTTTTTATATTCAAATTTTGCTGACATATTTTTTTTTCAATTGATAGTGTGGCTAATTTACTTAATCATTTTTGTGACATTGTTGATCAAAATTAGGATTTTATCAATTCTAATTTTGAAAAATGTCTTTCTACAAAAGCAACAATTACATGTATTGTCAATATTTTTCTAGTAAACATATTTAATATTTATAAATTATAATTAATAATGTTTACAAATAAAAAGAATATAAGTATAATAAACATATAGTATGAGCTTGTAATTAAATTTTTTTTAAAAGCATAGAACCACAGAAGCTAATTTAGTGATCTATCGGTGTTGGCTACAAAAATTATAGATGCAGATTACTTTTGAATTTGACGTACCTTCTTCAATATGAAAAAAAAAAGATTATATTTGAAGTTGTCTTTTAAGGATTTCAAGCAGCATCAATATAGAGGGAAAATTGTGCAAACAGGAGGATTTTTATAACAGAACATAATTTCTTCCTTGTTGTAATTTTAGGGTTTTTTTTCTTTTAATGGCAATATTTTCTCAATGGTGAAAGTGGTCTTTAATTCTTTTTTTTTTTTGAAATATGAAAAGATAACACTTGTTTTTTTTTTAAAATATAAAAAGATGGTAGTTTCTTTAATTACTTTTATAAGGCCTTATTCTTTAGGAGAAATCAAACGATGACAATTGCTTTTTTTGATAATTAAAAAGATTAAAGTTGCTACAATTACTTTCTTTTTGCCTTATTTTTTTTGGATTGAAAAAAAAAATGATGGGATTTACTTTTTTTGGGGCCTTATTTTTTGGCTTTTTTAGCCTATTGGTCAAACCACCCCTGCCTAGACCCTACACACATCAAAATTTTAATGGATTGTTGAGATCATCGGATTAAGGTTATTTAGAAGGGGATCTAGATTCTACTTTAGTAATGGTTGCTCATCCCAGGTCATGGATTTGAATGACCATATAATCAAGATATACTTTTCCACAAGAAAGAAGTTGAGTTATCAAAAAAGAAAGTTGAGATAGTTTCATAGTTCCCTATGCATTTGAATCTGTCGGTGCCTGTTTCTCTGAACTGATCTTTATAATAAATATTGTTGCGTCTTCAGAAGTCCTGGCCAGTAGACAGGGAATCCTTTCCAGTTCTTCTGCAAGATTGATTGGAAATTGTCAAGTCTACAAATTGCAGTTAGCTACAGGGTCTCTCAGGGACTTGAATTCTCTCATGGTTCAGGGTTGGGCCTTCTGTATACATATGTTTTCAGAACCATTTCAATTCATCTGCTGGCGAACAAGCTACCTCGACTAACGTGCTTTGGTGTTCAGTTGTAGCATTTTTGCAATAATTGGTATCTTTTGGAGATCCTAGAAATACAGGGTACAGATTTAACGAAAATCTACAATGAACTGAAAACTTCAAGCGACTGAGGGACATAATTTATCTTACAGTAAAGGCATGTTATAACTTGCTTGTCCATATTAAAAGACAAATTGTATTACCTCGAATGTAACTTTCACTTACACTGGCAAGATATCTTCATAGCAACTCTGCAAGTGCTAGTTCTTCTAATTTGGAAGGGATTCATCTTATCAAATTGCATTCAGGTCCAAATCCTCCTTGCTTATTGCTGGTTGGTGGCTGCAATGTACATGTAAATCTAGAATCCTTCAACAAACTAATGTTAGTAAACCAAACCACGAAGACACTTCTCTTTTCCATTATACATTGACATACTACAATGACTGTCAGGATCATACAAACTAGATAAGAATCAAACTGAATCACCACATCATTCATCAGCGTTCATCTCCATTCCCCATCAATTGGGACAATGTAATGGTGTCCAAAGGTCTAGGAATGTGCAGCTGGCAAAAAGATAGCTCTTGAGACACGTCCCACATCGTTGGCCGTGATTGTGGGTCGGAATGCAGGCATGCAAGCCCCAGCGCCACTGTGAAAACGAGTTCCTCTGCTACCTCAACAGTGGGTGGTGAGAGCCGCTGGTCTAACAAATCCTTCAGCAATATATCTCTGCCACCTGGCAATGATAAATTTGAGACAAGTTCCCCTGGATGCCTACCCATTAACACTTCCAGTACAATCATCCCAAAGCTATAGACATCACACTTTTCTGTCACCTTCATTGTGTAGGCAAGTTCTGCACCAAAATTATGTATTGTTACATATGATGTGTTACTAAACTCCTATATATGTTGTGTGTTACTACACTTGTCTCTCTAGCACTCAACTAATATATTGCCATATTGAGCTTTGTCTGTACATTTTATTTTGCCCATGCATTTTTTATCAGCCATTACAGGCAATATATCTATATACAGAAAGCAAACTGAAACTCCTATAAATGTATTTGTTTAACCTCTGGTCTCACACTGCCAGAGCTTTTCAGTTGGGGAACTATATAATAATCATAGCAGGACATGCATAGTTTCCTTAAGCACCTACTTTGCAGAGTGAGGTGCATGATTTAATGATCCAAACAATTGATCAGATGCATCACACTCTGGCATTTCATGCCCCTTAAATCTCCAAAATTGGTATAAATATGCATGTGGGCTATCAATTTCTTTTATTGAGACATTCGTTCATCAATCACAGAATTGGGACTATCTCATTTGAGAGAGATATTAAGCATGGTCCAGCCATTGTGTAGCCAGATAGATTAAAATCTGCATCATTTTCCATGGATCCCATTTGGAAACTAAAGGCACAAAGACATTCTTTATTTTTGAATTCTTTAATCAGTACACACATCCTGCGTTACTTGCATGGAGTTCTGCATTTTTACTTGCATATAGTTCTGCATCTTTAGGTATCTTGAACTTTGAATTAGAAATAAAGGGCAGAGAAACTGGCACAATGGACTAGAAGAAAAGAAAAATACCTGGGGCAACATATCCAAAGGTGCCAACAAATGTGGACAAATCAGATGAACCAGCCTTTAAAACTTTGGCAGTGCCAAAATCTGACAAACAAGCCTCATAGTCCAAGTCAATTAATATGTTGTTGGATGAAATGTCTCTATGAACTATCGGCGGTGTGCAATCATGGTGCATATAAGATAAAGCACGGGCCACACCTTTAATAACTCTCACCCTGTCAGTCCAATCCAATTCCACTGCTCTATTTTCGTCTTTCAAGATATTGTGTAGGTTTCCTCTTTCAATATATTCATAAACCAAAAACATGCACCGCACATGAGAACAAAATCCATAAAGCTTCACAATGTTGCGGTGCCTAACTTCTGTTAATGTTTTTATCTCATTTCTAAATGTTTTCTGATCATCTAGCACAGCAGGTAACTCACTATCATCCAAATGAAGTTTCTTTACCGCCACTACTTTACCTGCTGGCAATTGTGCTTTATATACACTGCCATATCCTCCCATCCCAATGAGATATTTATCGTCAAAATTTTCTGTTGCTTGAATGATGTCTTCATACACAATCCTTCCATTATAATTCCACACTGAAAATATATTGTCATCATTCGTTACGCTTACCTTGTTCTCCCCACCCTTTGGTCCTGCGCGATTGATGAAAAGAACTCCCACTACAATCAAGAAAATAATAACTAGTGCTCCAGCGACAATAATACTTATGGAAATTGCCGAGTTTAGGCAGCCTTTTCTTCCATGCCCACAATTTGCCAAAGAAGATTTGCATGGCTGAAAGCCTCCTATTGAACCACAAAAACCTTTATTATGGATAAATGATTCAGGTGGAGCCCCTGTGAAAGCTCTGTTTTCAGGAAGAGTTCCCTCCAAATTGTTATAAGAAACATCAACTGATATCAAACTGGTAGCATTTGCGAACGAAGATGGGATGAAACCTGAGAGCATATTGTGAGAGAGATTCAGTACTTGCAACTTGCTTAAATTCCCGAGTTCTGATGGAATCTCCCCACCAAGTGAGTTTTGAGTAAGATCTAAGAGCAACTGCAGGGTCAACAGATTACCAATCTGAATTGGAATGCTTCCTTCAAACCTATTGTTCCTCAGTGTCAAGGACAGCAGATTTGAGCAGTTCCCCAATTGCTCCGGCATCGGACCGCTGAAGCAGTTCTCCGATAGGTCTAGAGTGTTCAGATTGGATAGTTTTCCAATCTCAGGTGGCAGACGACCAGAAAGGCGGTTACCAGTTAAGTTCAATTCGAGCAGTAAGCGTAACTGCCCTATTTCCTTTGGAATCCCTCCAACCAGTTGATTCTGAGATAGGCCTAGTTTCTGTAGCTTACTCAATTGCCCAAACTCAGGTGGGATTGTACCAGTAATCGCATTACCGGATAGATCAAGATACGTCAAGTTCTTCAAATCCATCCATCTTGCAGGGAGTTTGCCACTCAACTTGTTATAGCTAAGATCCAAATATGACAAATTTGGAAGAAAAACGAAATCCTCACCCACATTTCCTACCAATCGATTTCGCTCGAGCCGGAGTCGTATCAAGCTCGAGCAATTCCTCAGTCCCTTTGGGATCCGACCGATGAAATCATTCCCAAAAGCAGTGAACCTGCGAAGCGATCTGCTGCGACAAATCCCCTGCGGCAATCTGCCACTGAAGCTGTTATTACTTAAATGCAGCTCGATCAGATTCTCCAGATTTTCAATCTCTCTTGGAACCATGCCACGCAAACGATTCTCATACAAATTCAATACAGTTAGATCTCTCAGATCGCCCAGACTCACTGGGATTGTGCCGGTGAGCAGGTTTCTATCCAGACGCAATTGCTTCAGCTTCTTCAGATTTCCAATCTCCGCGGGGATCCGACCGGAGATCTGGTTCTGATCAAGAAGTAGGATCTCGAGATCGGTCAATTTAAACAATGAGATGGGGATCTGGCCGATGAAATTGTTTTCGGAGAGGCGGAGGACAGCAAGGGATTTGATTGACCCAAGCTCAGCCGGTATCTGGCCGGAGAGGCAGTTCACGGAGAGATCGAGGAAGGTGAGGTTCGAAAGCGCAAAGAGCTCAGAGGGGATTGGGCCATAGAGAGTGTTGTTATTGAGATCAAGATGGATGAGATTTGGGAAAGCGGAGAAGTTGAAGCCATGGAGATTGCCTTGGAGATTGGAGCTGGCGAGTGAGATAGAAGTCACTCTTCCATTGCCATTGCATGTGATTGCAGAAAAGTTGCAGAGAGAGATTGTGGAGTTGGGGAAGAAGGATTGGAGGGTTTCTAGGTTGGAGATCCATGAGAGCAGAGCTTGGGCTTGCTCAGATGGAGGAACTGAAGCTAGAGTTGTTTCAGATGATGTTTTTTGGGCTGGTGTAGTGTTGGGATAGAAGGAGAAG
This sequence comes from Sextonia rubra, assembly GCA_037013555.1. NCBI lineage: Eukaryota > Viridiplantae > Streptophyta > Magnoliopsida > Laurales > Lauraceae > Sextonia > Sextonia rubra. The sequence continues at coordinate 51,745,110 of JASUAD010000001.1, forward strand.
AGAAGCAAAACTGACAGAGATGTGAGGATTGGGTTTTGTAGTGGGGACATGGTTGTTAAGGATGTTGGTCTGTGATGGTGATGTTTTTTTGGGCTCTGATGTTGTCAGGGGGATTTTGTAGTGTGAGGTTCGAGGAAGATGCTGGGAGCCATTAATGATAGAGGAGGAAAGGTGGCAGAGTTCACACGAGCTGTTTGCGTTGTGAGTCCCAGCGGGAGATTTTTAAATTGGTAGTTTGTCAGAGTGTGAGTTTGCCTCCCTTGTTGTTATCTTTCATCTTCTCTTATAAGCCGCGTATGATGCTATTCTTATTTCCAATATATCCTCCATCGGGATAATGGTAGGAGTTGCAATTGTTTTAGGAGACCATCTTGTTGGAAGAAATTAGCAGTGGAAGAAAGGCCTTAGAGGACAAGGGGGTTTTAAAATTTTCAAAAGCCTATAGTCAGCACGGGTGCCCTTCAATTGTATCTTTATTTTGAAAAATGTGTTAATATTCAAGCTTTGATTCAAACGATGGATACTTGTATGCCATCAATTTAAAGTAGTATGATTCCAAATTTTGTTTTATGGATAGAATTCGAGCGATTTCTGTGCAAACGATTATATGTGTTATTCAGCTCTTGTTGGAGTTTTCACGGTTGAAATTGCTTGATGGTAGAATGTTAAAATTTAAAGCATTTCAGAGGCTATTTTAGTCAATTTATTGTAGCGGGATTTCGGAATTCGCCACCAAGCGAGAAATTTGGAGAATATAAGTGAAAAGATTGAAAAGCATTTGCTTTTCTAAAAATGGAGAATTTTTAATAAGTAAGTCTTCTTAACCATATCAACCATAAAAGCTCAGTTTTTGGAAGCTTTGGGATCAAAATTGTAAAAATTAAATTAAAATTAAGGATGTTGTTATCACTAAAAAGTGGTCGAAAAGAAATCTAACATGACATTGTCCATTGTGATATAAATGCATTAATTAAACTTTATAATAGATGATTCGAGTGTATGTACTTGAAATGTGAAAACTGCTAATATGATAAATTTGGTTTCTACATTTTGTGCAAGTTTATAAACAAGCTTAAAAGCGAGCGCTGATAACTTTTTAAACAAAAACTATCAACATAGTTCCCTAGGAACATTCCATAATGAGATTAAAAATCCAAGCATATCCGTATTTTGATATGATATAGTTTTGCTTGAAAAGCTTTGGGTCAAAATGTCTTAGTGTATCCTAATGCTGACCTAAAATTTGTTCCCGTCAAATTACCAACATAGTTGTTCTTTATGCCTCAAAGTTAAATAAATCTTAACTCTTAGATAAAATTGGAAATTTTTTCGCTAAACCAGTCGATCATTAGTATTTATGTGAGGGTCTAATCGGAAAAAACAAATTCAGTTTTGATGTTGATTGTAAATAATAAGCTACACATAAGTCAAAAAGGAATTTACTCATAAAGTAAATTCATCACCTACTTGTTAATCGAGCAGCTGAACAAAATATAGTCACTAACCCATTTTGTTATTTTACACAATATACTTATATTTCTTAAAAACTACATATATAATACTTTACTATTCAACTAAGGACATCAATTTGCTAATGCCAATGATTAGAAGTGTTGCCCTAACAAATGGCTCGGAATACTGTTTTCTATGAGGACCATGTAGCCAGTTACAATAGTTTGTTGGAAGGTATACTTTATTCAAGACTCACATAGTAATGTTGTTATGGCCGTTTCGAAATTGCACGCGCAGTTTCCAGAAGAAGTTTGTCTCTTTTTCAAATCTGCACTGTATGATTCACTTCTCAGATATCGGACTGGTCTGAAAATAGAAACTTGCTTGGTTATGCTTTTTTTAACAGGTAACATTGTTGTTGGTGAACGTGTCGGCAACAACATTGGTGGCTGGGCCTCCTCTGTAACTGGTTTTCGTTTTCTGGGGCGAGAAGGGTGCCCTTGAGTGGGGCCAGCCAGGGCCCCACTGGGCCCATCAAGCTTTGGGCCAACTTTGGACCTTAGGTTTTAGCTAGCTTTGGAGTTGGAGTTGGATTTGAAATTTGAGTGGGACATGAATTAAGTTATAAATAGTTAAGCACCTGTCCAAATTGTTGTTTAGTGACTGATTTAATATATTTTCAAATGGCCCTATTTGGAATAAATGTTTTAGAAATGGTCTCATTGCATAACACATAAACTAATTGAAATGCACTATTTTTAAAATAAGGGCTAACCGTTCATTCATAAACTTCTTGAGATTTATTAGGATTAGGATTAGGATTACTGGCTAACTCATGTGTTGGACAAAACTTGGGGTCCAATTGAATTAAAATGTTATGTTTTTCAAATTGGACTGTTGCATCTTTGTTCAAGTTGCACAAATGAAGTTGTTTGGATTTAAACAGCCATATAAATTGTACATCGGATCCGGGCCATCTACCTATCCTTGGAAAGTTATTTTCAAGTAAATATCCTTAGGTTCCTAGATTGCATTAATGAGAGTTAAAATGACAAAGTTGTGGTCTCAGGAAGCTTTACTTGTCTGTTGGTTCGAACTAGAAAAAGTTGGTTCATTGGTTTGAACAAACATGTGCAGATTCACCCAAACAGAGACTTAGTTCATTCGAAACAGGCCCAATTAGTTCCAATGAAAAGAGTTTTTTCTGAAATCGACTTGCACAAATTCTTTCCTATTTCAAATAGGACTTTCCTAATTGAATTCTATTGCAACCCTAAGTGTTTTCCACAAATATTGAGCTGTTTAAAGGGTTTCTCTTTCAACCCCAAGGAATGCATCTCCTTATTCTAAATGTAGGAAACATATTGGAGATTACCCTTTTTCTATGAAGCATCCATTAATTAGAGTTTTGTTGAAGATCAAAGCTTATAGAGAATTGTTTCTTCTACTTTCGTAAAGATTGTTCACTTGCCGAATCCAAAGTTGTGTTAATTCAAGTACGAAGAACAAAGGGATGATGAACGGCAAGGTTGTCGGCAAGTGATAGTACTACAATTATTAGGTTGTGGCGAACTAGGAAGGAATTGTAAGTATCTTGTAACCGTTCATTTTTTAGTGCTTAGGTTCTGTTGGTCCGGGTGATAGCACTTGTGCTTTTTTCCCATGTTAAGTTTCCACGAAAAAAATTGCGTATCTCTTCCTCTTATGGTTGATTGATTTTTAATTCCTTTTATTTTTCCTCCATTATTAATTGGACTGTACTCTAAGAATTAGATTGAAACCTTGAACCCTTCATCTTTTGGAGGTTCTAAAAAACGATCAACATCCATGAGAAATAAAGCTTTGAACTTTGACCCTATGGCCTTTTTTATTATTACTAAGAAGAACAATGTTTTGGATCTTGATATAAGGGCCTATAAAGTTAAAAAAAAAGTAGATAATTTGGCTTACGTTTTTTTTTGAAAATATCTCAAGATCTATAAGAGATCAACGGCTCAAATTCGAGCCCATAACCGTGTTTGGACTCTTACATATTCCAATAGTTCAGATGGTGATTTGCTTATTCAAAATTCAAGGAAAAGAGGAACAAAGGGATTGTCCAAACATAATATTTCTATTGCTGGTAGCACTTAAGGCTATACAACGGTTCTAAAAAAAATCATTTTCACTAGATCTGGACTAAATCAAGGGCTGGAATTTATGGCCATAGCTGTTTTCAACCTTCCAAATAGGATTAACAGTTCAATTCATGATTTTGGGACCCATAGAAGCTCAGAAAAATAGATCCATGGTTATAAGATTTTTCACAACTTGCTCGATATCCACGATAGATCAATGGTTGAAATTTGATCTATCAGCCGTGTTTGGTGTCCTTCATGATACCAATGTTTCACATCATCATTTAGGGTCCTAAATTTTAAAAATAAAGAACAGAAAAAACAATGATGCTAAAACTACCACCACAAACACTAGTTATTTCGATTTTGGTCATTTCTGGCTTGGGACGAAGTAGAGGTTGGAAATCTTTTTGAGGTTTGAAATGGAGACAAGTAAGGTCATTACCGAAAGGACGTAAACAGTTTTCAAACTATTTTTAGAGAATAAGATCATGATAATAAACTTCCAAACAACCCCTAAGATTAAAGGCCGAAATGAGTGATAGAAATTCCAGTCTGGTCCAACCTTAGTGCCTAAATGGATAGAATTGGACATGGTATGTTTTTAGGATGCACCTAAGACCTACATCAAGCTTGGGCCAAATATATGCTTAGCTTCTAAAGTTGGGTTTAGCCACATATGCTTCAGCACGGCTCAACCCAGGCGATCAACATCTAAAACGAGGAGTTCGGATCCTCCCACCACCTCATTCGAAGAATTCACAAGTGAGGAGTGGAAATCTATAGTGGGCCCGCCTATTGATAATACAAAAACTTCTAAATGAATGCCCTCCCTCTCGATATATGAGATGCATCGAAATCTCACTTCAACAGAAGTTGGTTGCACAGTTAAATTTAGAATATAATTAATAATCTGATTCACAATCTTATGCATAAGACTAATTATTCTCATTGATCACATTATAAGTCATATACTAAATCTTATAATGGGATGAACTCTTATTGTAGTAAATTTGAGGATTTTTTATACACAAAATAGACATTTATTTTGAGCAACTTAGATTTTTCAGTAAATACATCTCATTGTGGAGTTTTACTCTTTCTGCTTTCAAATTAATTCACATGGAAAGTGAAACTTCTGAAGTTCAAATGTAAATTATGCATTTTCAAACCCAAATGTTAAAAGGGTCAGTTTGTGTATGCTTAGGAAATGGACGGCGGACTCTTCTTTGCCTAAATTGTTCAATATTACATTTTGTGTTATATGAGAAGTTAGAAAAAAAAACTATTATGTAACAGTGTTCTTAAAAAGAAAAAAGAAGTTGGAGAAGTTGCAACAGAAAAATCGGGTTGAAATCCCACAAAATAAAACAATAGAAAATGCTGAAATGGCACTTTTCTTCTCATGTGGAAGCTTTGATGAACCATATAGGAGAAATTAGATCCTAATAGAGTAAAGCTGTAGTCAGGAAAAATAGAAATAACTCTTAGCTGCATTGGTGCCCACACAATTAGCCATAGGGGTGTTTATGTTTACACCTGGGCCAGGCTCTAAGTTGTACAACCTTGCCCAGTCCAGCCCAGCCCAACCCATATCCCCCAAAGTCATTTCGACAAGTTGCGCAACATTTGTTCCTCCCCTTGTGCTTAGAATGTCGGGCCAGGCCTTCTCTTACGACAAGATCGATCTAAGTAACGTTTGTTTAAATATCCGGCATCAACCATGGTAATTAAGCGTGGCCAGAATCCAGCCAATTGGCAGCCTTAAGAAAATGAAGGCCTGATGACAGTGCTTTTGTTTATACAATGACAGCAATGGAAGACGGGATATGTATCTATGTTGCATGGTGGTGGGTTTTGAACGCGGGTGACCATACTTTATGAAAGAGAGTTTGATGAAGTGGCCCTGAATAAAACCGGTTTTCATGACTTCACAATGTTTTTGTTGGTTCAATCAATAGCAATGACTTCACAATGTTGTTGTTTCTGGGTTTTACTAATTTCATTTCCAAATGGCCAAGTGTACGAGGGTTTCTCCATTTCTGAGTGGATGATACTTCAAGAGATTGTGCGCTCTTCAATGCCCAGATTTTTAAGAATCCAACTTATTTACTAATTCAACAACAAGATGTTCTCTGCTATGCATCAAAGTTTGCAGTACCTAATGACTCCGAGATCCGTCCCGGTGGTAGATCCAATAAGCCCATCACCCACTAACAAAAAGCAAGATATATATCTTAGACTGGATGAGTCCCATTACATCGGGAACATCCAATTCCAGTGTTGGGGCTTAAGTACCCATCGTTACTACCCACACCCTAGTGGTAGATCCGGCTAAAATCCAGTAAACTCATCACCCACTAATGAAAAGAGGAAGAACTTGGACTGCATTAGTCTCATATCATAAACATTCAAGTCTAGAGCCTCGGCTTAAGTACTCATAGTTACCTTTATTTCAATAATTAGCTTTTGTGGTGGGAAAGGGTCAGAAGGATTACTTGAATATAGAGTGTAGCAACCCCACTATCTAAGCCTGCCAAATAAATAGTCAAAACATAGAACTCCTCCCAGGCATATTGATTGTCCATTTTTTCAAAATTTCAAATTGGTATATCCACTAGGGCTATAGAACTCCTCTTAACATATTGATTCTCTATTTTTCAAATTTTCAAATGGGTATATTTTTTAGGATTAGTGGGCCCCACAAATTGCGCCATATGCTTGTTATTAATAAAAAAAAAAAGGAATAAAGAACTTGATGGAATTACAAGTGGCTGATGGATGTTAGAGGTGTTAAATAATAAACACTAGAAACAAGGCATGTGATTACATACGAAGGTGGGTTACATTCTGCTAAGAGGTTTATCTTACTGCTTGCATGGGAGGTAAAATTTAAGCCCCTAATGGAGCTCATTTAGATGAATGCCAATCATGAGATGATTGTTTGATGGAAAGGTTTCATCATAGATATGATTGTGGGCAAAATTTTATTCAATTAGGTCTTCAGAACCATTGATTTTAATGCATTAATTAAAGTTTAACAGCTTTTTAAGTTTCATTTTTTCTTTTTATAAAATTCAATCCAATGGTAAGCATAATTTAGATTAATATGAAATTAAAGTGAATGGGGAGTTAATGAATGCTAGGGATTGGATTGATCACTGAGTTTCCATGTGGCTGTAAAAGAGTTCTTATGCAATCGTGAGACATAGCCATATATGAAAAGAGGTAATATTTACTAATAAATTAGCCAAAAGGAAACAAACAGACACGAACCGTACGAAAGAATATAAGCATATTATGAATATAATTCACCAACTTTCTTCTTCATTTTTGCTATGTTATAATTCACCAACTTCACAATCTATATAACATGTATAAAACGTACAAGTTTAACCATTATAAATGAGGATTAATGCAAGAGCACAATTTCTTTAATAAAATAAACATGCATGTCATATGGACTTCTGCCGCCACGCTAAGAAGATTGATGTCGCAATTTCGATTCACTGGTCATCTGTTTCTTCAATGTCTTGGGACCATGGAGAAATTGCTGGTACCATTGAGCTGATAGTTTGGGGGTTCTCTTCAATGTAGAATAGTCCACATAATACAGCCCAAACCTCATTGAGTAACCATAAACCCATTCAAAGTTGTCGATTAGAGACCATACGAAGTAACCCCTCACATCAGCTCCCTTCCTGCAGCCATGAAATTATTAGATGATAATCCATGCAATGCAAACAAATAGGTAGACATGCACTCTGCATGTAAAATGACATTATCTAGACCCTGACTTGGGCGCAACTATGATCAAACCCCCTCTCATTCTTGAGTTTAGGGCTGCTCATGGACTAGGCCAGCCTGAAGTGAATCACACCTGGCCTGAATTGGGATGGATTCGGGCTGTATTTGTAGGCCCTTGCCCTATACATATGGCTCACATTTTGCTCCTTATACTTAAATTGGATGATCTTGTGCCTATAAATAATAGAAGGTTCATAGGGGCCCAAAACATTTAGCATAAAGAGATATATATTCTGCAAATAGCTGGGTCTGGGCCAGACACTAATAGACCACTGGCTGTATCGAGGCCTAAAATTACGCACAAACTAAATGGGCGGAATTAGACAAGCCTTGTTGCAACCAGGCCAATGATCACTCAATTCGAACTGGTGTACAGCCTTCTTTGATCAGGAACTTACTGATGAGTAACCAAAAATAATAATAATAATAATAATGGTAATTATTATTATCCGACATATGTGATATTCAGTCCACCTCAATGGATTACATGAAGACACAAACATGAAAATTAAGAGGCTCCTTTACATTACCTCATGGCTGTACTGAGAGAAGCCAAGTAGCTACGTAAATAGTCTACTCTCTCTGTGTCATTGAGAAAATCATTCATAGGAATCTTAGCACTGCTCTCCTGGGCATAACCTGTACGAAAGGATCATTAATATACATAGTTTTCTAAGAAGTTGATATCAAAATCCAAATTGTGGTTGCTAGTGATGTTAAAATATGTTTTATTTTAATGTTTTGGTAGAAGTTAAAATCTTTTTTAGATACATTAGGATATTAATGAAAGAATATCTCTCGATTTCAAAAAACTTACTATTAATGCATATAAAAAATGTAAAATAGGACTTTTTTTAATAGTTGCTCACGAGTTCTTGAACAAACTAAGGCCCAGTCAACTAAGTCTAGACCGAGTCATGCCTAATCAGTCAAAGCTCGTCAAGGTATAGTCCATTAAATTTCTTTTGCTAACCATTGCTACCAAAACCTCTAAGTGTTAGTAGAGGCAGCGGAAATACTTTTCAACATTCCCCATCAGGTGAGGCCCACTTCTCAACACTCCCTCTCTAGTGAAACCTGATCGGCACAATTTCTGGTGACACACGTTTTTTTAGCACTGAATCATTCATCCTGGAATTCGAATTCACAACCGGTTAACTTTGATATCATATTAAGTTTCTTTTAGCTAACCATTCCTACTAAAACCTCGAGGCGTTAGTAGAGGCAACGGAAATACTTTTCAACATAGTCGTTATTTGGGTAACATTTTTATGAAGTTCTTAGTAAGATTTTCATGAAGTTGTTAGTTTTCTGGCTGATATGAGTCAACTCAGCCGAGTATGGTCCCATCTAACCCAAATTTACAACTATTGTAAACATTTTTTAAAACATACAGTCCAGTCCTTATTCTCTGTTTCACCAAAATAAATGAGCAAATGGGAAGGTATCCTTACCATTTTCAGTGATGAACATTGGTGTATTGTTGTATCGTTCCTTGACGTACATTACCAACTTTTCCATGCCCTCTGGGACCACATAATAGCCTGGCATCCCAGTCTGCATTAAAAAAAGAAAAAAAACCATAAATTTAGATGTTAATGTTCATAATAATATTTAGCACCATTATCCAAATGACCAATCTTCCTCCCTCGTGATTTTTTTTCCTACTTCAAGTAATTTTTTTTCCTACTTCAAGTAATTCCTGGTGCGAAATTATAACTGAATTAAGTTCCTTTTATATGTTTACATTCTTTTTCTTACCGAGCTTCCAATGGGAAGACCATGTCTTAACCCAGTGAGGTCTGCCAACATGTCCCCAGTCGCCGTGGCCCGAGTGCAAGGGGAAAACATGCAGTCTTTCACATATACAGTTGAGTAATGGTTGATTCCAATAAAATCCAGTTTGCTCTGTAGTTTTTTCTTTTCTTCGAGTGAAAATGTTGGTAATCTCAAACCCAAAATATTGCGTACTTCAGGAGGATACTCCCCATACATGATTGGATCCAAAAACCTGTAAATTCAAATAAAGATTAAAAAAATTCATTATGTTATTGGTGTTGATGTTTAACAAAGGACAATGACACCGTCAGAGAATCAAGTACGGGTATTTTGTATTAATTGGGTAACTCGCAACATAGTTAACTTGATGTTGAAACAATGTTGAAAGTTTATAAATCTAACTGATAGAAAATGTACTAATACTGTTTCTTCATATGTAGACTTTATTTACCAGGCAAGGGTGAAAGCTAGTGCACGACGAGCTGCCCATTGATCCACTGGAACATCATCATATGGTTCATACCAGTAGGAGCACATTACAATTCCAATGTAACCTCCTTGATTAACCTTAAAATGAAAAAAAAAAATGCATATAGTGTCATATAAGCACCTCAGGTATTTTAAATAAAAAAAGGTTAATTGTAAGTGACAACATTTTTGTTTTGTTGCCACAACTACTATCATTGAAACGAAATTATAATAGCTAATCAGATTTACAAGTAAACCTAGTGCAGAGCAACTGAGTTTTGAAGATCCAGAAAGGGCCTTAGTAAAGTGCTAGTAATATCATCCCCAGTTGAAACAGGGAGATATCAGTTATTAAAGCCTTAAAATAAGGTATATTAGAAACAAACAATGAATAAACAAATAATCATAGTATTTGGTTTTCCTAGCTAGCCTTTCCGGACATCAAAATCTTTGTCAAATGAAGCAATTAGCAACAAAGTTATTAATCGTTCTGTGTTGCATACCTGATATTTTCTCCTGTAAATGTCAGCTGCAGTTGCGTGCGATAATATTATATTATGAGCTGCTATAAATGGCTCAATGGCAGAGTCCCCAGCGGTACAATTGCCGCCGGAACAATGGCCAGGTGGGTATATTCCTGTGCGGTAACCATTATCGACCACCACAGCGGGCTCATTGAATGTGGTCCAGTATTTCACTCTGTCACCAAAAGCCTTGAAACATACCTCAGCGAAATATCCAAAATCTTCCCTGCAATGAGATTTGAAACATAAAAAATAAAAACCACCATCGAAAGATCCAAACTTTCATATTGATAGGAGTATTAGATTAGACGACGCAAGGTCACAGCACACAGGTCATGGATATTGAATCCCCATAGCTAAGACACTTTGATGTAAACAGCTGCACCTAAACAGACTAGCACCATAAAAACAGACTAAACAAATAATAACAGATCAAATTAAAGGTTAAAGGCTCACTGTATTTGGTTATTTAACCATGAGCCATATCGGTCTTCAAGTTCTTGAGGAATATCATAATGGTTCAAAGTAACAAATGGTGTAATTCCTGCAACAAGAATTAGATCAAAATGATGAGCGACCAAACTAAAAGTTTATGGGTACATATGTATGATAGGTACTTCAACAAGATACAACTAATTACCTTTAAGCAAGAGAGCATCTATAAGTTCGTTGTAAAATTTAATTCCCGCTGCATTAGGCTCGCCAAATCTCCCTCCTGTTGTAAAGAGAGTGCTATTATATTTGGAACTAAGGTTTAAAAAATCAATCTAGAGACGAAAGTTAGGGGGCTTTTGAACGTGGAGAAAATGGAAGTCCCCACCAGGTGGGGAAGTCAAGGAGAAAAGTAGACATGGAGCGAGTATGTGATGCTTAATTGATTGTGTTTTTATTTCCCCAGTAAATAAAAAAAAATCCACCATGTGTTCTCTCTATGTCAATAAATCGAAGAAAAAGTTATATTATCTCCACAAATTTTAGTTATCAAGGGAGAGAGGAAACTCGCAAAAAATATACAAATTTTTCAAGAAAGAGGAGTTTTGCATTCTTCCCCATTTCATAGAAAATCAAAATCCATTTTATCGGAAAAATCAGTTCAATTTCTTTTCTATTTTGCAAAGAAACTGTGCTGCGGTAAATAATGACACATTGGATTGCTTGGAAAATTAAAATAATTTTTTTTATCACCATCATGAAATCCTGAGAAGAAAATCGTTATGAATTTCAATACAACCACTTTTTCAATCACTTGGCACGACAAATTTTTTTAACAAGATTGGAATTTTATCTGATTTTCTTCTATCCAAATTCTTCTAGCCCTCTCATTCTTACGGCCAAAGACGCCATTTTGATAAATGACAGGACTTACTCGGGAGGACTCTTGACCATGATATGGAAAATCTGTAGGCATTGACTCCAAGGGAATCCATCAGCTCAATGTCGTCCTGTTTGTAAAAGCTGTCTCAATCAGATAGTCATTCAAAGCTCACAGAAAAAGTAGGAAAAGGTGTAATGTTTCTACCCAACCCCAACCACAACCATAAAAGATTCCCAATAGCAAAGGATACTTCTCTACCAACAAAGAAAAGAAGAAAAAGGACATTTTTGACTCCTAGTACCGAGTATCGATGGTAATGGTCATCAGCAACATCCGCGTTATTCCCATCCTTGATATTTCCTAAGCATGAACAAAGACAAATAAGAAAATTCAAAGATTAGTCTAGATGTCTAGTTATAATTATATCTGTGGCTAAGAAAACCCAAGTAAGATGGCAAAGGGTGGCAACAGAAGGCAGTAATCACCTACCAGGAATGCGAGTGAAAACATCCCAATTGCTTAAACTTTTGTTACCAGCCAAGTATGCTCCTTCAATCTGTTACAAAGACAAGGATGCATAAAGAAGAAATCAGAACTAGCCATCTCATTTCCTCATATACACTGTGATTGTGTGTATAATTTACGAAAATTGCCAAAACTTTTGGCCTGAGAGAATTATTTTCGTTAACCCATTTGCAAACGCAACTTAGCAAGAATTAAATTATCATTAGCAACTAAAAACACAAACCCAAGTATATTTTGATATATTAGAGAGAGAGAGAGAGAGAGAGAGAGAGAGAGAGAGAGAGAGAGATGTTACCTGATAGGAAGAAGTTGCAGTTCCAAAAAGAAATGTCTCAGGAAATTGGCTGCGATCCAAGAGACAGGCTATGAAAGGGAACATATGAAACAAGAGAAGAAATGCAAAGGCCTTCATGTCTAAATATTTTAGCAGGAAACCTTTCGAGTATGAGACTGGGAGTGATGGGAGATGGGTTTTGTGGGATGCAGATGGTGCTGGGTTTATATAGAGAAAAGAGTCAGAATTTTTGAACGAATTTGGTCTTTGTTACATGTGAAGGGGATTCTCTCACGAAATTGAAACGAACAAGGATATTAGATTTTGGATAAAAACAAATCAAAGGTCAAACACGGAAAAATTCTCTGCTTCAAATGAGAGAAGTTTCTCAAGTTTGTGGTGGGGTCTGTGACACACAAAAGACAGGCAGAGAGTAAAAAGAGAAATGGTACACAAAAGACTGATGGATGCAGAAAAACGCACAAAAAAGTTGAAATTGCTTCCACAAGAACGAACACTGCACAAAAAGAGAAATGAGATTTACACAGTTCAGCACTAAGACTTGAGTCAATAAATGAAGCGGAAGAAAGAGATTAGAAAGAGATATTATGTGGATGAAGGGGAAAAAAGATTCCCACAAATCCAAAATAGGGTTTTGAAATACTATTTTACTTAAAAAGCTCATGGGTGACCCTTGCACCTAAAAAGGCCCTTTAGTATTTTAGCCTCCAAGTAGTCCATGGGACCACTTGGGTTTCCGTTATTTGCATCTAAAAAGCAACTTAAAATTCGACGGTGTCGAACTCAACACAGATATATTTCTCTGCAACGACGATAAGAGGATTTTTTTGTACCAATTAAAGGAAAACCTCCCCTCGACCCATGTGCATGATAAGCTGTCTACATTTAATGCTAGACCCATGTGCACGATAAGCTGTCCACATATAATGCTAGTCCTGCTGGGTCACCGTAGAATTTTTTGAGAGAGGATCCATACTCTTTTTATATGGGTCATCCACAACTATTATCTTTTCATCTTAATATTAAAATTTTAAATTTATGATTGAACTTCTAAAAATCTACTAACCAATGTCTAGAAAATGAATGGGGCAATTTCAAATTTTACCCCAAAAGGAGTTGCAACTTCAAATTTTACACCAATGGTAGATGATTCTACCCTTAGATTGAACATACAATTAAGAATGTAACTAAGATGATCTTATGCATACTAAAACATCAATAATTATGTTTTAATTATATGGCCAGTCTCATATTGGTGCAACTTCTATTGGTGCAAAACTAAAAAATATTTATAGAAAGGGCGTCTATTTTGGAGGGCCGAGGGCTTGGCCATGGAGACCCCCAGCAACCAAAGTCAAGGTTAACCTCTCCTGTCTCGGGGATGTGTTTTGCTCACGTGCCTTTGTTCTTTGATTGTCTTCTTTTTATCTTTTCTTACATAGGCTTCTCCGTCGTTAGGATTATTTGGACTGCATATGCCTCTCTCTCTCTCTCTCTCTCTCTCTCTCTCTCTCTCTCTCTTCTAATTAGGCGGCTGGGTTGGATTGCATAGTCTCTCTTTTGTGAAGGCGGCTTGGTGAATGCGGGGTGGGGCGTGCGGTGCGGTTGGTTGGTTTAAAGAGGGTACATAGGCTTTGAATGGTTGATGTTAGCACGTGCTTCTCCATCTAAATTTTGTCACTTACTGGTAGTTGCATGGAACACACTCTAACATATCAATCTCCCAAAACTCACAATGAGATCTCTCTCTATTATCATATAAAACTCATTTCACTTTCATAGATCTTCCATATTGATTATGACGGAGAGAATCACTAAAAGTGAATATTACTGTATTGACGAAGTTAATGTGTTACTGTAATTGTTTTGCTTTTTTTTAAGGGCGGTTTGGCTTAACGGTAAATGTTTATCGGTAGCGTCCTGGAGGACGTGGGTTCAAGTCATGGAAATAGCCTCTTCAAAATAAAAATAAGGCTACATACATCTTGCCCTCTCTAAACCCCGCTATGCCAGAGCTTTGTGCACTGAGCCGCCCTTTTTTTTTTTAGTTATACTTTAGTGATAATCTAATTATAGGTTCATTGATCCAAATCAGTCTTTTATGCGTGTGCATCTCACTCCTAATTTATAATATTTCTAACATTTTTATGATCTTTCAAACTTACATCTAGATTGTAGGAAATTTTCTCTTACAATCCTTGTGGAATTTTGAGTAAGTGTCTTTGATTCAGCGTCCTATTTAAATTTTTCACTCTATTTAGACTCTGACGTTTATTTTGTGATAAACAGTAATGAAAATTACTTTGTTGATTTAGATTTTTTTTTACAAATAAACTATTTGATTTTTCCCATTAAATTAAAAACCAAAGAAAAAACAGCATACTAAAAGTAATATAAGCAACGTTTTCATAGAATAATGGGATTTCAACAGCACAAGTGTCTTTAAATTTGGCATTTCTGACGATGGATGGTCTTTAAGTTCATGTTGGCAAACTTTCTCGCTGAGGATTCCACAATTGCAACGAAAACCAACGTTTGGCAAACAAAAGTGTAGTCTACAGTTGAATACATGCGTCAACAAGTGCAATTATTTGCTGGATCTGACCTCCCCTCATCGGAAAAGAGAAATTTGCACGATGAAGGATTTGAGTGTGTACAGTGGATTTGGTGTTAATATTGGGCAATCTATTTTTATTTATTTTTTTATTTTTGTGGGATCTGATTCGCTAATCATATTTCAAATGACCAAATGGCTCACATGTCAAATATTAGCCGCTAATTATTCTTATATTTTTAGCTATTGTTTAAAAAGTCGAAACCGTTGGATCAATCAATCTAGATATTTGTGGGTTCCTTTTGCAAAATCTGAACCATTAAATGTTATCAAGAGGCCAAAAATCGCTTTAGACTAAATTTGGCAAGTGGGTTTATCATGGATCATGAGATAGTGGCAAAAAACTATTAGAAGTTGATTGTGCATAGTGAAAAATGAGTCCTGGTATTTTACTCCTCTTTCTTCTCTGCTTACACTAGCCAAACAAGCAAAAAAAAATAAAAACAAAAAAAAAAAAAACCAAAACTTCTCAAATTACCCCCACCTATTCTCTCCCTACACCTCTCTTCCTTCCTCCCCTCCAGCTGGCAACAAGCTCCGGCCGACGAAGGGGCTTTCCCTCCCTCTTTCTGCCTCTTCCTCTCCCTCCTCCTCCTCCTCCCTCTATTCTTCTTCTTCTTCTCTCTCCCTCCCTCTTTTCTCCCTTCCCCTTCCCCCTCGCCATAGCAGGCTTCCTTGCAACGAGGAGACCGGCATCTCGCTGCTCCAGGGAGATCGGGCTCCCTGCTAACTGATCTCCGACCACTGAGGATAAGTTCCACCAAGGCTTTTCTTCTCCCTCCCTTCCTTCTTTCTTTTCCTCTTCCTCCTCCTTTTCCTCTCCCTCCCTCTTTCCCTCCTTTCCCCTTTCTCCCCCTTCCCGTCGGCTCTCCGCAACAGGGAGATTGAGATCTCCCCGCAGTAGGGAGATCAGATCGGTCTCCTTGTTGCGGGAAGATGGCAGGAAGGGGGAGAAAGGGTGAGGGCGGAAAGAGAGAGAGAATAGAAAGGGCGGGAGAAGGAGAGGGAGGAGCTCATTGTCGGCAGGAGAAAGGAGAAAAGGGCATTTCGAAAAATTTTGAATTTTTTTCAAATTTTTAGCTTGTGTAAGAAGAGAAAAATTCTGTATATGTTTAGAAGCTCCCGTGAAAGAAAGGGAAAATTAAAGCAGTCTAATTTTCTAAATTTTTTAACAATTATAGGCCTCAAAATAAAGATCCAAACCGTCAATCATTAAGAGGACATCAAATGTGGCTAGGGATCAAATTTTAGCCGTAGATCAATAATTGTAAAAAAGTCTATACTCTAAAATATTAATTTTATTTTATTTCAATGGGCGTCCTTTGTATGATCCGAACCATTCAAATCCTCTAAAAAGATAGAAATAACTATCCATTGAATGCTAAGCCCTTGATATTTCATAGATTATGAGAAACTTTCGAAATCTTTAAAATCGTTGGATCACACAGCCTAGATTGTGAGATTCCTCTCTTTTGCCACACTTAAATCTCTTTACATAGAGGATAGCTTGATTCCACTAGAACAAAGAAATCATCTAGAAAGAAGATTTTCCTCCATAGCATGGATATTGTTTGCCAAACATAGAAATTTTTTGCAAATTGGTTCATACAAAACAAAGTGAACACAAAATTACGTTTTTGCCATTTGTGTGATATCTACAGATCTACATCAGTTTTAAAAATTTTGAACAGAACACTTGAAACTAAACATTAAAAACGGGTTTTTCTTCATTTTGCGACTTCGGTGCCTTATGAAGTAAGTGCCCATCAAGTACTTGAAGCTGCCCATTAGCAAGGATGATGAGAAGAGGACACCAAAAATAAAAGTGGTGCGCAAGAGATAGTGGGGCCTAAGATTTTTGTTTAAGGGGCAGATCCAAATAAGTTGGTCGGTTTTGGGGCAAAACCAAAATATTCATCCCGATTTTCAGGGTGGACTCAGGATATTTATGTGGAATTTGGAAGCAAGCCCATACTTTTCATGTTTGTTTCAGAAGCAAATCCAAATCCAACCAGGTGACGACCCCTGAAAGCATGTATTTGGGTCGTCACGCCAGTGGTAAGAGATATTTGAAGCCGATGAGAGACATGGATGATTCATTAGAGTTTCTCAAAGAGATGATCCTTCAAAAATAAAGATCTGCTAGAAAGTACCTAGAAATGCTTCAGCACGAGTAATGTAATGGAATGAATGCAAGGGATGCTGTACTTACGTGATTTTTAGAGCCTATATGAGTTTCTGTTCTTTTCTTTTTTTTTTGAATGAAAAGACTTTAATAAAATATTAATAAAAATGGAACATAGAGTTCACAATTACATTTTGCATAATCAGATCAGGTATAGAGTGCCACTAAACCTTTATATCTTTAATAGACTTAGCATGCCTAGCTAACTTGTGAGCTACGGCATTGTAACCCCTTCCTACATGAGTAATTTCATAACTATTGAAGTGCTTCAAAAGCTCGTTGATTTTATTGAACAAGTGGCCTTGTCTTGATAAATTAGGAGCAGAGAAATTGATGGCATTTATCATCCTTAAAGAGTTGCCTTCAAGGATAATATCACTCACTCCTATATTATGAATCATTTGAACTCCACGCAATGCCACTACCGCCTCAATATCATCTCCCTCCATTGCCCATGGTTTTACTTTGCTCATAGCCAAAACAACATTCCCTTTCTCAGTAAGAAGATTTGCTCTGACTCTTGCCTTTTGCATATCTTCAAATAAGGCTCCATCAACGTTAAAGCTACACACACCCGGTGGGGGAGGCTGCCAATATAAAGCTTTTTCTTTTTGTAGACTTTTTGTCGACATCCAAACTTTTATATAGTCTTGAACCAAAGTAAATGCTTCATTTGCAACCTTTTTTTGGCTCTGTAAGCTTTTCATTATAGATGAAAGAATTCCTTCGATTTCAAATACCCCACGCCGCAATTCAAAATAGCTTCATCTCAACCTTCAGAATTTTGTCACCCATCTCCCAAGCGAATACTCCAATGTTATTCAGCGTATTGGCAAAGAGGTCACCCATGGACGAGTATTCTCTCCATATTCGTTGTGAAAGAAAGCATAAGAACAGTGCATGCGTACAGTCCATAATCTCCCCTTTACACAATTCACATGTACCATCATTTATAATTCTTTTTCCATGAGATTTTAATATTTCCTTATAAGCTCTCTTGGCAAAGGTTTTAATTTGTTACAGACTAGACTTATTCCACAATATATCAGCCAAAATTTCCTACGTGCTTCTAAGTGTGAACTTTCTCCCCCACCTTGGAAAATTTTGACCCTTAGTGTCAATGGGTAAGCGCTCTTAACATTGAACTCACCAAATTTGTATTCAACCCATATGATCTCATCATTTGGAAGTAAAGAACTCAGAGCAATCTTTAGAATTGAATCTGCCTCATGTGAGAAAAAAAATAGAGTGGATTTTGTTAACGTTCCACCATCTTGTATCATTGTCTATCAGTCCTTATACAGTAGCTTCTTCAATCGGAATTCTTCTTTCCACAAGAGTTTCTATTCTTGTGAATGTACAACTGGGTCTTTAGGGAGGACTTTGTCTTATAACCCAGCACATATGCACAAGGAAATGATCCCTAGGTAGGCACATCTTCACAAAAGTAATATAATAGAACACTCACCTATGGCAAAAAAAAATAGACAACCTTTTGAAGGAGGATGGTTGTTGACTGCTTCTTACAATTATAGTAAGTTGTTTACTACTTTATTTCCACAACAATTACTTGTTTATACCCTTACAAATTGCCCATCAATCAAGACAGCTATGGCTTTCTTCTTATTTGTTTCGGTTTGGAGTCCTTTTTTTTTTATTTGCTAATTCTGTTTGGATCTGGTTTCAGTAAAGAAATTAAGAGCATGATTTTCCCTTCCTACCCTAGTACAACTGTACGAGTTCTTGATCATATTGAGACTTGGTTTAAAATTTGGAGTTCATGTTTTCTCATTTATCATTTACTTGCATGATAGTCCCTTCTTGCCTTTAGTTTTGTTTCTTTATAGCATAATACAATTTCGAAATTCCTAAACATAAATAAGGCTAAGAGCATGTTTGGTTAGCAGCATTTCTAATAAGGAATTGGGCTTATTGGGAAATTTTGACATGCCTTCAGCTTTTGTCACTTGAGCATTCCAACTACTCTTTGATGCAAAAATATATATTAAATTCCTGAAGTTCAGCCCACATGAAAAGCCACTTTTAGCCCTATAAATTTTCTGAATTCTAACATTGCAAATGCTAGGGTAGGTTGAACATTTGGAATTCTACTTTAGGGGCAACATATGGAATTCTCAGAATCTCACAGACATAATTTTTTACAGTTCTTACAACAAACAAGCCCTAAGTTTATTTGATTGGGAGCGCTACACAACACCCGTGCATTTTTTAGAAGAAAATGCCTCTCTTGATTGGGCCCATTGAGATGCACGTTCATAACGAAACCATTAGATGAAATATCCATATGAAGCCTACCTATATGCAAAATATTGAGTCCATAAGATCATCGTAATATTTTTATCTATTGCATTAAAATTTAATAGTTTAGAAGCATCATTTATTATGATTTCAATGAAATGGTGAGGAAAAGTTAGATAAGTATCAACTTTAGACTTGTGGCTATACATGAGAGAGGTAATGTATATGAAAAAACTAGATTGACCCAAAGTGGCCCCCATGACAAACAAAACAAGAGGCGAAAAGAGGCATGTTGTTAAAGTGAGACGTGTATATTTATACACACGCATACACTCAATCTATTTGATATCTCATAGCTAGATGAAGGGTGCCTCATGGAATAAGGGTAAAAGCGTAACTTTGCCTGCTTTGGTCTGATAGCAACTACTCTTGAGAGATTTTTTTATTGTCAACCGTGGACAAAATTTTAACTTTAAGGGCATTTGTATGGTCAAAATCCTATAGTAAAATTTAAAAAAAAAGTAAAAGCAAACTTGTATTTAAAAAAAAGATGTCAAATTGTCTTATACTACATGCCTATTCAAAAAAGTTAACATTTTACTTTCAAACAAAGAGGCAAAATAACTTAAAGCTTGTTGCATGAGACAGTTATATGAGCTTTACCAAGCAGTTTAAAGCACTCAAGCACTAGGTCGTATTATTTGATATGCGAAAGGTTTTAGCAATGGTCAATTAGCTAAAATTTACATATGCATACATGTGTTGAACAGATTACAACATTTGTTTTCAAACACCTTTGTATTATTTCACGTAAGAATCATTCTACCATGTTTTGTTTTAATTAGATGCACAAATATACAAGAGGATTTTCTCTGAAAAATTCTCTTAGAGTATTAGTAGAACAAAAAGGATCCCGGAGATTCTTATGGCCCGCAGTAGCCCCCTGAGCCCTTTTTGGTTTTTTTTATTTAATATTATTCATAAACCGCAATATTTATATTCAAGCGAACCCTTTTCTCATTCCTTCTTCCTCATCTCTTCTTCCCCTTCCACTTCCCCATGTTTCATTGGGTTTTTTTTGGGACGACGAAGGAAAAACCAAGAAGCAAAAAGGGAGAAGACAAAGAGAAAATTGAAACAAAAGAAAAAGAGAGGACAAGTAAGAGGAGGAAGGAGGAAGAAAAGAGAAGAAAAAGAAAAAAGGAAGAAAAGAAATGCTAGGAGAAGAAAGAGGATGAAAGTGATTTAATGAAAGGTTAGAAGAAGAACAGAAAATTAAAAAAAACAGTAAAGTAGAATAGATAGGGAAACAAAAAACAAAGAGAATCAAGAAAAAGAACAAATAAGAAGAATTTCAAGAAGAAGAACTCATCTTTTTCTATGATGAGCATAGTTATCGCTGCTCATCAACAATATCTAAAAAAAAATCATAATTCTGCTTTGGGTATATTACACTCGAGTATATCTATGCTCAAGCGTAATATATCCAAAGCCAGCTTCTTGTTCTACATTTTCTTCTTGTTGCAGCCTTTTCTTTTAATTCGCTTTCTTTTCTATTTCCTCATGTTCTAGTTCCTTTTTTATTTTTTTTCTCTCCTTCTTCCATACCTTTCATTAAACAACTCATTATCTGTCCCCTCCTACCATTTCTTCTTCTTCCTTGTTTTTCTTCTTCTTCGTTTCTTTTATTTTCTTCTTCCTTTCTCCTCTTCCTTGTCTTGTCTTTTTCTTTTGTTTCCATTTTCTCTTTCTATTTTTCGTTTTCTTGGTTTCCCCTCCTCACCCCAAACGAAACCCAAACAGACCATGAGGAAGAAGAAAGAAAGGAAGGAATGAGGAAGACGAAGAAAGAATAGAGAAAGGGTTCGCTTAAGTATAAATATCGCTGCTCATGAATAATGTCGGGAAAAAAAAAAACAGAATGGGCTAAAGGGACCACACCAGGTCATAAAATCTCCGAGGTCCTTTCTATTCTACAAAGATTTTAAGGAGATTTTTCCCGAAAAAACCTCAATCTACAAAAATAAGAAATTAATGTAAAGGGAGGGGAGCACTGCTTCTTACCACTATGGTAAGGAGATTGGTTCTTACTGGGGAGGTTAGGGGTTCAACCCCCACCTCCTCCTATCTTCCCGCTTGTGTGTATATGTGGGCTTCTTTCCCACTTAGGTGGGCCTTCTTCCTAGGTGGGCTCTCTAAAAAATTGGGTCAAGCCTCCTTGGATGAGGTAAAAAAAAAAAAAAAACAAAACCCTGTAAAGACACAGTTTTTTTTCCTTTTTTTTTAACAGTGTAGTGGGCTCTAAGACCCCAAAACTTTTTTATTATTTTATAAAAATAAGATAGTGTGTCTCAAACACAGTGAATGTTGCTGATCACAAATTAGAGGCCCATAAATAAATGGCATTTTTTAGTGTTCTCTATTTTGATTGGAAAGGTTGTAGGCTGGGGATTGAAATTGGCGTCACCCAACCCAGCCGGGTCAGGATGGGTATTGGGTCAACCTAAACCCAATGATACATGGGTGTAGCCCAAAACTTGTTAATTATTTTTTTCGAAGAAGATAGTGTGTCTCAAACACGGTTAGTGTTGCTGATCGCAAATTAGAGGCCCATAGATAGATGGCATTTTATACTGCTCTCTAATTTGATTCTTAAGGTTGTAGGCTGGGGATTGAAATGGGTCTGACTCAGGCGGCTTAGATGGCATTGGCTCAACCTGAATCTAATGAAACATGGATGTGGGTACATTCAAATTCAAGTCCGGCCCCAATTATATTTTCCACCTGTCAGACGAAAGGTTGAGTTTGGGTGAAATGCCCAAATTTTTATTTAATGTTCTTTTCAAACGGTACAAAATTTAGAAAATACCCATGCTACATATGTTATACTCTAAATATATTAGAAGAATATTAGTATGCATCTTTTCCTCACTATAGGGTGAGAGATTTTTACATGGCTTTTTCTATTTGTACTTGAGCATTTTCCTTTTTAATATAACTTTTTTCTTTTGCATATTTATATATTCAAATATAGAAGTGTTCCTCATCCAATGGTGAGGAATGGATGTATAATAATATTCTCCACAATCATTTATTATACTATATAATATATATATGAGGAATTCTCAAAAACTCCTCATTTAAAAAAGAGCCACTTTTGACATGCCCAATGAAAATTTGTCACCTCAAAAGTGCAAAGCAAAATTATAGGGATAGTTAATATTAAGAAGATTAGATGACATGCAGTAAAATCTCATAGGCTAAACAAGGAGTAGGTTTTTTTTTTATGAAAAACACTAGTTTTCTAGTGTGACTATATCTATGTTTGTATATAAGTTGAGTACCTAGGTCAAACTTAGATAAGCCCTATCTAGCCTGAATCCCTGTGCGGTCTTCAAAACTTAAATCATAATAAGAACAACCTCTTACTCGAGTGGTAAGAAGGGAAACCTTAATTAGCAGCCAACATAATATATTTGAAAGATATGTTAAATTTTTTTGATAGTTTTTTAAAAGAAAGAGCGTAAAAACATATGTTTAGGAATTAAAGAGTTGAACATTTTTATTAAATGTGAATAAAATAATAAAATATAATAAAATTGTGAGAGATTAATATACTTATGGTTGAATAGTATTGTCACCTTAATATAATGGTATCACACATACCTAGTGATTGATCCCTTAATCTTGCAATTTTAAGTGTTACTCCTGATCAGACCAACTTAGCAAACAAATGAAACCGCAGGTTGTGATAGTGGAGCATGGATGCATTTTATGTTTTAAACAAGCATATATCGCATATTCGATGCTTTAAAAAAGTTTAAATGATTTATGCCCTAGGAAGGAAGGCATGCATTAAGGATACCACATACCTTCCTGCCATTCGGATGGAAATATTGGATTGCTGAGATCATTTAATTAGACCGCAAGTTGCAAGGAGTGGCTCGGACAGCCATTTGCCACTCAGATGTGGACTGGACCATGCCATGCTCTAAGAAATTGGTGCTTCCAACACTTCATACTGATTCAGTTAGTCCAAGGTGTCGGTTGCTTTCTGATGAGAAATTTTGACATGGATCATCAATCATGACTCAGACGCTAAATGGTGCATCTACCAACACCCGGAAAATGGTCATTCTGTGGATGTTTTTGCTGCAACTAAAATTCGGACTGTGACTCGACTCCAAATGGATTTGTTCATAGCTAATTCTTTTTTTTTTTTTTTAGGATTTTATCGAAAAAAATCTTTTAGTTTGCCACTAAAAGAAATTAGTCTCAGGTTACCCCCACCTTTAAAATCCTCAAAATCATTTTTTTATTCTTTTTCTTCCTCTGCTCGACGACCATTCTGCTCCCCTTTTTTCCCGGCTGTGGTCCCATCCTATTTTGAGTGGAAAATGTTGGAAAAATGAGTTTTAACTTTGGTTTTTGGGCAACTTTGAATCATAACAAGTATAAGTTCCACACATCTTTTGAGGAGAGTTCAAGTGCTAACATGTTTTTTTTTTTTTTTTCTAAGAGGAGATTAAATCCAAACCATTGTTAATTAAAAACTATTAAAACATGAATGAGAAATTGATTTCCATGAGGCAGGTCGGGTCAGGTTGGGTTAGGTTGGGTCAAAGCCCATAACCCAATATGGGTCGGATCTTGGGCCCACCCTGTAAGCTATCCAAAGGAGATGTCTTTTTATCAAAAGACACAATATCCCTCTGAAATGGATATATCTTTTTTCTTTGCATTCTTTTGAAATGGATGTATTTTTCCTCTTCATATTTCCTCTACAATAGATATATTTTTTTGTCTTCGCATCTTCTTACCATTTCTTTTTAAACGGTTGACGTAATCACACTAGGGCTCTAAGTCTTCCTTCACATAAAATCAATCCCTTTCGACGTACAGTTGGTCCCCCTCACTTTTTTGGTGTCTTCTTCCACGTGGTGGTGTCCCACAAAGTCATTGTCTCAATACAGTGCCAGACACCTTCACATTTTAGATCCCTTGAGAGGACGTTCCGTCAGGTTTGAACGGTCCAAGTCAACACAGCAGGTTTACACATGGTGTGCTCCACTGGATATTTCCACGAAACAGTGAACAAAGGGGCTTAACTACCAGTAGTTGCCAGACCGGATCCTCTGATGCGCCACCCATGGTGACCAGGTCTCCCCACGTCACCAATGCAGGCCGCCATGCACGGCAAATAGTGCGGGCAAGCTGACCGATGGTGATACGATCGGTCTCCCCACTGTCACCATTTGGCTTTTCCTCATCTAATATAGTTGCATGGCAAGATTGGAGCCACTATAATATCGTTGCACGGCAAGATAGCAGCCAGTAATAAGCATCAATCCACTGCTGCTGTGTCGTGGTTTGCTATTGCAAGAACTCTGTAAATCAGGTGTTGTAACAGCCACAAATCAGCAACACGAACAGAGAATAATCTTGATCTTTTGCGCCCCAATTCACACCAGAAACACGTAAGATCTGTGGATGTATTCCACAATCAGCCATGCCAGTAACTCTCTAGATGTCGCTTATGAAATTATTACTTAACAAAAACATACAAATGACAAAATTAAAAAAAAAATGGAATGACAGCTAAATAAATTCATGTGAAACCAATATTCTTCGGGTGTCCAACTTATCTTGGCCTCCAACATGCCGGAAGATGGGCCTTTTGTGGGACGCTACGCTTGCATCATAGATTCATACGAACCTTTCTAATTATATGAATGATGATTATAATGAGAGAGACCACAACTGAGAAGAAAGGAGGAGCATAATTGTCTCTAGGCAGAGGAGGAAAAAGAGAAGAAGACAGAAAAAGAGGGTTTCAAGGGTGTCATGATTTTTGTAATTCGCTAATTCATGGGTTAGACAAAACTTTAAGTCTATTAAATTGTATTTTACAACTTATTTTAGATGGACCGTGGTTCGTATCACTATAAGAATTGAACACGAAGAATAAAAAATATTAAGCACGCGTTCAAGCAGGATAATCACAGAAGCTCATGCGCTCAAGCTAAATACTTAAGAGCTCAAGTGAGCCTAATAGGAATTGCGTTGAATAAAAATAACTGCAAATTTATTTTACGTGCTCGAGCGCACGGCTAAATTTGTGGGAAATTTTCCTCTAAACATGGTTACTGTGAGTAGACCACTCATGATCCACCACATCACCTCACCTGCCCCATCCAAAGCAAGGCTGCCCTTTGGTGACTTGGTAAACCGTGAGTAGTCCACCATTAGTCACCATGGGGCAAACACTCTAGGTCTCAATTCACTAAGTTAATCGGCAATGTTGTAGGTATCAATCTTCTGGCTCTCTTCTCACATGTATGAGTTATCCTTAAGGTCTATTCACTTATGGACTCTCCTTCTTCCTCTTTTCACTCATTCGGAGTCTCTTGGGTGCCAGCCCCTAAGGAGAGATCCCAAAAATATAAAATGGAGACAAATAGTCAGTTGGATGCGGGAGCTTCTACATCGCCCAACTTTCCCTGACGAAGGGCACCTATTTGTTGCTATAGAAAAGTGGTTCCAACCTGAGGGGGGTTTTTTTTTTTTTTCTTTTCAGATTCAAAGGAATAGATAGTATTTTCTGTTTTAAGTGTCGATACAACGCTGGAGAAAAGTGCTAAATTCAAAGAATAAAAGACTGTTCTATGCTATCCAAAAATCATGGGCATTGCACAAAAGTGTCAATGTCAAGCATTTGGTAATAGATTATTTTTATTGTTAGGCTGGTAGGAATTTGTGCAATCAAGTCAAGATTCAGCCAGTCTCAAGCTTTGAGAGTCCTCCCCCAATCCATTTAGGTCTGTTTGTTAGTGGGTTGGAGTAGATTAGAATAGAGTAAACCTCAAACCAAGAGAAAATAAAATATAAAGGGGTTGCGATGGCTGTTTTTTTTAATTGCTTGATAAAGAATTTATTTGATTTTTTGAATAAAAAGTATATGGTTTTTTGTAATTTAGTAGTTACATTTTGAGCTTCTTTTTTACAAAAAACAAAAGAAGGGAGGAAACTGAAATTTTTGTTATTTTGAGGTAAACCACACATCTTTTCATAAAATATTACTTTACTTTACACCACAATGATTAGACGATTAGTTATGGAGAGAATGAGGACTATTGGGTCTCCATTCATAGGGGCAGACACCTTCACACTCTTCTCACCACATGGTGTGTCATAAGTGTCTGCAGCCATACATGTACCTTCTACAGAATAGTTTTAATTTGCTCGTCAACATTAGGTAACCACAAGTCAAACACCAATGGTGTAGAGGCTGGGTTGAAGAGGATATCATAGGTCATTAAAGAATTAAGGTGGCATGAGCATGAGGGCCAATTTTAAGCTTGGCAAACAAAAGCTCATTATTGGATTGAATCTATAAAAAATATCTAGAGTTAAAAACGCTATTATAGTTATGGCAGCTAAAATCAAGGGTTATGATACTCTGATGAGGCTGATTTTTGGACTCCACTTAGGAAAAGAATCTCTCAAATCCAATTGCAAAAGCCCCCTTCAAATATCACAAAAAAATTGAAGTCCTTGAACATGAAAAATCATCTTCAATGCTTTACTAGGAGTGAATTAGAGTTACACAGAGAGAGCGATGCAGAGTGGGGGAGGAGAGAAAGGTACTGAGAGTGCTTCCAAGGAAGAAGTGGCAATGTAATAAATTTTGGGCATGACTTAATAAACTAGATGTGTTTAGGGTTAGGCCTTCTTTTTTTTAATAAAAAAAATGATAAGTAGATTTTGATGTATTTGATTTTTGTTAATAGGAGATATTATTCGTGGAGCACAAAGAGGAAGATATTAAACTTCTAGATGGACAGCTTGTTGAGGGGTCCAACTGGGCCCACTTTCAGAGGTGTTTCGAACCTCTTTTTCTAGTGGGGTCTCCCTGTGTATAAAATATCCATTTAAGCATCCAAACCACTTCATACATGGCTAACAAATTTTACCCCTTAAAAAATTAGGGGGTAGAACCAAGGTACTGTCCATTCCATTTACATGGATGTAAAAACTTATAGGACCGATGTAATTATGGGGTGTGTGTTTCTCCCATCGCGTGGGTCCCAGTTATGAGGTGTGCACAAGATAATATCTCTAAAGTGCGAAATATATATCTATCATCACTGTTGAACTAATAGTTTTGTTGAGGATCTAAATTAGATACTTGTTTTTAGTTTTATCATGGATGGGTGAATGGATTTGGATTAATTATTTTTAGTATTTTTATTTTTTAATCAGATTTGGATGAATTATTGGTACTCACTTTCTGTCAGTGGGCTGACTGTTTATTTTCTTTTTTTTTTTTTATGGAGAAGATGTTGGCATAGAGGAAAAGAGTGGAAGTCTCAAGGATGCTCCAGGAATGCAGGTTTGCATGCTTGCAAATTAAAGGAAACTTTGTTTACTTAATTTTCTTTTGTTGCAAAAACTTGGAATTTTAATTGAATTATTGCCATTACTGCTGCTGCTACTTAGGACAGTCGTTGGATCCATAGAAACCAGAGAAAGAAACCAAGCGACGAAAAGTAGCACAGTACAAATTTGAACCTTAAGACAGTTTTCTTCACCTTCATTTTATCTACTTTTCTCCACATCTTGGACGCTAAGAGAAGTAGGGAGGAATTTTTTTTTTTTTTATCTAGTCAAGTACATTTTCTCATGTTTGAATCTACTTTTAGAGGGAGAAGTATTTCTCCTCGCACAGCTGACTATCGCAAAAGTTGGAGAAAAGACTTTCACCTCAACAGATTATTGGGAAAACAACCTTTTTAGCTGGTAAAATTAAATACTTATTAACAACGTAACTATTTATCATTAATTTTTTTATTTATAAAATGTATTGAAGTAGTTTGCTCCCACTTAGTTCTCCATTCAATTCGAAGTTCAAACATAGTGCAGAATCACCAAGTGAGAAAAGGGGTGATTCTAAAGAATTAGGGGATTCTCCTGAATCCTGATTTTGCACCCTTTTAAGTTTCTCCAGATTTTCTTGCTTGCTTCGTGAGGATTCTCCACTTGGCATTTTTTATACATCCAAATGAATCCTTGAGGTGGCAAATAGTCAAGCAGTAGGGACATCCACTCACTCCCATAGGGGGCAAAAAAAAAAAAAAAAAAAAAAACAAGCAGGGGGTTCCACCCCACGTCTAGTTCTGCCCCTGGGTCAGGTGTAGGAAATCGTGTGGCCCGCATGCCACGGGTCCCACGTCAGATCAAGCAGGACAGATGCCAACAGAGATGTAATCCCACTTTAGTGTAAGACTTGATCTGGGCCCTATAATAAGACTCCCAATAGGATCAGTGGATGTAGGCTTCTGGTGGAAGATGTCTCTAGTAAGTGTAACTCTTCGGGACTTGTCTATATAAGGATAAGGGAGCCCTAGGGTTTGGGACAATCA
Source organism: Sextonia rubra (assembly GCA_037013555.1). NCBI lineage: Eukaryota > Viridiplantae > Streptophyta > Magnoliopsida > Laurales > Lauraceae > Sextonia > Sextonia rubra. The sequence continues at coordinate 51,773,872 of JASUAD010000001.1, forward strand.
TTATTCTCTCTATTCCCATAGGAAAGATAAGAGGCGAAGAGATCCACGGAGCTTCCCATCACCGGAACGCACATAGATCTCCGGCCACGTGACGGAGTCTCCTCATCCGGATCCATCAATTGGTATCAGAGACCGGCGTAGTGCATTCTACTAGTTCAGATTTTGCAAAAGCATCGTGGATTAGAGTAGATCTGGATTTCTTCAGATCTGTGAGTCTTCGTTTTATTTTCGTCTCTGCAACGTGCTGGAGGAGGAAGAAGTAGACTACTTCCAACGCCCTTTTAAGTTGTGCACGCAAATCGAAAATCACAGGAGGTGGTCTTGTGTTGGCGTTTTGGATACTGACGTTGGATTTTTTTTTAAAGCAAAGAGAAGACAAATCTCAAGCCAAGCATTATTACTTTTTGTCCTCTTGTGTGATATAAAATACATAAAGACAAAAGGAGGAGAAAGGCAAGCCTAGTATCTGATTACTCCTGATCAAGCCCAGCGAGAACGAGAGCAACGCATCGGTGACGTCGGCATCAATTCTCTGAAGCCAAGCGTCGTTATTCTTGCTTCGGCGAGAGTGCAAGCCGATTTATCAATTATCTGTTAGGCAGATCAGTGACGCTAACGCAGAGATCGTACGGCTGATACAGGCAAGGGCGCGGATCACCGTCAAATCTTCCAATTGTGATATCTTGGCCATCCGAAGTCAGGTCGACGATCCGTTTGCGCCTACGGAATCCTTGCGAATGGATCTACGCATTAGCATCAAAGGGAAGACGATCCAGTGATTCAGATAAAAGGGTGGTATTTTCCCCTCATACGGTCAGTGGTATTTAACCCATCCTTCAATTAAAAACAAATATAAATCATGTCTTCCAAATCAGCCCTGCATGATCTTGCAAAGGCTGATATTTTTAACGGCAAGAACTTAGCCTTGTGGAAGCGTTGGATGGAAGCGTTGCTGCATTTTGACGAATTAACTTATGTGATTGAATCCGATTCAGTCCCTAAGCCCGCTGATGATGCCTCTAAGGAGGACCATGAATTACATGAGCAATGGGTCTTTGATAACAAATCAGCAAGGCATTTATTGATCGGATTCATATCCAGTGAGTTGGTGAAACAATTTGAGCACTTCAACACAGCAAAAGAAATCTGGGACTATGCCATGGACAAGTATGATGAAACCTCCAAATCTCATCTAATGGAGGCATTTAGCGCATATGTCAATTATAAGATGCCAGAGGGGTCATCTTTAAGGGATCACATTGATAAAATGTCGGTCTGACATAGTAACCTTGCAGCCTTGGGAAAATAAATGGACGAAGATTTTCAGATCATGTACTTGCTGATGAGTATTCCACCTTCGTGGGAGAATGCATCTCAAACCCTTAGCCTTCAAAAGGGTGTAACCCTTAGTGAGGTTGAAGCAAAATTACTTGCTGAAGGACAAAGGCAGGCTGCCCGTGGTATAACACCTACAAATTCTGCTATGGATGCTAAAACTAAGAGTTATAGCGGTGCGTTAACCGCCAATGTGAAAAACAAAAAGAAATTTCAAGGCAATCCAAAACGGAAAGGGCCTAAAAATGGTGTTTGCTTTAATTGTAGGAAGCCTGGACACTTTAGTTCTCAATGCAGAAAGAAAAAGGGTGAGAATAGCCAGTAAGGTAAAGTGACCAAAGAACACAGAGATTATGTTGAGATGGTCACTGAGTCCATGATGGTGGACACCAATGACAAGAATTGGTGGATTGACTCTGGAGCCACCAGACACATATCAAGGACCAAAGCTGTATTTATCAAATTCAAAGAGATGAAACCCGGAGAACAAAGTATATACATGGGGAATGAAACATTCTGTGATGTGTTGGGGATAAGGAAAGTCAAAATTCCTTTACCAACCGGCAAATCCCTTTATCTCTCCGATGTCTTCTTTGCTCCCGCAATGAGGAGGAGCATCATCTCTGTGAGCCAGTTAGCAATGAATGGATTTGAAATTAGATTCAAAGATAATGGGGTTACTATTGGAATGCGCGGTAAAGTTTTAGTCAATGGTTTTCTTTCTGAAAATTTATATTTGCTGGATATTCTTCATAATGAAATAAAGTCCACTTCTGATTATTCTGTGTGTGTGAATGTATGCATGAATGGTTTGGCAATGTTATGGCATTTGAGATTGGGTCACAAAACAAAATCAGTAGAATGGTTAAAGATGGGCTTTTACCAAACCTAGGTAAAATTGAGTATCCTATATGTGAACCATGCATAAGTGGAAAAATGGTCAAGAAACCATTTCCGAAAGGAACTCGAAATTCTGAAATATTGACCATAATTCATTCAGACATATGTGGACCATTGAATGTACACAATAGAATCGGAGAGGACTATTTCATTACATTCATTGATGATTACAGCAGATATGGATATGTGTATCTCATTAACTATAAACATGAGGCATTAAAAATGTTCGAAACATATGCTGCTAAGGTCCAAAATCAAAAGGGCAAGAAAATCAAGAGGATTAGGTCTGATAGAGGGGGTGAATACACTTCCGAACTGTTTAAAGAATATTGTGCACGTGAGGGAATCATTCATGAATATTCAATCCCATATACCCCACAGCAAAATGGCATGGCCGAGAGGAGGAATAGGACCTTAATGGATATGGTAAGGTCAGTGATCAGCCATGCAAGTCTTCCGCTGTATTTGTGGGGAGAAGCATTAAATACTACACAATATATTTTAAACAGAGTACCCTCTAAGAGTGTGCCCAAGACCCCATATGAGTTATGGACTGGTAACAAACCAAAATTAGAATATGTGAGAGTTTGGGGCTGCCCTGTACACGTCCTGCTATCACCAAAGGAAAGGTATAAACTGCAAGCAAAAACGAAGAAAAATTGTTCTTTCGTTGGCTACCCATTACATTCTAAAGGATATCGTGTGTATGATTACGATAATAGGATAATCATGGAATGCCGAGATGTGTTTTTCCTTGAGGATCCGACGGTCAATCCTAGAGTAAGACCACAGAGTGTGGAATTATATGGAATCTCTATGGGCAAGGGGGTTCAAGCAAATGGGGGTTCCGACGAAGAGGACGTTGGACCTAAAATTCCTGGCCAGGGCCCACTTGAGGTGATTGAACAACCCGATGAGCCAGTTAGTAGACCGATTCGGGCGAGGAAACAACCGGTATATCTAGATGATTATTGCAGTTTATTGGAAACCGTGCAAGATTTGGATCCAACCTCCTACTCTCAAACGGTCAAAGAGCATGATGCGCAGTGTTGGCTAGAGGCTATGAGAGAGGAGATGGAATCAATTAAGAAGAACCAAGTATGGCAATTGATAGATCTACCTAAAGATCTGAAAGCCATTGGATATAAATGGGTTCTTAGAAAGAAATTTAAAAAGGATGGATCCTTGGATAAATATAAAGCACGCTTAGTAGTTAAGGGATTCACACATGTGGAAGGAATAGATTATGAGGAGACATTTTCTCCAGTTGTAAAATTCTAATCCATACGAACCTTAGTAGCATTGGTAGCATGTCATGACCTTGAATTGCACCAGATGGATGTAAAAACAGCATTCTTGAATGGCGAATTAAAAGAAGAAATTTATATGAAACAACCCGAGGGTTTTGTGATGCAAGGTCATGAGGACAAAGTGTACAAACTTAATAGGGCATTATATGGATTAAAACAGGCCTTAAGACAATGGTATAGAAAATTTCATCAGACCATATGTGAAATAGGATTTGTTCCCAATAGTGCAGACACATGTTTCTATATTAAACGCAGTGGGAGTAGTTATTTATATTTGTCATTATATGTGGATGACATTTTGATCGCTAGTAATAAATTGGAAGCCATAAATGAAATCAAACAATGGTTAAAGCCAAGATTCGAGATGAAAGACATGGGTGAGGCAGAGTATGTCCTTGGCATTGAAATAACCCGTGATCGTCCAAATAGGATATTGACTTTATCACAAAGATCCTATTTGGAAGCTGTGTTGAAAAGGTTTGATATGGCTAACTGTAAACCAATTGATACTCCCATCTGCAGGAGCACAAAATTGTCAAGCGATCAAGGACCCACAAATGAGCAGGATAGGGAAATGATGAGATCAAAACCTTATGCTCAAATTGTGGGCAGCATCATGTATGCGATGCTGTGTACGAGACCAGATCTTGCATTCGCCGTGGGTCTCGTAAGCAGATTCCTAAGTAACCCAGGATTACCGCATTGGTATGCAGTTAAGAGGATTCTGCGGTACATCAAAGGAACATTGAATCTTTGCCTATGTTATCAAGGTGAAGTCCTGGAACTGTGCAGCTACTCAAATACTGATTGGGCCGGTGATTTAGACCAGAGAAAGTCAACAACCGGCTATGTGTTTACCCTCGGAGGAGGTGCAATTTCTTGGGGTAGTAAGAAACAGACCTCCACGGCTATGTCAACAGCCAAAGCAGAGTATATAGCTTGCAGTACAGCAGTCCAGGAGGCTCTTTAGTTAAAATACTTCCTGTGTGATTTGGAGGTAATAAATGAGAAGGAGCCTGTCCCAATGAGCATAGACAGTACGTCAGCCATTTCTATAGTGAATGAGCAAAGGATTAACAGCCGATCAAAACATGTTGAAATAAAATATCACTTTGTTAGAGAGAAGGCTGAAAAGAATGATATAGAAATTTTTTATGTGCCTTCAGAAGAATTGATGGCTGATGCTCTCACCAAGGCTTTGCCTGCAGAGGTTTTTGCAAGGCATGTGATGCGTATGGGACTAAGAAATATTTGATGTACATGGCATTCGTGCCAAGTGGGAGATTGTAGGAAATCGTGTGGCCCGCATGCCACGGGTCCCACGTCAGATCAAGCAGGGCAGATGCCAATAGAGATGCAATCCCACTTTAGTGTAAGACTTGATCTGGGCCCCATAATAAGACTCCCAATAGGATCAGTGGATGTGGGCTTCTGATGAAAGATGTCTCTAGTAAGTGTGACTCTTCGAGACTTGTCTATATAAGGATAAGGGAGCTCTAGGGTTTGGGACGATCATTATTCTCTCCATTCCCGTAGGAAAGATAAGAGGAGAAGAGATCCACGAAGCTTCCCATCACCGGAACGCACATAGATCTCTGGCCACGTGACGGAATCTCCTCATCCGGATCCATCATCAGGCCCTGCTCAACCCACTGGAAGTTAATTGTGATCACAACAATAATTTGCTTTTACACTTTACGATTTTGTTCACTTCATAAAAATTCAACTTCTGCGGGTACTTTCTAATTATTATTTGTATGTTTATTAACTCATCTTCATTATTTTTATTGTTTTTCTTTTGAATGGTAACTCACCTTCATTATTGGCACTAAGCTATTGAAACACTGGGATATTATATAAGCGATGAAGATACGGAATATTCCGGCTTTTCAAGTGGGACTGAGTAGTTACCCTTATTCTGTTCCAACTTAAAATAGAACTCTACACTACTGGCCAGAATATTTCTAGAAAGGAACCACTGTTATATGATTTCAGGGTTATGAATGGCATGTCCCTAGTTATATCCTCTTATGATTTCTTCCTGTAATGTTGCCCAATGTCCATTAGAGTTTTGGGGGTTCTGTTTTACAGGCCTCTAGGCTCTTCTAAAGATGGGATTATGACTCCTAGAACTATTGCAAGGGTTTTTCATGAAGATAGGCATGGTGAAATCTCACTTGAAAATTAAGGTAGATTAGAAAGGAAATATTGGCTCTGTGCCTACCAGTACCATCAATTAAATACTAGGGCTTTCCTATGACAGATAGCTATTGCAATTAATTATTTTTTCAATTTTAATATATATATATATATATGAAACTGATTGTTTGAGTTAATCAGCTTAAAACATGTATACACATGCAATGAAGTGTGCCTATTTCTGTTTTAAATATTAGATTGGTAACATTCAAGTTAACTTTTAAAATATGAGTACCACCCACTAGTGAGATGATCTCTTGATATTTCATCTTTCAACAGTATGGTAATTTAGACCTTGTACATTTGTCTCCTTTTTTCTATTGGTTAACATGACTCAAATCTGTAACCTTGTACATATTTTAATGGAATTCTGGTTGTTACGATGATTGATTGATTGATTGAGAGAGAGAGAGAGAGAGAGAGATGTACTGTTGGCCTTCATATGTCAGTTACTTCTTGTGATTTATCTATTTAGAAGTTACAAGTTTCTCTTTTCTTGTGGTTTTTTTCTTTTAATGTCCTATGCAATAATTTTTGAAAAAGAAAACATCTACAATTGAATTATGTTGCATTGGTGTCTTTCCACGTCTTGTCTTAATTTTGGTTCTCTGGCCGGATGCTGCAAATGTACTTGCATCTGTAACCGAAATTTCTAAGATCCAGCAAATTGTTGTGCAGGAAATGGTGTTACAGAAGTATAGGTATCACATTGGGAGTGTTTCTTCTTAGGGAGAATCACTGGGAAAACCATCCAGGCTTGTGTTCAGGGACAAACCAGCTGGTAGAACGAAAGTGGAGTCTGCAACAAAATGGCTTGCTTGCTATTGGGAAAGCTATTTGTTAAGCAATGTGCACACCTATATGTTTACATATCCCATTAGGATATGCCCACTTAACTTTTTTCATGAATTTAATCTTGGATAAATGTAATAATTACAAGTATTTATGGAGACAATTCAAATCTTGAATTGTAAAACATGAATGACAAATACTCCTTATTTGACCATATTTTTTCATAGATAAATTCAACATAGTTCATTTATTGGTTGCGTTTCAGGGGAAGTTCCCACTACTGAAGTGACTTTTTCATACCTAATGCAGGCCAGGGGCATTCCTTGACCAGATTAGCATGAGTCCATTGGGCCTGAGGCCAAATGAACCATAACTCCTTGGGCCCAAAGTTAAGCAGGGAGGTGTGCTCGGAAGGACCACAACCCTCCTATGGCTAGTTGCACATGTGACACAACAGGGCCCTTTTATCTTTGCACATTACTACTGTTTAAAGGCTGTTAGTCACGTAGTCAGTAGGATTTATTTTTAGGAAGCTGCTTGCTTAGGAAGTTCTGTTTGTTTTTGGATTTGATTTTTCTTTTTTAGCACAGAAAATTTTGTAATCAGTTTCCTCTAGGAAACTGGAGGGAATCTTTCTTTATAAATACAGGTTTTACTTATCTTCTCAAATTCATTCGTCCAAATAATGAGATTTTTGAGAATTTTCTTGAGAGTGTAGACATGTTTGTGACTATGCTTGATCGTGGATGTGAATCTATTTCAACTTTACACTTCTGGCTGAACCTTAATGTCTGAATCCATTTCTCTTTCAAGCTTCTAATTCAACTTTCCAGGTCGAATACATTATCCTTCTGCATTGTATTTGGTATCAGACTCTTGGCCCCTAAAGGATCATGGCACAGCTATAGGTTCCAGGTCTTCCTTTATTTGATATCAAGGTTTCAGCACTGTCAATTGGTATCATGGCACATCAACATCTTACATTACCAAAATTTTCTAATATTAAAATTTAAATAAATGAGAACACCCTCTCCCTCCAAAATTCTATAGGTAACAACAAAGCTGTTTAGATTTCTGGGTAGACTGATTTGGAAGTAGCAAACTATCCTTCTTTTGTTTTGAACATGATAATATCTTTGTAGGATTCAGATCACGGATCAGATATGGTTTGAGTAGTTTTACAGTCCTCCATTGTTTAGTTACTCTATTTTTATCTCTAAATTTGCCTAGCATTGTTTGGGCTGAGTGGAAGAAGGTACAAAGTTTCCTAAATATGAAGGTTTAGTGTATACAATTTGTCATATATGTGTTCAGAAGCTAACATCCAGACCTAACTATAATTCTAACTTTCAAGATCTACATCACTGTTATAAAATTTAAGATTATTTATAGCATTTTTCAATCATAAAATGAAATAACTGAAATTGAGATGGCAACTTTCTAGTAGATTTATCTTCCCCTTCGTAATAACTTCAGCTTTTGGGATGTATTGAGTAAATGGATTTTACACGGTATCAAAGCCACACCAGGTCTTAAGTTCGCACCCCGGGGAGGTGTTTGTCCCCTTGGTGGCATAGGCAGGCACATATCGTGTGGGTAGGCATGTGTAGTTTGTGAATCTGAACAGTGTCCCATTTGAGAAGACGTGTCAAGTAGATTTGTCTTCCGCTTCCTAACAACTTCAGCTTTTGGGGTTGTATTGGCCAGTCACACTTGACGTGGTCTTAGAGCCATGCTAGGTCTCTAGTTGAAACCCCGGGGAAGCATTGTTTCCCCAGGTCACGTGGGCAAGCATGTTTTGCGTGGGTAGGCATGTGTGGGTTGCAAATTCGAAGGATGTCTCATTAATTTGAAAAAGGTGTTAAGTATATTGATCTTCCACTTTCTAACAGCTTAAGCTTTTTGGATGTATTGTCTCATTAGACTTAATCGAAATCATGCTAGATCTTTTGGTATTTTTTGAGAATGACATGACACAAACTTTGTGTTATTGATTTCTGGTTATTTTCAAACTTAAGAGAACTTTTTAGGAGTCATTTGATAAGTATTTTACCTGAAGGGTTTGAATACAATGCTTGCAGTTCTGAGTTCTCTAAACATACATGCTTAACTTAAGGATGTGCCGAAGGATGTATGTCGCATGCATGATCAGTTGTTGAGAAATACATGCAACAAACTGTTGTTCAGGTAATACTCTTTGCGCAGTTAGTTTAATTGATTGCGATATCTCTCAATGGTTTGTTACTCTTCAGGGGAAAGAAAAATCTAGGTGTTTTCTTGGTATTGCAAGAAATGCATGTTGAGACCCATGAACTTCTAATACCTGGAGCCTGAGGAACAAGTGAATGATTGTTTATAAATGAAGATAGTACCTGAGCCTTTTTCTTTTTTTTTTTTAATTCCTCAAGGTAGTTCTAAGTTACTACTCTCTCTCTCTCTCTCTCTCTCTCTCTCTCTTTTCTTCGTTTTTTTGGTTGTGTTGTAGTTCTTCCTATTCTAGCTAACTCTGTTCACATTTCCTTAGCACTTTTGAAGAGGATGTGACTCAAATAGGTTTGTCCCATCTATTATGATTTCTGTTAATGTATCATTGGTAACTGGTTTACTGGTAGCAAGAGCCTCAACTTTCTCATGAAGTGGTTTGAAGCATCTGCAGCTGAAGTCCTTGATTGATAGGGCAGAGGCATGATCTTTCTTTTTCGGGGCCACCATCTAAAGCAAAAAAAAACAAAACACTATGGGGGGCCCACCTTATAAATGACAAACGAATATGCTACCCCCATAGGGAAGGGAAGATCCCATTAGTGAGTGGATGTCTTGAAAATTTCTGGACTTTCAGTGCCCTAGAATAAGGTTAGTGGTAAAAATAAAAAATGTGTGTGTGTTTTTAATATGTGATCCCTTTCGATACTATGTGAAGTGCCAATCCAAGATCAATCCAATAACCCATTGTTGGTGGCGGTGGTGGTAGTGAATGTGGTGATAATGATGATCTCATTTAATACTATGGCCAAGCTATTTGTAAGTTGCAAACATGAGAGGAAAAATGCGCAAATTTGACTTGCATATGAGGGATTCTATACAAATGACAGAATATATGTGTCCCTGCATTTGACATGTGCCTGATATGGGGCATTCTTGTGGTGGGCCCATGATTCAATCCATGGCCCAAAGAGTCACCTCGGTCCACTCATCAGTTGAGCTACATGATTAGTAGAAAAAAATGTGCTGCCACGGAAACAACGGCAAACTTTCCGGAACGAACTTACACGACTGGCTAGTTTGATATGGAGTTTCTTTTTCTTCCAAGAAGGCCAGTTTAAGTGGGTCCACCCGACGAATGGCCTTTGTCGTTGTTAATGATACTGGATTTGTTGGGCTAAACCTACCCATATACTAAAGCCCAGCTCACTAGTATAGTCAAATACCAATATTATATAAAGATTTTACTTAACATATTATATTAGGACTATGCCGACTGTATTCTATCCATGTAATTGCTTAGTTGTAGCCATGGGCACTTGTAACACCGTATAATCTAAATGAATGTTGGGATCGTATCAACCCATTCCCAACCATTAATTCTTTGTACCGTGACATGGTATCAGAGATTTAAAGGACTGGTTCAACATTTGTGTGTATTCCAGCAATAACACCATCTTTCTCTCTCATCCTGCTTGACTATCGACAGAAACAGCACTTTCTGCTACACTGGATCTGAACGATCACCTTCAAATGTTGTCTTGATCAAAGGTGGCCCACCTGAGATCATCTTGACTCGGCAGAAGTTTCAACCTTGTTTGTCGCCGGGCCATCCTGGATTTTTACAAGATTTTTTCAGGATTTTTCCTCGCTGCCGACGTAGTTTTTTTGGCTCCTCTCTAGTTTCCAATATTTGACAGATAGTCTCCATCGTATCCGTCCAGATTTGTGGTTTTGTCATCAATCCACTTTAAGTTTGCACTGCTGCTGATAGAATTGATTCTCTCCAAAGTATTAGAGTCTGATCTGAGATTGGATCAACTAGTGGGGCCCTAATACAGCATCCTCCCAGTTGTTTTTTTTTTTTTTTTGGTCGCCTGGCCTTCCTTTCTGTGTCAACTGCTGTGCAGTGATATTCTGGGGTTTCCTCGGTCGTTGGGCACTTCTCTGTTGCTTTATATTAAATTATCAAGGCTCTGAACATCGTCTCTGCCAAGAGTCTGCTCTTCTGTGGCCCATTTTCGATCATCACAACTCATCGAAGCATCACATCACCTTGGTCGACCATCTCTCCTGGGAATTTAGAGCATTTTGTCGGATTTTTTGGGTCATCAGAGGTAGGCCATTTGATCATCTTTCTAGTTTCACTGTTTTGACACAATTGTTTCCATCAGATGAGCAGTGTATCTTGGATTTCCATCTGATTAAGGTGAAAATTGAAACCTCACTAAGCAAAAAGGGTTCCGCCTAACAAAGACAGATCAGATTTTCGATTTGATCATCATCTGGACTCCACACTACAGAATAGTGGTGAATTTTTTGGTTGTCTAGGACCATTTTTTTCTGCTGCCAGTTGATTTTCTGTGCTGCTGTCTCTGTTTGTGCTGCTGGTTGACTGCTGATTGCTGAAACTGGCATCGTTTTTATTATTTTGTGGTTGCTTCTACACGCTTCTCGACTTGTTGATTTTGGCCCCTCTGGACTGCTATTTCTTTAGATTAGAAGTGCTGATCTCTGCTGATTAATACATTCTGAATTGGAATTTTTTTGGCTTCCACATCTGTCATAACTTGTTACACATGGAGTGAAATCAATTTAATCCGGTTCAATGTTCAATGACAAGAACTATCCATCTTGAACATTCCAATTTGAACTTTAGCTTGAAGGTAAAGAATTATAAGCTAAAAAAAGATGAAAAGAAAATTTTGTCTTGGAGCACAATGGATGCAAAAAACAAGACCTGAATTCTTAGGTCCATGGAACCACATCTTATCTTGAACTTAAAACCCTACAAAATTGCAAAGAAATGTGGAAATATTTACAAAAAAATATATCATCAGAAAAATTCCTCACGTCAATATCAATCAGACTTTGAAATTGCAAATTATATGCAAGGCAAGTTGTCCATCCAAGAGAATTATTCTTGTTTTCAGAATCTATGGGTAAAATTATATGAAATCAAGCATTCCAATGCTTCTGCACAAACCCTTACAGAATTACAAAAGCTACTTAAGACTAATCATCGGGATCAATTTCTTATGAAATTGTCTGATATAGTCTTATGAGTAGGGTCCCCTCTCCGTCACTAGATGAATGCCTAAATAAATTGCTGCAAGAAGAACAAAGACAATTCACTCAGTCTGGTGAGACTCCTACACCCACTCATGGTGCAACTGAAGTTGCTTATGGTACATCTACTCAGTCTGAGAAACCAAACTCTTCTATTACTGTTGCTTATGCTACCAAGGGCAAACAACCAAGCAGAAATATAAGTAAAGTGCAATGTTACCGCTATCAAAAGTCCGGCATTATGCAAATCAGTGCAAGCATAAAATTTGCAATTACTCCAAAGCAATCGGACATTTTATCAATGACTATCAAACTCGTCCTTAGAACTGGAACCCAAAAACTTATCAGGCCATAATTGTTACTTCTGGCACACCAAATACCTCTTCCAAGTCTTTTTCATCTCATGTTTCTGCTATCATCCACGCACAGATGATCCTCTAAGCATTTTCCACCCTTGGCATATATAGTAAAAGACATTCTTCTTCACATTGGTATTTTGATTCCGGTGCTTCTTATCATACGACAAATTCATCAAAAAGTTTTTCTCAAATTAAACTATATGATGGCAAGCTCCAAGTCCATGCCGCTAATGGTACAACAATTCCTATTACATCTGTTGGAGATATTTCTCACTCATTGCCATTGCATGATGTCTTTTGTTCTCCAAGTTTTTCTACCGATTTGATTTCTGCAGGACAATTAGTTGATGATCATTTTAATGTTTCTTTCTCTTCATCTAGTTGTGTGGTGCAGGATTAGGAGACTGGGAAGGTGATAGCAAAGAGGCATACATGTGAGCGTTTGTTCCCTCTCCATATATTACATTCACCATGTTAAGATATGTCCTTAGTTACTTCTACTATTGTCTCTCAGAATAACATGCAATTATGGCATAATAGATTAGCCATCCCAATTCTAAAGTTTTTTTTATCACTGTTAAACTCTACTCATATAATAAAATGAAGTTTTTATCTTCCGATATTGCAATAAATTGCTCTACTTGTAAACTTGGAAAGAGTAAAATTTTGCCTTTTTCAATACATGTCTCATCTAGTATAGAATATGTTGATTTAGTGCATAGTGATGTTTGGGGTGTTGCACCAACCATTTCTCATTCACAGTTTAAGTATTTTGACCTTTAGTCATTTTACATAGGTCTACTTTCTACATGCTAAATCTGAAGTCTTTGATGCCTTTTAAAACTTTCTATATTATTACTTTCAAAATTAGTTTTCAACTTGCATTAAGACTTTACATACAGACTTAGGGGGAGAGTATGTATTTGAAAATTTTCAAGGTTTTTTTTACAAGAAAAAGGAATCATCTTGCAATGGGTATCTCAACACCACACCCCCCCCCCCCCCCCCCCCCCCCCCACAAAAAAAACAAACCAACAGATTGTAAAAACAAAAACTCTCCATCTTCTAGATGTGGTTAGATGTGTAGTATTAGAGTCATCCATTCCATTTAGATTTTGGCCAGAGGTATTAACCAGTGCTACTTTCACATCATCAATCGTCTTCCTTCTCCCAAACTCCAAAATACATCCCATATTTTTGTCTTTTTCCAAAAGGATCCAAAATAAATACAATTACATACTTTTGGATGTTTTTGTTTTGTTTATCTTCCATCCCATGAAAGTATAGAGTTATCTGCATAGTCTAAAAATATGTGTTTCTTGGTTATACCTCTCAGTAAAAAGGTTTTATTTGTTCTGATCCTTCATAAAACGTACTCGTATTTCTAGGAATATTGTGTTTTTTTAGCATCAATATTCTTTCCATTCTTTTCTTGATTCACCTCTAAAAACAACAATTTCTCAAGTACCATCTTTTGATGATGAATGTCTTCCATCACTTGTGTGATTTAATACGAAGAAGGTATATGTGCAACAACAGCGGACAAATGCCACTAACTTGCTCCTTCTACAAGATCCATCAGTGGTTCCTAATCTAACACTAGATCCAACTCCACCTACCCTTCGTCGGTCTTCTCGTACTACTTGTCCTCCAAACCAATCCAACACTAGATCCAACTCCACCTACCCTTCGTCGGTCTTCTTGTACTACTCGTCCTCCAAATCAATATGGCTATTCTCATTCTTCTTTTAGCTACCTTACCTTCTATTCCAATTCCTGCATCTTATTCTCAAGTAGTGATGCATGGATGTTAGAATAAGGCTATGGAAGAGGACTCATACACTCTAGCAAAATCAAACATGGGACGTTGTCACATGTGCAGCCACTGTAAAACCAATAGGGAGCAAATGGGTATTTTTTGTAAAGCTAAAAGGTTATAGTTCTCTCATAGGTACAAGGCATGCCTCGTGGCTCTTGGGAACCAACAGGAGTATAGTATTGATTATGAGGAAACTTTTGCTCTGGTTGCTAAAATGACTACAGTTTGAACCATCCTTATACAACAGCTATCTCTTAGTGCTAGCCTCTTTTTCAATTCGATGTGAAAAATTGCTTTCCTCCATGGGAATCTTAAAGAGGAAGTTTTTATGTGCCTTGCTTAGGGGTTCCCCAACTCATCTGAAGGACAACTTGCCCAAGGTTGGACTCAAATAGGCACTCGAAGATTGGTTTGAGAATCCAGGATGCATTAATGAAGTTTTCAACAAAGCTCTTATGATCCATCGATATTTCTTCATCATAACTCCAAAGGCATTACCATCCTTCTGTATATGTTGATGATATTATCATCATAGGTATTGACACTGCCATGATTACAGATCTACAGCTTTCCCTTCATCAATCGTTTCACTTGAAAGACTTGGGGCCTCTAACATATTTTTTGGACTGGAAGTTCATTAATCCAAGAAATGGTTAAGTCTTCATCAACATAGGTATATTTTAAATTTAATTGAATCAACAGGTTTGTCCAGCTCAATACCCATGGTTACTCCTCTTGAAAACAATCTTAAACTTTGTAGTAAGAGTGGTGATCCTATACCCGATCCTACATATTATAGACAATTTGTTGGCAATCTCATCTGTTTAACCACCACTCTGCCAGACATCAGTTATGTGGTAAACATGTTATGTTAGTTAATGATCAAGCCTCACAATCTTCATTTAGCAGTAGTTCAAAGTATTATCCGTTATCTTCTTGGCACTCCTTACAGGAGCTTGTGTTTTTTCAGTTGGCTCTCCACTTCAATTAACTGCTTATTCGAATGCGGATTGGGCAAGTTGCCCTGACACTCATCGTTCGATTATTAGCTGATGTATGTACTTGGGTAATGCTCTTATATCCTAGAAGGTAAAAAAAATAGGACAAAGTTTCAAAATCATCAACAGAGGCAGAATATCGTGATATGTCTGCAACATGTTTATGGCTTCGTGGTCTTCTTGCAACACTTTATTTCACACAAAAGTCCCCAACCCCTGTGCATGCCGATAACACCAATGCCATTAGGATCACAGAAAATCCATTGTTTCATAAAAGAACCAAACACATCGAGGTAGATTGTCATTTTATTCGAGATGAATTTTTACTTGATGTTATATCACTTCCGTTCATCTCTTTTCAGCTCCAAATTGTTGATATCTTTACCAAAGCTCTTCCATGGCCACGCCATCAAATTTTAGCAAACAAATTGATGCTTGTTGACTCACCAACATCAATTTGAGGTGGGGTGTTAATGAAACTAGATCTGTCAGGCCAAACCCCCTGGTATACTAAAGCCTACCCACTAGTGTAGTCAAATACCAATATTATGTACAGATATTACTTAATATATTAGGACTATATTGACTATATTCTAACCACATAATTGCTGATTTGTAGCCCATGATAGGGCACTTGTATCACTATATAATCTAAATAAATGTTGAGATTAGATCAACCCATTCTCAACCATTTATTCTTCGTATCATGACAGTCATAACCCAAAACCTAGATTTATATAGAAATTGGTCTTTCGTGCTACAAATGTAATTTTTCTGCATTTATGAGATTTGGTCAAATTGAAATGAAGTGGATTTCTTCTCTCAAACATCAAAAATATGACATTAATGACATAGCACAAGTAAAAATAAAACTAATTCATTAATTAACTTAACTCATATAACCAAATATGAACCAAATCAGAACAATATAAAATATTGGCCAATTCTAAGGCTTTATAACAACTATTCAAATATAAATAAACTAAATAAAATCTAAATGTTTTTCTGTGAATGCTCCTGACATCTCTAGATTATGTTATCAGCAATCCACTCTTTATATTCCGAAGATTTCCCTTTGTAAGCATTATCCTGAGGGATCCGGTATTGCTTCTTTACCTAAAAGTATTATAAAATGAATTAGTTTTATGAAAACCTAGCAAATAAGCAAGCATGGATTGGTGTGATCTACAAACTAGCTTCAATTGAACACACTACTAAAGAAATGTAGGAAGGAAAAAATAATGACATATCATTGTAATCCTTTGGTTGTTAAAAGGAGTTTCCCTAGAAAGTTGCAGAGGCATGATGATCGTCCCTTTCTCTGCTTGATATTGTAGTAGAGTGATTTCAAACTAAAGCAGAAACCAAGTTGTCTAGTGCCATAGGCAAGATGATCTTTCGACAATCTGTTTGATATATGGAAAGCAATCCGCCCAGCGGACATATCTTGTTGTCAAAATTTGGTGAAGATCCTCTTTTGATATACCATCACCACCCTATCTATATGTAACTAAACTCCTCAAAATAAGTTGTGATATTCTATATAGCATGTTGGAGGAGGATTTAGGATGATCCAAAAGAGCTTCCTCTAAAGCAAAGTGTGACACCCTATCATAGCCTAATCTTGTATTATATTGATTAAGTATAGTCTTAACTTTAATTAGTAATGCTTGATGCTAAATTACATTAATTCAAGCTTGTTTTGTCTTATTGAACCTATTTGAGTTGGGTTCAAGCCTTGGATAGGCAAATTGGGCCGTTTAGCCTCGAATGAGTAGATTAGAGCTCTTTTTCGTAATTGTAATTTTTATAGTTTTACATCATATGCATCCTTTATTGGCATCATCACATATCTCTTGTGAGCCCGTAAACTTTTTTATAAGGCCCCACTTTATTAGACTTCATTTGGATTAAGTGGGCATCAGATTCACTTAAACTGAAATTACATAAAGGAAGTTGGACTTCCTTGATATTTTAGAAAACTTGATGTTTTAAAAAAGCCCAATTGCATCAATTGACCATTTTCTCTTCTTCGACCCAACTGAAACTTTCTCATTTTCCTGACACCACCACCTTCTTGAATTCACGAGCAAAGCTCCTGCATGTTAAGTTAAATAAAGGATTCCCTATCATCATCATATTCTTCACTCTATGTTAGTCATGGAAATGCGAATTTTCAAATCTTCTTTTCCTTAACAATTGATTAGGTGGGCCATTGCAACTCCTTTCGAGACTTGGTGTTAAAATGAGTCAAATGAACTCAAATTCATTTGCATGCATCTATTCTTATCACCATTTGTGCATCTTTCATTGTTAGGGTTTGAGAATTGAGATTTTACTTGCTCATAAGCCAAGAATCTAATAATAGTTGTAGCAAACATTAACACAAAGGCAAGTATATACAATGTTTAGATGAATGCATGTGCTATTATGTTGATTCATTAGTTGGTTTTCAAATGGAATTCATTTTCAACCTCTTCTTCACCTTAATTAATAATTGCCAAGGGGTTTCTTTTTAAAGTATGGGTGATTGATGAAGTGAGGAGGGAAGGAATGTTAAAGAGGGACCTAGAACTAATAATGTGGTTTTTGAATGAAAGGAATAGAAGTTCCTTGCATGTACTAGAAAAGAAAATGGAGAAACACTTCAAAAAAACTGAAGTTTCATGTTTGGTCCGATCAATCGGACCTGACACCCGATTGATTGAATTAGCTCTCTAGCTCATGTTTGATCGATCAAACATGGATCCGATTGTGGATGGACCTTCTAGTCCAAGGTTCTATTCCGAACCTAAAAGCCTATTTAACTCTTTCCTTGATTGAATATCTTTCTATAATTAACTCAAAAGGTAATTATAGAGTAAACTGAACCAAATAAGGCCATTAGATGTTTAAGACCTTATAGGACCTTAGAAATAATATCTTAGACCCCTTCGCATGGTCCAAAGAAATTTTTAATTTCACATAAGAAGTCTTGAAGGCTGAGATTATCTTATATATACTATCCATTCAATCCTAGTACTTAACCATGGGTGTTGATTTAGGGACCTTCGGTGTACCCTGTATATACAATGCAATACTAGCAACGATAACCTATACACCAAATAACCTAAAACTACATCAAAATGGATGGTTAGAGGCAACATGTAATTAAAATAAAGTTGTCTAGTAATTATTCTTAACTCTCGTATATATTGAAATACTTAATATCCTTATTATTGTAACACTCTGACCCAACTTAATCTAGTTTAGTGACTAATTAATGGTGAATTAGTTGATGTATGTGCTTTGGTTTTGTTTTTGTTTCGTTTCAGGTCATGGATAGGTAGTTGGGTTGAGTTTAACTTGGATTAGGTAGGCATGAGCCATTTTTTGTAATTTTAGATTCTATAAGCTTTCATCATTCATGCATCATCTTGGCGTCATCTCTGTATCTCGTCGAGCTTGTCAATTTTCGTAACTATCTCGTATGCTAACAACGTCATTCGTTTTCGTTGGACCGTTATTTGACTCAAATTGTAATTCTATTGCACTTTTAGACTTTTTTTTTTTTATCATTTTCCATTATCCTTATCTTATTTAAGAAGATACATGCACCGACTTGTTTCTTCATTTCTTTTTATGTTTGTGCTTCCTTCGTTTTCTCTTTTCTTTCTTCTTCTTCTCCTATTCTCCACGATCAAGCCAAGAAAAAGGGGATTTTATGCACTCATCTTCTACGTTGTCTCCTTGTGGGTGTTCTAAGGTAAATGTAGGGTTCTTGATCAACTCGACTTCTTTTCCTTCTCTACTGCATGTAATCAATTCTTTTTTCTTATTACATGCATGGTGATTAGAACCGCATGTAAACATCGACTTTGAGCCTAAGGACAACAAGTCACATGTAAAAGCTTAATTGAGGCAAGTATAAGCACGATTAGGTTGAACACATGTTCGTACATGATTGATTGTGAGTAATTTCTTACTCTTGCATGTGGTTTGTGTTTTACAGCCCTTTTTGGGATCATTTATACTTGCTTATGCCCTTTGATTTCAAATTTATACACTTTCAGTTATGTCTGTAAACAGGTTCAGATCGTGTCCACCTGAAGCTTACGGCTAAGCCGTAGTGCTTCACGGCCCACTTTTTAGAGAGCTGAAAATGGCCACTTTACTCTATGGCTAGGCTACGGCCAAGCCATAGAATGCACTACGGCTAAGCCGTAGGCCAGCCATGACCCAACCGTAGGTCAAGCTATGACTTGATGTCCAGAGAGCAGAAATGAGAGAAAACATTATATGGTCCAACCATAGCTAAGCCGTGCGATGTACTACGGCTAAGCCGTACCCAACCGTAGCTGAGCCGTAGAACAAATACGGTTGCCATAAGAGGATGGGCAGGTTAGCCTTGGTTCACCGTAAATGCGAGAACAATTCTGGAGAACCACGATTGAGCCGTAGCACAGAATACGGCTACGCCTTAAGATGTCTATGGCTAAGCCGTAGGTCACCCACGGTTGATCCGTGAGACCATCGAACATCAAAATAGAGTAGGTATTGAATTAAAGTTGCTATTGAAGAGACCTTATAGGACCTTCGAGTTGGAATGTAGGCAACCCTTGACTTGCCCAACGGCATATGGTACGAGCATGAATGGTCTTGAGGGCTGTGACTCATTCATGTGCGCCATCCGGTTATTAAGCACCTCCCTATGGGTGTTGGTTTAAGGGACTCCGATACACCCGCCCGACATAATGCAACACATTAGGAAAGATAACTGTGTATTAGATAACTTAAAACTACATCATCATGTACGGTTAGAAACAATAGATAACTAACTTAGAGTTGGCTCGTAATCTATCTTGATTTTATCACCTTGACTTGCAGACTTGCATGACATATTGGATGACGGTTCTTGTCCTCCACTCTGAGGTACTGATTGACTATTTCTCATTATGTTCCCTTGATATTGTTTGCAGTGGATTTATTGGATATGTGTAGATAATTGTCCCAATCCTGCAAAGACAGTGGAGGCACAGGAGGAAACCCTAGAGGTTCCTCCAGAACTAGAAAAGTGGACAACTGAGGATGTGTTTTGGTACTTGGCTTATGATGTGTGCCAAAGTCTCATTTTGGGATATTTTGGGGAAATAGACTAACATCATACCATCTCTTACATTATGATTGATTTGCATATAGAATTAGTATTTGTTTTGTATACTTTGGACATGAACAGTTGATGCATATAGATTTTATAGTCATTGTCATTAGTTATACTCATGTTTTTCTTGTATGGACATGGCATACATACATATATGACATGTATGGGTATATTGGGGTTTTTCTCATTATAAATGAAATGAAATCCTTAACTTGATATGTTGAAATTATGGACTATTCATACTATGACACCACGTGGATTCTGAATTGTACAGGTGATAAGTACAGACTTCCGCATTGATTTCTCCTTGGCATATGTCATTGAGTTATCCTTACACACGTAAAGGTTGTAAGTATCCCTGATGAATTCTATCCTTAAATGAAGTTGAGTGGAATTTCACAAGAGTACACGTGTCACACCTTGAACATTACCCTAAGTAAGGAGAGCCCGGGCTCAGGTTATGACATGAAGTCAAGGACCAAACTGCACATGTTTGAAGCCATCATGATGGTGGACATATTATTGTCATCCTTTGTCCAATAGGTCAATGCTCATAAAAGAGTGATAATATTGGATTCATCTATATCAATATGAGCTTCTATGTCCAAACTTCTCAAAAGTATGTTCATGACATCACATGTTAACAATATTGCACCATTATCCTAGACCACTGCTCGGTTCATCCCAATTAATCTCACAAGGCAATCCATTATGGCTTTATGTCCTCTAAATGAAGTCAAAATCCTGCACCCTTCAGTCTCCATGGTTGTTTGGAAAAGTGAAAGTTTTTATTCCTGGGATTCATTCTAGATTACAGTTCGAATACTACTTTTATGCAGCGAAAAAATAAAGGCAATTAGCCACATAAAGAAGACAGCACACAACGCGGAAACCCAAACTGAAAAAAAACCACGAGTCTAAAGTGGACAACATTAATCACTAACTTCAGCAATAAAGATATACTCACGACCTTACAGTCAATTCCTCGACACAAGACATTACAGTTGTTCCTATTAGAATCCTCGACATGCAGTCTCACAATGCCCTACATTAGTGCTTTGATCATCATTGTGAACGAATCTCTACAGCGAGAGAACAATCGCCTACGAAGCTGTAGAAGCCATAAATCTCCTACGAAAAAGTGGAAGCATAAACTCTAGAACTTGACACATTCTGCTCAATCTCTTATAAATGCTCTAAATAGAAATCTCTAATGTGATCTTACAACTCAGAATATGGAGGAAGTGTTGTGTTGTCTTATGATTGAGAAAAACACCCTTTTTTACAACCCGTAATTTATGCCTTAAGGTTAAAAACCAAATCTAAACAAAATAAACTGTTCAGGCACAAATAGAAAAGAAATTTGTGTAAGTCGGTGGGCTTTTGCTTCATACGCGCTCAAGCGCAAGTGAGCGCCTGCTCAAGCACGTGCTTCGTGCATCCAATTATTTTCTATCATTCTATCAGGCTTGAGTGCGGTTTCATAGGCTTGAGCACAGTCGCCTCTGTCTAGCCCCATTCGAGTGCATGCTCTGATTTGTATTTTTTTTAATACAACACTTACTGCGATGTAATCAACAGTACATACTAAAGAACATAAAATACAGATCAATGACTCAAATTTTATACAATACATGAATTTAGTCAATACAAAAGTCCTTCCGAAAAACATTGGAAGCATAAAGCAAATAGAAGAACAAAAAGGGCTTGCTGGTTCATTTTTAGCTTCAACTGAGAGAATATACTCTAGAAGTTCCCGAACCTTCTCCTTGCATGCAGAAGGTATTTCTACAAGATAGCTGTCAACAATTCGTATTGAAGCTAGAAGATCGTTGCCCTTCCTTTGTCCATGATCCTTTGCATCTTGTCAAAAGTCTAAAACTAAACCAATCGTCTCGCCAAGCCCACTAATGATTCTCATTGAAGTACTTTCACCAATGGGGCTCCCATTGACACCAGAGACATTTAAAATCAGTTTAATTATTTTTTGCAACAGTGAAAATGTAATGGCCAGGTTCCGTTGCTTCAGAGGAATGGTTTCATGAGCAAAGGACCTACTACTCGAAGCCTAATATTTCAAGTAGGCCAGATCATTCAGAAGAACAACAACTTCAACCCTTGAAAACTCAAATACAAGTAACAAACAATCAACTGGTATTTGGTATTCACCTTCGTCGAAGTAGCTAGCTTTCTCCGAGTATAGATATCATGGACTCGGCCAATTTTAGAGCCTGAAGTTTTTCACTAGAAGCAACACGATTCTGTAACACAGCCACAACACCAACGCCAACATAAGTTGCTCAAACATCACTTAAAGCATCAGGCAAAGTGCAACAGAATTTTCTAAAGACAGAAGACGAGAATAGGTGCAGTGCATCAAACTTCATGGTAGGGCTTGGTGAAATCAATTTGAGGCCTAAAGCGACAATCCTAATTGATGCCTAAAGCAACAATCCTAATTGATGCCTTTTCTATTTTTATATTATTATAAATATCTTATTTAAATCATATTTAAAAACAAAAGAAGACATTAATTAAGAAAAACAAAGATAGAAAAAGATAGTTGCTTTGTTGGAATGTGAAAAGATTAACATTTTTTTAATGTGAAAAGATGAAGCCTTATATTTTGGGGAGAATTAAAAGGATGCTTTTTTTTAATGTAAAAAGATAACAATTTTTTTAATATGAAAAGATATGACCTTATTTTTTGGAAGAAATAAAAGGATTATAGTTGCTTATTTTGGAATTTGAAAAGATGTTAGTTGCTATTATAGAGCCTTTTTTTCAGATTGAAAAAAATGGTAGTAGTTACTATTTTGGGGCTTATTTTGTGGGGGACTAAACTAAAGGCTTTTATGGCCTTATGGTTAAGTTGGCACTGCTTCATGGCATTATGACAGCAAGGCAAATTGTCGAGAGATGGTGACCACCATCGAAGACAACTCTGATTGATATTGAGCATATATGATGTCATGGGGTAGTTTGTTTAGCATCAACTGAAAATCTTTCATGAGCTTCAAGCAATCTTCTGAGCTTAGTGTTGATGATAATTCCAATTGATTCGAGGGATGAAGGAGGTCATGCAATCCTTTATCTTAGCCCTCTAATGAGAGGAGTAAATCTTGGATGAGGTGGGGAACCCTCTGGTAAGGTAAGACAACCTCGGGTGAGGAAAAGTGTCTAACCAGGCTTCGGCCTCTAGGCAGGTTGGTTTGAACAAGCACCTCTTTTGATTGTAGTGTAATATAATTTCTTTGGTGTTAAAATATTCTAGGGTTATGGGATTAATCCAATCATAAAAAAATTAAATAACCTAATGAATTTTAAATAAAGCAAGTCTCTACTAGACTCCATCTAATCTTCCCTCTCCTCCCAACAGAAGATTGGTCCTGTGCCTTTTCCTCTCTTGTGCATAAGAAAAATATGAGTGGTTAAAAGAGTTATTTGACTTTCTAATTTACAAATGAGTACTTTTGTATAAACCTCCCTAGGATTTCGAATATTTATAAATAGAAACCTATGGTTTTAGTATTTATAAATAGGACCTTGCTTTGGCATTTTTACACCTTTCATATCCCCAATTAAGTGCATTTGACCAAAAAAAAATTCATTAGGTTTTTGCTGATCTTGATAGTTTTCCCCATATCTTTATTCAGCATCAAGAAAACCCTTCTTCTTCATGAGATTTTTTTTAAAACCTTTTTCGCTTTAACTTTCCTTTTATTCAACTAAGCCAATGAAGTTTTTTACTGTTGGTGGTCAAAGACATCCTCTCTTTTAACATTAATGTAATTTTTTTTAGTTTTTTTTTCTTTCTTTCTTTACATTGTTAGGTGGTTTTTTTTTTTTTTTTTTTGGGAATCTTAGGACCTCTTTGGCATTATTTTTTTTTAACAGTTCTCGTGAAAAGGGAAGCTAAAAATAGGTTTGGATGTTACACTCTCTTTATCTATTTGCATAATGTTCTAAGGGTTGTAAAGGCGTGTCTCGTAGATTTTAGAAATTTATGTTGGCCATCTCTCTATATAATGGTTCTTGTAAATTAATATGTTTATAGTCTATTCATGTATCGGTTATCTCTAATTTCAAACATTCGAAAAGGTTTTTTAAAGAACCCCTTTTTTCTAAAGGAAAAAATTTGTATTAATGAGGAGACAATGATTTGAAAAAAAAAATTTTAAGTGGCCCTGCTCTTGAGAAACCCAATTAGTTGAATATATGATTTCTAGTGAACATAGTAGATCAAATGAAACCTCACTCAATCACTTGCTCTACTAAAATTATTCTAAATATAATTAATTCAAACTATGATTTGCACACATGCTGGTGATGGGGAATAGATTAAATACATCAATTAAAATTGAGAAAAATAAGAGAGGAGAAGGTGATACGCTTAGAGCAGTGAGACAATTTAATGGATCTGTTATTCAACAGACATTGTGGGCCCATTAATAAATATTAGAAACCTTAGGAAGGGTGTATGCAAAAAAGGTTATTGGAGCAAAAGTGTTATTTTATAAAAGTTGAGCAAAGTCTTCATGGGAGCTTCTATTGGACCGCTGTTTTTAATTTCTCTCCGAGCCACAAAAAATAAATAAATAAATCAAAATCAAAATCACTATATTACCCCCTCCCTCCCCTCCCTCTTCCCCTTCCCCAACATCTCCTCCACCATCATCCCATTCCCTCCAACCACCTCCCACTCTCTCTCTCCCTCCCTTCCCCTCCTAGTCGCCGAAGAGGAGGCGGGTCGGCCGGCAGCCCATGCCCCCCCACCTCTCTCTCTCTCTCTCTCTCTTGCCAATGGCAATTGAGAGGGAGATCAATCGGGGGGGAGAAGGAAAAGGGAGAGGGAGGGTGATCAAGGCTGCTACCCAAGGCTTCTGGACTATCTCCCTCTCCGCCAACAACTAGGATAGGGAGGGAGAGAAAGGTGGGTGGAGGGAAGAGGAGGGTGGAGGAGATGGTGGGGAAGGGGAAAAGGGAGGGCGTAGTTTAGGGATTTTATTATTTTTTTTATCTATTAGGAGAGAAAAAACTTGTTTGCAAATAGAACCCCCCAATCTTCATGTGGTTGCTCATTACCATCAAACCCATATGCTTTGGGATATGAGAGGTATTAAAATTTTAAAGCACGGGCCTATCTACAAATACTGAAACCAAAGGGACCTATATACAAATATTAGAAACCTTATGGAGGTATATGTAAGATCTCATACCCCATTAAGCTATCACTTATCCAAAAACCCTTAGGTGATAGGAAGGGTAGAATCAATGGTTTTATAGTCTTCTCAATTTTATTAAGAGGCATTCAAGCATTACTCCACATGGATGCTTAAGGGTTGTACTAGGGACCTAACATTTCCCCCCCCCCCCCCCCACCCGAGAGGAGATTCAAACTCTTAACCTCACCCAGCTCTGATACCACTTGTAAGATCTTAAACACCATTGAGCTACCACTTATCTCCAAACCTTAAGGTGATAAGAAAGATAGAACCAATGGGTTTATAGTCTCCCCGGTTGTGTTAAGAGGCATTCGAGCATCACTACACACGGTGCCTAAGGGTTGTACTGGGAACCTAACAGTATATGCAAAGAACTCTTTATAAAACTCTTTATAAATTCTTCTTATGTGAAATCTTTGATGAACCTTAGGAGAAATTAAATCCAGAAAGAGTAAAGATGTAGACAGGAAAATTAGAAATAACTCTAGGCCGCATTGGTGTGCACACAACTAGCCATAGGAGTGTTTATGTTTAGACTTGGGCCAGGCTCTAAGTTGTCCAACCTTTTGGTTGTTAGACCCAATATTCCAGTCCAGCCCTTGTCCCTGAAAGTCTTTTCAACAATTTGCAAAAAAATTGTTCCCCTCGTGCCGTTTGTTTAAGTATCCGGCCTCAACCATGGTAGTTAAGCCTGGTCAGAATCCAGCCAATTGGCAGACTTAAGAAAATGCTTGCCTACTGAAAGTGCTTTTGTTTATATAATGACAACAATGTAATATGGGATATGTATGTTGCGTGGCCTTGGGTTGGAACTCACGTTATGAAAGAGAGTTGGATGAATTAGCAGTGAATAAAACTGGTTCTAATGACATAAATATTTTTGTTGGTTCACTCAAAAGAAATGACTTCACAATGTCAGTTCCGCGTTCTACTAGTTCCATTTCCAAAAGCGTATGACGGTCTCTCCATTTCTTTTGAGCGGATGAAATAATTCAAGAGATTGTGCTCTCTTCAATGCCCAGATTTTTAAAAAGCCAACTTGTTTAATTATTCAACAAGAAGATGGTAAAAATGGAAAATAATTTTATGAAAATTAGTTCTCACCACTTTTTTGTGAGAAGTTTAGGTGAGGCCAATTTATCACCCAATTCAAATCTTACAATACATAGGGACCCCCTGATAGTCACACACCTCAAGTTTCGATCAAATCCGAATATACTAGACCATTCGATCGACTGTGCATCAATCCAAATGAATTGAATTTGTGGGCCACGGATGCAATGTTAGGGACATGTGAATGGCCCAAACTTGAAATATAGGGTGTCCCACATAGATCTTTCCATCCCCCCTAATCCCATCCCTAAGTCCCACACAAAGCTCACACGATATGTATGTGAAAACACTTCTCGTAAGATTAAAGCCCTCTTAAAATAAATGCATGCATCAAAGTTTGTGGGACCTACTGGCTGTGAGATCTAGTGGGCCTACATCCCTATGGTAGATCTAGTGTGCCCATCACCCACGAACGAAAAGCAGGATATCTTGGACTGCATGAGTCCCACACTAGAAACATCCAATTTTAAAGCCAGGGCTTAAGTACCCATGAGCATGAGTAGTGACAGAATTAGGATTTCTTTTAGAGGGGGCAAGTAATACTCGACTTGCGAATGATAGCATATGACTTTTTCAACGAGGATTAATAATAGTCATATATTTGTTGATTTTTTACGTATCATCTCAAAATAATTAGTTACCCTTTCTGTTAGGACTCAAAGTTGTATATCACTCTAATCAAAGTAGGAAATATATTAAATTGATCACATGTTAACCAATCTTCTCATAATTAATTTGTGAAAATATATTGATTGGTTACTGTGACCATTTAACGGGCCACGTTGGTTATGATAGACATGGATAGTTGAAAATTTAGTGACTTGTTGCTTAGCCGTGAAGGCTATGGTAGGCATGGACTATTAACAGTATACCACGCTAATAGTCATTATCCCATGCCATAAATTGATGAAGAATCAAGGTATAGTATGCATACTACTTAGAATAAATGGCCTATCTTTAAATGAACTTTCCCCCAATTTTACTCATATAAGAGTTAATCCCACCAAAAGATTGAACATATCATATTTTAAATATAAGCTTAAAATAGTGAGACCAACTCCTATTTGGATCTAAGAAGGGATAGCCAAGATTCCCAAATCCTTGTGAGAATTTCATTTTGGACAATCAAAAAAGGAGAGGAAATTAATGATCTGTTCCTCAAAACTCTTCTTACAACTATGAGATATTTTCTGGAAGTAAGAAGAAGACAAAATTAACCCCCAAATCTTTTAAATTCTCTCATTTTATAAATGAAAAAACGTAGATGAAGAGGGACAAACCTGCAACAGATGAAAACTATTCCTAAAACCTTTGAAATGTGCAATGTAATCTCACAGACCAAAAAAGTTGAGTCTCAAACTCTGCTCCCTCTATCCCTGCCCATGAGTCCATGACTTAAGTACCCATGGTTACCATTCGTGTCCCATTGGTAGATCTGGCTAAAATTCGGTGAGTCCGTCACCCACTAACGAAAAGTGGGGCAGCTCTACATATGTCTCATATTGAAAACATTTAAGTCCAGAGTTGAGCTTAATTGCTCATAATTACCCTTAACTTCAATAATTAGCTTTTGCAGTAGGTAACGGCAAGAAGGATTATACGAATATAGAGAGTAGCAACCTTCCTATCTAAGCCTGCAAAATAAATAATTAAAATATAGAACACTTCCTTAATATATTGATTGTCCATTTTTCAACTTTCCAAATTTATATATCTCCTAGGACTATAGAGCTCATCCTTAATATATTGCTTGTCCATTTTTCAATTTTTGAAATGAATATATCTATTAGGGTTAGTGGCCTCACAAACTCTATTGCATTCGTTTTTATTAATGAAGAAAAATGGAATAAAGAGCTTGATGGAAGTACAAGTGGTTGATGGACTTAAAGGTGTTAAGTGATAAAAACTAGATGCGAGGCAAGTGATTACATATGAAGGTGGGTTACATTTTGCTAAGAGGAACATCTTATTGCTTGAATGAGAGGTTAAAATTTAAACCCCGTACTAAGCCCACTTACATGCACACTAATTAGGAGAGGTGTTTGACTGATGGGTTACATCATAGATATGATTATAGAAAAATTCTGACTCTATTAGATCATCAGAACCATTGATTTTGAGGCATTAAAGTTTAATGGTTTTTGAAGTTTTCATTTTTTTTTTTATAAAATTCAATCCGATGGTAAGTGTATTTAGATTAGTATGAAATTAAGGTTAATAAATGTGTAGGGATTGCAATCAGAGTATGAAATTAATTTTCATGTGGCGGTAAAAGAGCTACTTCTCATGCAATCGTAAGACACAGCCACGAAACATATGAAGGAAAATAGAAGCATACACAAGAAACATGTTGAGAACAGAAGCATACACCAATTTTTTTCTTCTATTTTTCGCTATGTTATAAATCAGCTATTTTACAATTGATACAACGTGTATAAAATGCACTAGTATAACCCCATTATAAGAAGAGGATCAATACAAAAGCACAATTTATTTAAGAAAATAAACATGTATGTCGTACGGACTTCTGCCACCAGGCTAAGAAGATACGTGTTGCAATTTCGATTCACAGGGCATCTGTTTCTTCAATGTCTTGGAACCATGGAGGAATTGTTGGTACCATTGAGCTGATAGTTTGGGGGTTCTGGTCAATGTAGAATAGTCCACATAATACAGCCCAAACCTCAGTGTGTAACCATAAAGCCATTCAAAGTTGTCGATTAGAGACCATACGAAGTAACCCCTTACATCAGCTCCCTTCCTGCAACCTTGAAATTATTATATGATAATCCATGCCATGCAGACAAACAGGTAGGCATGCATTCTATATGTAAAATGACAAATTATGTAGACCCGGCCTTGGGCCCAATTATGATCATATCCACTCTCATTGTTTGAGTTTAGGGTTGCTCATGGACAACGCCAGCTTGAAATGAACCACACCCAGCCCGAATTGGGATAGAGTGGGGATGTATTTGTAGGCCCCTGAGCTCTACGTATGGCTCACATTTAGCATAAAGAGTTATATATTATGCAAATGGCTGGATCTGGGCCAGATCTTAAAGGACCACTGGCTGTATCCAGGCCTAAAATTAGGACCAAGCTAAATGGGCGGGCTTGGACAAGCTTTGGTGCAACGCGGCCAATGATCACTTAACTTGAACTGGTGTTCAGCCTTATTTGATGATCAGGAACTTACTCTATGAGTAACAGAAAAAATGGAGATCATGATTATCCGATAAATGTGATTTTCAGTCCACCTCACAAAAAGACACAAATATGAAAATTAAGATGCCCTTATAGATTACCTCATGGCTTTACTGAGAGAACCCAAGTAGCTACGTAAATAGTCAATTCTTCCTGTGTCGTTGAGCAAATCTTTCATGGGAATCTTGGCACTGCTCTGCTGAGCATAACCTGGAAGAAAGGATCATTAATATACATAGTTTACTAAGAAGTTGGTATAAAAATATCCAAATTGTGGTTGTTAGACATGTTAGAATATATTTTATTATTATTATTATTATTTTGGTGGAAGTTAAAATATGTTTTAGATACATTGGGATATTAATGAAAGTATAATCTCTTGATTTCAAAAAGTCAAAACTTAGTGTTAATGCATATAAAAAATGTAAAACAGGACTATTATTTTAACAGTTGTTCACGAGTTGTGACTGAGTCCTGACCAAACTAAGGCGCCGTTAACTGAGTCTTGACCGAATCGAGCCTAGTCAGTCAAAACTCATCAAGGCACTGCCGGCTTCCTGATCAAGGTTTTTGTTTTTTGCCCTTTTGTTTCTTTTGGGCGTGGTGGGGAATGGGGGTGTAAGATTTTCATTAAGTTGTTACTCAGTTTCCTGGCTTTTATGAGTCAGCTCAGCCGAGTGTGGTCCCATCTAGCTCAAATTTAAAACTATTGTACACATTCTTTTAAACAGACAGTCCAGTCCTAATTATCTGTTTCACCAAAATAAGGAGGACATTGGAAGGTTTCCTTACCATTTTCAGTGATGAACATAGGAGTATTGTTGTATCTTTCCTTGAAGTACATTACCATCTTTTCCATGCCCTCTGGGACCACATAAAAGGTTGGCATCGCGGTCTGCATAAAAAATATAAATAAATAAATAAAATATAAACTTAGATGCACAACATCAAAATATGTAAAAAAAAAAAAAAACGACAGGCATGGGCCATTGTTTTCCTATGAAAACCGACAATCACAGGGTTTTGTATTTTTTGAAGTCATTTTTTTTCAAAAAAACAATAGCCTATGATCGCCAGAAATTCGCAGAAAAAAATACAACGGACCTATGCTGTAAGGCCATCGTTTTTTCATGAAATTTGATATAGTAATGTTAATGTTCATAATAATATTTAGTACCATTATCAAAATAGCCAATCTTCCAACCTCATGAATTTTTTTTACTACTCCAAGTGATTCCTGGTACGGAATTATAACTGAATTAAGTTCCTTTTAAATGTTTACTTTCGTTTTTCTTACCGGACTTCCAATGGGAATACCATCCCTTAACCCAGTGAGCACTGCCAACATGTCCCCATTCGAAGTGCCCTGACTGCAAGGAGAAAACATGCAGTCTTTCGCGTATAGAGTAGAGTAATGGTTGATTCCAATAAAATCCAATTTACTCTGTAGTTTTTTCTTTTCTTCAGTCGAAAATGTTGGTAATCTCAAACCCAAAATCTCGCGCATTTCAGGAGGATACTGCCCATATATGATTGGATCCAAAAACCTGAAAAGTCAAATGTCGGTAGTGATGTTTAAACAACGACAATGATATCATCAGAGAATAAAGTAAGGGTATTTTGTATTAATTAGATAACTTGCAACATAGTTAACTTGACGTTGAATCAATGCATATGTTGAAAGTTTATAAATCTAACTGTTAGAAAATTTACAAATACTGTTTCTTCATAGGTAGACTTTACTTACCAGGCGAGGTCGAAAGCTAGTGCACGTTGAGCTGCCCATTGATCTGCTGGAACATCATCATATGGTTCATACCAGAAGGCGCACAGTACAATTCCTATGGAACCTCCTTGATTAACCTTAAAATGAAAAATAAAAAATGCATATAATGTCATATAAGCTCCTCAAGTTTAAAAAAAAAATTTTTTTTTGACAAAATTTTTCTTTTGTTGCCCCAACTAGTATCAGATAAAAGAAATTATAGCTAATCAGATTTATAAATAAACCAAGTGCAAAGCAACCCATTTTGGAATTGCCAAAAAGGGCCTTAGTAAAGTGCTAGTAATATCATCGCAAGTTGAAATAGGCAGATATCAGTCATTAAAGCCTTAAAATAAGGTATAGTAGAAACAAACAAAAAATCTTAAAATAATCACAATATTTGGTTTTCCTAGTTAGCTTTACCAGACATCAAAATCTCTATCTAATGAAGCAATTGGCAACAAAGTTCATAATAGTTCTGTGTTGCATCCTTTCTTAACTCGGTAGAGAGGACCCTGAATTTCGTACAGTGCGAATCGCACAATTCATTGGCCGATTCATCCTATTCGGACTTTTAGAAATATTCTAGTTCGGACCTATCCGTTTGAGGTGAACACGAGAGAAGGCTCTTAATCATTACACATCCATTTCTCTTCTAAGATGCTACAGTTGGAACCTTTGGGAAAAGAAGGTACAGGGCATTTAAAATGCTACAGTGACTATCCTTTGGTTTTTTTCTTTATAAGAATAATGCTATCTATACTTTTGATCTCACAACTCATCTCATAATCATCATCCTATGTGGCAAGTCTAACTCATCTATTTTATTTTTGACATTGTAGAGATAAGAGTAAGGAAAACTGCTACATAGAATGGTTGTGAAATAAGCTGTAAGATTGAGAGTATGGTTAGCATGACTCTTTTTATAAAATTAGTGAATTCTTTACATGCACCTCACCATCATTCTCTCTACTTACCTCGCTATTGATTTGACTAAAGTGGATGGTGGGATGCTAATATATATAAAGTAATGCATTGTTCTCCTTCCTTTTTGTCACATCTAATGCATTGTTCTCCTTTCTTTTGTCATGTCTGTCCCTCCACTCTTTAGTGGAGGTGCTATGTCCTATGGCTTCTCAATTATAAATTATAGATTTAATAAAATGTGTCATCAACTTTTATGGGATGGGACCATCAAAAGATTAGCTACTTATAATACATATAAAGAGAGAGGATAAAACCACTATGAATATGTCGCTTATACGATGGTGAGAGAGACTTTTTTTTTAAAAAAAGTATTAATGTATAAGAAAACAAAATGATCACACCGCATGACACTTTTTTTTTACCTTATTAGGTTGAAAAAAGAAATTGTCCCTCACCATAATGTGAGAGACAAATGCATTGTAGTCTTTCCATATATATATGTATTATAATAAATAAGAATTTATTTGATGGAAGCCAAATATTATATTTTGTCCTACCTCACTGAATTTTTAAATGGATATAAGTATCACTATTAATTTAGAACTAGAGCCCATATATAAATTTGAACCAGCAAAAATAAGCCTCTCTCAAGTGAGGCCAAATTCACAAATATTTGACTTCGTGACAGCAATACATTACTTGAATGTAAAACACATAATTTAACTAATTTACTCTTTTGTAATTCAATCATGTAAACAACAATGATTAATTTTATGGTAGATTTTGCTCTTATTAAACTTAAACTTATGCCATGAGCATGTGAGATGATGAGTAGTTAAGAACTTATAAATAAGCCCTAACGATAACCTCAATATAAACAAGACATTTCAATGCAAAACAAAGAGGTGTCTCTTGTAAAGTATTTTGAACTAGTACATCAAATTCATCTAACTCCAATTGTGAATCAAACGAATTCAAAAGCAAATTAAGTAAACCTATCCTACAGAATTTGCAAATTTAGTTAAGTTTTGAATCGCAAACTAAAAACTCGAATGCGAATTAAACAGACTGCTAATCAGGTAACCATGCTGTGTTGCATACCTGATATTTTCTCCTGTAAATGTCGGCTGCGGTTGCATGCGATAAAATTACATTATGAGCTGCAATATATGGCTCAATGGCAGAGTCCCCAGCGGTACAATTGTCGCCGGAACAATGGCTAGGCGGGTATTTTCCTGTGTGGTAACCTCCATTTATCATGACATTGGGCTCATTGAATGTGGTCCAGTATTTCACTCTGTCACCGAAAGCCTTGAAACATACCTCTGCGAAATAGCCAAAATCTTCCCTGCAATGACATTGAAAGGAAAAACATTATCGAAAGATCAGAACTTTTATATGGTTAGGAGTGTTGGATTAGACGACGCAAGGTCACAACGCACAGGTTATGGATATCATTGAATCCCCATACCTATCACACTTTAATGTAAACAGCTGCACTTGAATATAATAGCACCATAAAAGCAGACTAAACCAATAACAAATAGATCAAATGAAAATGCTAAAGGCTCACTGTATTTGTTTATTTAACCATGTGCCATATCGGTCTTCAAGTTCTTGAGGAATATCATAATGGTTCAAAGTAACAAATGGTGTTATCCCTGAAAAAAGAATTAGATCCAAATGATTAGTGACCAAACTAAAAATATATGGGTGCATTTGTGTGATAGGTACTTCAACAAGATACAACTGATTACCTTTAAGCAAGAGAGCATCTATAAGTTTGTTGTAAAATTGAATTCCCACTGGATTAATCTCGCCAAATCTCCCTCCTGTTGCATAGAAAGTGCTACTAAGGTTTTAAAAAAATTCAATCAAGAGACGAAAGTCAGATGGCTGTTCAACATGGAGAAAATGGAAGTCCCCCCCAGGTGGGGTAAGTCAAGGAGAAAAGCAGAGGTGGAGAGAGTATGGGATGATTAAAGTGGGAACAAGTGCATGTTTGGCAAGTCTAAAATTTAGGCTCTTATTGTCTAAATGTCTAAAATTTATAGAGTTGGAAAAATAGAGGCGTTTGGCATGCGTTTTTAGCTCTATTTAATTTAGACAATAAGAGGTAAAAGCTTTATTTTGAAGAGGAGGCCATGTGATGCATTTCCAAATCAGAGGGAAAAAAAATAGGCGCCCAGCTACAGTAACTTGATGGATCACGCCTAGTATGTTATTTCGATTTTTCTCGAAATCCGAGCCCCTAAATCTACATCCAAACCGTTGAAAATGTTCACATGATCAATTACGGCCACCCATCCAAATTTCAGCCGTTAATTCATCCTGAATCTCAAGATATGTGCAAGAAAGCGTGAGCCATTGGATACTAGTTTTTGAATTCTGTGGGGCCCAAACAGAAGATCCAAACCATTGGAAATGTTGGGAAGACTAAAAACGGCTATAGGGTCAATTTTCAAGGATTGATTCCTTGTGGATCTCAAGATATTTGTGAAAAACTTTCAACCATTGAATTTAATATGCTGAATTTGTAACTAGTCCACGACAGCCCCTTTTTTTATTTTTTATTATTATTTTTAGGACAGTAAAAAACAATCCAAACCATTGAAAATGTGTAGAAGGTCAATAACCATTATGAGACCAAATTTCAGCCGTTGGATCATCACCAAACTTGAGATATTTATGTAAAAACGTGAATTATTAAATATTTTTTTAAAAAAATTGGGGGCCTCAAACACAAAATCCAAACCGTTAGATCTCTTTGGGAGGCCAAACGTGGTTATGAAGTAAAATTTCAAGGCTTAATACCTATTAGATCTCAATATATTTGTGAAAAATTTTCAACTATTGATTTAAAATGGTCTATTTAAAATAGATGTTTTCATTGCCAAACACATATTTTAAATCTAGCCTCTTTTTTTTATAGCTTTTTTTTAATAGCTCTATTTTAGATGGTCTATAAAAATAAGACTAAACCTACCAAATAAGCCTTAATTGTGCTATCCTTACACCTTGATAGTTTTTTTGTTTCCCCGGTAAATAAAAAAAATTCCACCATGTGTCCTTTCAATGTCAATATATGGAAGCGAGAGTTTTTACAGATTTTGTTTGTGTAATTGGAGGATTTTTATCGTCGTTAATTTTCATTTCCACGGGAGAGGAGAGTCTTAAAAAAATTTTTCACAAGAAAGAGGAGTCTTGAATGCTTTCCCTTCTCCTAGAAAATCAAAATCCTTTTTATTAAAAAAACCAATTTAATTTCTTTTCTATTTTGTATAGAAAACATTTCGTACGCAATAATGGCCCGTTGGATTTTTGCTAAGAAAATCAAAACAATTTTTTTCTCTGTCATGGAATTTTGAGAATAAAATTGTTATGATTTTCAATACAACCTCTTTATCAATCACTCGGCGCGACATATTTTTCTTACAAAAAGGAAAAAGTAACTGATTTTCTTCTTTCAAAATTATATTGGTTTTCCATGTGAGGAATTGAAATCCAAGATTCTACTCTCTCACTCTTAACTCCTCTTGCTGCACAAACCAACCTGAACCACCAGCAATTTCCCGATGACAAAAGAGGCCCTTTCGATAAATGACAGGACTTACTCGGAAGGACTCTTGACCATGAAATGGAAAATCTGTAGGAATTGACTCCAAGGGAATCCATCAGCCCAATGTCCTCCTGTTTGTAAAAGCTGTCTCAATCAGATAGACATCCAAAGTTACAGAAAAAGTAGGAAAAGGTCCTATGTTCCTATCAAAGCATAAGATTTCCAGTAGAAAACGATGCAAAGAAAAGAAGAAAAGGACATGTTTGACTTCTATTACCGAGTACAGATGGTAATGGTCATCAGCAACATCTGCATTACTCCCATCTTTGATTTTTCCTAAACAAGAAGCAAAAAATTCAAAGATTAGTCTGAATATCTAGTTTTAATTTTATCTGTGGCTAAGATAACCCAAGTAAGAAAAAAGGCAAAGGGTGTCAACAGAAGGCAGTAATCACCTACCAGGTATCCGAGAGAAAACATCCCAATTGCTTAGACTTTTGTTACCTTCCAAGTATGCTCCTTCAATCTTTTACAAAGACAATAACACATAAAGGAGAAATCAGAACTAGCCGTTTCATTTCCTCGTATACACTGTGATTGTGTGTATAACTTAGGAACATTGCGAAAACTTTTGGCCTCAGAGAGTTCTTTTCGGTAACCCATTTGCAAATGCAACTTAGCAAGAATCATCATTAGCAACTAAAAACACAAACCCAAGTATATTTTGATATATTAGAGAGAGAGTGATATGTTACCTGATAGGAAGAAGTCGCAGTTCCAAAAAGAAATGTCTGAGGAAATTGGCTACGATCCGAGAGACAGCCAATGAAAGGGAAGAGATGAAACAAAAGAAGAAATGCGAAGGCCTTCATGTCTAAGTCTTTTAGTAGGAAATCTTTTGAGTCTGAGACAGGGAGTAATTGGAGATGGGTTTTGTGGGATGCATATGTTGGTGGGTTTATATAGAGAAAAGAGTCTGAATTTTCGAACATATTTTGTCTTTGTTACATGTGAAGGGGAATCTCACACGTAATTGAAATGAACAAGGATATTGGATTTTGGATAAAAACAGATCAAAAGTCTACCAAGGGAAAATTGTTTCCATAACTTGGTTTATGTTTCAAATGAAGGAAGTTTCTCAAATTTGTAGTGGGGTCTCTGTCCCACAAGAGACAGGCTGGGACAAAAGGAGAAATGGTCCACAAAAGATACCCAAGAAATCCCCCGAGCAATGGATTAGGTTGGGCGGTGATGAACGCAGAAAAGTGCACAAAAAAGTTGAAAATGATTCCACAACAACAAATACCACACAAAAGAGAGTTGAGACTTTCATAGTTCAGCAGTAAAGATTAGAGTCTATGAGTAAAAAGGGAGAAAGAGATTAACAAGAGATGTAGTGGGGGTAAAGGAGAAGAAAGATTCCCACAAATTCAAAAGAGTTAGCAAGTGGTTTTCCTTTATCATCAATGCATTACATAAAAAATTGCAGTAACACAGTAAGGACTTTTGTATTGATAAATTCGTGGGTTGGATAAAACTTGAGTCCACTGGTGTTATTTTATATATCTTTTAATATGGACTATGGTATGAGTCGCCGAATGCACTGAATGAAGAAATCAAAAAAAGAGTGACAAATTGAGATGTTTTTCTATAGATAATATGGCTTAAAAAGCTTATATCTCACAAATCAAGAGTTGGATATAGGAAAGCTACTTACCTGGAAAGCTCATTTTAAGCAGATATCTGTAGAGCATAAAATTGCATCAATTGAAGCTAAAACAATAAAGTTATGGCATCTAAAAGTTTATTGAAATTTGTGCTAAATTTCATTCAATCGTTCAAGCATCAATCAGATGAAAGACAATGGCTTAATTAAATCGATTCAACCTCTGACCGATCAATCTGGCGCTATGCAAAAATTCACCGACTTGCATAAAAACCTTTTTTATTTATACCAAAGTTGCCTTTTTTGTTCCTAATTAGACTCTAACCCTAAAGCATGAATTCTTAATTATAAAAAAGGGGTTTTCTCTCAACCCTAAATACAGATCTCATATTTTAAGTTGAGAATACTCTTTGAAAATCATCTTTTTTCTCTAGAGCTTCCATTGGAAAATTTGCTGAATGCTTCTAATTCTTGAGTTTTGCTGCTTCCACTTTCTAGGAGGAAATTGTTCATCTTGTGAAGACAAAGTCTTGTAGATCAAGCACAGAAAGCAGGGCACGTAGAGTCAAGTCGTGTCGTGGATTCTTGTAAGAAGAACTACATCCTATGGTTAAGGGACTTATTGTGTAAGGTTGTTAGTATATATTATAACTGCTTGAAATTAGTGTTTGGTTTTTAGTTTGTATGGCTCGTGGTTTTTTCCCATAGGGGTTTCCACGTAAAAAGCTACGTGTCTTCTTCTTGTGTGATTGATTTGCAAGTTTACTTTATTTATTGCGCTCCTATTATTTGACTTGTAATCTAGAAATCCGAGACCTCATAAAACTTTCAATTTGTATCACAACGGGTTACACTAATCCACTGTGTTAAATCCTTTAAAGTTTCTCTACTAAAATTCAATTAAGAAGGCACATATACAACCAAACTTTGCATTCTGAAAGTTAATAAATCAAGCTTGAAGAAGATGTTCAAATCTAAGTTTGAAATGAAAAACTATAGATCTATTAAATGCTATGAATGCAAAAAGCATCTGAATGCGCAAATAGAAAAAAGAAGAGATATGGTAAGTTTTGAATGCAACAAGGATGATTCTGAAATTGAAGTTTAATCTGCTGTCCCTGACAATGGTAATGCCAAGTATGTTGCTTTCATGGCTAGGTCTTCCCGTGCTTCCTCTAGAGCTGGTTCTGATAATGAAACTAGTGAATTAGAGGAAAAAGCTAATTGGAAAAAATAATATCATATTTTGGTCAAAAAATTAATGAAGATGGGAAAGATGACTTGAAGATTGTAATCAGTTGGTAAGCTGCAGAAGAACAGATTTCTTCACTAAAAACTAATGATAAGGTGAAACTCTTTGATAATCAAAAGAATGATTTGACTAATAAGTTGACTACCGCAAATCAAAAGTATGAGATGTTGATTGCTAATCACGAGATTCTATTCAAGAGATGGAAGAATTGAAGAAAAAACTTCATACGTATCAAACTGAGAATGTTGACTTGAAAGGCAAGTTAAAGATGACATTGTTAGAGTTGGATACTTCAAAGGAATTACTTGACAAGATAAATACTACTTATGCCACACTTAATGATATATGGTCCAATCAGAAATGAGCTAATGACAAATGTGGTCTTGGATAAGATTAAAGTACATTTACTTCAAAGACTACAAGTAAAACTGTCTCTGTTAAAAGTTTTCATTTAAATTCTTTTACATCAACTGCTCCGTATACTGCTAGCACAAATCATATGAGGAGTAATACAAAGAAAAAGAATGTCTCAACTTCAAAAGCTACACCCACATGTTATCATTGTGAAATTAAAGGACACATTCGACCCCATTGCAATAAATTAAAAGCTTTCCCAAAAAATACACAATAGAGGAAGCAATTATCTAAGCCACTGATCAAGACAAAAGCCATTTTGGTTGAAAAAGATAATTCGTTCAATGTATTGGTACACACTATGCTAAAACTCTTAAATTCGCAAGTGTGGGTACCAACATTCAAAAACCCTTGATCATGAGGATCAAGCTCCCGCCTCAAGCTGTTACGAGAATATTAGTAAGGAAGAGTCACAATTGAAAAGGGAGCTGCTGCCGGATCTTGATTGACAAATCTACTGCACACTGACATCATTAAGTTTGTTAATTCTAGATAAAAAGAAGGAGAATGAGAATTTCAAGAAGCCGAAGATGGTAAAGATGGTTTCAATTTTTTTTTTTTTTTTTTTGCAATTAATGCAAGCTGATGGTACAATTTTTTTAATTCAATGTACTCAATGTAATTTTGGTTTTATTTTTGGGTAAATTGATTGTATATAAAGTTTTATCCATGAATTACTGAAAAGGGAAACTATGAGGATTTTTGTATTGGTTAATTCATGGGTTGGACAAAACTTGAGTCCATTGGTATTGTATTTTATATATCTTTTAATATGGACTGTGATATGAGTCGCCAGATACACTTAATTGAAGAAATTGAAGAAAAAGTAATGAATTAAAGTATTTTTCTAAAGATAATATGGATTTAAAAGGTCACATATTATAAACCAAGTGTTGGATATGGGAAACCTAATTGCTATTGAAAAGCTTGTTTCAAGTAAATATCCGTAGAGCTTAAGATTACGTCAATTGGAGCTAAAACAATAAAGTTATTGCTTCAAGAAGTTTACAGAAATTTATGCTAAATATCATCTGTTCGTTCAACCATTAATTGGATAAAAGACAATGGATTAATCCAATCGATCCAACCTTCGACCGATCAATTTGGCACTGTGGAAAAATTCAGCGACTTACATGAAAACCTTTTTTATTTGTCAGCGTTGCCTTTTTTGTTCTAATTAGACTCTAACCCTAAGGTATAAATTGTTGATTATAAAAATGTGGTTTTCTCTCAACCCTAAACACAAATCTCATCTTCTAAGTTGAGAAAACTCTTTAGAAATTATCTTTTTTCTCTAGAGCTTCCATTGGAGAATTTGCTGGGAGCTTTTAATTCTAGAGTTTTGCTGCTTCTACTTTCTAGTAGGAGATTATTCATCTTGTGAAGACAAAGTCTTGTAGATCAAGCACAGAAAGTAAAACATGCAGAGTCAAGGCGTGTCGTGGATTCTTGCAAAAAAAACTACATTCTATGGTCAAGGGACTGACTGTATAAAGTTGTGAGTATATCTTCTAAATGCTCAAAATTAGTGCTTGGTTTTTAACCTGTGTAGCTCGTAGTTTTTTCCCATAGGGGTTTCACATGAAAATCTGCGTGTCTTCATCTTATGTAGTTGATTGCTTTTTACTTGCAAGTTTACTTTATTTATTCCGTTACATATTGTTTGACTTGCAATCTAGAAGTCTAGGACCCTATAAAACTTTTAAACACACACAAAACTAAATAAAAACTCTCTCTCATGAACCCTTAACTTTGAGAATGATCCTCTCTTTTTTTTTTTTTTTCTCTCATTGGCTTAAGTGGCTAGGGAAGTAGGAAGGAAAGGCTCCTATCAGGTATTGATACGTGGTTGGAGCTATTGGAGTAGATGGTATTGATACATGGTTGGAGCTGTTGGAGCGGATGCCTGTACTACTAGCCGACCTCTTATAGTTGATCATTGGTAAAACTCTGCGTACATTACACCACCCAAGTCTTAAATAGTTTCGAAATGGGGACCTCCAACTTAATGTCGAACTTTTAATCACTCTAACAATTTTAGTATGGGTAAATATTTAAGTTTGGGTACAATTTAAGTGTCAAGAATTTTGAATTCAATGTTTCGAAGGTGGGAGTTCATAAAATCAGCTCCATAAAACAGCTCCATAAAAATATTGGAAAGGTGAGAGTTCTAATCTATCATAAAATCATGAGTGGCCCTCCTTTGCCCTCCTTTTGCGTTGCATATCTCCCTTTACAGTCATTAGCTGTTGACAAAAAGAAGTAGCGAAAGCGATTTGGCATACTTAAACAACCGAGTGCCGAGTGGATGGTTAAATTTATGCAGAAATTAATAAAGACATATTTTTGCAAAAATTAAGCACTAAATCTCGTGTGAAGCACGGTGCACTCCTAGAGTGAAACATCATCAGCTATGACAAGTGGGTACATAGATGATTAATTAATCAAAACAATGCAAACATGTAGTACCGGATCCAAAGTTTTTATTCAAAGGGTGCAAAAACAAACAGAAAATTATGTTTTGGGAACAATTATATAAATTTTATGTGGATTTTGGGGATAGTCATAAAAATTTTTATTTAAAATTTGGAAGCAAAATCAGAATTGTCACTATGGTTTTAGTAGTGGAGTAAGGCCAACGAGTGCGTCCGCCCCAATATGGATGTATGTAAGTCCATCCCAGCACACCAGTGTACACATAGACACAATAGCATGTATATACCCACTGGTACACATACGAACAGACCACATGCACCTGTCATCATGTATAGGTGCATATCTTAATTTTATTATGATCCAAACAGCATCTACCGTTGGATTGAGTCATAATGAAAGATGCACCTATGCTCATGGCAATGTTATTCTTCCTCCTTTTTTTAATTAGCATGCATCTAAATGGACGCACAAAATGTGGCTTGCTCTCGCTCTGTCCCTTCCGTCAATGTGTCTTATGGCTTTCAAAAACGGGTAAAGCGACAAAGTTCGTGAGGCATATTGACCCAATCAGGTAAAAGAGAGGTCATCCACAAAATAAAATTAGGTCTACCAGATACTTGAGCTATCTGTGTTTCTTTTTCCTTTTCCCCCTTTTTAGAGCTATCTGATTCCAGGCCATTAAATGAATTGTCGGAATAGAAATTTGTTGATTGTCCATTTTAAGAATTTAAATTTAGCATCTAACAACAAGCAATAGGCAATGGGTTTTTAATACCTTTTTATGTTTTTTTCTTTCCTTTCCTTTTATTTATTTATTTTTTTCCTTTTGAGATGGCACTAAAGTCCACTTATATCAGCAAGGTAGGAAAAGTTAGCAAGTTGAATTTTGATTCTGCCAAGTCATCTTATTTTCACAAATGACTAAGTCAAATATGGCAAAAACTCGGCCTAATAACCTCATTTTGATAAACTATATGCATTCTAAACTACTCTATAAGTAGATTTGATTTTAAATAATTAGTATTTAGTTTTAAGTAATTAATTCTTTAGCTATGGAGTTACAATTTAAAAGTTACTGATTCAAAGGTAATTTGACACGTATATTTAGTCTTTTACACTCAAAAGACTTCAAATTAGGTAATGTGAAAGATTTTTTTCCCCTTTTACTTTCTTTATATATTGAATCAAAATTTTTATTAGTATATTATATCAAGATTTTATAAGTATTTAATCTATTTTTAAATGATTTTTAAATATTTTTAAGAAAAATATCACTCTCCGGAGTGGTTGCGTTAACTCTCTCCAAGTCAATTTTTTAGAGTTGGATGAGTGAGTCCCGGTGCTGAATTTTCCATCATTGATCTCAAGTAAGTCAATGGGGCCCTCATACTCAGGCCATATCCTGTACAAAATCAAAATATTGCTTCTTTGTTTTCAGAAGTAGTCAAAAGATTTTGCTCCACGAGGGAGAGACTTGAGTGTAAACCACCATAAACATATAAACGTAGCACTCCAAAATAATTGAAAATTAAAAATAAAAAAAATGAAGAAGCCAACGTGGAGAAGTCGATTCTCTTAAAGAAGAGAATTAGATTTTCATCCTGCTGCTGTAAACACAAAGTAGTATCATCTTAATCTTTCTTTCTTTCTTTCTTTCTAGAAGATGAACAAGGATATGAATTGTTTTTGTTTGGGTTCAATCCTATCAGTGTTTTGTGAATTTAGAATTTGACCCAACCCCACATGATAATGTCTCGCAGGACCAAGGCCCAACTCCAAAGCACCTTATAATACTTGACCCAGATCTACCACATGCCTCAGCCAAACCCCCAAAAAACTATTATTATTATTATTATTATTATTTACAATCACTAGTATTGAATCTATGGCAGATGGCTACCACAATATGCATATTACATGCATCATATCATTAATTCAGTACAATCAGGTACACAAGAAAGACACAATTAACCAAAGTTTTGTAGGCCAGATGCGCTCCATTCATCATTTTCAAAATTTTCTGGTAAGGTCTGAGAGAAATGAAGAAAAAAAAACACGTGGAGATTGCAATAACGTGGGGTAACGAAAATGTCAAACCTACGTGTTTTGACCTCATGTGGTTGGATAAGATCGGTGACCATGATCTAATCTGTTGACTGTTGTTTGAAGTACGCATGCTGTGACAAATTAAAACGGGACACGTTACGTTTCCGGAACCCCGGTGTCCCCCGGCCCTCCAGCCTGCTCCATGCAGAAGTAGCGGAGCTCAGGGCGGGGCGTACCTATTTAAGATCTAGGTGAATTTATTTATCTATTTATTTGGAGATTAAGTCCTTAAAAATCTATGATTTAATTTCTGAAAATCAACTAACCAATGTCTGGAAAACGAATGAACAGGGGACTTCAAACTTTAACCCAAATCGGAGTTAACTCCACCGTTGAACATACAATTAAGAAAGTAATTAAGATGATCTTATGCATACTAACAAGTCAACAATCATGTTGTAATCATCTGCTCATTCTCTTATTGGGGCAACTTCTATCATTGAAAATTTTCAAAATATCTGGTATATGGAGAGGGTGCTCATTTTGACCAGCTCCACAACCAGTGAATTCCATGGAGGACCATCATGGAACCCGAGTAGAGGCTAGAAGAAGGGTGTTTATAACACTTACGATTATGTCCCCAGGGGATTTCTTTTGCTGACCTGCCGTTGTATACTTGTTTAATTGCCTTCTCCATCTTTTCTTCCCTAGTCCTATCCATCCTTTAGATAATTGGGATTACATAGGCTTTTTTTTTCTCGGTAAAGATATTACGTAGGCTTTGAATGGTTGTTGCGAGCACGAGCTTCTCCATCTA
The DNA here is from genome assembly GCA_037013555.1 of Sextonia rubra. Classification (NCBI taxonomy): domain Eukaryota; kingdom Viridiplantae; phylum Streptophyta; class Magnoliopsida; order Laurales; family Lauraceae; genus Sextonia; species Sextonia rubra. The sequence goes on from JASUAD010000001.1 coordinate 51,818,422, forward strand.
AACTTCTTCTCTTACTGGTAGTTGCATGCTTGCATTGAATACACTAAACCACGGTGGTTGATAGTCCTTTCCCTCTAAAAAAATTATGCTGGTTGAAAATCTTTTAGATATACAAAGGGTATTAAAAAGAAAATGCAGAGACCTATTTACAAATACTAACACTATAGATGCTTATTTACAAATCCTATAAATCCCAAGGGGTATTTACAAAAACCTCTAATTTGTTTTAATAATTTTTTTAAGAAAAGAACGTTAATATAAATATATATATCGCTACTTTAGGAATTAAAAAGTTGAACACTTTTATTAAATGTGAATTAAATAATAAAGTACAATAAGATTGTAAGTGGCTAATATAATCATAATTGAATGGTGGTGGCACCTTAGCATAATAGAATCACACATATCCAATGATTGGTCTCTCCATTTTTCGATTAGGAGTATTACTTCGGGCCTGTAGACCAACTTAGCAAACAAATAGAAAGGCAGGTTGTGATAGTCGAGGGCAGATGCATGCATTTTATGTTTTGAACAAGCATATATCCGCATATTCCATGCTTCAAAAATAGTTAAATGATCTAGGAAGGCATTAAGGATACCACCTCAGTTGGAAATATTGGATTGCTGAGATCATTTGATTAGATTGCAAGTTGCAAGAGTGGCCCGGACAGTCAATTTGTCACTCAAATGTGGACTGGACCATGCTATAAGAAATTGGTTCTATCAACACTTAATTCTGTTGCGTGGGTGACTAATTAAAAGGTATTTTCTTGGAAATTTTAGTTTCACTTCAAGAAAATTCCATTGTTATCTTCTTCTATCAATGTTGTAATTCAACATGTATTCAAATCGAAAAATTTCATGACAGATGCATCAGCTAAATAGGATGTTGAGAGAGTATTACGTTGAGCGGGTTTTTATATGTAATTTTTTTTGTTAATGGGGTACAATGCTCTTATATTTTTTCCTCTCTTATTGTTCTCGTCCTCTTTTAATGAATTTCTGTCATCGAAAAAAATAAAAATAAATAACACTTAATACTATGTAACGCCCCACCCTCATACACATGCATGATATTGTCTACTTTTACCCGTGGGCCTCACAGTTTTGCTTTGATGGACTATAGAAAGAAAAGTAACTGGGTTTATATGTAGAGTTTGCACCCCTACCTTGCATGAGGCTTTGTGCTTAGAAACTTATCTTACTAGTGTGTTTGCGTGCTTGCCCAATAACAAACAAAATCTCCGCTATACAATCTGATGACAGTTGGATAGTACAATATCATACTTGGAGCCCTCCTAAGATGAGTTCTTTTAGTGGATTGAGGCCCAACGGAAGCAAAACCATAAGCCCCATAGGTCAAAGCGGACAATATCGTTCATGTATATGAGGTGGGGCATTATGAATAGTATCAGAGCGGATTCTTTACTAGTTCGAATGTAGGTTCCTGCCATAATCTGGTGCAAGTGAGCAGGTTTCCATGTAAACAGGCCAAAAGGGCTAGCAAGCTATTGCACAAGGACGTGTAGCCCTAAGGAGGGTGCATTGTGACGTCCTTCGACTCCCACAACAACTATAAAAAGGAAAGTAACTGGGTTTATATAAAGAGCTTGCACCCCTGCATTACACGAAGCCTTATGCCTAGGGATATATTTTGCTAGTGTGTTTGCTTACTTGCCCAATGACAAATAAAACCTCCACTGTGTACTCTGATGACAGGTGGGTAGGACAATATCATGCTTGGAGCCCTTCCAAAATTAGGCCTTTTGATTAGTTGAGGCCCAACAGAAGCAAAACAGTAAGGCCCATGAGCCAAAACTGACAATATCGTGCATACGTATGAGGTGGGGCATTACAAATGATATCAAAGTAGACTCTCGACTAGTTTAAGTGTAGGTTCCTTCTATGGTCTGATGCAAGTAGGCGGGTATTCATGTGAGCGGCCCAAAAAGGCTGGCAGGCTACTATACAAGGACGTACAGCCCTAAGGGAGTAGATTATAACGTCCTCAAGTTCCATATCGACTATAGAGAGAAAAATGACTGAGCTTATATATAGAACTTCCACATTCACCTTGCATAAGGCTTTTTGGTTGGTTGAGGGCCACCAAAAATAAAACTATGAGATCTAATTGTAAAAAACGGACAATATTATGTATACATGTACTAATTCAGCTAGTCCAAGGTGTCGGCCGCATTCTGATGAGAAATCTTGACATGGATCGTCAATCATGATTTAGATTCTAAATGGTACATCTGTCGACACCCTGCAAGTGGTCAATCTATGCACTTCTGACTTCACATTCCTGGGCGTTCAACCCATGGCCATATCTGCTGCAACTAAAATTCTGACTGTGACTTAACTCCAAAAGGATTTTTTTATAGCTAATTCTTTTCTTTCTTGCTTTCTTCATTTCTTTTTGAATGATCATTAAATATTTTTTTAACCGTCTTTATCGAAAAAGAGAAGCCTAGAGAGTAATCAACGAACTGATCTTGAAGAAAATAATAACAATGATAATAATTTGTGGGACAATTTTCTCCATAACACTGTTGTGCAGTACATACTGCCCATCGGTGATTTTATCACGCATGACTCTGTGAAAATCAAGGGGTGCAGCTAATGGCGAACACAGAATGTTTTTTGGGTGGTGCAGGCAATGGCAAGTGAAGAAATCTAATACTAAAATAAAATCTTTTAAGATCTAATTTGATCCTCGAATCACACATACACATGCTACATGCTAATATATTAGTCCACCCCAGGGTGTAGCCTTCGGTGGCGAACCGAATGCGCCTCCCCCTTTAGCACATGTGCATGAGAAAATTTTCCATAATGGAGAAATTTCTCAATAATTTGTCATTTTGGCCCCTTAGCTAAGAATGATGTCTCACCGGCACCAAGGGATTGCTAAGTTGGTTGGCCAATGTGGTAGGGGATCAATTCCACGGTATGCTATTCTTTCCACGTATGTGTAGGCTATTCATAGAGCAACTTTCTTTCCTCACTTGTGTGGGCTCTCCTTCGCCTGGTGTGGGCTTCTTCCTCCCACTCGAGTAGGGTCTCAGGTCCCAACCCCATAAGCTGAAATACCAAAAATAGAATATGGGCAGCGGGATGCAGGAGCTCCTATCTCGATGAATGGCCCTAATGAAGGACACCTAGCTGTTGTTATAGAAAAGTGGTTCCAACATATGTAGTTTTTATTTTTCCCACATTCAAAGGAATATAGTATTTTCTATTTAAAGTGGTAACATCATATTGGAAAAAAGGTATAAGTTCAAAGAATGAAAGACTTTTCTATACTATCTAGAAATCATAGACATTACACAAAAATGTCAATGTCGAGCATTTGCTAATAAATTTTTGAAAATTTTCAAATAAGGCCCTAAGATTTTTTTCTTATTTCAAAAAAGGACACAAGTTTCAAAACTTCTCAAATTAATCCCTAAGTTTTCCAAAAAGTTTTCAATTAAGGACATCCATCTGTATAAAGTTACTTTTTGGCAAATTTCTTCTTCAGTTTATTTCAAAGTACCCAAATTACCCTTTATTAAAATAAATTCCTTATTCAATTCCTCTATATTATCCTCATTTTTCCTTTCCAGCATTTTTACGATGATTAATGATAACTAGCATTTCCACAATGATCGGCTACATATTTTGGCTATTGAAACCAAGTCATGGCTTTAAAAAATTAGTAATTTGGTATATTAAGAAAATTGAGGGAAAAAGTCGCCAGAAAGTACCTTAAATCGGCAAATGTTCTTAATTGAAATTTTTTTAGAAAACATAGGGACTAATTTCAAAAGTTCTAATTTTTTTTTGAAATAGCAAAATAACTTAGGGTCCTATTTGAAATTTTTCCTAAATTTTTTTATTTCTTGGCTGGCAAGAGTTTGTGCAATTGAGTTAGGCTTCAATGGCTTGAGTTTTGAAAGCCCTCCCCAGATTCATTTCTAATTAGACGATTAGTTAAGGAGAGAATTTGGTCTAATGGGGCCCACCTTTGGTAGGGGTAGCCGCTCTTACACTCTTCTCACCTTATGATAATGCATGTACCCTCCAAAAATTAGTCTTTCCTAGCCAAAATTTGGTAACTCCTGGGTCAAAGACCAATGGTCTGAATGCTAGACGGATAAGGGATATTCTATGTCATTAAAAAAAATGATATGTAGGTTATAAAAAAATGATTTGGCATGAACATGACGGTCAATTTTACACTCGGTAAACCAAAGCTCACCACTGGATTGAATATGAAAAAAATGGAGTTAAAATGTTATTATAGTTAAGACAACTAAATCAAGGGTTAGAAGTTAATGATGCGATTTTTTTTTTCATTATTGTTGTTGTTGATTAGTCAATAAGAGAGAAAAGAATCTCTCTCAAATCCAATTTCAAAATCCCCCTTCAAATATCGCTAAAAAATCGAAGGCCTCAAACATCATAAACCATCTTCATCTTTTTCTTATAATGAATTAGGGTTTTAGAGCCTATTTGTTTGTGGGATAGAGTAAAGTACAGTCGAGTAAACCCAAAATCAAGAAAGAATAATATATGATTGGGTTATAATGACTTTTTTTATTTTTAGTTGCTTGATATGGAATCCTTTTAGCTTTTTGTATAAAAAGTAGACAATTTTTTTTGTAATTTAGTAATGACTTTTTTACTTTTTAAAAAAAATGAGAAAATTTTGAATATTTAAGAGAAAAAGGGGGAGAATTTAAATTTTAAATATTTTATTTTACTCTACCTCACAAATAAACAAGCCTTAGCGAGAGCAGTGCAGAGTGGGGTAGGAGAAAAAGGGACTAAGAGTGCTTCCATAGAAGGAGGGGTGGCAATGTTGTAAATTTTTTGAATGATGGAGGTGGTTTTTAATGGTATTGGGACCATGATGTTGGGCCATCATGGGCAGATGTATGACTCTAGAGAAGGGTGTATCCATATATGATCATGGGAAAATGGGTTTTGGACCAAAGTCCCACCAATTCAAAGGCTTCCTCTAGAGGTGTTGAAAGTGCAATAACTAGATCTCACCAAGTCCTAGAGGGGGGGTGAATAGGACTATTAAAAATTTCTTTTCAAAACTTAGATGTTATTAAAGAACAATCTGAAAGATTATTATAATTGAGAGAGATAATCAGAGTTGTGAGTGTCTAGAAATGCAACTAGAGCAATAGAGATGTAGCATATAAAAGATCATCAACTCAAGTGACAATAAAGCAAGGCAACATCCACACACAACAAACAATAAACACAATGATTTATAGTGGTTCGGTCCTAGACCTACATCCACTCTCAAGAGCAATCTCTCTTGGTTCCACTAAATAAGAGGTACTCACATAACATACACCTCTTGCAACAATTTTTTGATGCGGTGGTTAGTCTTCCACCAATTATAGTTTTTGATCAGGTGGTTGATCCTAGATCTAGTCCACCAATTACAACAATTTTTGATGCGGTGGTTTGTCTTCCACCAAATACAGCAATATGAATTGAAATATTAAAGAACACCTAAACAAGGAATTGAATACCTTGGTTTTGAGTGGTGCTCTTAATGCTTGAAGACTACCTCCAAGCTTTGGCCTCTTGTTCTTGCTCCTTGGAGATGAAGATCTTCAGATATGAGCTCAGCCAAGGGAAGAGGTTCCAAGAGGGTTTGGAAGGCTAAGGTATTCTCTCAGATTTGAAGAAGCCTTTCCTAAGTCACCAACTACTCTACTTGTAACAATAATGGCACTCTTTGATGTTGGAGAGTAGGTGGTTGTGGGAGCTTTGAAGATGATTTTAATGGAGGTGCAAAGGCTCAGCAATACTAGTGATTTTCTTAGCAATCAAATCAGTGGTTGGAGCAAGGGAGAGGTCCTCTTTAAATACAGATGAGCTCCAACGGATAGTTCTACGGCTTAGAACAGAATGGTCTACGGCTTAGCCGTAAGTTCTGACAACATCCAACGGCTAGTTTGACCAGATTCACCACAAATTCCTTCTTACAGTTAGGCATACGGCTTAGCCGTAAATTCTTATACGGCTTAGCCGTGAGCACCTTTCGGCCTAGCCGTGGGTCAGCCGTAAGCTCAAATTTCCCAGAAACAGCTCTCTGGAGAGTGGCCCGTAATCTTTACGGCTTAGCCGTGAATAACCTTACGGCTTAGCCGTGAATAACCTTACGGCTTAGCCGTGAAGGCCTTTTGGCTTGGCCGTAAGGTCAACCGTAAGCATAATATGGCCAAGTACACTCTCTGGATTGTGACCCGTATATTTTACGGCTTAGCCGTGAAACACACTACGGCTTAGCCGTAACATTTTTTCGGTGTAGCCGTAGGGTCAGCCGTAGAACAAAAAGCTCCAAAATTCACTCTCTGGAAAGTGAGCCGTAGGATCTACGGCTTAGCCGTGGTCCAAGCCGTAGTACAAAACAGGGTGTTTGAAAACCCTAATTTCCTAGTTTGTTTTTCAAGGACACTTAGGGATCACAGATACCTTATCCCTTGGCACTCACAGATGATCTTCTTTGATGTTGAACTTCTTTGCTTAGTCTTCATTGATAGGTTTTCCTTGAATGGTCTTGAACTAGCTTGAACTTCTTTGAACTTCCGAGGTGAACTACATCGTTCTAGAATCGAACTACACTTTGGTCACGTAATTGACAACACACTCTTACAATGACACTAACAATCTCCCCCTTTGTCAATTTCGTGACAAAATTACATAATGTGAAGAAGATACAACATTTAAACTCAGCAATTGAGATACACAAAGTATTACATCAGTAAATACACCTTAAGCACCCACAAATACACAACACTGTGAAACTCCCCCTTTGACGATGCTTAACCTGCAAAAGGCTGCAAACACAATCTACTAGAAAGGTGGGAGGTTAGAAGGCTCTCCCTAAACACATGCATACAATTCTCCCCCTTTTTGGCACAAGATTGACAAAGAGATAAAGCATAAGTGAGAACAGAAATGCACACAAAGAGAAAGAATGGCTATATTAGATGTAGGAATGAAGTACAACCATAGCAAAACAATACATCACCCAGAAGCATACATGAGATAACAATGAAGACTAACAGGTGAGGTACAGTCATTTCCCAAAATACAAACAAAACAACAAGAACAGTCATCAATCCGAAGGAGGAGAAGGGGAAGGAATCGCCACATCGTCGCGCCGGCAGCTCTTGGAGATCTTTGACAAGTACTGAAATGATTTCTTCAAAAGCTTCTCCATCTTAGTTTGCCTTTGTTCGAGAGCGGCCAACCGAGCTTCAAACGAAGAAGAGGAAGAAGCCGCGGGAGGAACTGGAACCGGAGAAGTGGTAGAGGGTGCTGTAGAAGGAGGCGCAACCGGGGAATCTTCTTCGTCTCCGGAGTCAGGAAGGCTGGGACCAGCTGCCTGCTGTTTAGAGAAGCGCATGTTCTGGATGTTAACGGTGCCAAAGGTGGGGTGAGACTCAGGAGCCTCATCTGTAGGTAAAGTGACCCCACACTGAGAGGCAAGGCGCGTCATGAGATACCCAAAGACGCATGCATTGGTGCCTCTGCCTGGGCACTGCCAAAAGCGAATGATGGTGGCACAGATGAGCGAGGGAAGACACACTCGGACCCCCATGTGGACGGAGTAGAAAACATTCACCATAAACGGGGTGAGGTCAGAGAAATTCCCCCGCCGAGGATAAATGTTATAGGTGAAGATGGCATGAAGGATCCGGTAGTGAGGAAGCAATGAGACTGCAGGAAGGAACCCTTTAGCCTTCCATGGAATGGAGGCGCCACAGAGGGCGAAAGTGGCCGTGTGTCTCTCCTCTTCGGATAGAGAATCCGAGATGACCGAAGGAGAATCAGAGAGAGGCACACATAACAGAGAGGAGATGATGGCAGGGGTAATGGTGTTCGTGCTATCACTGAACCCAATGTCAAAGGACATGGTGTCTATCGATGCATGGGAGATAGATGCATACATGGTACGCACAATGGAGGGGAAGCCAGGACCACCCCACTTCAGAATGTTTTCCCACCCAACATGAGTGAGAAGTGTGTGTACGCCGTAGGCCTCAACAACTAGGATGTTAACATCCCGCTCGACGGTGATGGGTCTCGAAAAGAAGGACCGATCACTAGTGGGTTCCCGTGGAACCAAGACCCGGGGAGAGGGTGGAGAGGGCTGTCGAGCCCGGGAGGAGCTACCGGAGGCACGAGGCCTCTTACCGGGAGGGTATGCATTCTTGGAGCGTGGAGGCATAGTGAGACACAGAGAGAAGGCTACACACCACCAACAGGCAGAAAACGCACACAGAGCACAGTAAATGAATGAAACAGTGAGGGAAAAGAAAAGAAAGGAGAACACTACAGAGATCAAATAGAGAGGAGAACGCCGGATCTGGGCGTGGAGGCCGTGGAGACCGAGGATTCGGGCGTGGAGACCGAGGACTTGGCCGCGGATTTGGGCGGTGAGGCCGTGGAGACGAGGAAGACAGAGAAAGAAAGGAAGAGGAGGACACGGGAGGAGGAAGGCCGGAGGAAGAAGACGCACGCCGAAGAAGGAGGGCCGGAGAAGAGGTACGCTGGAGAAGGAAGAAGGAGGAAGGCCGGAGGAGGAGGGGAGCCGAGAGAGGAAGCGAAGGCAGAAGGAGAACAGTCGGGCGAGCAGCGTGGAAAAAGAAGAGGAACAGACGGATTAAAAGATCTCGGCGCGCAGAACGAGGGTACGTACAGCTTAGCCGTAGAGTGTTTTACGGCGCAGCCGTAAACGCGTACGGTTTAGCCGTAAAGTGGTGTACGACTTAGCCGTAGACCCTAGGCAAAAACACAAGTTAATCCAAACAGCAAACACCAATAGATTTCCTTAAATTTTCAAATTTTAACACATCAAGAGGTTTAGTTAAGATGTCTACAAGTTGTTTTTCAGTCTGAATATATTCGAGCTCAATTATTCCTTCTTCAACCAATTCTCTAATGAAATGATGTCGAATATCAATGTGTTTGGTGCGAGAGTGCTGGACCGGATTTTTAGAAATGTGTATGGCACTCGTGTTATCACAATACAAGCTCATTATTCCTTGTGTAATGCCATAGTCCATAAGCATCTGCTTCATCCACAAGAGTTGAGAACAGCAGCTTCCGGCAGCTATGTATTCAGCCTCGGCAGTGGAGAGAGATATCGAATTTTGCTTTTTACTATGCCAAGCTACTAGACAATTTCCAACATAAAAACAGCCGCCACTTGTAGATTTTCTATCATCTAAGTTTCCTGCCCAATCAGCATCTGAGTATCCAGCAATGGAGGATGAGGAGTCATGAGGATACCACAGACCATATTCAGTTGTATCGGCAATGTACTTAATGATTCTTTTTACAGCAGTTAGATGAGATTCTTTTGGATCCGCTTGATATCGAGCACATGCTCCCACGCTAAATGCTATGTCTGGCCTACTTGCAGTAAGGTACAACAGGCTACCAATCATACTTCTATATAGGCTAGAGTCAACCCCTTTCCCATTTGCATCTTTAGTAAGTTTGATGGTTGTACTCATGGGGGTTTTGACATGTTTCCCAGTCATTAGACCAAATCGTTTCACCAGTTCTTTAGCATACTTGGACTGGGAAATGAAGATGCCATCACGTAATTGTTTGACTTGTAGGCCTAAGAAGAAATTTAATTCGCCAACCATACTCATTTCGAATTCAGATTGCATTAGATTAGCGAACTGAGTAGACAAGTCATTAGATGTGGAACCAAAGATGATATCATCTACATATATTTGCGCTATTAACACTGACTTTCTTGTCTTTTGAATAAAAAGGGTTTTATCAACACTACCTCTTTGAAAATCATTGTCTAACAAGAATTTTGTCAACCTTTCATACCAAGCACGTGGTGCTTGCTTAAGACCATACAAAGGTTTCTTCAGTCTAAACACATGATCGGGGAATTTTGAGTCTATAAAACCTTTAGGTTGTTCAACATACACTTCCTCATTCAAAATTCCATTTAGAAAAGCACTCTTAACATCCATTTGAAACAATTTGAACTTCAAAAAACAAGCAATAGATAGTAAGATTCTAATTGATTCTAAACGAGCAACTGGAGCAAAGGTCTCGTCAAAGTCAATACCTTCAATTTGAGAATATCCCTGCGCTACCAACCTAGCTTTGTTCCTAACAATAACTCCATTTTCATCAAGTTTATTTTTGAAGATCCATTTAGTGCCTATCACATTTTTATCCTTTGGTCTAGGAACTAGGTACCAAACATCACTTCTTGTAAACTGATTCAATTCTTCTTGCATAGCTTTTATCCAATCATTGTCTGAAAAGGCTTCATCAACTCCGGTAGGTTCTAAAACGGAAGTAAAGCACAGGTGGCTCATAATGTTCTCCAATTGTTTCCTAGTTTTTACACCTGTTAGAGGGTCACCAATAATCTGATCTATAGGATGATCTTTTACATTCACCAAATTTTCAATAGTGATAGGTGCATCAGTTTTTATTGTGGATCGTGTGGGTTCAATCATCGAGGGCACTTCCACTTCATCAACATTGTCGGACATTGTGGATTCATCATCTATAATGACATTTATTGACTCTTGAATGACTCCGGTTCTCATATTTAGAACACGATAGGCTCGACTCCTTGTTGAATAGCCTAAGAATATACCTTCATCACTTTTAGAGTCAAATTTACTCAGTTGTTCTCTATCCTTCAAGATGTAACATTTGCTTCCAAAGACCTTAAAATATTTTACATTTGGTTTCTTCCCATGCCACAATTCATAAGCTATCTGATTTGTACCAGTCCTAAGATAAACTCGGTTGATGATGTAGCAGCTAGTATTAACAGCTTCGGCCCACAAGTCTCTAGGGAGATTCTTACTATGAAGCATGACTGTGGCCATGTCTTGGAGAACTCTATTTTTTCTTTCAGCCACCCCATTTTGTTGTAGAGTTTTGGGTGCTGAATATTCATGATGAATCCCATATTTCTCACAAAATTTGTCAAATTGATCATTTTCAAATTCTCCACCATGATCACTTCTGATTCGGGCTACTGAAGTACCTTTTTCAATCTGAATTTGTTTTACAATCCTTTTGAATTCTCCAAAGGCTTCAGATTTTTCTCTCAAGAAGGCAACCCAAGTGAATCTAGAGAAATCATCTACCATAACAAGAAAGTACCTTTTCTTTCCTCGACTCTCTCTTTTAGTTGGTCCAACCAAGTCCATATGAATAAGTTCTAGAGGTCGAGTAGTTTTCATAGCATTCACCATTTTATGGGCACTTCTAATTTGTTTTCCTTGAAGGCACTCTCCACAGATCATCTTTTCTTGACTACTGATCTTGGGCAGTCCTTCAACATATTTGTTTAGATGAGATAAGTCTCTGTAGTTTACATGCCCAAGTCTTTGATGCCACAACTTAGCTTCATCAATACTAGTTAGTAGACAAGAAGCAGACGATGAAGCATTTGTTTTTCCCACCACATAACAGTTATCAGAAGTTCTAAGACCTCTCAATATTATCTTTCCATTCCTTGAGATCTCACAACTATGACTACTAAAGTTTACGGCATAATCTTTATCACAGATTTGAGATATGCTAAGTAAATTATGTTTTAACCCATCAACGCACAAAACATTCTCAAAAGGTGGTAAGTTTGGAACATTTAAAGTTCCTTTCCCAACAATTTTCGCAGTACTGCCATCACCAAAAGTAACTGTGCCTCCATCGAATTCAATCATTTTAGACAAACAAGATTTATCACCAGTCATATGTTTTGAGCATCCACTATCCAGATACCATCTTGATTGTTCTGCAGCTTTAAAAGCTGTGTGAACCACTAGATTCTTGTTTTTGGGTATCCATTTAAGTGTACTAGTAGTAGGGGTCACAGTTGTTTTTTGGTGTTTCACTTGAAAAGTTTTATGTTGGGGAATAGGAATGTTTGCTCCATTCTTTTTGTATATTTCAAATTGTTTTCTTAACTTATGGACTTCTTTTAATAAATTATTCATCTTTTGGTTTAAGGGAAATGTATTTATCTGAGACTTTTGTTTTATGTTTTTAGGTTCCACTTTCTTCGTGGTGTTTTTCTCAATTTTCTGACTGATGTTACAATGAATTTTTCTTAATTTGCACTCCATTTTGAAATGACCTCTTTTTCCACAATAATGACAGAGAACATTTGACGAAACTGTATGAGTACTAGTAGATGCCTTATCCACAGTGTTTTGAGCACTAATATCTTCATCCTTTAAAGCACTTTTGACAAAAACAGTTCCGGAACTTGAAGGCTGATTAGCATTTTTGTCATATCCAAGACCAGTCATGTCTTTATAAGCTTTCCCAATTTTGAATAGTCTAATGTATTTCTCATCATTTTGAGTAAATCTGTACTCATACTTTTCTTTATACCGTTTCAGAATAGTCACTTCATTGTGGAGAGCATTATTTTCATCTTTTATTTTTAAAAGGGATTTTTCATATTCTCTTAATTTGAGTACATTTTCTCTTTCAGTTGATAATTGAATTTTTACACTTTCGAGTTCTTTGAGCAATTCTTCCTTTTCAGCATTAATACTATCAACCTTTTCCTTTAAATTTTTAATTTTGTTTTGTTGATTGCTTACAGTTTCAACGAGCCTACATGTTCCCTCATAAAGTAGTTCATAGGAATCCGTGGTGTCGTTATTATCCTCATCATCTGAATTTTCATACTCACTCTCTGACTCACTGCCTGAGATTTCTTCATTCGATATTTTAATCATTTCTTCAGAAAGGTTGAAGGTGGCAGTGGTAGCCATCAGAACTGTATATTTGTCTGATTCATTTTGATGTGATTCATCTGAGTCAGAATCTGATTCAGATGAATCGTCCCAAGTTGCTACAAGATTCTTCTTTTTGAATTTCCCTTTTTGAGGACAATCGGTGGAATGTGTCCAATTTTCTTGCATCTGTAACACATAGGTTCCTTATGTTTACTTCTAGAGAGAGAACTTGACCGACCTTTGTATTTATCATTTGTGGTTTCATTTTTATACTCTTTCACCCTCTTTTTCTTAAATTGTTTCAAAAATCTTTTAGCCAAAAGGGCCACATCTTCATCCTCGTCATTACTAGTTATTCCTATGTCATCTTTAGAGGAAGATGTGTTATGAGAGGTGATTAGAGCGATTGATTTCTTTTTGTCATTGTTAAATTTGAGTTCAAAGGTTTGAAGGGATCCCACTAAATCTTCAATTTTCATTTGTTCCGAATCCTTGTGTTCTTCTATAGAGGTTACCTTAGGATGGAATCTTTCCGGAAGTGATCTCAAGATTTTACTACAAATTTTACCTTCCGGAAGAGTTTCCCCAAGAGCCCACATTTCATTTACAATTTTCATGAGTTTAGTATGGAAGTCAGTAAACATTTCATTTTCTTCCATGCGAATGTTTTCGAACTGACTTGTGAGCATCTGGAGTTTAGATCTTTTGACAACTGAAGTACCCTCATAAGTTACTTCAAGGATTCTCCATGCCTGTTTTGCATTAGTGGTTGTCATGATCTTTTTAAACTCTTCTTGATTCATGGCACACACTATAGCATTGTACGCTCTAGCATTATTTTGTCTAAGATTTAGCTGAGCTTGAGACCATTTGGCTGGATTTAATGGTTTAGTGGTTGTGACACCATTTGTAGACACATCTTCAGTGGGTTCCGTCCAACCATTCTCTATAGCCTCCCAAACAGCCCAGTCCATGGATTTTAAGAATGCTGTCATCCGGGCTTTCCAAAATGCATAATTTGTTCCATCGAAGAAAGGTGGTCGGGTGATAGAACTTCCTTCAGGATTCATGGTGAATCTAGCAAAAGATGGATCTACTTCAGGTTATTACACCCTTACGAAGTAACCCGCTCTGATACCAATTGAAAGTGCAATAACTAGATCTCACCAAGTCCTAGAGGGGGGGTGAATAGGACTATTAAAAATTTCTTTTCAAAACTTAGATGTTATTAAAGAACAATCTGAAAGATTATTAAAATTGAGAGAGATAATTAGAGTTGTGAGTGTCTAGAAATGCAACTAGAGCAATAGAGATGTAGCATATAAAAGATCATCAACTCAAGTGACAATAAAGCAAGGCAACATCCACACACAACAAACAATAAACACAATGATTTATAGTGGTTCGGTCCTAGACCTACATCCACTCTCAAGAGCAATCTCTCTTGGTTCCACTAAATAAGAGGTACTCACATAACATACACCTCTTGCAACAATTTTTTGATGCGGTGGTTAGTCTTCCACCAATTATAGTTTTTGATCAGGTGGTTGATCCTAGATCTAGTCCACCAATTACAACAATTTTTGATGCGGTGGTTTGTCTTCCACCAAATACAGCAATATGAATTGAAATATTAAAGAACACCTAAACAAGGAATTGAATACCTTGGTTTTGAGTGGTGCTCTTGATGCTTGAAGACTACCTCCAAGCTTTGGCCTCTTGTTCTTGCTCCTTGGAGATGAAGATCTTCAGATATGAGCTCAGCCAATGGAAGAGGTTCCAAGAGGGTTTGGAAGGCTAAGGTATTCTCTCAGATTTGAAGAAGCCTTTCCTAAGTCACCAACTACTCTACTTGTAACAATAATGGCTCTCTTTGATGTTGGAGAGTAGGTGGTTGTGGGAGCTTTGAAGATGATTTTAATGGAGGTGCAAAGGCTCAGCAATACTAGTGATTTTCTCAGCAATCAAATCAGTGGTTGGAGCAAGGGAGAGGTCCTCTTTAAATACAGATGAGCTCCAACGGATAGTTCTACGGCTTAGAACAGAATGGTCTACGGCTTAGCCGTAAGTTCTGACAACATCCAACGGCTAGTTTGACCAGATTCACCACAAATTCCTTCTTACGGTTAGGCATACGGCTTAGCCGTAAATTCTTATACGGCTTAGCCGTGAGCACCTTTCGGCCTAGCCGTGGGTCAGGCGTAAGCTCAAATTTCCCAGAAACAGCTCTCTGGAGAGTGGCCCGTAATCTTTACGGCTTAGCCGTGAATAACCTTACGGCTTAGCCGTGAAGGCCTTTCGGCTTGGCCGTAAGGTCAACCGTAAGCATAATATGGCCAAGTACACTCTCTGGATTGTGACCCGTAGATTTTACAGCTTAGCCGTGAAACACACTACGGCTTAGCCGTAACATTTTTTCGGTGTAGCCGTAGGGTCAACCGTAGAACAAAAAGCTCCAAAATACACTCTCTGGAAAGTGAGCCGTAGGATCTACGGCTTAGCCGTGGTCCAAGCCGTAGTACAAAACAGGGTGTTTGAAAACCCTAATTTCCTAGTTTGTTTTTCAAGGACACTTAGGGATCACAGATACCTTATCCCTTGGCACTCACAGATGATCTTCTTTGATGTTGAACTTCTTTGCTTAGTCTTCATTGATAGGTTTTCCTTGAATGGTCTTGAACTAGCTTGAACTTCTTTGAACTTCCGAGGTGAACTACATCGTTCTAGAATCGAACTACACTTTGGTCACGTAATTGACAACACACTCTTACAATGACACTAACAGGTGTTTCTTCAACAAAGGTAGGTGACAACTTAATAAACTATATATGTTTTTAGGATTTGGCCTTTGTTGTTGTAAATGGTAAGTAGATTTTGATATATTTGATTTTTTTATTAATGGGAGATACTATACGTAGAGCACACGGGGTCAACTGGACCCACTTTCACTTTCAGAGGTGTTTCAAATCTCTTCTTCTCTTCTTCTTGTTGGGATCTGCCTATGTATAAAATACGACATCTGATCATCGTAACCCTTCATAAAGGTGCGTTTGCCATTGTGCTATTCGGATATTTCTATGTTCCCACAAGATAAGCTTACATAAAACATGTTTGGTATGTGTAAAACACTATTCTGAATTTTGTTCTCGTGATAAGGAATCTCAAAATCTTAACCCGCTAAAATAAGAAGCTCAGAACAAAAAATTTTCTTTTTTTTTAAACTTGTTGACATAGTTGTTTCTTGCTTTTGTGAAAGTAACTCCACTACCCAATTCTTAAAGTGGGTCACATGCTAACAATCACAAAAGATAGGCCCATATTATAATTCTTAATTTCTTATAATGGTGGGACAACATTATAAATCATTTGAGTATGGGTCCATGTTCTAATTCCTAAATGTAAGTTATATGGTAAAAAATATTATCTTTCAAAATATATATATTTAATCTTCCAAAAAATATTTAAACTTTCAAAAAAATACTTAAACTTTTAAAAAATACTTGAACTCTTAAAAAATATTTAATCTTTCACAAAATATTTAATCATTCAAAAAATATTTAATCTTTCAAAAAAGCTGTTATATTCCAAAAAAAATATTTAATCTTTCAAAAAAATATTTATAAATCTTTCAAAAATGTTTCAAAAAACATTTAATCATTAAAAAAATGTGGCCCTATGAATGTGGCTCCATATTATAAATCCTTTGAATGTGACCCCATGTTCTAATTTCTAAAAGTGGGTACCACGTAAGTTTTAAACTAGGTTCTTGTTTTCACAATCAACGAACAAGACGAACCCACAACATAATATATTATAATTTCCAAAGCTGAGCACTACATTGTAATTTCTAAATGTAAGTTATATAGTCACGATCACGAAAAGTGGACCTACATTACAAATCTTATAAATGTATGCCCACATTCTAATTTTTGAAGGTGAGTACATGCTTTAATTTATAAAGATAAGTCCCATATTTATATTCAAAATAGGTGGGCCCAAATTATAATTCTTATGGGGGTAGACCTACCTTTTAAATCCTATGAGTATGGGCCCCATGTTTTGATTTTTAAAGGTAGGTTCTACATTGTAACTTCTACATGTAGGATCTATGTACACCAATTATAAAGTGCCGCAAACATGAAAAGGTGGGTCCTACATTTTAGATTATATAATTTTTTTACTTTGTTTGTTGGAGAAAATCTTTTACACCATTACTAAATAAATTTTGTATAACATATTCTCAATAGAGCATTTTAATATAATATTGCCAAACAAGTTTATAGAGTTTAGTTTCGGCATAATCTAATCTCAGCACAACCAGATCTGAGTACAAAATTGAAAACAACATGCAAACAAAAGGACTAATGTAATTGTGGGAGTGTGTGTTTGACCCATCGTGTCATTAGGTGAGCTCCAGTATAAGTTATGCATAGGATAATTTCTCTAAAACTTCTATCATCATTGTTGAACTAATAGATTTGTTGAGGATCTAAACTAGTTACTTATGGGGAGATCTCAGGTTGTCTTGGTGGATAGGACATTGGACAACTACTCCCATAAATAGTGCCACCAGGGTTTGAACCCTGGTGGGTGCTTGTTGTTTCCAATCCCAGCCATTAGACCAAGATAGCAAAAAATTAATTACTTGTTTTTGGTTTTATTGTGGATGGATGGATTTAGATGAATTTTTTTTTATCAAATTTGGATGAATTTTTTTTATATCAAGTTTGGATGAATTATTGGTACCGTCTTTCTGTCCTTGGGCTGATTTTTTTTTTAAATTAGTGAGAAGATGTTGGCATTGAGGAAAGGAGTGGAAGTTGAGGACGCTCTAGGGAGGCAGGTTTACATGCTTAGAAATTAAAGGTAAGTTTCTTTACTTAATTTTCTTTTGTTGTGAAACACTTGGACATTTAACTGAATTATTACCACTATTGTTAGGTCCTTGGTACAACCCTCTTGTTGCTCGAATGCCTTCCTAATACAATCGAAAAAACTATAAAACCATTATTCTATCACTTTCAATCACCAATTGGTTTTAAAATAAGTGGTAACTCAATGGATTCTGAAATCCTACAATTAGTATCAAGACAGGTGAGATGCACCCATGTTGAAGAATTGATTTTGGGATA
The DNA here is from genome assembly GCA_037013555.1 of Sextonia rubra. Lineage (NCBI taxonomy): Eukaryota > Viridiplantae > Streptophyta > Magnoliopsida > Laurales > Lauraceae > Sextonia > Sextonia rubra. Next base: position 51,836,324 of record JASUAD010000001.1, read on the forward strand.
AGTGATAGCTCTGTTGGATCCAAAGAGACCAAAGAGGGAAAACAAGCAAAGAAAATAAGCACAATACAAATTCGAACCTTTAGACAGTTTTTTTACCTCCATTTTATCTACTTATCTCCACATCATGGATGCTAAGAAAAGTAGGAAGGATTTTTATTTTTTTATTTGTTATCTAGTTATGTACATTTTCTCATGTTTAAATCTACTTTTAGAGATTCTCCTCACATAACTGATTTTTGCAAAAGTTGGAGAAAACGCTTTCACCTCAACAGATTGGGAAAACAACCTTTTGGCTGGTAAAATTAAATTCCTATTAACATTGTAACTATTTATCATTAGTTTTTTATTTATAAAATGTATTAGAAGCAGTTTTCTCCACATAGTTCTCCATCCAATTCAAAGTTCAAACATAGTGCAGAATCACCAATTGAGAAAAGTGGTGATTCTACATAAGGGGATTCTCCTGGATCCTGATTTTTCACCCCTAAATTTCTCAAAATTTTTCTTATCTGCTTTACGAGGATCTCCACTTAGAGTTTTCTATGCATCCAAATGAGTTTAAGAGCTGTAAAATACTCAAGCGGTAGGTATATCCACCCCTATAGGGGGAAAAAAACACAAAAACAAGAAGAGGGGGGTTTCCAAATTTCTTGGGGGGTTGCCCCCCTCTAGTTCCAAGCCAGGCTCAACTATAGTTACCTGATTTGCAATTTATTTAATTTGCATTCAAGTTCGTAGTTCACAATTTGAAACTTACCTAAATTCGCAAATTCGGTAGGATAGGTTTACTTAATTCGCTTTTTTAATTCATTTGATTTGCAATTTGAGTTCGATGAATTTGATGTACTAGTTCGAAATAATTTACAAGAGACCCCTCTTTGTTTTGCATCAAAATGTCTTTTTTATATTGAGGTTATTATTAGGGCTTATTTATAAGATCTTAACCACTCATTATCTCACATACGTTATGGCATAAGTTTTAATTTAATTAGAGCAAAATCTATCATAAAATTAATCATTGTTGTTTATATGATTGAATTACAAAAGAATAAATTAGTCAAATTATGTGTTTTACATTCAAGTAATGTATTAGTTTCACAAAGTCAAATATTTGTGAATTTGGCCTCACTTGAGAGAGGCTTATTTTCACTGGTTCAAATTTATAAATGGGCTCTAGTTCTAAATTAATAGTGATACTTATATCTATTTAATAATTCAATGAGGTAGGACAAAATATAATATTTGGCTTCCATCACATAAATTTTTATTTATTGTAATATATATTATAAGTGACTAATTTTTTGGTGGGCCCATCCCATAAAAGATGAGGACACATTTTATTAGAGCTAAAATTTATGATTGATAGGCCACAGTATATAGTACCTCCGCCTGAAAAAGTCAAGGGAGACATAACAAATGAAAGGAGAGGAATGCATTACTTTAGATATTAGCATCCCTCCATCCACTTTAGTTAAATAAAAAAAGAGGGAGGAAAAGAGAATGATAGTGAAGTGCCGTTAAAGAACTAACTAATATTAAAAAAAATCTATTATAATACATATTATTGCCGGTGAATGCCTACATTAAAACTCATTAATAAACTTTTCCTCTTTATCTGGACACACCTTTCTCTGTCAATAAAAAGATTTCTCTCTCTCTCTCTCTCTCTCAAGTTATAAGCACGAGCCACCCCCCCCCCCCCTTTTTCCTCGGTCCTCGTGACGGTAGGCTTTCACTCCATTGCCCCAAGTAGTGCGGAAAAGGAAAACAATAAAAAAGCAGCAAGCCACCAATCAACGTGCAGAGTCCACGTGCAAGAAGACCCATTCCTTTTATTTTCTTCACTTTGGCCCTTGTGCAAGTCACCAATCAAAGTGCAACACCTTTTCTGTTTCCTGTTTTCAATAAAAAAAAAAAACAAATCCAACAGAAGAGGAAGGGAGAGTGGGTGCTACACACCGTCCTTTGCATCGGCCCACGCGAAACAAGGAAGGCGACTAGGCCCTCGCCCTTTTGCCTCCCTTGTCGTTCCCTATTTTACCTCGGTTAACGTGAAACGAAGTATAGGGAGTGGCTTTCAAAACTTTAGATCATGATATATTGATAGTACGAAGTCCAGTCCATGATCCGTCAAAATCTACAAAAAGATTATGAGCAGTTCAATACACTAGAAGCTAAAAATGGCAAGATCAATATTTTAATTAATTTTTTTTACTTTTCAATCTTTCTTAGCTCAACAAGCATATACACAAACTTTTATCATTATTTCTTTTTACATTTGAAGATGAATGGTTTTTTTTTTTAATAAGGAGATATCAAGATAGAATAGATCATAAATAAGAACCTGAAGCTCTATATTAATACGGACCTACAGTTCCACACAAACCAGAAGTTCTTCTCTAATCCGAACCAAAAGATCTGTGAGTTATTAAAATTTAAAACCAAAAGTTCTCAGATCTATAATATGAACTCAAAGATTTATATTCCTAATTAAACTTGAAGTTTGATATTTAGATCCAGAAATAAAATCAATAGGTCATAATATCAAGCCCGAAGTGTTGATAAAACCTGGAGTTCTAATTCGTGAACCTGAAATTTCAAATCAAGTTAGAAGCCTTGCCATAGCCTATTATTTTAGATTATTAAAGATGATAATCTGACATTTCAACTTTAAATTGGCCAACTTGATTTGGCACCCTTTACGTTCTAAGGGTCTAATGATGACTATCATCTTACTGTATAAGATAATTTCTGGTTTTAAATTCTATTGCTCACTTATCAATTATACAACCTTGAGTATGGTGTGAATTAATATGGAACATTTACTGTATATTCATATATATTGAATTATGATTCAATCTGAATTTATTTTATGTGGCTTGATTATTATGGTTAATCTAGTGATGAATATTTTTAAATATATCTAGAGTCTGATCAATTCTGAATTATTTGTTGTGGTTGAACTGTATTGATGAATTTATGACGAAAAGAAATCTACATTTATATATTTATGATTTTGTCTATGAGGTTGAATTTATTACGAATATTTAGAATTCTCAACAGATATGGGCAATACCGTGTAAATGGGACCAATCTCGATTGGCAGTGGGGCGATGACTAACCTAGCGTATGTGGGACTAGCCAAGGGAAAGAGTAACCAAAAGTTCTATATAAGTGAACGGAACTTGATGTTCAATACGATATTTAGAACCAGAAGGTCTATATTAAATGAATAACCCGGACCTGAAGATCCGTACATTATCCGGAACTAGAAGTTCTAAGATTTAAAATATGAACTCAAATATTCATATTCATAATTAAACCCGAAGCTTTGATTTTTAAAGCTCCAAAGTAGTATAAATCGATACGAAGGCCATAAATTCAAACTTGAAGTTTTAATAAAACCAGAAGTTTTTATTCAAAACTGAGGTTTTGACGGAACCAAAAGTTCTGATTATTAAGTTGAGAACCTAACGTTCTAACTTTTAATTGGCCAAAATCATCATAATATCTTGTCATTAGATATTGAGAACCTAAAGTTATGATTTTTATTTTTATGATTGATATTGTTAAATCGATCTCTACACACTCAAAAAAGTTTGATGATGCCATCAAAAAAGGAAATAAAATGTTTTATGAGGACATAACATAACCCTCATTTTTTACGCCATAATATCCTTGATGGACAAGTATGATTACCAAAAGATGGTCATACCACTTACTATTTGAAATAAATGCCAAACTATTCAAACAGAATCCCTCTAACAGTGCAGATATAATGGTTCCTCTAGTAGAGATGAAAATAACCGCCCCAGGAGACAAGGCATTTTTTAAATTGGGAGAACCACCAAGTATGTCTGAAAGGCCTATAACTACTTTTATTAGTTTGAATATTGAGTTTAATTCTTAGATATTTTGTTGAACGTTGGGACTTATTCTATTTTCCCTCGTATCTGGTGTTTGCATATTTTATTTGCTTTGAATGGTGAATGGCTAAATTATTTTCAATTTTATTTTTATTATGCGACTGAATAGTTATATGAGTTTACTATTTCTTACGGTATGGATCATGGAATGCATGAGCTGAAGATAATATAAGTCCGGTAGACAGTGCCGCAAAACACACTATATTGAAAAAATCAGAAGTTTTTCTCAGAGTTAGTATTTATTTCGCGTAAGGTATCAGCCACAGTTAGATCTGAACAAATACATGAATCCTCTAGAAGAATTTATATAATGTTACCAAATGATACCCATATATTAGTTAATGATGCATTACTTTTTCACAGTTCCCAAAGAAATTTGCTTGGCTTCGAAGACATCAGGATGAATGGGTACCACATATAGAAATTATAAGTGAAGGTAACATAAAATATTTGTACATCATTACTAGTATTGACAGCCAAAAGCATATACTACAAAAGCTAAGTACATTCCTCTTAAACTTCAGCGCAATATTATAAGCCAATCTCCAATATCGAATTACATTTGATTATGAGAAAAATAACAAAGTCATGCTAGTAGTTTAAAATAAGCCCGAGGCTCAGTGACCCTAAGGCTTTCATGCTTTGGCATGATAAGTTAGGTCATCCTGGGGCTACTATGTTAAGGCAAATTATTCATAATTTTTTTAGGCACTCCTTAAAATATCATCAATTGATTATCCTTTCTGCAAATGAAACTAGGTGACATTTGTGAACCCATATAATCCCCTCGTGGACCTTTTTAGGTATTTCATGATTTTGATTACTACCTCCATTGTTGGTTGGATGCTTGCCTATTTTTTAACCCATGCCCACTTATTAGCACAAATTATTAAACTTAAGGTATACTTTCCTAAGCATTCTACTAAGTCTATAAGGCTTGATATCACAGATTCTGATCTGCATGAACCCACAACGTAGATTGGGTATTTATGTTGGTTATGATTCACCTCCGATTATTAAATATCTGGAACCAATGATAGTAGATGGACCATTGCTCGCTTTGCCTATTGTCATTTTGATGAGATAGTCTTTCTGTCATTCCGGGAGATAAGAAAGTTCATGAAGAACGCCTTGTTCCTGTAGAACAACTCATTCCTAAAGAACAGCGAGAATTAAATGTGGAATACTCCCACTCTATCGTAGCTAGATCAATGTACTTTGCAGTGTGAGAATGAAGTACAGAGAATTGTGCACTTAATTACAGACGAATTTCCTGATACTTTAATGATGTAGTAAAAGTGACTGGGTCACATATATCAACTATGAGCGCATATACACAAATTAATGTCCCTATAGGACAAGCATGAATTAATATCCATGTAAGACAAAAATCCAAATATGACAGCAAATAAATCTGTTACACGCCAAAAGCGTGACAGACTTATAGGTTCCAAGAACTCAACTCCCCAGAAAAGGAGAAATGAGCAATCTTATCTCAATCTTACTTTCAAAGAGGTTATGACAAATCGTTCATTCCTGACGAGGTACACTATTTCACTCAAGAAGAGGTTATGACAAATCCACTCTCTCAAAAACTCTTAAAGAAGTTAATGCCCAAAAAAAGACTTTGGAAGCCCCTGAAGAGACAATGGGTACCCAATAATGAAGAGATCTCTATACTTATTTACAAGAGAGAGGGGATAGAAAGAAAATTATTATCGATAATGCATTTACATATACGGTAGCTAGACAAATATTAAGAAAAAATGAGGATGATGGTTGGGATACAGAATTACATTCTATAAATGAATGTCGACAAAGGATAAATTGGCCAAATAGAGAGATGTAATTAACGCAAAGTTGAAATCTCTCAATAAACATGGTGTATTTGAACCTATAATACAAATCCCAAAAATTATTAACCATGTAGGTTACAAATTAGTGTTTGTAAAGAAAATGAATAAAATTATTAGATACAAGACAAGACTTGTAGTACAAGGTTTCCTACAAAAACTTAAGATAGAAAATATACACAGATATATATATGAAAATTCCAGAAGAATTTGCTTTACCTGAAGCAAAGTCAAAGAGTACATACTCAACACAATTAAAACGTTTATTGTACGGCCTGAAGCATTTTAAAAGAATATGACACAATCATCTTAGTGAATGTTTATGTAAGGAAGCGTATGAAAATAATCTCATTTGCTCATATATCTTTATAAAATCCTTAAATGGATTTACAATAGTAGAAATTTATGTAGATGACATAAATAATCGAAACTCCAAAAGAGCTTGAAAAAACTATTGACTATTTGCAAGAGAATTTTTCTCTCAGCCTATAGATCGAGAGATGTTCTAAAATGGATATTTCATTATTTGTAAATGTGCTTGCTATATATAGTTTCACACTAACTCAAAGGTACTGGATTAGTATCAAACAAATCCTACTCTATTTACTTCTATTTTATTCTTATGGTTATTAAGATTCGAACTTTGTAGGATATACAGATTCAAGATATCTCTGATCCTTATAAGGATCGATCATGGACGGGTTATTTGTTTCTTACTAATAATACAGCCATTTCTTGGTGTTCCACAGATTTCGGTAACTACTTCTTATAACTATGTTGAGATTTTAGTCTTCTATGAAACCAGTAAAGAATGTATTTGTTCAAGCTACAACCTGGCTGATCAATTTACCAATTGTTTTTCGAAAACAATATTTTAAAAACTTGTATACAAGATTGATATATGTTGAGTTTATCATCAAACTATGCGAAAGGTTGTTGTCATCAAATGGAGTAGTCAACCAGGGGGGCATCCAGAAGTATGCTACTTATGATATTTGTGCGTTGTACTCTTTTTCCTTTTCTATGTTTCATCCCACTAAGTTTTCCTATTTAGGGTTTTTCTTCTGAAAAGTTTTAATGAGACAATTATCATTGAATGATAGTCATCCAAGGAAAGTGTTATAAGATATATTATCATAAGTAAATCCCCTCACTAGGACCTACATGAGATGAGTTAAATTTAGAATCATTATAATTAAGGTTTCTCGATGAGACAGTTACCTTGCCCGTAATAAATCTTCTCTCTTGGTACGAATACACCTCTCTCAATTAATAAAAAGATAGATTTCTCTCTCTCTCTCTCTCTCTCTCTCTCTCTCTCTCAATGTACCTTCCTTTCCCAAAAGTACCAACTGTAGCATCTTTTAAGAGAACTGCACGTGTAATGATTAAGCGCCTTCTCTCGTTTTTACCTCAAACGAGTAGGTCCGAACTCAAATTTCTCTAAAAGTCCAAATAGGCTGAATCGACCAGCCAATTGTGCTCGCACTGTACGAAATTTGTGACCGATTTAAGTAAGAACGGGCTCAACCCAGTGAAAGTCAATTGTGATCACTGCAATCATTTGCTCTTGAACTGTACGATTTTTTCTCACTTCGTATAAATTCAACTTATGCGGGTACTCTCTAATTATTATTTGTTTGTTTATTAACTCACCTTCATAATTTTTTTTTTCTTTTGAATGGTAACTCACCTTCATTATCGGCACTAAGCTATTGACACACTGGGATATTATATAAGTGATGAACATATGCAGTATTCAGCTTTTCAAGTGGGACTGAGTAGTTACCCTTATTATGTCCCATCTTAAAATAAAACTCTACAGTACTGGCCAGAATATTTCTAGAAAGCAACCACTATTATATGACTTCAGGTTTATGATTGGAATATCCCTAGTATACCCCCTTATGATTTCTTCCTGTAATGTTGCCCAATGTCCATTAGAGTTTTGAGGGTTCTGTTGACCGGCCTCTAGGCACTTGTAAAGATGGAATTATGACTCCCACAGGCCAGAACTATTGCAAGGGTTTTTCATTTAGATAGGCATGGTGAAATATCACTTGAAAATGGAGGTAGATCAGGAAGAAAAAATAGTCTGTACCTACCAGTATCATCAATTAAATACTAGGGCTTTCCTATGAGAGATAGCTATTGCAATTAATTATTTTTTCCAATTTTAATATATATATATATATATGAAACTGATTGTTTGAGTTAATGAGCTTAAAACATGTAAACACATGCAATGAAGTTTGCCTATTTCTGTTTTACATATCAGATTGTATTCTGGAAAATATGAGTACCACTCACTAGTAAGATGATCTCTTGATATTTCGTCTTTCAACTGTATGGTAATTTGGACCTTGTACATATGTCTCCTCCTTTTTATTGGAGATGACGCAAATCTGTAACTTGTACATATGTTAATGGAACTCTGTTTGTTACGGTGACTGGTTGATTGATTGATTGATGAGAGAGAATGAGGTGTACTGTTCAGGGTTCTCCTTCATTTGTCATTTACTTGTTCTGATTTATCTATTTAGAAGTAATAAGTTTCTCTTTTTGTTGTTTTTTTTTCTTTTTATGTCTTATGCAATAATGTTTGAAAAATAAAACATCTACAGTTGAATTATGTTGCATTGGTGTCTTTCCAAGTAATGACTATATTTTGGTTTTCTGGCCGCATGCTGCAAATGTACTTGCATCTCAAACCGAAATTTCCAAGATCCATCAAATTGTTGTGTAGGAAATGGTGTTACAAAAGTATAAGTGTCATGCCCTGATATATGAGTTCTTTGGGACATTCAAATTTAGAGGCACGACGGGTCCATAATAACTAAAGTAAAAGAAATTTTAATTAATAAATTTCATTATAAAATAATTACATGAATATACTACTAATGTTTAAAGAGAAAATTCTCGCAACTCATTCCTCAACCCCGATCTTGTATGCAAGCTAAGCATCTTCCATGTCCGGCTCAATTACGAGATCTGGGGCAAAACAAATGGGGTGAGTACAACTCTGTAAGTAGACCCACTATGAAACCATAGCAAACGGATAACAATCAAGGTATCAAATTTAAAAACCACAGTTACGAAGAACAAACAACAAGGAGTGGAATATAGTAATTTCAAAGGTGATAAAGTCGAATAATAAAATCAGATCAAATACAAATTTAACAAAGATGAAAATGTACAATCTTTGAAGCAACAGAAGGGGGTTAATCAAAGCATCACAATTAAGGAGCAATATCGTAAACCAATCTAAAGATAGGGCATCCCCTCAGTAAACAAAATATCAAAGTTTGCTCGCCAGAATTAAACATGCGCCAAGCACAAAGTACCCACTAGGTACAAACCATTTTTATATTCAAAGTTACACAAAGCTTGAGATACCGGTAATCTCCAAAACAAAGTGGGTATAGCTGCAGACTAGGAATATCGTACAAAAGAGTTCCAATCCCAATGTCATACCCAAAAGGCTAAATCCGCATGTGACCATCCCCACAATGCATTGCCCACACTTTAGAGAATGCCTTGAGGTCAAAGATGTATAAACAACAGAATCCAGTCATTCATGAATTTCAATTTACAAGCAAATGTCAAGTTGAAAACACAAATCGAGCCATACATCATCGAATCTTTGAACAAATCCAACCTTCTTAATCAAGTGAAAATTAATTTCAAACACTAATATAAAATAATTCATTTTATAGAGAAATGGTTTCAATAGGACCAATATCAAGTCTAGCAATGAACAAATCCGAAATAAATCAAATGACAAATTTCTGACAATAATGACAACATGGTGATATCAATCAAATCCAATGATCATCACATCAAAGGTAACAAAATTCCTCGGAGCTTTATGATTGTTTCAATAACTTCAAATTTAGAATTTAAAGCACAATCGAGAGAAGGAGCAGAAAACTCAAATACTAAGGTAACATAGTAAGACTACTTGCCTGAATCAACGCTACTCAAAGGGTCAAACCCGTTCTATCTTGAATGTTTTGGAATCTCAATGTAAGGCCCTAATAATCATGTTTAACAAATAAATTTAGCAATTGGCCCAATGAGTAGGTTCATGCACTAGTTGCTAAATTTGGGTCAGCCTTGAGTACAGGTCATGTATCATGGGTTATAACATATAGATTCGGGCCTGATTTATTAGGTGGTGCAAGTGGGCCGTGAATGGTGAAGGCGATGCATGCACATAAGGTGGGCCAGGGTCAGTGGCCCATATAGTGCAACTGGGTAGACTGAGTGAGTCAAGGCTGCAAATTTTGTAGGCTCAATTATGGGTCAGGGAGCTGGGCCTAAATTGGCAGTAGCTACTGCATTCTTGAGAGACCCAAAGAGATGAGTTCAGATGTGCATAGGTAGAGGACATCAATAGAACACAATGAAGGAAGGATAAGGTACAGAAGAAGGAAAAATAAGATAATATCAACACATCATGAAGAGACAAGTAAAATAGTGAAACAGAAGTAGAGACGAAGAAATTAGGTGGGTCATATAGCTAGGTCCAGTTAGTTTGGTTTGCGGAAGAAGATAAAGGAAGCATGGGGAAGAAAAAGAAGTCAGCAGAGGAGAAAGATGCACGAGGAGAAGTAAAAAAAAGGAAAACAAAAAAGAAGAAGAGCAGAAGAAAAAGGAAGGAGAAGGAGGAATTGCAGACAACAAGAAAGAGGAAGAAGGAGAAAGAAAGCCAAAAAAGAAAGAATACAAGGAAGAGAAGAGAAGAAAACAGAAAACAGAAAGGAGAGAAACAAGATAGGTTATATTTAGATGGGAAGAAAACAAAAAAGAAGAAAAAAAGAAGAGGGGTACAGGAACAAGAAGAAAGAAAAAAGGAAACGTAAGGTGAATATGGCAAAAGGAAATAGGAGGGGAGAAAGAAGATGAGACAAAGAAGAAAGAAAGAGAGAAAGAAAATGGAACTTAGACAAAGATGGAACATGAAGAAAAGGAGAATAAAAGAAAAAGGAAGGAGATGTTGAACAGTGATGACTGTTATAAAATGTATTATCATACGTGGATGCCTACATTGAGACCCACATAAGAAAATGGGATTACTTAGGGTTAGAGTCTTTCCCTATTAGGTTGTTTGGGGAAAAAGCAATCTTATTATATAAATAAGATCTTCCTCCTCCTATTATATACACATAGATCTTTCGATAAGAAAATCCCTCTCTTCCTCTCTATTTCTCTCTGTTCTTGTTTGATATTTCATAACAATGATTGTTTTTTTTTTTACTGCACTGGGCTTGATATGGTGCATCTGGGCTAGTCAAAACTGGTCCATGGTTGCCGGTTTGAACCTAGTTTGGCTGGGCATTTGGTGGCCTGATGATGAAGTGATGACTAGTTGATAATGGCTCCAGTGGATGATGGTTTAGGTCCGGTTAGTTGCCCTAGGTCCAAGTAGACCGATGGATATGGTAGGTTGGGCCTGACCTAGTGCGTGTTGATGGCCTAGCGTGGGGCATGGCAAAATTCTATTATGACGAAGGCCATAACGGAATTAGAGCAACCATACTATAATAGTGTGGACCATTAAAATAGTAAACATGAAAAAAGGATGAGAAAGGACATAAAAGACTTACTAGAGATAGAGTACGCTAAGAGGGAGGAAAGAGAGCTTTCAAATGTGATTAGAGAGGGGAGAGATTATATCTTTTTATAGGAAAAGAAAAGAGAGTCTCCAAAAAAACAAAAGTCCTATACTATGTTAGCCAAGGAGAATAATCTAGGTTGGACTGTCAAACACTAATTAAAATTGAACTCGAATTTCTATGTGAAGTTGAAATAGGAAATACAACAATAAGAGACCTAATTAGTTTGAGTATCTTGATTGAGCCAGACTCCTAAATATGCCAAATTCTAGAAAAATATGGTTTCACAAATAATTATAAATTCTAAAATAAAATAACACAAATGCATGTAGGGTCCATAACAGATTAAAACAAGGGTCAAGATTAATTCCAATTAAAAATAAGAATTAAGGTTATTACAATAGGGATCACATCGGGGAGTGTGTCTTCTTAGGTAGAATCAATGGGAAAACCATCCAGGCTTGTGGGAAAGGACAAACCAGCTGGTGGAAGGAAAATGGGGTCAGCAACAAAATGGCTTGCTAGCTATTGGGAAAGCTCTTTGTTGTGCAATGTGCACAAGTATATGTTTACATAGCCTTTTAGGATATGCCCACTTAGTTTTTTTTTATGAACGTAATCTGGGCTAAATATAATAATTGCAAGTATTTATATAGACAATTCAAATCTTGAATTGTAAAACATGAATGACAAATACTCCTTATTTGACCATAATTTTTAATAGACAAATTCAACATAGTTCATCAATTGGTTGTAATTCAGGGGAAGTCTCCACTACTGAACTAACATTTTCACACCTAATGCAGGCCGGACGCATTCCTTGACCAGAGCAGCATGAGTCCATTGGGCCTGAGACCTAATGAACCATAACTCACTTAGGCCCAAAGTTATGCAGGGAGGTGTGCCCGGAAGAGTTAGAACCCTAGAGTGTATTTGATCTAGGGTTTTAACTCAACTGGTCATGAGAAGTGGAAAAAGGAAGACACAAGGCAAAACAAGAGAAGGACAAAGAGTTAGGGAAAATCCCAGAAGAATGAATCATATCAAATGGAAAAGTACTCCTTTTATTAAAATTGACTAAGTACACAAACCTCTTATTTTTAGTAAATTGAAAAGCATCACATCATACGCTACTATTTGGTTTAGTTACAAAATCCAAAAAAAAAAAAAAAAAAAAGGAAACATTCCTAAGACACTGCAATGGTGCATGACCAAGCCTAAAATGCCATAGAGACACTTTATTCTCATCAACAACTTCAGTCTTTAATACTCTAGACTCTATGTTCTTCAAGTCCAATGTATAAAGAACATTACTCTTTCTACCACCTTCAATCTTCTGGCTCATCCTCAGATCCTATAACACACAATAACAAGGATAAAATAAAATACAACAAATAAGATTTTTGGTCAATGCACTAACAGGCAAAAGATTGAATAAAAAACTTGGAACATGAAGGACAGATGATAAGAAAAGGTAGGGTAAGATTTGGACAGTCCTTTTACCAGCCATGTGGTTATAGGAATGTCATGCCCCCAAAACTGGGCCGGATCCAAACCCGGTTCCAGGAGTGTGAGAATTTGGGCTAATTAAGATTTTTCTAACATAAACAATATGGGTCCCAATTCCAGGGTGGATCGAAGTCCTTCGTGAGGTTATGCTTGGTGATTAAGCAACCATAATCACACGCGAAACTAAAATCCATACTCATCACAGACGGATATCACATAACAATCAGGTAACAATCTCATTAATAATAAAAAAAATTCAAAGTCAAGTGCTTCGAAGCATAACAATTAAAGTCATAATTTCAAAAAAAAATTTAATTAAATAAACTAATGGCCCAAACATGGCCTTATTACATAATCTAAAGTTTTCGATCTCTGCACCACACTAGGACACCTCAGATAATGTCATCGGTGCTCCACTCAACAATTCCGCCATCTGGCGGAATTTCCTGCGACGCCTGACCCTCCGGTTCGACACCGGTAACGAAACGTAGACACCAAAAGTAGTGGGTCAGATTGACATAATCTAGTAAGAGGATAAACTGCAAGCAATGGATTAATCAATTGAATTAAACATAATATTTATTTGACCCAAAATATATCAAATACAAACCCCAATGGCATAAATGCACAGAAACGGGTATTCCCGCGGATAAATATACAGAAACGGGTAATCCCGCATATAGATAACAGAAACGGATAATCCCGCATACAGATAACAGAATCGGATAATCCCCCAAATAATAACAAAATCGGGTAATCCCACAGATAATAACAGAAACGGGTATTCCAGCAGATAATAACAGAAATGGGTATTCCCGCAAATAATAATAGAAACGGGTATCCCTGCAGATAATATACATATTTACAAATACATACGTATACTGATGCAGAATAAATTATGATATGACACCCTTATTCCCAATAATCGAACCGTTAACAATTTGAGTACTTATACTTTTATAATTGAAAATGTATTATAAATGGGTGTCAATTCAAGTTTTCTGAGGGTAAGCACTAAACCACCTAACGGTCATAGTTGATTACATATACACATGAGAACCAACTCTCTATCACAATGGAAATATGAGTCCACGATGCCGATATACTACTTTTAGTGCCTATCATGTAATGCATCCCGAACCTCACATTCCCATTCTGCATTTAGTATAATTCTCATGTGAACATTCAACTAACATTCCTAAAAGACGTAATTCATCTAATCCAATTATATAGATATTTAGTTTGTTTTACAAATTGGGTAAAAGATGTGCAACTTTCAAATCCAAAGTTAAATTAAGTCATGATCAGAATGAGAAAGGGAATAATTAATTCCTTAATATCATTGTTGTGTATAAATACACCTTATTATTTTATACAAAACAAAAGGTACAAATTTCGGATTATGATTTAGAATGTAGACTCAAGTTAGAACCTAAATTAGAATTCGAAATACTATCTAATTAAAATTTAATCACACAAATTACATCCTAGTTAGTATATAATCAATCCAAATTTAATATTAATGTCAAGTACAAACTCCCCAACTACTTTTATAACAACCATAATTGAATTTTTAATCATATCTCATTTAGTAATTAATTAATATAACCACATCTTCATTATTCTTCTAAACCATTAACCACATAATAATACCTTAAATGTTTATGATTAATAACCTAAAAATTCTAATTACATTTATATAAATATATATATTTAGGAAGGTGGCCCAAACTCTTCAACAACCTGACCCAACCGCAGCTGGGCCCAGCAACACCCAGGCCGGGCGCTACTAGGCCCAGCCGGGCTAGGCCCGGCCTGGTTGATAGGCAGGCACATTGTTGCCTGGCAGCGCAGCGTCTGCTGCACTGCATCAGTAGGCAGTGCTGCGCCTGCCGCATCTTTTTATATATATATATATACATATAAACTGATTTATATAAGTATATAAAGAAATCAAATCTTGATTCAAAGACACTAAACCTTAAAATCATATGTACTTATTTGGTTTCAATCAAAATCAATCATCACTATTAATCTCTTAACCAAAAACATTAAACCAAACAAATAAATCATGTTTAGAACACATGATTAAACAAAGTAACCAAGAAGATATTGTTTGCAGTTATTCACTTACCTGGATCGCGAAGCTAAAAGCAAATCTGAAGATAAAGCCTTGGTTTCTCCCCGGAGAACTTCTAGGGCTTGGTTGAAGACGAAAGGAAGAAGATGAGAGAATGGGGAAAACCCTAAGGGTTTATATTGAGAGGAGGTTTTTCTAAATTACAAGGAAGGGCTCCTTGCTTTCTGGTAAATTTTACGAAATTCCAAAAAGAGTCTATTGGCTTAAAAGGGTCAAATAACGTAATGCAAGGCCCAAAAGTGATTACTCAGCCCATGTAACCCCTCTCAGCCTAACTCAAACCCGACAAACTACTATGACCCAAAAATAAAAATTTGGGACATGACAAGGAATCATCAGCAATTCTCACCCTACCATCAACAGTATAGGTGTATGATTGAAACACAGAACGGATACCAGTTGCATGGTCTATAGCACCTTAATCAATAACCCAAGTATAAAGAGAGACTGAAGAAGCAAGCACAGCAGGATGATGGGAAGAAGCCATACCCACCTACGGATCTTATGTGGCACCCTCAAATGCAACCAATCTCTGATGAAGATTTGCCAGCTCATCTTTCCAATTATGTGAGTTAGCTTTGTGACTTGTCTCTTGTTCATTGGAACTACTAGGATGTTCCACCTCTGCCGGTGTGGCGAATACACCTGCAGACCCACCATTTAGGTCCTAGCAATTTCCACAGGTATGTCTACATCTCTCACAATGTAGACAGAAAAATTTGTCACAATTATTACGATGTGGACTATGTTGTACACCATTACCCCCTCCAGAATTAGGAGGCAACCCTCGACCATGACCACCAGTACATCACCGCCGCGGTTATTTCCACAACCACATCTTCGACTTCCACCATATCCTCCATATCTTGCATTTGGCACGGCATCACTCACATTATTGTTTGCAAGAGCGGATCTCTAAGGCAAATTATCTGGTTTAGGAGTCATAATGATCTGACGATTTTCTTCTTTTTGCAGCAAGGCAAATACTATACCAATTGGAGGCAATAGATCCTAACTTGTTACTTGTGTGTGGATAGTCTCATAATCTAGGTTAACCACCCCCCCCCCCACCACCACCCCCCCCCCCCCCCCCCAACAACACACACACACACACAACAAAAAGAGTTCAAATTTATGTTGACCTTTGAACAATTTCACATGTTTCTTAGTACAACACGGTTCAGGGCTCATATAAGAGTCCAACTCTCTCTATAATGCCCTAAATTTAGAATAGTAGTCTCCAATTAATAGAGTGCCATGTTTGAAGCTAGTTATCTGCATCTTCAATTCTAGAATTCTGTCATTGTTTCTCTTTGTGAGTAGGCGGCCTCAATTGACTCCTAGAGATCCTTTGTAGTCTCAGAGTATTTGAAACTTTTTTCAAACCCTTTTTCCATCCAATTTAGAATCCAATTCATGATAAACATATTTTCTAAAATCCAAACAGAATATCTAGGTTCTCCTTTCTGGGTTCTTTGATGCTCCGAATAAAGGCACAATTTGACAAACCCAATGGAATTAATGAGCATGCTATCAGCCACAAAAATAAAAATAAAAAAAAAACACTACCACAGATCAATCACGATTCAAAGACAACGGCAATCTAATGAAACTATATTGCCACAGAAGATACCAACACACTACTGCACTATCTCGAAACACACCAAGAAGATGCCAAAGATTAATCAGAATAGCTCTTCACATAGCAGTTGGCATAATAGATACAGTCAGAAGTGTAGAAAAGCAGGCCCACAATTCAAAAACAATGGGGTCAACACACAACTGGCATTAATCGACACACCTAAAAATCATACCAAGGGTTCAATCAAGAAATCTACACAGGAAAACTCTGACCTAGGGCTTCTATGGCTTAGATCAGACACAAACTATCCATGCAAAGACACCACAAGCCATCCCACATGCACTGTACACCATCACGTAGCCCACACGAGTTTCACGGAGCCCAGCCGAACCAATGTTATGGTTCAGCTGGGGTAGAACCTCCAAACCTTGATCACATGTTAGATCTAGTCCACTAGATGTCTAGATCTATTTGTCTACCCTTCGATGTGAAGCTCTAACACCAAGTTGGAAACCCTAGAGTGGATTTGATATATTTAACTCAACTGGTCATGAGAGGTGGAAAAAGGAAGAAATAAGGAAAAACAAGAGAAAGACAAAGAATCAGGGAAAATCCCATAAGAATGAATCAGATCAAATGGAAAAGGACTTCCTTTATTAAAATTGATTGGGTGCAGTGACCTCTTCTTTTTTGCAAATTGAAGCATCACATCTTAAGCTACTATCAGGTTTAGGTGCAAATTCCAAAAAGAAACATTCCTAAGACATTGCAATTATGCATGGCCAAGCTTACAATGCCACAAAGACACTTTATTGGACCACAACGCTCATTTGGCTTGTTGCACATGTGACACAACAAGGCCCTGTTATCTTTGCACATTACGACTAGTTAAAGGCTATTAGTTACCTAGTCATGAGTAGGATTTATTTTTAGGAAGCTGCTTGTTTAGTAAGAAGTCTTCTTAGGGAATTAGGAAGTCCAATTTGTTTTTGGATTTGATTTTCTTTTAGAACTGAATATTTTGTAATTAGTTTCCATTGGGAAACTGGAGGAAATCAGTCTTTACAAATACAAGTTTTACTTATCTTCGCAAATTCATTCGTCCAAAAAATAAGATTTTTGACAATTTTCTTGAGGGTGTAACATGATTGTGACTATGCTTGATCTTGGATGTGAATCTACTTCAACTTTACACTTGAGGCTGAACCTTAAAGTCTGAATCCATTTCTTTTTCAAGCTTCTAATTCAACTTTCATAATCAAATACTTTTTCCTCCTGCATTGTATTTGGTATCAGACTCTTAGCCCCTAAAGGATCATGGCACAGCTATACGTTCCCGTGCACAACTATAGGTTCCCCGGTCTTCCTTTATTTGATATCAAGGTTTCAGCAGTGTCAATTAGTATCATGGCACGTCAACATCTTACATTACCATATTTTTTTTAACTTTTAAAGTAACACCGCCCCCCCCCCCCCCCACCCCCCGCCCAAAAAAAAAAAAACCAAAATTGGATAGGTAACAACAAATTTATTTAGATCTCCAGCTAGACTGATTTGGAAGTTGCAAACTATCCTTCTTTTATTTTGAACATGACAATATCCTCATAGGATTCAAAACACGGATCAGATATGGTTTGAGTAGTTTTACAGTCCCTCATTGTTTGATTACTTTATTTATATCTCTAAATTTGCCTAGCAGTTTTTGGAATGAGTGGAAAAAGGTACAAGTTTCCTAAATATGAAGGTTTAGCGTATATAACTTGTCATATATGTTTTCAAAAGCTAACATCCTGATCTAACTATAACTGTAACTTTCAATATCTATTTCACTGTCATTAAATTTAAGATAATTTATAGCATTTTTCTAAACATAAAATGAAATGAATGATGTAAGGATTTTAATATATTGGCTAAATTTATGGATTAGATAAAACTCTAGTTCTAGTCAAAGTTGTTTATTTTAGACTAAGAGTTTGAAGAGGTTAAACTGTCCCAGAAGAACTAAAATGAAGATATTTGAATTAAAAATGCCATATCTCACAAATCGAGCATCTGTTGGAAAGCTTGTTTCAAGTAGATATCCATAGGTTCCAAGATTACGTCAATCAGATATAAAACGAGAAATTTATGGCCTCAGGAAATTTGCAGAAATTGTGCTATCCAAAATTATGACACTGTCATTGCGCGAATTTCTATTTCTATTTTAAGTGGGACTTTCCAGTTTTATGCCAATTCCTATCTTAGTTAGAAAACATTTTGAGGCGCGAAATTGGGGCTATAAAAAGGGGTTTTCTCTCAACCCTAAGGCATTTATCTCCATATTCTCAGTTGAGATTTCACATTGGAGATTCCTTTCTTCTCCAAAGCATTCATTGAGAGGTTGTGCTAAGTTGTTTAGTTCTAGAGAATATTACTTCTACTCTTTTATAAAAGATTATGTTCTCTCTTGTAGAAGGTTGTTCGTCTTGAATGGCTTTAAGGCATGTTGGATCAAGTTTAAAGAAGGCAAGTGGCGTGTGCATCAACAAGAAGAATTTTAATCCTTTAGGTTGTGTTCAATTGGACTAGGGTAATAACGAGATATTGTAACCTCTCTTGCATAATACTTGATCTTAATGTGGACAGGTGTTAGGTCCCATGATTTTTTTTCCATTTAAGTTTTCCACGTAAAAATCGCGCGTCTATCTTTTGTGGTTAACTATTATTAAGTTAGGTTAATTATTTATTTAACGACATATAAAAAATCTATGTTGAGACCTTAACATGTGTCAAGGTTAGAATCTTTCAAGTGGTATTAGAGTAGGTCACACTAATCTATTATGTGAATCGATAAAAAGATTTCTATAATGGAATTCAACCGCGAAGGGACATCAAACATCAAGCCATCAACTTTGAAAGATGAAAAAAGTGGCTTGATTATACACAAATCTGAGAAAAACTCTACAAAGAAAACCATAGATTTGTTCAATATTTTGAATGCCAACGTATAGTCATGTTACTTCTCAATGTGCAATAGAAAGTTAAAGAAAAATGGAAAAGTTATTAAAACAATGTAAGATGATAATTCTAAAAATGTAGAAAATTCACTTCCCGACATTGCTAGAGCCAAGTATGTTGCATTTATGGCTAGATCTTCACAAATCACATCGGATAATAGTTCTAGTTTTGATAATGATAGTGATAACTCTTTTGATGATAGGCCACAATCTAAAAAGGAATTGAAGGAAATACATGATAAATTATGAAAAGACTCTAGAAGAGTAGCATTGGTTAATGATACCTTAGAACTGAAACTGGAGTTTGCTAAAAAAGTGATCACTACTCTCAAGAAAGAATTGAAAAAAGCACTTGTTAAAGTACATCTTTTGGAATGACAGAAAAAATACTATAGTTGATACAATCTCTGAATTACTGAACGATAATTTTAATAAGTCTAAAAAAGAGATTGAATCCTTGAAAAAAGAGTTGAATTGTTGCAAAAAAGGAGAAAAATGATTTGAATGGAAAATTGAATATAGCTGTGTCAAAGCTTACAATTACAAAAGTTTTGTTAAATAAGATAAACACTAGCTCAAAGAAACTTGATAACATCTTATGCAAACAGAAAGTGGCTACTAATAAATACAGTCTTAACTTTATCAATGGTCCATCTACCTCGAAAACCAAAGATAAATTTGCCTTTGTCAAAAATTCTACTTTGGATTTCAAGGCACCCACTACTCCACAAACAGCACAAGTAAATTATGTTAAGAGTACATCTAAATAGAATGTGTCATGTCATACATCTACACCTACATATCATCATTGTCGATTAAGAAAATAGCTATCTACGTCAAAAAGTCTGACTTACTTACTGAATTGATACACACTGTGCTGAAAGATTCATATTTGCAAGTGTAGGTACCAAAATTTAAAAACCCTGATCAAGAAGATCAAGCTTCCAACCCCAATGCTGAAAAGAAGATGACATTAAGGGAGAGTCACAATTGAGGGAAAGTTACTATTAGATCCTGATTGACAAATATGTTGCATGTTAATATCATAATCTTTGTCAATTATGGACAAAAAGGGGGAGAATAAGAAATTTAGGGGTTGAGATATGAATATTTGAAGATTCAAAATTGCCTAATTCAATTGGTAAAGTACAATGCTGAAAGTTCAGATATTTAAAGATAGACGTAGACAATACAAAGTGATGAATGGTTTGATAAAAATTTAATGTATTTTGAGTTTTGTTTTGAGTAGATCAAATTGTATTGTTCTAATAAATTTTGTCCATGAATTGTCAATGAAGGCGATGTTAAGGATTTTAGTATGTTGGCTAAATTCATGGATTAGATAAAAATCTAGTTCTAGTCAAAATTATATTTTTATTTATTTTAAACTAGGAGTTTGAAAAGGTTAAAGAGTCACAGAAGAGCAAAGATGAAGATATTCGGATTTAAAAGGTTTTATCTCACAGACTAATTGTCAGATATGGACATATGACCTATCGTTAGAAAGCTTATTTTGAGTAGATTTCTGTAGGTTCCAAGATTACGTCAATCGGATCTAAAACGATAAAGTTGTGCCCCGGAAAGTTGCAGAAATTGTGTTATCTGAAATTACAAAACTACCATTGCACAAATTTTTATTTCTATTTTAAATGGAACTTTTCTATTTTGTACCAATTCTTATCCTGGTTGAATTACCATTATGAGGAATGAAATTGGGGTTATAAAAAGGAGTTTTCTCTCAACTCTAAGGCATCCATCTCCATATTCTGAGTTAAGATTTCACATTGGAGATTCATTTCTTCTCTAAAGCATTCATTGAAATGCTATGCTGAAGTTGTTGTAAGGTCCAAATCTGAATTAATCTTACTTTGTTAAAAATAATCTCGTTTTATGCTAATTAATGCTTGTTTAGGTGAAATCAACTCAAATCCCGTTATGTATGGTTCATGGATAAATAGTTAGGTCGGGTTCAAACTGTACTTAGGTAGTTAAGGACCTCCTTGTATTTAGAGTTACATGGTTTGTATCATTTTAGCACCATATTAATTTCATGATGTGTATTTCATTGTGTGGGTCATCTTTCATATTTGGCCCTACTCAATCCAGATCCATCTTGGCCTAACTAAGGTCTCATTTGACTCAAACTATAATTTTCTCAAATCCAGTGAGCTTGCTTGTAAATTCTAGAATATATGGATTTTAAAACCAACCTTATTTTTGTTGACACATAAAAAATTACAAATGTTGCAGCGAGGACATTACAAGCAAATTCCAAACCAAAGATACATAAACTTTGAGATTATGGAATGGCAACTCAAGTACTGCATCTACATGCTCAAATCTGCTGTAATCCATTTAGAAGACTTTAGATGAGCTCAGAATGCTGCATTTTAAACTTCAAAGTTAATGGACTCCATTTCATCACTCAACTCACCAAATACCAAATACAGGGTTCATTGACACAAAAACTAGGGGTACTGAACACACTCAAAGTTCTAGAACATCAAAGTGGATGAAAGTCACATGGCAACTCTAAGGCATGCTTGGGAATGTTGTTTCAAAGTTTCAAAGCATTTGGACTTCATCTCAGCTCAAACTAAGCTTTAGTGACTATTTGTCAGCTCCTTGGGTCATTGTGGAAATTGACACTGCTACATGTCAGAACAAGTTCAAACTCAGGAGAATGGCTTCAAATGTGCCCAAAGACTATCCTTCCAAATTTTAGAACATTTGGACATCATTTGGATCCAAGCTCAATCCAGATGGTTATCTACTATGCTCTGTGGGGTCATTGTGCAAAGTAATACCTCGTAAAGACCAAATCAACTGAAACTCTTGGAGGAAGCTCAAATTATGCTCAAGGGAGATTCTACAAAATCTCAGGTCAAACGGACATCAATTGACCCAAAATTTATGAACATGTCAACTTTGGGTCAGTGACCCCCAAGCCATGGGGTCACTGACCAAAGTCCTGCTTCCTGATGCCCAAAATCAATGAAATTTAAGCACAAAGCTTAAGTCATCATCAAATGATATCTACAAATTTTCAAGTCAAAAGGACTTTATTTGATCTGACTTCCATTGCATGTCAACTTCAAAGACACTGACCCCCGAGCCATGGAGGTCATTGACAAAATCCTACTTACAGGGGGACAAAGCTGATGAAATTTGGAATAAATACTCAAAATGTGTTCAAAGTTACTTTTTCAAAGTTTCAAGTCAATTGAACATCGTTTGGCTAGAAAACAAGCTAACTACTTACAATGTAAAATGAATAGTGACTTGGAACATGCAACAAATAGGTCACTATTTGAAATCCTCTTCTCCAAATCGAAACTGCATGAAATTCGGGCGAACACTCCAAGATACCGCTAACATCAGTCCCTCCAAGTTTCAAATCAAAACGACGTCAGTTCGGCCTCAAACAGATGAAATAAAGGCCCATTTTCAAGAAAAGTCAGCTGGGGAGTTAACCAACTTCAGAAGGTTAAAATGGGTTGAAACTTCTATGACACACTCAAAATAGTGTCAAAAAGTATCCTTCCAAGTTTTGTGAATATCGGACATCGTGCAAGCCCCAAACAAGAGAAAACAAGTTACATATGCAAAAGTTCAAAAATGAGCCTTGGGAGTGATCGCTGCCCGATCAACGAGGGAGTTGAACAACTTTAGATGGTCAAAATGAGTTAGAACTTCTATGACACACTCAAAATAGTGTTAAGAAGCATCCCTCCAAGTTTCGTGAAGATCGGACATCATTCAGGCCCCAAACAGGCGAAAACAGGTCGCATTCACAAAAGTCCGAAAAATGGACCTTGGCAATGACCGCGGCTACGTTCACTGACTTCCATCGAGTGGTTCTGATGGTTTCAGGCAATTTTCCCCACTACTTTTCGAAAACCAACCTCCCATAACTTCCCATAACCTCTCATAACTCCCCAAAACCACTTAGGTGGTCTATAAAAGGGTGACATTTGAAAAGAAAAGGGGAAGGGAGGAGAAACAGAGAAAAGGCAAGAAAAGGTCCACAAAAAGCTCCAAGAAAAGCATTTTTCGAGACCCCAACCCACTTTTTCTTCTTCTTCTCAGTCATTCAAGGTGAGGGATGGTTCAGAGAAGGAGAGAGAGCATGGTTATTATTTAAAAAAAAGTTATGTTCAAGTATTGAAAGTCTTCGAAGGATGACATCATTCCCTTTGTTTTTCTTACTTTGGGGTTTTTTAAGCCATCATAAAAGTTATGACCAAGCCTCTTTAGGCTTCATTCTATCCATTGAAAACCATAGGTTCATAATGACACAACTTTGACTTCATACAGTACCCTTTTCAAACTTGTACCAAAAATGGTCCGTAAACAACAGTGATGATCAACAAAAGTTTTGATCGATTCCGCAATTGAATTCAATCCTCTCGATGGTCCTTCAACACCCTAAAGATCAAGATAAGCGAGCTTTAGCACTTTGGATAAGTTACAGAAAGAAAACAGCATGAAACAGTCGGCAAAACAATGACCTTACAGTCACTGTCTGCCAGTGAACATGGGCCATGGTCACTGGCATTCTGCCAGTGACCGTGGTTCACGGTCACTGGCAGGGGGCCAGTAACCTGCCAATAACTGTGACCAACGGTCACTCCCCATTTTTTTTTCTTCTTTTTTGCATTCTTTTCCACACTTTGTACACTTTCTTATATTTTCCAATTTTAGATCACATCTGAGATTTGAGGGAGGAGTTGTAAACTTTTCAAAACTATGTAAACAACTTGCATCCCCGCGGTCAGGGCATTTGAACCCATGTAAACAAAAGAAAAATTAATGATAAACTATAGTTAATTATCATTCTTCTTAAACGCTTGAAGTGCGTGAATGTTGGACTTGAATCCATTACACATTTTCTCGCCATTTTTCAAGAGCGATCAATTTTCCTCGCTGCATCTCCTCTACATCTCTACAAGAGCTCTAACCTCTTATTCTCTCTCTCCCTTCTTCTCATCAAAGCTGAAGTTGAAGCTGTTGCATGTTGGAGCCAAAGCTCCCATTGTCTTTCTCATCATCTTCTTGCTTGTATTCTCCATTAGAGTCTCTCCTCTTCACCTCTACAGCTCTCTAAGGTGAGGATCCCATTACCATTCGATTTCTTTGAGTTAAAAAGAGTCAAGGAGACCTAAATTGGTGACATGCATGCATCTCACGCCCATTCCACTTATTGCATGTCTTTTCATGTAATAGAATCATCTTTTATTGAGGCTTTCTCCATCATCAAACCATAGGAGAAGTTGATTTGAGTTTAAAACTAAGATAAGGCAAGTACAAGAGTGTATATTACTATATATATGGTTATTTGTGCTGATTCTTGAAAAATACTTCTTAAATGCAAATCTACAGCTTTTTCATGCTTTTAATTTAAGAACATATGATGGTTTAAGTAAATGATAAACATGTTTATGAATGAATGATGAAATGTCAATTGTGAAATGTAAGATGATAGTTGGAGCAAGAAAACCCCATTGGAACCAATTGGAAGAAGTTCTATATTGAACTTTAGAACAGCTTCAGAAATTCTGAAGCTTACGGCTAAGCCATAAGTTCACTACGTCTAGGAATCTAGAAAACTAAAATCTGACAATTTTTCTGTGGCTAAACTCACGGCCAAGCCGTGGAATGTACTACAGCTAAGTCGTAACCCAGCCGTAATCCAACCGTAGGCTAACCATGGCTAAGCCGTAAAAGAAAATATGGCTAAGCCGTAACTACAAGAAAAATACAGTAAGGCACGACTAAGCCATGACCCATACACTGCTAAGCCGAAGGAATACAATGAACTTAGATAAATTAGGATCAGTCAAAGACCAAATAAAGCCTTAGATATGGTACCCTTACCCCAAACAAATTAACCCAACGATAATTAAATACTAAGAAGGAAGAGGGCAGAGCTGTCACTCATCCCATTCAATTTTTCAGTTATTTTCCTGACGTCACGTCATGAGTGTTGATATAAGAAGTGGTGTCTAATGCCTAAACAATGAAACACCAAGATTTTCGGTAACACATTGACACCGAACGTTTTATGAATACACCGTATTGAATGACTAAGGAAATACAGATTATCTTAGTTAGGGTTGGCTAATAAATAACCTTGATAACCACTCAATCCAAGTGCATTCATATCGTTAAGTAAACCTTGCCCTCAACATGATCTAATCATGTACCTGATTCTTTCTGGTGAACCTTGAGGCAAGATTGGAGACGAAGCTTCTACTGAACATGAGCTCGTGAGCTAAGACAGAAGTAACTAGGGTTGGAAGGGTTCGAGCTCTAATAGCTCATTTAAGTATGATTTTTTTTAATAATAGATTGCTTCGTTTAATTGTAATTTGTATGACTAAATACGATCTTAAGACCGGTATATGTTTTTATATAGGAATGAGTCGATCGCTACGTGTGATAAGTAAGAAAGTATGAATTATGATCGATCTTGATACATTAAGTTAGCACCACTTAGCTTGTACCCATAAGAAGTTCGACGGGACCGAATGAGGGTATTTAATACGTTACTCATTGCAGTAGTTTTATGAAGAGTTGGTCGGCGCTCTTAGGGTAACTAGATGGTCTTGGCCCTACCATTAGTAATTTTTCACAGTATGATATGCTCTCTTTCTAGAGAGAAGATAGCCATATGGATGCCAAGTAGTGTATTATTATATTTCTATTTATGATTTTATATTTATTCTTATTCACATGCATAATATGCCTAGTTTTCGATATAGCTCTCTTTTAATCAATACGTTTCTAATTCAATTGATACATCATTATAGTCTTATATGCTCTATATTTTCTTAACCATTATATTGATAGTGCTACCCTTGGTGTTACAGGTACTAAACCCAATGCCAGTATGGCAATCGACATGGTCCTGGAGGGAATCCTAACGATACCTCGATGTGTAGACGAATGAAATAAGGATGATGTTTTCTATTAATCATCCCACATAGAGTATCATGGGGTTCATCTTTTGGGTTTACTTAGCCTTAGCCTTGTTTGGCTTTATGGAAGGATCACATTATCTTTATTATGTTGTTTAGACGTATTATTCGAAGGGCATGAGATTTTACAACTTGTGTATAATTATGGACCTTTGTTAGAATGTGCATGTGGATGGTTTAACTAATGAACTTTGGTTTATGTTAACAAATGAATATTTTATTAGTACCTATGATGAATTCCAGGTGAATTCTCCAGGTTTCTGCTTAATTGTGTAAAATGATTATACGTATATATGGATTTTCCTCATACGTACCTGTGGAATCTCTCTTTGTAGTAGTTCATATGTGTCTTGACATGGCACAGACTACTACAAGTTATATGTGCCTCGCCTCGGGATCCACTCTAAACCCAATTCTCGAGTTCGGGACGTTGCAGTTGTTAAGTTCTAAAGAATATTATTTTTACTCTCCTGTAGAAGATTGTCTTCTCTCTTGTAGAAGGTTATTCGTTTTGTACATCGATAAGAAGAACTTCAATCATTTAGGTTGTGTTCAACTGAACAAGGCTAGTAAGCAGATCTTGTAACCTCTCTTTCATAATGCTTGATCTTAATGTGGACCAGTGTCAGGTCTCATGGTTTTTTTCCCGTTTAGGTTTTCCACATAAAAATCGCGGGTCTATCTCTTGAGGTTAATTGTTGTTAACTTAGGTTAAATATTTGTTTAACTACAGACAAGAAATTTGTGTTGGGACCCTAATTTATGTCAAGGTTAGAACCCTTCAATTGAAATCAAGATAGCAACTGTTAAGTAGGTTTATCTTCCTCTTTGTAACAGCTTAAGCTTTTTGGATGTATTGGGTGGATGGACTTTACATTGGTATCAGAGCTACACCGGGCCTTAAGTTCACACCCTAGGATGTGTTTGTTACCCTTGGTCACATAGGCAAGAACATACTATGTGGGTAGGCATGTGAAGTTTGCGAATCCAAACAGTGTCCCATTCAAGGAAAGCTATTAACTAGTTTGGTCTTTCACTTCCTAACTACTTCAGCTTTTGGGTTTGCATTGGCCAGTCGGACTTGACATGGTCTTAGAGCCATGCCAGGTCTCTAGTTCAAACCCCGGGGAAACATTGTTTCCGTAAGTCACATGGGCAAGCACGTTTCGCATAGGTAGGCACGTGTGGGTTGCAAATTCAAACGGTGTCTCCTTCGAAGGGAGTGTTAAGTATATTGATCTTCCACTTTCTAACAGCTTGTGCTTTTTGGATGTATTGTCTTGTCACACAAAATAAAGATCATGCTAGCTCTTTTAGTATGTTTTGAGAATGACATGACACAAACTTTTTGCCATTGATTTCTTGTTATCTGCAAACTCAAGAACTTTTAAATGGTCATTTGCTAATTATTTTACCCGAAGGGTTTGAATACAATGCTTATAGTTTTGAGTTCTCTAAACATACCTGCTTAACTTAGGGATGTGCAAAAGGATGCAGGTCGCATGGATGAGTTGGTGAAGTACATGCAACAAGCTGTTGTTCGGGTAGTACTCTTTTCGCAGTTGGTTTAATTGATTCTGATATCTCCCAATAGTTTGTTACTCTTCAGGGGAAAAAAATCTCGATGTTTTGTTGGTATTGCAAGAAATGCATGTTGAAACACATTAACTTCTACTACCTGGAGCCTAGGAACAAATGAATCATCATTTATAAATGAAGATAGTACCTGAGTCTTTCTTCTTTTTTTTTTTTCTTATTCCTCAAGGTAGTTCTGAGTTCTCTCTTTTTTTTCTTTTTTGGTAGTGCTCTAGTTCTCCCCACTCTTGCTTACCCTGTTCACATTTCCTTAGCACTTTTGAAGAGGATGTGACTCAAATAGGTTTGTCCCTGCTATTATGATTTCTGTTAATGTATCATTGGTAACTGGTTTACTGGAAGCAGAAGCCTCAACTTTCTCATGAAGTGGTATGAAGCATCTGCAACTGAAGTCCTTGATTGGAAGGGCAGAGACATGATCTTTCCTTTTGGGGCCACCATAACACTATGGTTGGGCCCACCATATAAATGAGGAATATACTACCCTCATAGTGAAAGGAAGATCGCTTTAGTGGGTGGATGTATTGAAAATTTTTGAACTTTCAGTGCCCTGGAAGGATAGTGGTAAAAAAAGTTAAAAAAAAAGGGTGTGTGTGTTTATAATATGTGATCCTTTTTGATAGTATGTGAAGTGTCAATCCAAGATCAATGCAATAAGGCGTTGTTGTTGTTGGTGGTGGTGGTGGTGGTGATAATGATTATCTCATTTGGTACTATGGCCAAGCTATTTGTAAGTTGCAAACGTGATAGGAAAAATGCACAAGTTTGACTTGCATATAAGGGATTCTATACAAATAACAGAATATATGTGTCCCTGCATTTGACATGTGATTGATATGGAGCATTCATGAGGTGAGCCCATAATTGAGTTGTTGGTTGTAGATTGCTGCAGAAGCTTTAGATGGATGCTACAAGTTTGTTACAACGCTTAAGACCAACTTACTCCAAAGATGGGATCACGTATTTCCCAAAAGGTCGGAGGAGATCTACTAGAAATCTCTCTCACTCAAATCACTCTCTAGTATCCACAGGCTTAGGGGTTGTTTGGTATTAACATATGCCATGTATAAATACATTTTACATATGAAAACGTTAAGTACGTAAATATTAAGTATGTAAGCTTTACATGTGCGGTATTGTTTACGATGTTTGGCAATTAGCATAATTTTTATATGATTTATGGATGTGAATCATTTTCCCACTTTTGTTTCAAACACATGTAAATGGATGAAAACTTTATTGGTGTTTTTATTTAAAAATTAAATAACTAAAAATGTCTCTAGTATTTGGCACCCTCTATGGCATGTAGGCTTGGGTTAGGAAGAATTGGTTTGTACTAGACCTTACTTGAATTGCTTCTGAACTACCGGACTAGGCTTTCCTATGGATTGGGTGAGGTCAACCTGACCTGGACGGTACCTGGGTCTACTGAACTACTGGGCTGGGCTTCTCCACTCCCTATTAGATCCAACCTGATCTAACCTGGAACAGAGAAACTGGGTCTTTTTCTATTTCAAGTCCCAGTTCGGTTCTTCAACAGAGACGAAACCTATGCACCCAGCCCTTCTTCCTTTCTTCCTCATCGTTTCTGTCTAGGTTTTGCAACCAGACTTGCCGATGGAAAACCATCAAGTGCTTTCTTTCTCCAACCAAGAAAACGACGGGCGGTCTCCCTTTTTCTCTGTTTCACTGCAGAACTGAATCCGAACCTAAATGCGGAGAACCAGATCTCCCCTGTCTTCCGGTGTTCTCCAATGATCAATTAAGGCCAATAATTCTAACATGGTCCTGTGCCTGTACATTTCTTCTACTCTCTTATACAAGTAAAATGTTAGTGATTAAGAGAGTTATTCAACATTGTAATTTATAAGTTTAGAATTTTTTAGGGATTTGTAAGAAAAATTAATCTTAAATCATAATTAAATGGTTTTGAGATAAATATTTGAATATTTTTTTAACGAATTCACCCCGGTTGATGATATTGTCAACCTAGTTGATGATCAGCAACTTTAATTAAAAAAATGATATTATGCTCCATCTTTTTTTTTTTTATGTTTTTGTTTTTATGGTCAGTAATAGAAACTTTCATTAAAAGAAGGAGAGAATACAAAGGAAAAGAAAGAAAACAAAAAGGAAAACAAAAACTCTAAAGAAAAAGAGTACAAGATCAATGTACTTACTCACAAGAAACTAATTAAACAACACCCACTCAATGAACACTTCTCTCAACCCCCAATTTTGTTATAGTATCAACCATAGAGTTGGCTAACCTAAGCACATAATGGAAGACAACATCTAAGTTTGTAGATAACACACGAATTTTATTAAATTAGAATTGAAACTTCCAAGGGTTAGCTTTCTATTAGACACCGAAGCTACTACATTAGAAGAGTTGTTTTTCACAATAAGGTTGCCATAGAAATGGCTTGAAAAGCACTGAAGAGCCTCTTGAATCGCTAAGACCTCCGCTTCATTGGAGTCACACACACCCGCAAACATAGAAAACATCAATAATACATCACCATTGTTAATTTGAAAAACACCACCAATATCTGCCGGACCTGGCTTCCCTCTTAATGCACCATCGACATTAAGTTTAAATATACCAAGAGAAGGAAAAGAATAAACAATTGACTTCGATATCTTAAAAAGGCCACACCTAATACAAGCTTGCCAATTAATAAGGATGTCATCAAGAATGAAGTTAGAAACCCTTTCTAACCAAATCTCATTTTGAAGTCCTCATTGAAATCAAACCTATCAACTTCATTGGAGAAGAGGAAAGACTCTTGAGTATTTTGTCATTTCTTTCCTTCCAAACACACCATAAAATGGAAAAAGAAGCAGTTTCCAAAGAGTAAGGCCACATTCAACAAAATGCCCTCCCAACCAAAACTCTACTGCATCCTCAATTTTCTCCAGACAACACCAAGCAATCTTGAATCTCCCCAAAAAATGACCCCAAACACCAGCCGCTAGATCACAATAAAGAAAAAGGTGGTTGACTGAGTCCACATTATTATGACACATCACACAAATATTTGAAATATTTGAGGCCAATATCCATCTTCTTCTTAAATTATCTGTCATGGAGACCTTTCTTGCCACAGCTAGCCAACAAAAAACCTCTACACTTGGAGGAGCCAAACCCATCAAAAGAAGAGAAGAATCTGTTATAGAAGATTGGTTCCTTTCTAAGGCTAAGTAAAAAGCCTTTCCTAAGAATTCCCTGGATGTAGAAAGTTTTCAAATCCAAGAATCCAATTAATTCCTGAAAAAAAACAAAAGAAGTCAGAAAGCATACTAAGAAGCTCCCTGTACTGGATGTCCTCCAAGTATGGAAGCCTTCTCTGAAAAGAAATAACCCACACCCAAGAGCCATCTTTTACGTGTTAACAATCAATCACAAAAATCTCCTTATTGATCACCGCTCTAAAAATCTTAGGAAAAACTCAAATAGAGGGCCTACCCCTACCCAATCATCCAGCCAAAACCTCATACTCTTTCCCTCCCCCACCATATAATCAGGCCCTTTGGACAACAACTCCCCTGTCACAAAAGATGGCTCCGCAACCGAAGCAATGGCACCTCATAAGCCTGATCGATGATACTTTGGGCCCGGATTGGACCACCATCCCTACTTGTCTACACCATATCTAATGCTGGAAAGGTTATGAAATTTATCCCATTTTATGTCCCACTGGGCTTCTTAAGTGATTTTGGTAATCTTCTTTAGATCTTTCTACGCAGAAGAGGATCTAAAGATTTCTTTTTGTAATTTGACATTATTAGAATTAGAAATAAATGGCTAACA
The DNA here is from genome assembly GCA_037013555.1 of Sextonia rubra. Classification (NCBI taxonomy): domain Eukaryota; kingdom Viridiplantae; phylum Streptophyta; class Magnoliopsida; order Laurales; family Lauraceae; genus Sextonia; species Sextonia rubra. The sequence goes on from JASUAD010000001.1 coordinate 51,868,338, forward strand.
GTTTGGTCGACCAATTAAAGAAAAAACACAAAACCGCAATACTATGTTGGAAAGAACCAAAACACTGGTCCAGCATTGGGCCCCTCTCCTAACACTCACTCATGTTAAGGCAGGAATTTCTTGGTTGCCCAACCATAATTAGCCCTTTGGCTTGGGGTGTTGCTCTCGTAGGTCCCATGTGCGCCCCAATAAATATGCAAAACATTTTATAGATTTAATCTAATTTACCCTAGTCAATCCTATATGTTAACTAATTAGTTTTAGTAGTCGTAAGGTTACAATGAAGTCCAAAACTGAACACAATTAACAACTGAGTCAACCCATTAACCTAACCACGCAAATGGGATCAAGAATTATGAAAATCCTAAGAGAACATTAATAATTAATGTACTCTAGCATGGTTTTCGGTCCTTACGGCCTAGATCTTCATTCACATTGAATATTGTGGACTAGATCATATCTCCTAAAATTCGACACCACATTGGCAGAAAAAAATTTAGATGCTTATGGCCACATTCACTGTTTTGATGTACGAAACTGGGACTGGTTGGTTAATCTGTGGGCCATTAAAATTCCGTTGTAATTCCAAAGGAACACACCACACGCAGAGCAGTGCGTGGGAGGGAGTTGTGGGGCTGGGGATACTTAATGGATCTAGACCAGTCCAATCGAAGTCATAATATCTTAGTAGAAACAGTATAAATAAAAGAATAATACATATATGAGTCATCTACAGGAAAGTTGGTGATCAACGAAATTTTAGAACTATTCACCTCTCCATTCCTGTCCCAATCATATCTACTTTATTTATTACCTGATCCCCACTTCCAGGCTCTATCCTTGGGTGAATGATGTTGAGAGTTTTAAAAGACCAAGTCCCAAAGTGTAATCATTTCAAACATCAAGAGGTTGATATTAAACTAGGACTTTACTGGTATTGCTAACAGATCACTATAGAAAATGGAAGATCTTTTTTGGTACTCTAGTTTCGGGATGTCGAACTCATTTTGGATGCGTTTATGAGTGAGAGGATTTCATGATTGAGCGAAAAAATGTTCTGATTCCCTGTGAAGCCAACGGTGCTTTGGCTGAGTGAGAGACAGTTTTCTCACGAAGAAGTAAAAAATAGGAGTTTTCTTGGTAGAGAGAATTTTGGCTTCCGATAAAAGGGGTAGATATGAAGGATTTGTTTTCCTGTGAAGACATAAATTCGCAGAGTATGGAATCCTCTTATAGTGCACAAATTAGTCCTATGTGACATTAGAAATCTGTGATAGAGATGAAAACTATTCAATTGTTTGCACACCTCAATTTTCAGTTGTGATATCTTTTCTGGTGGGAAAGAAAGAATTATTTAACTGGTTTGTGAAATTTTCACATGCCTTTCTTTTTTTTTGAACTGGTTTTTGGCAATTTCAAATTCCTTTTGACTTTTTGAACTGGTTCTTTGCAAGTTCAAATTCTTTCATCAAAGGGTTTCTCAACTTCATCCGATGTATCGTCCCTCACCAGAGGGTTATGAGTCTCAACCCTGTAAGGCGCGGATAAAAATTTTTTTTCTTTTAATTAAAAAAAAACACACACGCAAACTAATAAGGTCATCTGGGTTTTCATAACCCCACTGGAATACAGCTAGTGGAACACAACTTTCCTGGGGAAGGTGGCTTTGGTTGATCCAACAGCAGAAACATTAATACCTTCTTTTTATATCAGAGTCATCGCCAATATATGATTACCCGAATAGAAGGGAAATAGAATATAGGATGCCTTTACAGTTTGTATCAATTATTTTAGTAATGTGTGACATGATGTAATGATATTAGTATAGCCAGGTCATAAAAACAAAATTGTAACGATAGTATTCTTTTCTTTTTGGCAGGTTTATTTATTATTTTTCTTTTTTTTGTAAGGTTTTTTTTTGGACGCTATCTTTTCTTTTTTTTTTTTTGGAAGGTAGTATACTTATTCTAATTACTTTAGATTTTAGACTGCCGTGACATACACCGCACATCTATGATGGGAGTGGAGAAAGGAGTGACCGAGAGTTTAGGTGTGGTGGGTTGATCTAATAGTCTATTTGACTAAATGAAAATACTTGTTTGGTCCATAAATTTTATTTTGAAGTCTAGTATTATTCAATCATTTGGTTAATTTATTTTTAAGACATGTTATTATTAATAATTAAAACTATAAATCAATTGTAGTTTTTTTTTATTGTTTGTTTCTTTGGAACAGAAGCATGTTTCAAGGTTTTTACAACAAAAATATCAACGGGAAGGTCTTTAACTATACCAAGATTTAATAGTGTTAAGAGTGATTAATATGCAAGTCTGTATATTTTAATTTCTACTGTAGGCCATATGAGTTTTGAGGCCCACCAGTTTTTCACGAGGGGAAGTAACAGAGAAAGTACAAATTAAAGGTAATACAACTATGTCTGATAGGATAATGAAAACCATCTGTTTTAATAAAAGCTAACCATTAAAGCTGCTTTCTTTAGTGAAATATCAAGGTAGGGTGGATGGCTGGATCAAAGTTAATGGTTTGCGTGTTGCAGTTTGCCTTATATCAATTATCCAAAGCAAGATGGGCCCAGGCTGGCGCGGCCCAGAGCACCCCTAGCAAGAGGATCAACATTCTTATCCTTCAATAATTTAATCTGTCAGTAGAAACATCTAAATTGCTTGGCTTTGTCATCTAAAAGGAACTGCCCAATTATTGAATCATTGTGACTCGGTGGGCAGATAGAAAAAACAAAAAAAAAAGGAGGCTTGCAAGGCAGGAGGACTACAACAACATGCCCCATATTTCAAATTGTAGATCTTAGATTGTATAATGAAGAATATTCATCTAACTTAATTTTTAATCAATATTAGCTAATCTACTAGATATTTTTCTATATATGAACTACCTGGCGTGTCACCCAGGCAATTGTCACATTATTAAGTCAATTACTGGTGCTTACCTTTGAAGTTATGCTGCTTCACGTCTAGACAAATTTCGACTAGACTGAAGTAAAAAGAGGCATGATAGCAGAAATTGACTAGTTAGGTTATTAACGGTGATTTTATGACTTTTTTTTTTAAGACTAACTATGGTTCTATTTCTTCAAAAGCAAAAGTATATTACGGAAAGGAGCCTATCACAAAGATGATAGGGGCTCTAGAGGGGTATACCCCTCTAAACTACCAAAAAAAAAAAAAAACCTCAGCTTAAGCATCAAGCAAACAATGAGAAACGATATAAAAGTATTACTTCCAAAGCAATAAGACTTGCAAGAGCATTCCTATGATAGACAACTTTCTGACTAAATTGGACAATTTGTAGTTGAAGATTTGAATTTTGAACATGATTAAATCTTTGAAGGAGAACTTTCAATCTTCTTATTTTAAACATTTCCTTCCATGGAGAGAGTTGTTGCTGACGTAATACTTGGAGAAGAGATTTATCGGTCTCTATATATAAGAGTGAGCCTTGGCCTAGAAGGAGATGCATTAGATAGTTATCGCCATTATAGTAATCAAAGCTAGGCTCAATCGCTATTTTTACTGGACAATTAGCATCAATTCATAAAATACCAACAATGGTATGTATGATAGTACAAAGGGAGAGACGCAGAACCCCTAGAATAGAAACCATCGGATTACGATAATTATGTGAAGATATTTGAGGCAAGTTCCAATGACTTGAAATATGGTCACGTAAGCTTATACCCAAGAAGGGTAGCTAACTCTGGATAGTAAAAAGAATTCCATTTACTATTGTTGAAACTAGCTTCTGTTGATTTCTGAAAATTCTCTTGTTCCTTTCTTTTTAAATAAACCAAATGAAAGCATAGAACAGAAGTTTCGCCAATGTTTGGATCCCTTTATATTGCTGATCAATATGAAAGGTAATTTACTCCACTATATCTTGTAGTGTAGCACAAACAATAGGGAGCAGTCCTATGATTTTAAGACATCATTAACTCACGAAATATAAAATATGATTTGGATTTGGCCGCATGTGAAAAATGGGTATCAATTGATTTTGTTAACCTTCTTGTTCAAGACTTTGGGGTGTCAAATCTTAAAATAATATTAGTAGTAGTAGCAGTAGTAAGAAAAAGAAGAAGAGGAAGAGTTATTAAGGGTGTAAAAAATCCAAAAAACTGTCTAACTGACCAAACCGAACCGAACCGATGGTTAATAACTATATTTCACTTGTCAGTTACGGTTATTAAATTGGGAAAACCGTGCTTCACGGTTCAATTTCGGCTTTTAATCTTGACTCACGGTTATTAACTAAATTGAACTGGAAACTGCACTTTATTATTTCATTTGTTTTTGTGAACACTTTAATGCTATTTTTGTACTTTGGAACTATGTAATTTGTTATCCTGGATATTTGGTTTTGACTTTTGAACATATATTTTGCATTTTGACAATATATATATATTTATTTATTTATATATACATATGTAATTTGCATTTTGGTATTATGGAAGACATGTTTTTTTAAAGTAACAATTAATCGTAACCGAACCATATGATATGGTTAACCACAGTTCTGTTGTTAATGATATTTAAATTATAGACACGGTTATGATTTTTAAAAACTAAAAACTGTAAATTACAATTTGATTAATGGTTTTTCTAAAATACACGGTTAACCAAACTGTTATACCCCTAAGAGTTATAATAGCAAGCAATCATTGTTGTGGATGGGAAGACTACAAATGTAAAAAGAAGCTTTTTTAACTTGGTAAAGATAAGTTTTTCAATTTTATAAGGTTGGTGGTTCCACCAATATACCAATATGTTTGCGGGACTTTTTTTGAGATCCTCAAGTTCTCATGATGTTTTAAAGGAAATTTTATACGATAACCTATCTCTTATCCTAATTAATATTGTGTCTCCATAGGATTAATAATTATTCATTAGTCACTAAGTTTATGTTCTATTAAAGCATAGTCTTTGACAAAAAACAACTATACCTTCTTTTAAAAAAAAAAGGAAAGAAAAAAAAGGTGTGTACACTAGTATTAATAATTATTCATCAGTCACTAATTTTGTTCTTTTGATCCTTTAACTTCAAATATCAATTGATTTGTTTTAATGGGGAGCAATTTGTATTAGTTACGAGCGTCAATTAGGGATGGCAATTCCTAAGCTTAATTGCAAACTAGCACAATAGCCGGTGCACGAGGTGAGGGTCCACACTCCATATAATTAGTTTCAAGAATGTTTTGGTACATAAATCCATATAGATTTGAGTGTTATAGTGGTTTGGTTATTTATCAAAAGGACAAGAAGTTATAAGTTCAAATCCCTTCACCCATACAAATTTTAGCTTTTGACAAATGCTCAATAAAAAAGTCAAAATTGGAAGGAATTTGGTAAAAATTGAGTAAAATCCTTCTCTTTAATATACTATAGTATAATGTCTCTGAACTTCACCCGGCAATTCAATGTTCAAGTTTATCCCTTTTTTTTAGGTTTCGAGGGTGTGTTCAGGTCAATTTTTCTCAACACATATAATAAATGGGTGGGATTCTACTAGAGCTCATTCTTACTATTTGTCTCAATAATTCAACCGAATTAGTTGAGTAAATCTTGGCCAAACTTGACTAGTAAACATCGAACGGTTCTGATTTCATATGTTAAACTTTCACATATCTCAAAATCTATAAGGTCATGACAACAAAATAAATATTTTGAGATTTAATAACGGGTTACTGAATATTTGATCAGTTTAATTCAAATTTTGAGGCTCAAAAATTTTTTTTAAAGGCCAAGATGAGGTTTAAAACTACAATCTGTCCTGAATAAAAATTGCACCACGCAACCCTAATCGAGGAGGTTTATTGTAAATATTTCACATCTTTTTGGTAATAAAATTTTTAATATAAAAATAGACTATTTACTTAACATTTTCATACCTCATTTATATGTATGATGTTATGCGTAAATGAGTACAAATCATCAACTCCTATGCATACAAAAAATAAATAAATAAATAAATAAATAAAATAAAACTCCTATGCATACAAAAGGATGCAAAGAAACAAACCCTAGCAAAACGTTCTCTCTTTTCATTTTTTAACCACGGCAGAGCATTTAAATACACTCTGACTTATGACTAATAATACTAAAAGAACTTTTAATAATCAGGCCAAAAGATACGGGCTACAAAATAATTGTGAGAACTTTTGATTATCAAACCAAAGACACAGCCTGTATATAAAACAATCTTTCCTTCTTAATACCCAGTTTTGGTTATTTTAAACTGTGGGGTATCTAGTTTATTGAATGAAAACGGTGGAACAAAACTAAAGGGGCATTTTAATCACCTCCTCAGAAGCGGCCATGAGCTGATAATTGTAGTCCCAACTTCTGATGTGATATATGTTTCCTGGAGGGAACAGAAAGGTGGAGCCACATGCACATCACAATCTCCTTTCCTAATCTCTTATCACAAGCCCATCAATATAATTCGACCAGCAGGGTCCACAGATAAAGTTTGAGTAGCACAAAACCAGGATCGTCTGTTGCTTTAGCTCTGATCCATTTTCACTGGAATCAGAAGGTCCTGATCATGTATAAAACTCAGCTTGTGACTCCATAATATATTTTTTTTTTGCTATTTTGATCATTTGGTTTATGGGAGGGATAGAGTAGTGCTAGTGTGCATTTACCTTTCTAAATGCATGAGTGGGGCCTACCTTTCAAACACCTATTGTATCGATGAGCCTACAAATTATTACTCTAGTCAGTAAGTTTGCCAGGGTTGATTGACTGCAGCTTGAACACGTGATTAACTTCGTTTACTTTTTCCTTCTTCATTATACAAACACACAGCATAATCCAATGAACGATCTAACGATTAGCCCACTATAAATTGAGTTAAAGTATCTATACACATAGAATACAATAGGTGTTAGAACTTGCAGGCCGCTTGGGTTTTCAAAAGATAGTTGAGCCTCACCTTTTGGAAATTCAAACAAGATCCATATATGTGACACAATCGCCAAGGTTGATTGACTACATCTTAGACATGCGATTAACTTTCTTTACTTTTATCTATTTTTTTATTAAAAACTGAGATTATTATTATTATTATTATTATTTCTTTTTTGTAAAAAAAAAGTGAGTATAAAATCAAGTCATTGATCTAATCGTTGCCACATTAAAATTGTTTTTTTAGCAATAATGGAAATCATACTTAATCCACACACCTGCGTTTCTTACCAGCTTAGCTATGGTATGGAAACCTTAAATTGTAAGGACTGGACAACAGTGTCTTACAGTAGTAGTACAACACATCAGTCCTCATATGAGGACCCCTCTCCTAATGTATGCCGGTATCTTTCTCTTCCTATGTGTGAGCGTCTGGTGCATATATATATAAGTTTTCTCTTTGTGTCTGCTGATTATTTTACTTCGGAGCCTTTCTAGGGGGAGTCCGGATCCTTTAGGTGATTGGCCTACAGTGACAGTGAGCGTCACGTGACCGAGGGCACCCGTGCCCCAGTCCATGAAGTGAGCCTGAATCCTCTCATTAAAATTTCTACGATTACCGTGGCGGAACTCTCACTTAAAATCCATATTTCCATGAACAGGGTGCCCCGTGCTGATATTCAGACCGTAAGTGGTCCACCCGAAAATCTCAATTTCTGGGACCAGCCCCGCTTTGTGTTGGAAAAAAAAAACATTTGTTAAGGACTAGGTGGTGTACCAATTGCACCTAAAAAGAGGAATATGCGCTTACACTTTCCAACCATCCAATTTGGTCCTCTTTATACTGAAACTTTACGAATGAGTCCTGGGACTGTACTCTACCTTTTCTACACCACTGCTGTGGGACCCATGTTTCGGCGACTAATGTTTCTCCAATTGTAAGCAACTACTAAAGGAAAACGCCCATGGGCCATGATATCAAAAACTTAAAAACCTAGGAGTGGTATTTTTTGCCTTTCCGACAACCCTATTACGATCGTTTCGACCCTTAATTTTATTTTGGTTTGTGGTTCACCCCTCATACAAAGAAGCCTCAGCAGAAATAGATAATAGACGATTTTATTAAAAAAAAATTTTCTAAAGTTACTCTATATCAAAAAGAAATCTAAAAACATGATTCTACCATAACGGTCTCAAAAATCCTTTTTTGTCACACAAGAGGGGATATCCCCTCATTGTTTTTTCTTCTTCTTCGTTTTTCCTCATTTCTCCTTCTTTCTCTAGAATTCAAAAAACATACTCTATCCCATCTTCAAAGGAAAAATAATATATATATATATTTTTCAAACTTCATTTCGAAATCTCTGTAAAAAACCATTATTTTGTTAAAGCAAGATTCTAAAGGGTAAAATCCATTTGTCTTTAGATCCATCTTTAGACCCTAATCAAGGTAAGAAATCATATGTTTTAACCTCTTTCCAAACCGATGGCAAAGAAGATGCTCAATAAGAGGACATGGATGCCTTCAGTGTGGACGTCAATTGTAATGAGTTTGGGCGGGGAGGTAGTGGTGTGGAAGACTTATACGAGACAAAAATTGGGCTAGATAAATTGCACTAAGGTAGAGTTTTCGCCTTGAAATTGAAGGTTTAGGAAATAAGGAAGAGGAATAAAGGAGGAAGAACAAAATAAGAAGAAAGAATGAACGGAGCAGAGGAAAAATTAGGAGGAAGAATAAGCAGAAAACCAGTAAAAATATCCCCGTTCATATACATGGGTGAATAGGGATACCTCCTCCTAAATCCTTTCAAAAACTTAAACAAAAAGGTGCCCCTGATATTGCCATGGTGGAATCATCTATTTGAAATCTTTTTTTTGTATAGAGTGATTGTAAGAGGATTTTTCTAATAAAATTCTCTAGATAATATCTGCATCTTCACATGTATAATTGTTATATATGTAACATTGCGTCTGATTGCCCTCACTTGCGCATATGTGCATAAATGAACTAGAATAGTGTATAAATAGGGTCATTTTTATATGAGATTTTCAATGCGGAACTCACTTTCACGTCTCCCATATGCAAACAGATGTTGATACAGTCTACATAACAATTGAATATGATTATGCAACTCGTTTAGAGATTTAATTTCATCAATCACTTCTGATTCTTTTTATTAAATTGGACCCATATATATAATCCAAGTTATTCTATTTATTTATTTAACTAATGAACCACAAGACTGTTTAATTTATTTGTTGTTTTAAATCTTCATAAATTTTGAGTAATTTATGAAAAACATTCAAAAATCTGAAGTTTATCAAACTTTTGGCATTATCTGTGGGCCTACCACTTTATGACACAACCATTCAATATTCTTAGTTTCTCCTCAATTTCTCATGCCGCCGCCGTGGGCCTACCACTTTATGATACAATCATTCAATATTCTCAATTTCTCCTCAATTTCTCATGCAATTTAAATTTATGAATCCTCGAATACGTGCAATTTCCAAATCCTTATTTGTACTTTATGACATTAAGAGATTTTAACAATAAACAAAGAGATTGGAGTCCCAAAGATTAGCTCACATTTAGGTGGCTAAAATTTTAAAACATAGTGAAGAAAGATGACATTTTCAAATGCTATGGTACAAACCATCATATAATGTTAATCAATTCCCTACCCACCAAATTCTTATTAGAAATTCTGGTTAACATGCCCATGATGTGTCTGTTTCATTATTGGAGTATCCCTCAGAGTAATTTTTGGATATAATATTCATCCTTTTAAGTCATGAAAGTTTAAATATTTTTCACATAGCTATTCCTGTGATATTCTAGGGCAATATGATTTTGCTCGTACAATATACTAAGGCTGTACTATATCATTTATACTAAGATTGTACGAACAGCTTTGCAAAAAATATTAAAATTTCAACCATTTTGGAGCAAACAGTAGATTTGATGTCAATTGTACGATCAATATTTCTTCATTTTTATATTTTGGTTATGTGATTTATGAGGAATCAATATTTGATAGTGATTATTTTTTATCAAGCAATTTGGATCATAAGAGACCATTTACCACGTTGACTATGAGAGGATATCACGGTCCACCAAATCAATGTAGGATGTTGCCCATGTAAATGGTAGGCATCCCCATATTAATATGGTGGACTGTGATTAATCCACTCATAGTAAGTATGTTCTAGACTTTTGATCACAACTTGAGTTGTGAATGATAGATGAATGATGACAGATTATTAACAGTTCAGATTTTAGATTTTGGACCCCACCGATGGATCTACGGCTGCAGCTCTCAAGGAGAGAATTGATGTAGCCGGGAGGTGCCACTGAGTTCTGTGGCATGACCTACAGAAATATTGTGGTCCATTGCACTAAAAACAAGAAATAAGTACTTCCACTTTCCAACCCGAACCACTTCATTTGCTCCTGTAGCCCTGTTGCAGTGGAAATTTACACATCCATTCAGACCGCCCACTACTGTTGTGGAACCCAGGTTCCTTAAGTTTTACAAAACACAAAGCAATTATATGAAATGATACCATCCATAGATATAATAGAAACAATGGAAGATAACCGGGAGATTTCTCTGGTCTTTTGGATGCATGAACAGGCCTACATTATATTTTATGGCTCGGCCAAATGGACGGTGGTGGATGTGCGATGCACTCAACGTTGGGTTTCATGTGTAGAGACTACAAATTGGGGAGAGAGAAGGGGGGTGGAACTGGTCCGTAGTACACTGCAGAAGAGCCTAGAGCCTAGTATTAGATATGATAATTTTATTGGAAGAGGTGGCCGCTAGCTGTTTCTACTGAAAATGTGCGAGGAAGAAAACAAAAGACAGGGTGATAAGAATTTGCCCACCTCGGCAATAAATGTACTGTAAAGTCACCATCAATAAAGTTTCTAACGTACTTTACGTAAAAATAAATATTAGTCACCTCCTCATTGCTAGATTAATAATAATAGAAACTGTTTTTTATTTTTAATTATAAGAGAAGTTTACTAAAAAAAATTTCTTTAAATTCCCATAAACGAGAAAGAACCTAAAATATATATAACCACCACAGTAGTCTTATGAGCCATTTTCTCTCTTTTTTTTTTTTTAAGAACTATATTCCCCTTTACTTGCATATACGACCTTCTTTTTCCTCATCCTCCTTTCTCATCCTTCATTTTCCTTCATAATATAATGACTTCATTATCTTAAACTTGGTGTAAGTGGGAGCTTATCACTAAAATACCTCGGTATCATATATATCTATTTAAATACATCATCTTCCACATCACTTTTTTTTCTTTCATTTTCCTATTTCTCCTTTCAATCTTAAGTCACTCTCAATCATTTCATCAAACACTCTACATGCATGTCTCAAACTGTCACACTTTCCGTACATATCATCCAAGTGCTTTATAAACGACATTTTTCTCAGTCGTTTTGTCAAACACTTTACGGGCAATGCCCAAGTGTTCTAACTCATTATCATCTCATCTTAATCCTTTGTATCCCCTTTCCCTACCATTTCAATTCACAACATCTAAACCAACCTCAACCTCTAACGTTTATCTTTCACCACCATTTTCAAATTCACCCATCATCACCATCCAACCACCATTACCTGCTCAAACACCATCTAAAAATAAAGTTTTTTTTTTTTAATTTGATATGGGTAGCGATATCTTTGCTTAATTGTGAAGAAGAATAAAAGAATGAGCAGGTGAGCAAAGATATCACTACTGACCAACCATATGATTTTATATTTCAAGTTAAATGCTTGCAAGGTGCTTGACGAAATGACTGAGAGGGACGCTTATATATAGAGCATTTAAACTACATGTATGAAAAGTTTGACAGCTTGGGACATGCCTGTAGAATGTTTAATGAAATAACTGAGAGGGACTTAAGATTAAAAAAAGAAAGAAGAAAATGAAAGAAAGAAAAGGGATATGGAAGATGATATATTTAAATTGATATATATGATACCGAAGTGTTTTGGTAATAAGCTCTCACTTGTACCCAAAAAAAATAATAATAATAATAAAGTTAAGCTCTTAACCTACTGTGCAGTAAAAAAGTTTTAATAATTATTGACAAAGTGTTTTATGCATAATGTCAGTCTCAAAGACCTTAAAATTATTGGGTATTAGGTGGCCCAATGACCACCCACTAATATGGGCCACCGACTTTAAAAACCACTATCAATACCTTTATTGGTAAATCTCAATTCTAGAGATATCTTTAGTATTTAGGTAAATTTGCTAACTAGTGTTCTACCCATAATGCCCTACTTAAAGTAATACTCTATAATAGCAAGGGAGTTTATTTATGAAAACTATTTATAAGGTTTAGGGTTACAACTCCTCTCTACCGAATACATTAATTACCCCGTTGATATCATCTAAAAAGATTGTAGTCCAGAAGTGAAGTAAATCCTCAATCAAATGTTGAGCGGTTTAAAAAAGCGAATGCGATGGAGATGGGTATGTATTTAGATCAAATATATGTTATGTTATCCAAATCTACCCAGTTATTGTTGAGATCTAATTTAAGTAGGTTAGTCGAAAATCTAACAAAAGATGCCCTCAATAATGAACGTATCAAAATCAGTCAAAATCAAAATCAGTATAAGAAATAATAGCCAATTTCATAATTAAGATTATCGTCTTTAATATTTATTTATTTAGAGAAAATTACGGAAAAAAATCACTTTAGCAGGCTACTAATCAAAAATATGCTCATTAGCATTTCGCAAACAAAAAGGGCCCCATGGAGCCCTTTTTTGTTTAGTTTTTTGGAGTTTGTGTTGAGTGACTCACTCCACAGAAAGTATTTTTCTTCTTTTTTTTCTTCCCCATTCCTCTTCTCTATACCTCTCCCTCTCTTATTTCTTCTTCCACAAATCCAACCCAATCCAATCCACCTCCCTCACCATATTCCTCTTGTTTCGTTTCTCTTCTTTTTCCTTGTCTCATTTCTTCCCCCTCCTTTTGTTTTCCAACAAATCGACATCGCTTACATGAAGGAGAAGATGGAGATGCATTAGGCTAGTAACTTTAACAACTTGGTAGGTGGTGAGGTTTTGGAGTCGGGCGGTGGAGAGGTCGTAGATTGTGTTGCCGAAGTGGATTTGGTGGGTGATGTTGGTGTAAGAGAGGTTTGTGTTACAGGAGCCAAAAGAGTTTGACTAAGAGGGATTGGTTTGGGCAGAGAGGGGAAGAAGGGGAGGAGATATTGTTGGGTTTAGAGATGGAGAGCTTTCCTCATCTTCGCCACCCACTGCCTCCTTGCATACGCCCTCCTCTACGACTCCTCAAATGCCATGTTCTCTCTCTTATCTCCTTCTTGTATCCCCTTCCACGCCTTCCCCTTTATCTACTAAATGCTCACCAACTGCTTGACAAAAAAAAACTTCATCGAGATCTTGAGCAAGGAACCCAAGCCCTAATCACCACAACATAGGTGTTCGACAAAAGCCCCTAAAAAGTGAAGTGTCGCCGATGATCTTGATATCTGGGTACACGAAACTGTGTGAGGTTTAAGTTGCCTGTGAGGTGTTTGACAAGGCGCCAGTGAAGGATAAAGGTATTTGGGGTGCTTTGATTTTTGGGACATGTATAATAACTATTCACAGGAGGGGTTAGAGATGTTTTTGTGAGTTTTCTTTATATTTGTGCTCAGTTAGGAGCTTTGGTGTGTTTGGGATTCAAGGGTATGTAGAGAGAGTTGGGTTGAGGTTAGGTGTAAGGTTGGAGAGAGTCTGATAGATGGATTGTAAGTATAATATATGGGAATATGAATGAATGTAAAGATTTGTATGAATGATATTGTCTGAATGTTTGGAGTCTTTATGAATGTTTGAAGTTAATATTGTATGAATGTTTAGAATTGATTAATTGATGTAGAGAATTGAAGAATGTTAGCATTTGAAGTATATCAATGTAAATAATTGTAGGTTGATAATGTGAAGATTGAGATTGTTTTGAATGTGGACATTTGGATTTGATATAGTATGATAAATGACATTATGTATAAAGAAAAGCTCAATCAGTGTCTACAAAACCTTTTAAAAAAAAAAACTATGTTGACGAGTGACAACGTCATCATTTTACATAACCTAAAAACAAATTTCCCTTGTTAATGAGTGACAACGTCGTCACTTCACATCACTTAAAAGAAAATTTTCCTTTGTTAATGTGTGACGACGTCGTCACTTGTCAAAACCTAAAAAAAAAAACCACTATTAATAAGTGACGACGTCTTCACTTCACAGAACCTTAAAAAAAATTTTGTGTTAACCAATGACGACATTGTCACTTCACAAAACGTACAAAAAAATTGGAATGGTCCCCCATTTACACTTCATTGAAATATATATATATACAATTTCATTCAAATATATCAAAGGAACACAAATTGCAAAATAGTTCACGCCAATCATCTATTATTAAACTCAAAGTGCATTAAATAACTCCAATTCACAAATATATCAAAGTTCACAAATTGCGAAATTTCTATTACATCGCACCATTTGAATTTCCACCGACCTCTTTTAAATCTACAAACCTCATTTCCTCTTATATTAAATCACTATAACTTTTGCTTTCTACCATTATACAGGGATGTATAATATCAAAAATAAAGTTAGCTCATTAAATTAATTATATATTGTGACATCCTGGAGTCCCACATTGACTATAGAAAGGAAAGTGAATAGGTTTATATATAGAGCTTGCACCTTTACATTGCATGAGGACTTTTGGTGGGTTGAGGCCCACCAAAAACAAAACAGTGAGGCCCATGGGCTAAAGCGGACAATATCATGCACGTGTGAAGGGTGGGGCGTTATAAATGGTATCCGAGCCGACTCTCGATTAGTTCGAGTGTGGGTCCCTGCCGTGGACTGTTGCAAGTGGGCGGGTTCATATGTAGGTGGGCCAAGAGGGCTGACAGGTTACAAGAACTGGCAGGCTACTGCACAGGGACGTGCAACCCTAAGGGGGTGGATTGTGACATCTTGGAGTCCCACATCGACTATAGAGAGGAAAGTGAATGAGTTTATATATAGAGCTTGCACCCTTACCTTGCATGAGGCCTTTTGGTGGGTTGAGGCCAGAAATAAAACCGTGAGGCACATGAGCCAAAGCGGACAATATCATACATGTGTGAAAGGTGGGGTATTACATATTTTAAGTAACATTCATATTCATCAAGTCCACAATTAATGTTATGATATAAAGTAACATTCTATATTCATATTCATCAAATACACAAATGAGTTCATTACATACAGATTAACTCCACATTCTATGTCATCGCTGTTACTATAAAGTTCGATCCTCTTGAATATTTAATAATGATCTTGCTCCGATAATATGACATGTCTCCGCAAAAACACCATAATCATTGTCATTTCTTTTTGTAGGATGTTTGTTAAGACATGAAGAGTTCAGACGTAGGGTCATGCTAACCATAACTGTTGTATTTCTTGTCAGCTAATCAACCTACAACAAAGATAACAATATAAATGCGATATCATGTTTAATTCCATTTCGAATTGAATGCAAACAAACTAAATACTCACAAAATGATTTCTCTTTGCTTGAGCGTCTTTGTAAGCAAAATGATTGCAAAATGGGACAATGACACGAAATATACCTTTTGTTGATGGAGTAGATGATACACCAATATGTTGCTACCACCTCGAGATGATTCAACAAATGAGAAGGGCTTTGAATGGTGGAAGATGAAACAATGGCCCGAAAAAGTGGGTTCCTTGCTCAAGATGTATGTAAAGTTTTTCATTGAGTAGTTGGCAATTGTTTTGTAAATGAAGTGGAAAAAATGGAGGTAATAGGCCGCGGAGATGAGGGAGTGGTTGGTGCGACTAGTGGGCTTGGAGGGAGTGACTCTATTTTCTCTGGTGTCTTCTTTGGCAGTGTCGTTCCCATTAAGAGCACCTACTACGCCGACTCCTCCCTAATCTTCATTGCCTCCTCGCCCACGCCCTCCTCAGTAACCTTCGCCGGAGAAAACGATTACTCGGTCGCATGCCTCTGCTGCGAAAACCGCCTTCATGCTCCAGTTATTTTGTTTTTATTTCTGGTTATAGAATCGAAAGAAGAACAAAAAAAATTGCCAAAATCGACTGCTATTGTCATTGCGTCATTGTTGACAGCTAAGCCACCATCATCATGACCTCTGCCACCGACGCTGGAAAAAATAGGAAAAAGAAAGAAAATAATAAGAAGAGGGAAACCAGAAGTAGAAGAAGAAAAGAAGATTCAAAATGGGAAGAAAGGTGGTGAGTTGTTGATTATAGGCGGAGAAGAAGAAGTGATGGAGAAAGGTGAAAGAAGAAAACAAAACGAAAAAGGAAGGAGGAAAAATACATTATGTGGAGTGACAATCCATGCAAACTCTAAAAAAATAAATTATTTGCTAAACTCTAGTGGAGACATTTTTATTTGGTGGCCCGCTAAGGTAATTTTCTCATTTATTTAATTATTTAAATTCCTTCAAACTAGAATGTCCCATCTTCCTAATGAGCAAAATCAAGCTGGTTAGTGCGGAGACTTAACTATCCATGCCTATGATGTGGAGAGCCGAATTTTAAAGGGTGAAGAAAGATTAAAGGCAGGCCCATCAAAACTACTGTGGATGAGAAATCTTCTTTCGAAGCATCACTCAACGACTCTATGCAAGTTACCCATGCATAAAACGAAATCAATTTCTCATAAATGTGTATATATATAATATGAAAGACGATTGCAACGTTAGAGCCTCACTTTGCAATTGAATAATGTAAAATCGGCTTTCAACTTTGGAAATAACTTTGACCTATAGGATAATTTTGACTGATCTAAAGAGTCCCATTTAAAGTCAAGTTTCTTCTGAAAGAGTCCGATGTAAATAGAAGTTTTTCTTTCAGAGAGTCCTATTTAATTTAATTATCTAAAAGATAGTGAAAGCAAATCCTATCCTAATCTCTCTCCATCAACTGAGTAAACAGTTCCATTTGAAAAGTAAACTCAAATTGCCGATGAAACGAGTAACTTTCATCGTCATCTTATCTTTAATAAGATCCAATTACCAAAGGTTAACGTGATCTGTTCTCTCATTCTCGTGACTTAGGGCAGCCTAATCAATCCAATTAAAGAGTACGAAATCAAAATTTGAATTCTCAATGCAGTCCTTTTGTTTTAGCATTTCTCATTCCCTGCACCACTGCAATCTGTGTTCAGTCCGAGGGGATGATACTCCATGAAACTTAGAATATTGGCAACCCGTTTCTTCAATTGTAGCCTCCACAACACCTCTTGCTCATTGGATCAAATAGAAGTCAGTTGCGATGTATTTTTGAAATTTTTTATATTTTATTGTTCGTAATATTTTAACAGCTATATATATTCACTTCATTCAATTCTTACTTGAATTTACAAGAGCTTTTTTGTTTTTTTGATCCAACTTAAGGATGCCGAGACCCCAAGCCTCGGGTGAAGTGAGGGAGCCCTCCATTAAAAGAGAAGACCTCGGTGAGGAAAGATAGTCCTCAGGTGAGGGAGGAAACGTGGATGTCTAGCGCACGAATCCTATGCAGTTAGGTAAAAATCGACGCCTTTTATTACTTAGGCAAGATGCAAGTACTTAATTTATCAGAGCTTGAACGTTGAATAGTAACATTATTCAATTATATATTTATTTCTTTTTGACATTGGGTTAGGTAGTTGAAAGACTAATAAAAACCCACTAGCAAGAACCTCATTATATTTTTAGACATCCAATAGAAATTGCATTTTATTAACATGAATTACGCATTAGCGTTTCAAATAATCTCTGCTTCATGCTTTAGGATATCATTATTCTATTAGTTGTCAATACACGTATGTTGTTTTAGATCAAGTGTGTTTGTGTGTTCTTCTCACGAAATATGATATCATACAAAATAATTCGTAACTTCATGAGGAAACAATTACTTTCTTCATGAAGATGAAAGTGAGAATGAGACGATAGCAGATTATATTATACTTGAGGTTGGTTTGCTGTTTTGTAGTCAGGTATTTGTTTTAAAAAAATCTAATTATCATATATTTTTTTATTTTGTTGTTTGATTTATAATTTTATTTATTTTGCTTTCAGAAAATGATTTGATTCGGGAAGAAAGTTTTATTTTCTAAATTGTAAATTTTAATAAATCTTTTGTTTTTGTAAGAGATATTTACTTTATACAAAGCAAGATTTTTCTTTAGTTATGAGTTCTTAATTTTAAATGTATTTATGATTAATTTCTAAAATATGTACCTAAGACTATGCATGATGGTTGCACAGAATGGTTCTCATCATTTTTGAAAATTTTTGAAAGTGAAATTTATAGATTTGAGATAATTTTATTCCTCCTCTAAGGGCTTTGATTGTGATATTAATTCACTAATACGTTTTTCAACAGGGGCTATATCCTTATACCATTTTGTAGTTTATATAAGTTTCCGAGCAATGCTACATGAAGGGCAAGGCAGGTGTTCACTACGTCAAGTATGAGCACAAGCTTGATTGCAATGTGCCCACCATTCAAAATAAACAGTCTTTTTAGGATATGGCAAGATTTTACTAAAATAAGAGTTAGTCCAATCATAATATTGATTGTTTGATTAAAAAAGTGATTGGCATGAGATTGTGTGTTTATTTGGTTTTTCTAAATTCTCAACCATAAATTTCAGATTAGAATGATATTTATTTGAAGCAGCTCAAGTTTCATTTTTGATGATGTGGTTGTCTTTGTGGTTTATAACCCAATATAATTATTTCCCAAGTTTTGTGCTTTATAACCCATATAACCATTTCCCGAGGTGAACGTAGCAAACCCACACGCGCGTACAAGCTCGCAATATTTCAGGACCGGTGACAAGAAGGATCAAACTTCTATTTAAAAAAAAAAAAAGAATGGCAGGTGGGACCCATGCAAAAAACACTTCCACCTGCTAATCTCATGGCACTAATTAGGTTAGGCTTTTACGTGGCTTCGGCCTTGAGGTTGCACGTCACTTGCACCACTTGTTGCCTTCGTGGGTATGTTGTTATCAATGGGTATGGTCCCCTTGCCAGATGTCATATACTTTTCCAAGAGAGACAGCTCAAGATCCAAACTTTGTTTTTTTTTTTAATTTTTGTTTTTTTAAAGTATCTAGTTGAACCCACATCTGAGTAGGCTTCACATCAGGAAGTTATCACGGGTACCTATATGGGTACTAATATAGGTACAATATAGATATGTTGATATAGTAAAATTAAAAAAAAAAAGATACGGATATTGTTGAAGTACATTAATCAAATAATTATATATTTTAGAATTTTAATAATACAATATGCTAATAATTAAAATAAATTAGAATTTTTTGATGCAATAAACCAACAATTACTTAATATCATTACAAATTCAATCTAATGAAAAAAAAAGCAACAACAATATTATTTTTTATATTTCATAATCCAGTATTTTTTCCTTCTTCTTCTTCTTCCTCTTTTCCATTTTCTTTTTTTCCCATTGGAAACAAGGGAATTGGAAATCGATTAGGGCTAAAACATTTCTCTTTTTGGGTTCATTGAGGATGGTTAATGCTAAAGTTAAAAATTATATTTTTAGCGTTTTCAAACTCTTACAAAAGTTTAAAAATTTTTTTTATAAAAGTACCAAGAACGTACCAATCCTCTATCCACAAACGTATCCATCCCATGCATACCCACAAAATCAAAATATACCAAGTACGTATGACCGTACCCGATACTTTTTTTTGCCATATCCATACCCGATACGTGTACAGGTAAGTACTCGATACGGGTATGTGTACATTTTTTAAGTACTCGTGCTTCATAGTCTGCAACTTTTCAAAATAGGAATGTGGTTAACCACTCGTGAACATAAAACTATAATCAACTCA
This sequence comes from Sextonia rubra, assembly GCA_037013555.1. Classification (NCBI taxonomy): domain Eukaryota; kingdom Viridiplantae; phylum Streptophyta; class Magnoliopsida; order Laurales; family Lauraceae; genus Sextonia; species Sextonia rubra. The sequence continues at coordinate 51,888,237 of JASUAD010000001.1, forward strand.
ATCAAATTAGAAAGTAAGTCTCTTAAACATCGATAACAGTCTGATAGAGATTTTAAACATATCACTCTATCTTAAAATTTCACTTTTGCTTATGGACGGTGTATGGTGAAAGAGACTAAAAAAAAAAATCAATGACAAAAAAGTTGTGCTATATCTCACTTTTTTTAAAAGACAAAATTATTATGCATATATCCCTCACACTATAGTGAGGGACACATCTATTATTTAAAAGTATTAATGTGCAAAAGGATAAAACTATCACACATCATAACACCTTTTGACCTTGTTAGGTCTAAAAAAAAAATTGTTCATTACCACAAAATGAGGGATGGATACACAGTAGTCTTTTCCTTCTTTAGATATGTGGAAATTTATTAACTTCTAATAGATAAATGTCAAAGCATAATATTAATGGTTAAAATCCATTATATGATCTATAAGTGTTGTTATCCTCTCTTATTAGATCAAATGTTTATCAATGTTCTATAAATTTAATATTTCGACTTTAAGCTCTCGTGTATTTGGTGCAACCGTTGCCTTAATTCAAATCTTTCAAAGCCCCAATCCTAGGGGTGTAACTGCTCGGTTAACTATATGTTTTGGAAAAACCATTAAGTGAATTGTATTTTACGGTTTTAAATTTTCACAAACCGTAACCATAGCCGTAAAAACCATATAAAACCGAATCATGGTTAACCGTATTAGACTATTCAGTTACGATTAACCGTTATAATGTTTTGTTTTTTTGTTTTGTCAAAATGCAAAATACATGTTCAAAAGACTTATTCAGTTACGGTTAACCATTATAGTTTTTTTCAAGTCTTATTATGTGTAAGAAATATGCGTAATTTATATTTTAACGATGGGTTAGGTGATTCCTGAAGAGGCATCTATGAGAGATAACTTTTTGGGGCTATGGTGGTGTGATATACAATAGATGGAGATGAAAAGATATAAAAAGACCTAATGGGTCTATAAAATATCAACCTCAAGAGATAATCCTAACCCCTTCAATCCAACAATAAGGGGTATAACATGCTACAATCTATAATTCTATAGTTAGTTTAATTGTTAGACAAAACACTATGGATTTGCTTCTTAGCTGGCCCATCTTATTACGAGGGCCTTTTAAATTCTAATGACTCTTGTCTACCTCAAACGTCATTACATAATTTTTCAATTTTTTAAGCAAGACACACAAAAGAATCAACCATACGGTTCATCTTCAACTGTATGAAGTAACTAGTGCAAATAAGATTAAAATAGGTTTAAAATTATTTTGATGGTTCAAGAAAGTTTTTTTTAATCAAAATTGAATTGGATTAAACCAAACAATAGGTTTCGCTGAAAAGGGCTGGGACTTTTTTTTCTTCTTCCTCCCTCAATCCTTCAAATGATCAAATTTGCTTTTTTTTTTTGTCTTCTTCTTCTTATTTCGTCGAAAAGGGGGGCCGCTTGTTTTTTTACATTTAGGGTTTAGGGCTTCATCTTTTTATTTAAAGCTAAAAATAATTACTTTTTAGCCCATTTATTTTTTTTCTAATTTTAGACTGGATGTTACAGTCCGGTTCGATTATTAATCGTGAGCCATCACTGAAAATTGAAATCAAACTGTGACAAATGATTTTTTAATTTTAATAACTATAACCGTAACTGAATTATATATACAGTTATCAACACCGATTCAATTCGGTTAAACAGTTTTTTTATTTTTTGTTACACCCTTACCCAATCCCATGGGCTAGGAGGAAAGTACAAAAATATGGGGCACACCTAATAATTATATCCCTTCATCAACGTCCCATAAACTTTTACATTGTTAAAAAATTTCAGACAAATAATCTAATTGTCCAATTCATTTCGATATGTGTAAAAAAATGAATTTTTCCAAGAGGAGAGAGAATGTCGTGCCTGCTTTTGAATCCGGCTGAGGATCCGGAAACTAAATATCTGCTTGAATGTGTATACTTTACTTCCTAACCACTTCACGTTTCCACTAACATTCTATAATGATTCATTGGCATTGCCCATCTTTCCCCACACTTCTACAATCCTCTCTATCTTTGTCAATTATGCCAGTCAGCATCTTTAATCTAACAATCATGTTAAAACAAATGTATGCAATGAAATCTGAAGAAGTGGAGCTGACGTTATAAATCAAGATCAGAATGAGAAGAGGGACCACCAGACGTGGAGTACCGAGTACCTGCAAACTATCTCTTTTCTCTCTGAAATCCCCATCGCAGATTCTTGCCTGTGTTTGGATTGGAAGTCTCAATTGTTATGGTTCCGAGTCTTTCTGACACTAATTTTCAAGCACTGCACTGACAGGGTGTGACAGATTGTGATGATGGTTGGGTTTGTTTTATAATTTTGAGAAGCTTGGTGAATTGTGATGATAGTTGGGTTTTGTTTTCTTCTTTTGAGAGTCTTGGTGACCTCTTTTCTTTTTTTCTTTTTTTATTTATATCTACTCTTATGGTTATTGTGTCGTTTTCATTTGAGTAGATATAAGATTCTAAAATGGAAGGTGGGTAGGAGATTTCATACTTGATTTTGTCTACACTAGAAAGGTTTTAATGGTGATTATACTACTGCCGAAACTACTTATGGGTTTTAAGCAAGTCCACTCTCTGAGTCCTTTCGTTCCCAGAAGTTGTTTATTGAAGGTGGGTTTATTTTATTTTGCTTGTTTTTTTCTTCTGGGATTGGACAATGTGTTGTCTTGCATGCAGAAGTTTCTTTTGTTGGATGATTCCAGTTTGCCAATTTGAGGTTTCCATGTTGTTTTCGAACATGTTTCTGTGATATTTTAATGGGTTTTCTTTGTGCACTCTGTTGTGCAGTGGGAAGATAAGGTCTTGAGCTTTTTCTGTCAATTGCTTAAATGGCTGCAGAACCCACTTGTGTCCTCTCTTTTTTTTTTTTTCCTCCTCTTTGTGATTTAAATGAATTCCTTTTGACTGCAAATATAAATTATAAATAAGGTTCATTTGTTTTTTTTTGTTTTTGTTTTTGTTTTTTTTTTCCACTAGTTTTTATGAAGGTATGAAGGTATGAAGGTTTCTCTTCTGCAACTATCAGAATTGAGGGGCTTTGTTAAGTTTCCTCTCTGTTTTTTGTTTTTTAAACTTCAAAGAGGGTTTCTTTCTAGTATCTGAACAGTGAAAGGCTAGATTTTTAATTGAGGTTTTCTAAGGATTTTGCTACAAGTTCTTTTCCCCTCTTAATTGCACAACCCATTTTAAAAAAAAGTAGTGCTTTTTAAGTCCACTGCACAAATTATAAGCAAAGAAAAACATCTAGATAAAAATTTCTGTGCTTCCTTCTAATGACATGGTTTTTATGGGCTGGAGGGGTTACGTAGAAATTTCATGTGATGTTTCTGGGCGAAGATATGTGGTAGACCCATTCATTTGGTAGAAGTTGTTGGGTGCACTGAATGGTCCATTTGATATGTTTCAGATAAAAAAATGGAAAGCCTAGAAGGGAAAGCAAGATCCAATTACAGACACTGATCTCCACTCTAATTTTCTCCAACGATTTTGTTGCAATTTTCTGACATTTTGGTGAGACGTGATTGAGACAATGTCATGTGACTGCAGTTGGAAAGATGGTCACAGTACCCATGAAGGAAAAGTGAAAAGAGATAATAAACAGTGCTTCTTCCTGTGAAGCTTACTTATTTTTGGATGAGAAAGTGAAAGGCCAAGAAGTGGAAATGGATCCAACAGCTCCAAAGAGTCTTGACAGAGTTGTGTCTCAGAGAGCTCTGCAAATGAGTAGTTCATTTCCATGTCAGGTTTGTGTGGTGGGTTTTCTGTGTGGTGTCTGTGTTACCTATTTCTTTCTGGCTGCTCTCACATCCTCAAGAATTGTGGAGTTTGGGTTCATCTATTCAAATCCATCTATGGCAAATCCCCCCAGCTTGAATTCAATGGATATCAGTAAGTAATCATCTCCCAAAGTTTATAGCTTTCTTGCGTTCTTGAGGAGTTAGGAGTAGGGAGTTCACTTTGTTCTTAGCAATTATTTCAAGCAAAATAAGATTAATTTGAAATCTTTGTACCATATGGTTCATATATAGTAGTTCTGTAAGTTAGTCTTTTTCGTATCTTGGTTTTGTTTCCTGCAATTGGTACAAATTGACAATATTCAGTGCTACTATTAAGAGATTTCTGGAAGCATATTGATGATGATGGTGGTTCAGCTACTCCAAAGAATAGCTAAAACTGACATAGATACAGTAAATGGGTGCATTTGGATGCCTCCCAATTACCAAATAGTTTGATTATGTTGGTAGAACAGATTGTCATCTGTTTGCTTCTCTGCCTTTGAAGCTCTAGGTTGATGTTGGCAATCATGTGATATTTACTTGTAATTGCAGAGTGTAATGGGAAACAATCTGTTTTAAGTTTCCAAACTGCTTTTGTCTGTTGCATATACAAATGCAATGCATTGGTCATATTCTTTCAACTCGCAAGCTGGTAGACATCTATACACACTGCAAAAACAATAAATTGGCTAATTCTCTTAACTTCACATTTTTGCTTCACTGATCTAAACCTTGGATTTGATGGTCATTTAACCGTCTTCATTTAGTCGTGATAATTTCTCTATTGTTATATGGATATGATGATTTCTTTGCATACAGTAGTAAGTTGTGCACTTTGCTACTGCAACTGTAGGTATGAGCAGAAGTGGCGATTGCAGTTCTCTACCAAATAAACTGGGGAAGAGAGTGGATTTACAGATAAGTGACAAATTGGATGATGATGACAACAAAGCCACATTGTTGTATTCAGCTTGGACTGCTATGTTGGATGAATCAAGAAATGGGGAGGTTGGGGTCGTGAATGAATCAAGTATTCCCAATGCTCCTCACTTGGAAAATTGTGAATTAATTACACAAGTCAATCAACGACTTGATAGTCGCGGTGAGTATGGCAGCTTTCCTCCTTGGACAATTTGGAAGGGTCTGTTAGGTGTACTGCTTCTCCAGCAAACTGACAGAGAACCGATGAATTCTGGGAATGAAGAAAACTCGGAAAAGGCTTATCCTCCATGGGTATGCATACTAACATCATTGTCATTGGATCCTATCTTATTGGGTTGACATTGCTATGTCTACTTTTCCTTTCATCCCTATTTAGATCTAGATTCTTTGTCTCTCATCTCATGCATATATGTATATTTGTATAAGTAGTTTGAAAATCTGTCTGAGGTTTGATTTTAAAGTTTGAACATGGTCGTGTATTTATTCTAGGATTTTTCTGTGTATTTATATCCTTGTGAATGTATGTTCTCTGTATGAACTATTCATGTTTGCTCCTTATTAAATTTCCTTTTTCTAACCATTGCTACCAAAACCTCCAGGTGTTAGTAGAGGCAGTAGCAATACTTTTCAATATTCGCCATGTGGTGGAGCCCGCTCCTCAATACTCCTTTTCCCCCTTTGAATATGCATTTTCTAGTAAGAAGTTGGATATGTTCATATTGCATACCTAGCTGCATGTATGCGTTCATGGCATGTAGATGTGCTTGTTCTGGTGATTTGTTAAATTCGATTGTATTGGCAAACATGTATAGTATATGTAAACAAAGATATTGAAGTTATTTGGAACACTAGATCCATTCTTGTAATTCTTCATTTAAAATTTTACGTGGTAGTTTTTTCTACTGATTAAAAGCTGTATACAAAAGCCATCATTGGCAGTTGGCCATGGGCCAATTTATTTATTGACTGGATCTTTCTATTTGATGTTCAAGATATCATTTATCTAGCAATGAATATAAGAGGGATTTGGTGGTTTTATTCAATTATTCAGAATTACTGAATTTGAGTTGATATTGAATTGGTAGTCCATTTGGAGTTTCTATTACCATGTTAACTACTAAATAATGATTTATTTCCAATACCTAACATACCAATAATGCTGAACTATTTTCAGATTGTTGGAGCAGATGAAGATAATATCCCACTAACAAGAAAAGTGCAACGCGATCTGTGGATGCATCAACATCCTCCTAATTGCAGTGCTCCGCAAGTACGGTTTCTGTTTGCTGACTGGGAGAGGCTACCAGGATTAGGTATTGGAGCCCAACTTGCTGGAATGTGTGGGCTTCTTGCTATTGCTGTAAATGAAAAGAGGGTCCTTGTTACAAACCACTATAATCGTGCTGATCATGATGGCTGTCAAGGTGGTATTTCCCAATCCAAGTGTTATATATAAGTCTATATCTAGGATTTATTTGTTACTTAACGTGAAAGATATGTTATAATTTTAAATCTGCTTCAATGTGATCTCATTTTCCCATTTAACAACTACATCATAGTTCTGTTAGATATTTCAAGACATTTCAGACATTAAGGAAATTCACATGAGAAGAGCTGGCATGTCCAATGTTATCTGGATTAACAGGTGAATCACGCTCTCGCTGGTCTTGCTACTTCTTTCCTGAAACATCTGCAGAATGTCGTGATCGTGCTTTAGAACTTGTGACAAGACCGGAAGCTTGGGAGCAAGGAATTGTCAAGGGAAAGGAAAATTATACCTCCAAGGAGATATGGACTGGACGAATACCCAGGTAAGTTTTTACTGATAAAGTTGTAGTGCTTATAGAACAGGCAGGAAAAGGGTTGAGGATTCACTATGCTGCAGGAGTCTGCAATTCAGGACATTCATCATTAGACCTCTCATGAATATGCCCTGGCCCAAAACAGCTTGGTTAATTGAATTATTGGTGCGATTTTGTTTCCACTGCCCATTCTTGTTATTCTTTACGGCCAAGCTGATAAGTGGAGCCACCTGATTTTGGTCCAGGTCCTATTATCTTGGGCAACCTGATGAATTTCAGTCCAGGACTTGTATGCATGTACTGCGCTGCACATGTGGAACATGCAATGATCATATTTTCTCAGTCGTCTGTTTCCTTTGTAGAATGGATACTTGATGATAATGTTTGTGAACTTGCTACGCAGGGTGTGGGGCAATCCATGGGATTATATGCAACCAACAACTGAAATAGATGGGATATTGGTGAAACGTCACCGAAAAATGGACCGAAGGTGGTGGCGGGCACAGGTAGGGGGAGGACACTTTTTTTTAGAGGATGTATATATAAATATATATTATAGAAGGTGGCTTGGCCCAACGGTAGCAGTTTACCAGTAACGTCCTAGAGGACACGGGTTCAAGTCACGGAAACATCCTCTTCAAAATGAAAGTAAGGCTGCATACATCTTGCCCTCCCTAGACCCTACTCTGGGGGAGCCTCGTGCACTGGGCCGCCCTTTATATATATATTATGATTATGGTGGAATTTGTATGGACTTAATGTCCACAAATTATTTTGATCAGTAATGTAAAATGGGGATTTCTCGCCAGTGCAGAGAGTCATCAGAAATCTAGAAAACAAAATTTTCCTAGGTGCATTGGACCGACCCAGAATAAAGGATTACAACTATGGCTTGAAGAAAAAATATAGACAGAAATACTAACATACTGTTCAAAATTGTCTAAAAGAAGTCATCATGATAGGTAGAAACAGAGCTTCAAGTTTTTATCCTGCGGGCTGGATGAAACACCTCCTCTGATTGTTTGTCATATATTTTTGAAAGGACCGATTGTTTGTCATTGAAATACAGCTTCCATTCCACTTCCATTGTATATAGGGTAAGACAGCTTTGTTTCTTACTATATGAAGATGCAGGAACGTTTGCTACTGTAGAGATTTTTGAGTTTAATGATGTACTTATTAGATTGAAAAAGTATATACATGTATGCTGTGGTAGTGCCTGCAATTTCTGTATGTAACTGATATGCAATAATTATCACCTTTGAAATCTATTTCATTGATACTATCCTGTTGCTTAAGTGCTCTGGATTCTGTAGAAGGGACTGCCAGTCTTTAAATTATTTCTTTTCCTGTCAGCATAATGATGAATCAGCACACATTTAGCATACCCTAAAACTTAGATCGATGAAAGGATCTATTTCCTTCTTTTCCTGTCTGTGTCATTATGAATCAGCACCCATTTAGCATACCCTTAAACTTACTGGATCAATGTACTTATTTTCTTGCCTACAACATTCTGTTTTTAAGGTTGCGAGGAATGCATGTATAACCATCCGCTTACTTTTAGTAATACTTTTGTTTCTTTTAGCATTATTTGTAGCGTCATTACTGACATGTAGGCATCTCACATTTTTGTAGGCAATCCGCTACCTGATGAGGTTTCAAAGCAAGTATACATGCAGTCTTCTAAATACTGCTCGCCATAAAGCATTTGGAATGGAAGCTGCAAGAATGGTTCTTGGAAGTCTGAATGCAGAGTGGCCAGAGGTGTTTCATTGATAAATATTCTTATGCTTTTTTCATACGTGCTGTCACACATTATGATAATTTTGTTGCTCTTACTTGCCGATCCTATTTCCATTGCCCTGGAAAAGAACTTTTTGATCTTCTTAAAAACTTAAAATATTCATGAAAAATGCACATTATAGAAGGTCCTTCGTTCCAATATAACTACTAGCTGGCCTGAATATAAAAACATGGCTTGACCACGTTTCATTTAATTTATCTTAATTTTGCTTCTCACCAATCAAGTTGAAAAATTGACATGCCTCAAATATTATTTGTGTTAGATTTTGTCCATTTAGAATGCACAAAATATGGAGAAGAGGAAACTTGTCGGTCTGTGCTTTCCCTTAATTGGACAAGCCATAACTTGGGCCCAGGTATAAAATTGGTTGAATAATAGGGATCTTCGGATAGTATGATTACAATAACCTTCAAACTGAATAACTTCAGAGATTACATCCAAATCTTCTTAAATTTATCGAGAATTACATGAAAATCTCAGAGTCCTAGGAGAAAAATTAGGGAACTCAACTACCCCATAATATTAATTTAATACAATCATAATAATGAGAGATTATCTCTCGATCTAACCTAATCAAAATATTATTGATTATATCCTAATTTATCAAAAAAATGTTCCTACACATTACTAACATCAAACTTCCTAGTCTGTAACTCTGTATTCTCTATCACTAAAAAACTTGAGACTCAGATGCTCAGGTACTCGTAAGAGTAAGGGTAACAGATCCCATTTTCTGATCTCTAGATTTATCTTCATGACTAGTGGCTGTACAAAATTGTATCAATAAAAGATAATTATAGTTGTGCTACAATCCCAAGTTTTTTTTTTACCGATAAAAAAATCCCAATCTTTGGATATTGTTGGAAAATATTTAATTTTTGGATATGGTAGAACTAGAAGTTAAGAAGTTCAATCCATTCTTGTCGTACCGATATCCTATGGTTTAAGATTCACAGAGGATCCTCACTATTACATCTTTTATGTAGTCTTGCTGGACCTGTTAACAAAAAGAAATATACATTTGTCAAAATTATGTTTACACTCCCCTTTGAATGTTCCAAGTTTGTGAATTATGCGTTGAAATATATCCTTTCCCATCTCATTACATAGTTCCTACCTACAAATTCCAAAGAATACATGAAATACTCAAGTCAGTTAATTTTTTCTTCATTAGTTTATGTTATCCTGTCGTTGCATGTAAGAAGTAACAGTTAGTATCATTTAAGAAAGGTCTTTAGGTTTTCCTATTTTATAGTGGAATCGCTACTGTCTCATTAAGGTAGTAATCATTTCATGGTTCTATGGTGAAGTGGTTATTCTTTATTAAATATGTGCATAAGAGTAGCTTTCTTTTGCAGAATGTTGTAAACAAGTCACAGGCTGATATCGAGCAGTTTGTATGGTCCAACAAGAAAGCATGGATACCCAGACCGCTTTTAAGTATGCATGTAAGAATGGGTGACAAGGCAGTTGAAATGAAGGTGGTTGGATTTGATGAGCACATGCGTCTTGCAGACCGCATGCGAAAGCGCTTTCCAGAACTTAATAGCATCTGGCTCTCCACTGAAATGCAGGTTTGGGGTTTTCTGACAGTCTTTTTTCCTTGTGTAAGTATATAAAATTTCCTTTGTAATTCTTTGTGTAATGTTATATTATGAATGCAGGAAGTCATTGATAAAACAAGATCATATCCTCATTGGAACTTCTATTACACAAATGTGACGCGCCAATTAGGAAATATGACAATGGCCACTTATGAGGCGAGCCTTGGCAGAAAGACCAGCACAAATTATCCCCTTGTTAACTTTTTAATGGCTACTGAAGCTGATTTCTTTATTGGAGCTTTGGGTTCCACATGGTGCTTTTTAATAGATGGCATGAGAAATACGGGTGGGAAGGTAATGGCCGGCTACCTGAGCGTCAACAAGGATCGGTTCTGGTAATTTACTCAAATCTCAGATCTTGCATGTAAAAATAAAATTTATATTTCTTATCATTTCTTGTTCTGTACAGAGATTGTTTATAAATCACTTTGTAGTTGTACAGAGACAACCCAAAAAAGAAAAGCTGAGTCATCCTTCCTGTGGTATTGTAAAATAGCACACTGTTTTTTGTATATGAGAGACAAAATAAACTGTGAAGATTTAGGGCCTCGTTGCCTACTTTTGTGATTGCTAGGAGTTCATAGTAAAGGAGGTTTTATAAATGATTATTAGAGAGGCCAGATGTGAAGGGTCTAAAGTTGAGATCGTGATGGGACCTTCACTTTCCTGGGATTCAATGAAGTTGATGTTGTGGGTCATAATTTCCTGTCAAAATCTGCAAAAAATATTTCTGCCAAATTCCCATCATTCTACCAGAAAAAAAAAATCCTGTCAAATTCCATAAAGGTGAGAGGTTCCTAATGGCTTGTGGCGGGTCATCTTCGCTTTTAACCCTTCATTTCTGGTCTTTGTGATGAAAGACATTTCTGAAAAATCTAGGAATTTCACTCGTGAGAGAAAAAAGGAAAAAAAGGCCCTTCATGGCAATTTGGTCGAATCTAGAAAATCAGTTGATTTGCAGAATTCTTCAATTTTTGAAAATTTGGAACTCTCCTGACAATTTTTTCTTTTTGGTAGCAATTGGTGTTTGGAACTGAGAGAGTAACTGGAATCACTTGTAACCTTGGGTTATTCAAATGCACCTGCAAACAGTTTTGGGAGGCCAAACATTTTTGTTAATTATGTAAATTCTGTAAAAGTTGGAGTTGCAGTTGCAGCCCTTGAGGTTTGCTGAAAGGCAGTTCATTGCAATTCTGCTGGTGATCATATTTTCATGGTAGACAGGTCAGGTTTAGTCGTGGACCCGCTGTATCGCAAGACCTAAATGTGATCCCAATGGTTAAAGGCCCAGATTTTAAGACCTTATTATGAAATGGAACCTGACCTGTGTACTTCCTCTTGGAGTCATTCTAAACCTGACTCTTTTTTTATATATATATATTTTGGTATCCTAGATTACGGGGGGCTGAGACTTAGCTCTTTCGTGGGGAGAGATGTCGGGCAAGGGAGGAGACCTTGGATGACGTAGAACAGCCTTAAGGTAAGGAAAGGTGATTGTCCAGGTTCGGGCCTAAGACGGTCACTTATGGACACCCACTTAGGGTTATTCTGAAATGCCTATTTGACAAAAATAAAATGATTTAAGTTCACAAGTAGGCATGAGTTGATGTAACTGATTTACCAAAACTAACTGCTAAGTTCTAGTCTCTTCTGAATCAAAGAAAACTCAAAAAAAAAAAAAAAGGAAAACTCAAAAAAAAAAATGATAGAAACACAGAAGGTGTAAATTATTATGCATGGATGAGAAATAGCCTAAAATCAACTTAATTAGGATCCCTGTAGGTGTAAATATCAAGGCCTTCAAAGTTCAAGATTGAAAAAAGTGTTGAGGATCGGGTTCTACTCGATGGAGAAAATTAGAAGTAATTATACTACTCTCTACTAATTACTTGAGCTTTTGGTAGAAATGGTTAAGTAAACAAATTTAGTATGGTAGCAGAGCCAACCAGATCCCTTAGATAGAAATTTCTGGTGATTCATCAGCAAGGCGACAAGCACAAAGCATGACAAGCCTTGGGCTGGCCAACCCACTGGAAAATAATAATAATGAGAAGTTAAAAAAAGGGATTAAGTGCTATGTTTATTGTTGTATAGCATTGCAGTTCTAATCTTGGATAAAGAGGATGATTTTACGTAGGAGTGTAGAGAAAATGGAAGATTAGTTTTATTCCTATATATACATTGCAAGGGCCAAGTAAGGGCCTAGGTATTGCTGGGGCTCTAAGAACTTTGGCCCGCTTCAAACCAGCTAGCAGATGTTGAGGGTGGCTAGGACAACCTTGGGCCTAGCCCTTTGATGGGTAATGTTCTCTTGGAAGTAACCTTATATGCAGTCTAGCACTGTGGGTCCCACTTAGGCGCACTTTTGATCAATGCATGCGCTTTTACATTCTCAACTCTATGTGATGAGTCACTAGGCTCAATTTCACTCTTATTCCACCAATGGATTGAATCTTTAAGAAATCTATGGTTAAAATACCACTAAACTTTATGGTTCTTAGGTCAAGGACTAGGTTGATCTAATGGGTTTGATTTTTTTTGTTCACCTTTACCCATAAAAAGATCTTTTTATGTACCCTACTCCTACTAAATTAGTAGACATCTATAGGGGCAGAGCCAGCGAAATTTCCTAGGAGAGCTCAATATTAAAAAAAAAATTTGGGGAAGAGAGCAAACATTAAAAAAAAAACCATTAACACTTATAGTCTATAGGACAATTTTTAATGTTTGGTAGGGGCTTTAGCCCCCAACCTTTCTACCTAGGTCTGCCATTGGTCATCTAAGTGGCCCCATGAGTGTAGGGGAACATTACCCATCCTTTGACAACCCTAATGATTTAGCCTGGGCCCACAAGTAATGCTACAATTTATTACTAGAGCCACCATCTCTTGAGAGACATGAGATACTCACTAATTTCAAATAATTTGGCATTTACCCTCATTTGATACTATTCTGAATGATGAATTCCTCACACTCACTAATCCACATGAATTGACACTTACACTTATACGACACTAATTCAAATTATACTCTTCATTGGAATCAATTTCATGAAAGGTTTAACTTACTAAATAGTTAAAGTTTAATACAATTAAATTAATGGTTGTGATGATATGATTAAGCTGTTTTTGCCCAAAAGCATATTCACAATAGGAACTTTGGATCACACCATTCTCCTACGATTAGTGTGCATTCAAGTGGGACCCGCATGGGGCTTAGAATATTTTACATTTATGCAAGCCATGGGGGATGTCTCTAAGGAGAGGGTGGCCTACCCTTATCTTACCAAAATAAACTTAAAATTTGTATATTTTTGAAAAATATTATGAAAAAGAGATAAATTTTAAATTAGAAATTTAAGTAAATAAAAATATAATTTTATAAATGATTTAGAAGTTCTAGAAGAAAATAGGAAAGTGAATTCATATTATTGCTTTACCTTCTTGCTATGATTGTAGGTGCAAACGTCTTTTTTTAATCATTTATTTTTTGACGATAACAACGCATTGATGTTATTTCAAAGAAACTGTCACAATATTATCGAAATAAATTAAGAAGGATAATCTTCATGCGGATCTATTCTTCACCATTTTTTTCATGAGAGCTCTATGTAGGGCCTACTATTACCTAATTCAAGCATTGCAATAAATATGGGACCCCTTGAGAGGTACACGCCCTAAGTTTTGGTGGGATCCAAATTTATTGGACCATTGAATTGACTGTATACTAATTTGAACAAAATGTATTTGTTAGCCATGGATGAAGGGGTTAGGAATATGTGATTGAGGCCAAACTTGATATGTAAGGTGGTCTCGCATGGATCTCTCAATCTCATTCCTTGGTTGAGAGACACACGCCCTAACTTTTGATAGGATCTGAATTTACTGAACCATTGGATCGATTGTATGCAAATCCGATCGAAATGTATTTGTGGGACACGGATGAAGGAGTTAGGGATAGGTGATTGAGGCTAAACTTGATATGTAAGGTGGTCTCGCATGGATCTTTCGATCTCATCCCTTGGTGGGGTCCATGATGGATCCCACCAAGGATTGTGCATGAAAAATTTGTGAGGTACATATGCACAGATAAAGGCCCCAATTAAAAATATCAAGATCTTTGCGATGTGGTTGATTGACTAAAGCCAATTCTCTCAGGGCCAACACAACCACTTGGAAGGACTCCCACATTGAATGTTGCTAAAATGGGCCATTATCAGTGAATTGTATTGTACCATTCAAAAAGCTAACCACCATGTTGGAAATCTCTGCACCATCATGACTCTTTCAGTTTCATATACAAAATTCCATTCAGATTCCATTAGGACAGGCCTCTCAGAATTACAAGAGAGAATGAGGCCTTATAACTCCATCAATGGTGTCCAATTCAAGAACCTACTATGATCAAAATAAAAAATCTATATGTATTAGAGTTGGGCGTAATTTACTTCAATCAAAGCTGATTCTACCATTAAATTGATTATGCCTGCAACATCGAATTAAAATACACTTGCGCGGGGAGTTAAATCACATGTTTTCCACGTGATCAATCGATGGGAGGCCCAGCTCCATGGATTGTTTTTAAAGAGTAAGAACTCATGAGTTCGAGTGGTTTAGGTGGGTCCTACTGATTGATGGTGCAGAGAATTATAATGGGCCTGCCCACGCAGGGTCCAATTAAAAAGCGGGAAATTTACTTGCAGGGACTGGTCCACGTGGCTAAGTCCCAGCCATTGATTTATGTCGCCAGGCCTCTTTTATTAGCTCATCGTCCCCATTCCTCCCCTTTCGAGCTTTCGGTAGGTTTCTCCAGTTCGTTCTCCCTCTCTTTTTCGTCATTTCCATTTCTAGGGTTTCGTTTTTTTAGGGTTTCTTTCATCTCTTCGTTGTTTCCTCTTCTGCAGGACACGATCGCTTTCAATCAAAGACTCTGCATCTTCTCTTCTCTCTGGTACGATTCCATCGATCCTTTTCTTTTCGTGATCTGGTTTCGATTGATTCAGATGATATTTCATAAATACTAGGGCTTTGATTTTGCATCTGTTATCTTATATTCGTTCTCGAATTGATTCATCTGCTCTGATGATTCTCTCGATTTGATTTGGAGCAGTAGATCTAGTTTCGTTTGGATGAAACCCTATTCATAAGAAATAGATGGCTGAGACGATCATAGGTTGATAAATGACACTTATGTGATCTGGGTGAATTTGGGTCGTTGGATTATTTTCTTTCTGCAAGTTGTTTGATTGATATATTTAAGGGTTTTTTTTTTTTTTTTTGGTTTATGGGTGTGCAAATTTGGGGTTATCCGGATTAACATTGACAACCTCTGTGATGTTAGTATGGCAAGTTTGTAACATACGTGAATCCTTTGGTATAAAAATTTGGTGAATGTTTACGGTGTGGGATTAGTGTGATGGATATGGAAGAATGGGATAATGGATGGGTTTTGAGAGCTTGAATGGGAAGAACCAATTCATGAATTTTGGTGGAATGAGAACTTAGGTTGCTTATAACCTTTTGGGCATTTTGAAATTAGACCACATGGACAGAACTAAGTATGCATCTCTTTAAATATGAATGATAATGTTGAAAGTCATTATTTTTTCTTTTAAACGCCCGAAGCAGTTTTTTCCCCCTTAAATCTCATTCTATAACTATTGGCTTGGAAAAATATTGCCTGAATAGAGGTAATACTGTCAAGATAGCCAAAGGGATCTGTGCTTCATTGGAATCTCCAACAGTGGAATTGCAGAAGACCATCTTAAAATTTTTTCACTATCATTTATAAGATACCTCCGTTGCCAGTTGCCACAGTGCACCTTTTTGTTCCATTCCAAGACCCTCGGTGGGATGAGCATCGCGGCATGCATTTTCTAGGTTGTTTCACATGCATTAGTGCATGTATGATTTGCAGCAGGTCTGCCTCTTTCTCTGCTTGCGGGCTCCTTTGCACTCCCCATGCAAGCATCATCTGGGTAAAATCAATTTCCGTCCAAGATTTCATAGTTGGTCCATGCTCCTCCTAGGTAAATTCCATCCAGTTTCTTTCTAAATCGTTATTATATTTCACTCAGTGCATGTTTTGGGTTTTTTTTACTACAAATTCCGGACATGGGGGCAATAATTTCAAAAGTTTTGTACTATTGTTTCAGTTGTAATTATGGTAAAATCTTATAACTGGTTCATCAGTTGAGTTATGTGCAGCGTCTACAGTACATGATGAAGGAACATTTTGGCGCAGCCTCGGATCTTGGATCAATTGTAGAGCAATCTCTCGAGGGATTGTTTGAATCCAAAGATGGATTCAATATCACAATAAAACCCACGATAAAAACTAGAAAGAGAAAAAATCTGGAAAACTGGATTATAATTGATAAAAGCATGTCTATTACAATTAAAAACTCTTCTTTATACAGTAGTGACTGTTTCTAAAATAGGAAAAACTAATTCTAAACAAGCATAGCTTACTAAAAATAAAATAGGAAGTAAATAATTAAGGATATGGATCCCTGAGGAGATCAAGGATCAATCGATTGGCCTGCGGGCTTGTGATTTGGGCCGGATTTGAGATCGGCCTGCATCACATTTGCTGCAATATTCCCCAAGTTGACCTCTTAAGTTCATGCATTAACATGTATCACAATGTGAACCTGAGGAGTGGAGGACTTGTCCTTTATTGATATGTTTGAGGAGGACCAACTGGATTTATGCAAGCCTGAAAAAGTATGACCTTGCTGATGATGAAGCATGAGTTATTATGTTTGATGGTTGAAAGGAACTAGAGTTTGTTAAGGATGCAAATAATAAAAAAGGGTGAAGTAGGAAAATACAAGGGTTAAAAATAAGTTGAAAATGAAACGATAGTGGAGATTAAAACTAGGGAATATGAATGGATGATGGTTGTATACATGATAAGAAAGGGTGGAATTAGAAAATTTTAGAAAAAGAAAAGCAATATGGTGAATGAGTCCGTATAAGAGAAAATCTATGGATAACTTCAATAGTTGGAAAATTAATTGGCAGAAGATCGGGAAGAAAGCATATCCATTGAGAATTGAAGTGCTTAAAGTCCAAAGGACCAGGAGACAAGTACAAAGAATGAAAATTGAAAGCAGCACATTAAGTTATGGAGTGACAAGTACCTGACCTGAGTGATGGGTTAAAAATTGGCGAGCAGACTACCCAAAGGAAAATGGGGAAAAAAAGTCAAAAACAATGCTGCTCGGATTTAAGGGATAAATGGAGATGATTGTCATGATGTTGATGATATAATGGTGGTGGGAGGTGACATAAGGAATGAAATGAGAAAGTAAACAGTAGATGCGAAAGAGTAATAGGTGGAGATGATTATGGTGATGATGATGATATAGTGGTGGTGGAAGGTGACACAAGGAATGAAATGAGAAAGTAAATAGTAGATATGAAAAAGTACAGATAGACGATAATTAATACGATGAAAGACAAGAAGAAATAAAGACCTGATAGCAATTAAGGGCCAGGCCGGACTAATAGAAAAAAAAAAGCTTCATGAGAGCACAAAATGTTCACTGCTATCTTTTCTTTTTTTTTATATATTTTTTTAAGGGAAAAACTGTTCTTTTCATTTGGTTTTGCAACTCTGTAGTATCTTAATGTACAATCAGAGAAAAACGGTTCTTTTCATTTGGTTTTGCAACTCTGTAGTATCTTAATGTACAATCGTAAGATGTCTGGAATTTCCTAGGATCAAACTGCTTCGAAAATACATTAAAAATATAAGAGAGATTTGTTGTCTTCCTTATTTATTCTTGACACATTCCTAATCCAATCTCTTAGTAGTCAGTAATGTGGAGTGGAGGACTAAATGATGGTTTAGTAGGGATGGTGGAATAAGGAAGAAGTGAACAAGGAAAGGGTGAGGATTGCATGATGATAGAGTTTTGATTATTGATTCTGGGGTGAATCGACCTTCAACTCTGATACTTGTAGAGTGGAGGGGTGATTGTGGGGGTGGGCAACGTAGAGATGGAGTGATAGGGAGATAAGGTCGGGCTTTCACTTGAAAATTGGCCTCTTGGCAAACTCCAATTCAGGAGGCAAAGAGATATTGGTAAGAACTTGAAGAAGAATTTGAGGAAGATCCTGAAATTAAAGGAAGATCCTGAAAGCTTTAATTTCATTAATCATATTCTGTCTACTGAAGCCAAGGGCTTTGCAATGCTTTAAATGAGAAAAGGATTAACCCTTCTTTCAAAAAAAGAAAAGGATTAACCCTAAATATAATCTCAAATGCAGGAATGCTTTTAAGGTTTGAGATTCAAACATCCATACTTAAAAAACATAAGCCAATAAATGGAACAACTCTATATAGGATTAACATAAAATTAAAACTGAATATGGGCTGGGCCCAAAGGACTGGTTTACCCATGGGGACCATGGGTCCATCTTGCATCAGTCAAGTTGGTTAAATTGGATTTCTGAATACCCATTTTATATGTAGACTCGATCTGCACTTGACCTTGCTTTGGGGCTTATAGTTTCAGTTATTTCAGAGAAAAAAAGTAAATAATTTAAACATGTCAATGGATAAACATTACTACTTGCGAAGGAATATCCTTTGATGAGAGCCTATGACCTAGTAAACATCTGTTTGCAATGGATAAACATCACTACTTGCAAAGTAATATCCTTTGATGAGAGCCTATGACCTAATAAGCACTGGTCTACAATGGATAGACATCAAGAAACCCACATTGACAATAACAAAGTACATGCTATTTTACTAACAACAAAATGTTGGGGTGCAATTATCATATTGTTAATTGCTGAGGTTTTTTCCAAAGAAGCACGGACACGGACACGGTGATACGGCAAATCCTAAAAAATTAGGATACGGACACGGCTAGGACACAGCAAATAATAAATATATATTTATATATAATCATAAAATTAAAGAATAGTTATACTTTTAGCCAAATTAAGAAGCATAATGTCACAATTAATAAAGAAGAAACATTAGTAATACTAGAAAGGTCAAAAATAAAATTCATACTGCATAATGTAATACAATAGTAGGCCATAGTACATCATCAACATTACAAATCACAATTACATCATAATCAAAATAACAAAAAAGATCCCTCCTCCATTACCCCACTCCATAAATAAAAAAATTTAAAAAAATCCTTGCTTCATTCATGATTCATCATTTGACACAACTTCAATGGTGTCATCATCCTCCCCTAGTACTCCCATCATCAGTAAATAGCACGGCCTCTAATTTTGGTGCATCAATTGAAAAATAGACTATGAAAAAAAAAATACAGCAGTTTTGGGGGAAAAAATGCAGTAACAGCAGTAGTTCTGAAAAAAAAAAAAAAGGCGGCAGTGGCAGTTTGGAAAAGAAAGAAAGAAAAGAAAAGCAACAATGGTAGTTCGGAAAAGAAAGAAAGAAAGAAAACAGCAGCAGCAGCAGCAGCATAACGATTCTAGAAAAAAAAAAGCAGCAGCAATTCTGAAAAGACTACCAGAAAACAGCAGCAACAAATTAGAAAAAACAGCAGCTGCAAAAATAGAACGAAAAAAAAAAACAGCAGCAGAAATTCTGAAAAGACTACAAAAAAAAGCAGCAGCCAAAAAAAAAAAAAAAAACTATGGCAACAATTCTAAAAAAATGAAAAAAAACAGCAGCAAAAAAAAAAAAAAACAGTAGAAGCTTTTTTTTTTCCTCCATGTCCTGACGTGTCCACCCCATGTCCCGACGTATTCGAGCCGTGTCCGAGCCGTGTCCATCCCTTGTCCGAGCCGTGCCCGCATCTTAAAAAATTTAAAAAAAAGACAAGACACATTTTTGGCCTGTGGGACAAGTGTCCGGTCGTGCCCGTGTCCGACACGTGTCCGACACGGACATGGGGACCCTACACAATTGTCCGTGCTTCATAGGTTTTTCTTGTGTTGATCCTGGCAATCCTTAGCTCCAAATCATAGATCCAGGCAATCCTTAGCTCCAAATCATAGAGTACAACTGTATAAATATAGCTATAACAGATTATAGTAAAACTCTTGTGTTTGACTACTAGTGGAAGTTAACATGACATATATTCGTACATTCACCCATATATGAATACACTTAAACACTTTTTTTGGGGGAGAGAAAATCGATGTGTTGATAAAAGAAGAAATTCTACATCATATAAAGTCTATCAAGTTGATTGACCTACAAAATAAGAAACACAATTACGATGGTTAGTATTTCCAACTATTATCTGGGACATCATTATCATTATCAAAGTCATATCCCAACTTTGTTGGGGTCGGCTCCATGAATTCTATTTCTCCATTCCGTTCTATTTTGGGCCAAATCTTTAGATAAGTTAAACTTCTTCAAATCTAATTCAATGACCTCCATCAATGTTTTTTCGGCCTATCCCTATCTCTTGATGGGTCATTCACCTATATAGTCAAACTTTTTTTTCACTAGTGTCATTATCGGCTTACGCTCAACATGCCCACACCATCTTAAACGAGTTTTTCCAATCTTGTCCCCTATTGGTGCTACCCCTAAATGCTTTCGAAAGCGCTTATTTCTAATTATATCTTTTCTAGTTTTACCACACATCCACCTAAGCATTCTCATCTTCGTTACATCCATCTTATGTATATGCATCTTCTTAATTGGCCAACATTCTACTCCATAAGTCATATATGGTTTAATCACTGTCCTGCAAAATTTGCCCTTCAGTTTTGTTGACATTCGTTTGTCACAAAGCACTCCAGAAGCTAATCTCCACTTCAGCCATCCAGCTTTTATTCTATGCTCCACATCTTCGTCAATCTCTCTATTCTTACTAATCATCGAGCCTACGTGCCGAAAAGAATCTCTACGTGCTATCTCTTGGGTTTTAATTTTGACAGTGGTTTTAACACTTTGTATATGTCCACTGAAATTGCAATCCATATGTTCTGTCTTTGTATAACTTATTTTAAAGCCTCTAGACTCTAATGCCTCCCGTCATCGCTCGAGTTTTGTATTTACACCATCTCTTGATTCATTCACCAATACTATATCATCTGCAAACAACATATACCATGGTACTTCTTCTTGAATATGCAAAGTTAACTCATCTATAATTAATGCAAAGAGATAAGGGCTTAAGGCTGATTCCTGAAACAAACCTTTAGTGACGGGGAACCCACCTGTTTTTCTACACGTGGTTCTTACATTTGTTACTGCTCATTCATATATATCCTTACAAATTTCAATGAAACATCTAGGGATATTCCTTTTTTTCAAAATCCACCAAATTAAATCTTTCGATATCCTATCATAGGCTTTTTCTAAATCGATAAAGACCATGTGTAAATTGTTCCTCTTTGCTCGATATTTTTCCATTAATTGCCTAAGTGAAAAGATAGCTTCCATAGTTGACAACTATTATCTGGGACCTGAACTCCATAACCCATATATTTTGTTGAAGGGTCTTCCTTTGTACTCTAATATATGTTTCCATATTTTTGAAATTTGGTATTTTTTGATATGACCCTTCTTCTTTTTTGTCTCTTAAAGTTACTTCGGTTCACTTTTTAGTGAATTAACCAAATAGACCCTAAAGGAAAAGTTTCTAATTTTTATACTCTCATTTTTTGAGTTGCAATCCTTGATCAAAGCTCCCCTGAAAACAAACACCATTTGAAATCTCGAAGATTTTGAAGGCAAAGAAAAATCTCCGTCCAAAAATGTTCAAAATATCTAATCTTGCTTCTATCACTCACCATGAACCCAAAGTTCACCATGAGAAAATTGCCAATCTTACAATTTTCATTCCCTAACTCCATATCTTTTCACACTTTTGAACCCATGTTATTGTTCCAGCTACCCTTCCCACTTCCGTTCCCCATATTTTGAAGTTATGTTTTTTCTCTAGGAAAAGCCTCCTTATCATTCCCAAGGATGAAAATAGCGGTTGCGGCGGGAGTAGCGGCCTGCCGCTGAAACGCTACGTAGCTGGCAATACGTAGCAGTAACGGCGAAGCGGCGTGATTGGAAAATGTCTTCAAAAAAATCTGAAAAAATTCCAAGAAATCCAGAATATTGGAAAATGATGGAATATATGCTTGTTTTGCAAAAGTAACTAATATAAGGGTATGTAGCAGTCGCCTCATTGCATGAGGTCCTATATTGCTCAATGAATAGAAAATAGGAATGATAAATTTTTTTCATATGGATTAATGTTGTTTAGTCATGCTTAGAATATAAAACTTGATAGTTTTATCTTGAAATACACACATATATATATATATATGGAGAAAGTTTTTCTATTAAAGTGAAATTTGATTAAAGCCCTATTTTTTATTAGAGTAAAATTGTTTGGATTAGTTTTTTTAATGGTTATTTCATAGTTATGTTTTGAAATATATATATTTATATATATGTGGAGGGTAATTTTTTATTAAATGAAAATTGAAAAAGGTTCATTTTTTATTGGAGTGTTATTTGGTTAGGGCCCTATTTCCTATTAACTAGAGTGAACTTTGGTTGGGCCTGTGTCCTATTAAATAATCTATGTTCAATTGGTGTGAAATTTGGATGTGCTTTATTTTCAGTAGGTGTAGAATTTTTTTTATAGATAACTGTAAAAAAATGGGTGTGGAAGTTGGCTATGACCCTATTTCCAATTTGAGTGAAATTTGAGGAAGGTGCCAATTTCAATTTAGTAATACTTGGCTCTTATGTGATTTTTTTTATTTTAACGTTGTTGCCTCACTGTGGAGCCCACTAATGGTTACAACAGGTTCTTTAGGTTTTATTGTTTTGGATGGGCCCACTTAATTTAAAAAAATTCTTTTTAATGGTTTTTAATGTTTTTGAGTGGCCCATTTAATTTTTATCTCTACCTTTCATCAAATGGGCCATCGTGGACCATGACCAACCCGTTAACCAAAAACAATACAGACGAAGGGTATATGTTGCTCACTTGCCCTAACTATAGCCCAAAATAGACGATGGGATTTTGGGAAAGAGGGAAAGAGGGAAAGGAGGAGAAGAAGAAGAAGAGGAGGAGCTGCTGGGTTCTGCTGCTGCCACCTGCTGCTGCTGCTGCCGCCTGCTGCTGCTGCTGCTGATCGTTGTTGCTGCTGCTGCTGATCGTTGTTGCCTGCTGCTGCTGCTGCCTGATGCTGATGCTGCTTGCTGCTGCTGCCGTCGTTGTGATGCTGCTGCTGCTGTGATATTGCTGCTGCCACCGCAGTATCAGGTATGTCGTCTGCAACTCGTCCCACTCTATTTCTTTCTCTTTCTCTTTTTTTTTCTTTTTCCCTTTCTTCCTCTCTTTCTACTTTTTTTTTTTTTTTTGTTATTCTATGGGAAGAGGGGCCTGATTTAACCAAGCCCATACATAGCGGCCGCTATGCAAATATAGCGGCTGTAGCGGCCGCTACGGGAATGTATTGGCCGCTACGGGCTGCTACGCTTGTGAGCGCCGCTATTTCTCAAAAAGCATAGTGCCCTTGGGCGCTATGGCTGATATATCGGCCGCTACGCTTTGTAGCAGCCGATATTTACATCCATGGTCATTCCCAAATCTCCATCTTCATTTGGGCTTGATTTTTCATTCCCAAATCTCCATCTTTATTTGGGCCTTATTTTTCCCTAAAATTGACAAATGATACTCCTCTCTCTCTTTCTCTTGACACAATTAATTAGATGAAGCTTCTTTCTTTTATTTTTATTGCTTTTCCCCTTTCCAAAATGATTCCCTTTTGTATTTATTTTTTTAGCTATTCACTAGAAGACTTTCCTGATTCTACCATCAAAAGAAAGGTATCTTTTCACAAGTGCCTACTCTTCTGTCTTTTAACTCTCAACAATGGGAGTCCAAACAGGTGGAGCTCTGTAGGAAGGCCAAGATACTTTAAAGGAAAACTCCTACAAGAACAATGGATTTTTCAGGAGTAAAGAACATGTTCTGCCTCAAAAGTGTTTTAGAACGTCTAGTAAGATTGTGAATTGCGCAAGAGAGCATCACATTTAGTGAATAGTATCATCTGGGAAATGCAAATAGCATAGCTCCACCTCCACCCTGGCTCTCTTGAAGCCTTTGAGGAAGTATCTGTTTGTTGCCTTTTTTAGCAAACTGCTAAGACCTTACCCATACTATGAACAAGAGCAGAGAAAGAGAACCTCCTTGAGCAAAGGCCCTAAAACTTGTGAAATAACCTTTATGCAGTGACCCATTTATAGGTCTGGAGAATTTTTCCATTGAAATACATCCTAGAACCCATGAGCGCGATTTTTTCACAAAACCTCATTCTTAATGAGAGAAATTACCAGTCTACTTGGTCATATACTTTCCCCATGTCGATCCTACATACCAAGCTTGATGTCCCACTTTTTCTCTTGAATGAATGCATTCATTTGCTTCCATATGTTTCATCATCTCCATTCTTTTTGAGGCACCTTACTAGGTTAACAGGTCTAAAAACCTCATACATCCTCCTCTCGTCCTGTTTTATGAAACTTAATCTGATGAATGTTCAATTAAAAACTTGAATTTAATCTTTTTCTTGAAAAATATATTTTCCGCCTGAGCACTTTCAACATAATCCTTCAAAAGTTTTTCAACAATGCATGGTAAAATTCAAATGTGGGCATTTATCCATCTCCTCATCCGTTAGTATAAATGTAGGTGTTTGTTTCATAGTCGTCAAATTAGTTTCGGTTTGGGCAAAATGTCCAAATTTTTTCGTTTCTTAGGCAAAACCGAACTGAATATCCCGCTTGAATATGTTTGGTTCAGGTTTCGTTTAAATTTTGCCTGAAATATAGGGTTTCGGTACTAAACCCTTAATTTCGGACGAATCATATCCGAATCTATCAATTCAGAGAAATCTGGAGGACGAATGTTAAAAAAAGAGAAAATGAATGGGATCTATTGAAGATTTGGATGAATCTGCAGAAAAATAAATGAATTTATTAAACACACCTTTTTTGCTCTATTTCCCTTCCATCGCTGTGAGATCTTCCTCTGTCGAAGCAAGAACACGAAGCCTACTCTTGCTGAACTATTTCCCTGCTTTTCCCCCACTCGCCAAAGCTCATTGCCATTGCCCAAGACAGATTCTGCTTGCAAAAAATGTTGCTCTCCGATGTCCCTATCTTCTTGCACGAGGATGCCCGATCTCCCTCTCTTCTTCCCTTTCTTCTTCTTTCTTTTTCGTTTCTTTCTTTTGTGGTTCTGATGAAGGGCCACACCTCAGGAGATTTCTTTCTTTTATAGAGGCAGTTCAATGATACCTTTATCAAGGAGGGTTCGGATGAGCTGTAGAAAGTGATGCCACTAAATCACGAGGCCCACTTATTTTAATCTCTGGATGAATTTGTCATTGTACTGTTATTTACTATTGAGGATTTAAGAGGTCCACTTAATAAAAAAAATTGAAGGACCAGTAAAGAATTTGCTAATGATCGAGGCCCACCATAAGTTGAATGCAATAACATTTGATGTCATGAAATATTTTTTGAAACCATTTAAAATATATATCAATATGAAGTGGGTCCATTTAATTTGAGTCGAGTAATAAAGTTTAATTAGTACTATTTATGTAATTAAATGGTTTTATACTGTTAATTTTTATGTTTTCCAAAACGAATTTTTGAATTGAAAAACCGATATGCTGAATAGGCTGAAATATTTCGTGCTTTGGAACCAAACTGAAACGGGGTCCAAAACGAACAAGACAACTATGGTTTGTTTGGACAAATTTCTGCCCATGCCTGATATTCTTCCTTGTCTGCCACTTACATACTCAAAAGCACAGTACTGTTACTTGCAGGGTTTTTTTGTCACTGATAACCAAAAAGAAGCAGATGGCAGCTCAAAGGATATCCCACGCCACTTTGAAAGGACCCAGTGTGGTCAAGGAGATCATTATTGGGGCCACGCTCGGCTTGATTGCTGGGGGTTTTTGGAAGATGCATCACTGGAATGAGCAGAGGAGAACCAGGGCCTTCTATGATATGCTGGAGAAAGGCGAGATCAGTGTCGTAGTGGAGGAATAGGTTCTTGTTTCATTCTATTTTCCTCTCCTGATGGTTGACCTTGTTTCTCTGTTACCTTAAATTGTCTTTTGAGAACTTAAGCTGCAAATGTGCAGTATTGGGTACTTCATGAAAGAAATAAGCCATTTGTGTATTGAAACTTGAGAACAACATTACTGTTTTTAGCAGTTCTTATGTAGTTCTTCTCTTTTTTGTTTTCAGTGGTTGGACCAAAAAAAAGCGGCTTTAACTAGTGGTCATTCCAAAACTATGTTACATTTTGTTTCCTTTAATTTGAAGTAATCAATCGAGTAGCCAGGTAGTGGATCAAAGTTTGTGTGCTGATGGAATAAAAATTGAAGGTTTTGAGTTAGAGAAACAATTGAAGATTTTGGGTTTATGTAAGCCAAGTGTTTGGCCTGAAAATTGCATGTATCAGTGATCATTCTACCCATTTGTTCAAAACTGATTATTTAAAAACCCTTCTTAGGTTTTAGTGGCTTGTGTCTGGCCATTGGGTAAAAGCTATTGCTGGCAACAGAGGGGAAGTGG
Organism: Sextonia rubra; assembly: GCA_037013555.1. NCBI lineage: Eukaryota > Viridiplantae > Streptophyta > Magnoliopsida > Laurales > Lauraceae > Sextonia > Sextonia rubra. The sequence continues at coordinate 51,914,796 of JASUAD010000001.1, forward strand.
AGACTCGGATTAGATCCTTTGATGGACGGATTTGCAAGTATGTGAGAAATAAGAAATTCCTCACATGGTTGTGCAATGTGCTGTTCAATTTGATGGATGAACCATCATTTAATCAGAAAGGGTATGACGACGTGTGGCATCCCCATTACATGCTGAAAGCATTCATTGGGTTTACATCAATCAAAACGGAAAGAAGTGTAGTCCATCCTTGTAATTTGTAATGGTGGAAACTGCCCTTCAGATGATCTTTGAGCCTTGCATCTTCTGCACACAGCAATTGGCATCACAACTAAAAGCGGCCCTTGACAATTCGAGGTTTCCTGCATTAGTCTCCAGGAATCTGCACCAATGTTGTACAAATGTAGTAAAATGTGTCTTCTGGCATTGGTTGTTCACTTCTCTTTGACAAGGGATTGTTTGACCCGTTGCATGAGAAGTGCAACCAGTGAGGTTGCACTTCGATGCACTAGGGACAATATTCATCATCATTAAAGCCTTGCTTCAATTATGTTAGGATAGCCACTTGGACAATATTGATATTTACATTATTTTTGGTCTTTCATGTTGTCGCACGAGCATGCATTTGAATACAAATATTCATCATCATCGTCATCAAAGCCTTGCTTCAACTATATTAACGTAGCTATTTAGACAATATTGATATTTACATTTTTTTTGTTGTTTCATGTTGTCACATGAGTAGGCATGAGAATACAGGGGGCAATTGTATAAAGCTGTGGAAGAGGAAACTGTCCCAGGTAGGAAGTCTTGATCCTCTCTATGGAAGAAATGATACCTACAAAGGCAGTTTCTAACCTCGATTCCATGCAGCACTAAACGGTAACGCTTCTGAATGCTCAAAATGAAGTAATCTGAGCTACGGAAAGTGGCAGGCAATCCTGCAATATGCAGTGGCCAGTAGCTAAGAGTAGAAACAAAATAAAACTGATCAAACCAAAAGCATGTTAGGCATAACGCCCCTCATTACTTCATGCTACCGTTTTCTGTTCTTTTATTTGGAAACAGAAAGGGCATTAAAGCCCCTTTTATTTCTCCCCTCAAGGGATCTTTTGTATACAATGCCCATCTTCTTCTCCACCACATCAGTCTTGAGATCAAAACTTTCACTCATTGGCTTACTTGTAAGTGGGAGAGATTTCTAGAAGATCTCCTCTGATTTCTTGGCGAATACGCGATCTCATCCTTTACATAAGTTGGTATCTGAGCGTTGTAACAAACTTGTGGCATCAATTTAAAGCTTCCGTAGCTATCTACAACCAACAGAGCATCTCTTAGAGCAGAGGGTTTTCTATTTGGCCGCGTGTATTGGAGATTGGAAAACCCAAGCCCCAGCCTGTTGAGTCCCCGATAATGATGACATGGGTGGTCGAGATAAGCGTCTGAATCCAAGCACAGATAACTGAGACGGCAAGAAGCACAACCTTCATGCACCAACCTACACGAAGAGACATCTTTCTTTATGAGTTGAAACCAAGTGAAAATTGTTTGTTTCTAATCTGGTCTCAAACAGCTCCCTCAAATGTGGGATTTATAGATTACATTGGGAAACCTTTTCAGTAACTATTCTTCCTGGATAATGATTGCCACAGCTCGGTACGGTAATGGTTCCTTGCGAGGGTTCTGTTTCACAAAAATAGGATAAGAAAGAGGACGGTTCAAGGTTCAATGCATTCCTGTGCTGCATTATTGAGTTGCGTCAATGTCATGTATTTTGAAGTGCCAATCTACCAAATGCCCACCATCAGTCGAGTTTACTGGGACCAAAAAAAAGGGGGGGGGGGGGGGGGGGGGGGGGGGGGGGCGCGGGGGGTGGGAAAGGATGAAAAATGATAAAAAGGAACCAATGCAGAGCTGATTTCTTAGTTGCCATGTCATACCATGACGTTTGATACCAACATCAATAGTAGAATATTTAACAAACGCTAGTGATGTGGGATGATACATACCTGCCGATTGAAAAGCAAAGTGAACTTTACATGGAAAAATGCTAACCGGCCATTTTCTTGGCCTTGTCTGCTGTATGATGCTGCACTAACTTAGAAGTTTAAAGCAGGACAAGCTGCCTTTGGTACATTCTTCTTATATAAATGATATAGGTGTGCCAAAAGGTTACGGAGGCCTTTTATCCAAAAAAAAAAAACCTTTACTAGAAAAAAAAAAGTTAGGGCGGCAATGGGTAAGGTTGGGATTGGGTTGAGCACTCTGGGTAACATGTGTTATGTATTGATGAATATGAACCCAACCTCCACCCATTCATGGGTTTCCAACAAAGGTAAAAAACCTCGACCCATTCATGAATCTGTTTGAATATGTCAAAAGGGAAGCAACTTGACAGTTAGAAGGGTCAACCCTAACCTTTGATTAACAGCTGGGTGGAGTTAGGTAGGCATTTCATAGTGCAACTAGGCAGATCAAGTAGTAAGAATGAGCTCAACTTGAGTTCAATACAGAGATCAAGAGGAGTCAATCTGAAAATTACTGGATCAGGTTCAGTCAGATAGGTTGATGCATCTCATCTTTATCCTTCAATGTACCCAAGTTTTATTCCAGTTGAGTGCTTGTTGCATGTGGTCCAGTGTCTGGATCAATTACTTGCATGACCCAACTCATCCGAGTTAGACGGTTTGATTCTCTCTTACATTTTGCAGGCCTGTGATAATTACTCAGAAAGAAAAAGAACCCGAAAACTACAACAGCACAAGGGTGTAGAGTATACAAGAAAAACAAACAATTGCAAATATTTAAATTTCATCACCTGGGTATGAGATATGGCTGCTATGTCACCATAGATAAAACTAGAAGACAGTCAAGGGGGAAAAGCAACAATGGCCAAAGTGCCATGGATGAGGATCCAAGGAGATCATGGCAATATTCTGACTCTAGTCTAAGGTAGTGAGAATAAAGAGTTGCCCAATTGGTTGGATATCCCATTTCTTATCTAATTACCAAGGATCTTACCCTATCTTCTTGCGGGAGCAAGTTCTTCCCCCATGACTTGAGTCAGAGACCCTATGTAGTAGAAGATAGGGGTGCTCTGTTCATCACAACACCAATGGTGTTCTGCCCTACTTAAATCAACCAATTTATTAATTGGGTTAGAAATGTCAAATCAAGCCCTAATATGCTAATGTTGGATTATTTTTCTATTTCAGGTTAATCAGATTGGTTCATCCAGGTAAGTGGAGAGTTTAGAGTTTGAAGGTAGTTTGGTCTTGGTGCCAAGTCTTTCTTAGGAATAAAGGAAAAGGTATTATGCATTGATTAACTTGTAGCCCTAGCCCACCTCATGATCAAACGTAGACATTAGTCACAGCTGATTAGCAACAACAAATATCGCAATCACATATTTGTATCTGTATTTGTATTTTTGGGAGATGAAAAATGTGCACAAAATTTAAGAGTAAGGCTAATTTTTGTTCTGAGATGAATTAAGTTAATGTTTTTCTTTCAACAGGTTGTGCTTGCTGAGTTGAGCCTATATGTTCGGACCTTTTTCGAATCCTGACTTCGTTCTCCCTTAAATGTTTTAGGGGATGAATGATAATAACAGAAAACTTTTCCCATTAGCCAATCACTTTTAAAAGTGAGAAGGGGAAAACTTAATTAAAATTCTTATTCCAAGTGAAAAGGAATGATAACAAGATATTCACCACATGTCCATGATCATGAAAAGTAATCACAAGATATTAACCACAAGTCCATGACATTTAAAGTAATCATGATACAACCACAATCGTTTAGAATGTACTTTTACATGTCACTAAAAATAATATGACATATATAACATCACCGATAACGGATTAACTTTCATGTTCCACAATTACCACATAACATAGATTCCGAAGTCACCGAAAAAAAAAAAAAATCAATCTCTCAGGGCTGCTGCCATCTTTTTGGAGAGGTAGTAAGCAATAGATTGGATGGTAATCATGGGATTAACCCCAAGTGCAGTTGGCAAAAGGCTCCCATCACATACAAAGAGCCCTTCTGCTTCCCAACTCTCCCCATTCTCATCAACTGCACCCTCTTTCTCAGTAGCACCCATTCTACAGGTCCCTATCTGATGAGCAGAGCAATAGACACTCCAATTTTCTTCTCTAGACATTGGTCCTCCCACTGCAGTAATCCCATCCAAGAACTCATCCAAATCCTCTTCCTTGATTCCTTTACACTTAATACTTTGCCCATCACTCCTATGAGTTCCCACCTCAACAGCTCCAGCTGCTACCAAAATCCTCAGAGCTCTTCTCTGTCCTTCCCTTAGATTTTCCTTGTCCAACCTATCAAGATTGTATGTTATCTTGCCCTCCCTTTTCACTTCTCCAGACCCTCTATCTCTAATCAATGGAAAGAGATGAGCAGTCCTCCCATATTTCAGCATCCTCTCCTTCATGTCAAGTCCAGACACCCAAGGCAATAGAGAAGCAAATGAAGCAGGAGCAAGTGAGGGTGTTTCTATAACAGCATTAATACAATTCAGATCCTCTGATTCCACTTTGTGCAAAGATGTGATTATCCCTCCTTCAAATATTTTGCCTTTGAGATCAGAATTTGACTCAGGAAAGTATCCCCATACCATCAGAACAGGGTGCAGATGAAGGTTTCTACCTATGTTTGGGTTCATCAATCCACTAGAGATCATTAGAGGGGGAGTTAGGAGAGACCCACAGGCTGAAATAGTCATTTTTGCCTGAATAAGTAATCCCTTTGTAATATGGTTACTGACAATTCTTGCCATCACCCCCAAGCATTTCTTCCTTCTCTGCCTGTTGGGTTTGTTATTCTCCAATATAAATCTCTCTGCTTTGCATCCTGTTATGATCACTGCACCACAATCCACAGCATCAACCAGCCAAGTAGAATCAGTACCTCTTTTTTCTCCTGTTTTACATCCATAACAGCAAGATCCACAGTAATGATGCTCAGAGGTATTCCTTGGTACATATTCTACTTTCAGACCAAGTTTCTCACAACCCCTTCTGAGAACTTGATTCTGAAATCCTTCCTCGATACATCTTTCTGTAACTCCAAGCCTGTTACAGACAGCATCCATAGCCGAGATGTAGTCCGAACTCCCAAAGAGTGGAAGTTTGTGGTGTTCTACCCATTCCTTGCAGACATATTGTGGTGTTTTTATGGAGGCTGACCAGTTCACAGCTGAACCACCACCAACAGTCGAACCTGCTATTATCGTTACCCCACCATCTGTAGTTGAGAGTATTCCACCTGATTCATACAACTGAGTCATGGAGGGGAATTCTAGACCAGAGTAATCTTCTGATGAAAAGTAGTTCCCTTTCTCAACGATGATGACTTTCTGGCCAGAACTTGCGAGTACTGCAGCTGAAACACCACCACCACAACCAGATCCAACTATAACGACGTCGCATTCGACCTTGTAGAGATTGTGGGATGGATGGTCAGTGACTTTGAGGCCTTTTTGGGTGAGGGAGTGGAGAAGAGATGAGTCTGTTTCATCTGTAGGATCTATGATTCCCTTTTGGAGAGGCCTCTTCTCTGTTTGATTTTTGGGTGATACGTCATTAGATTCTATGTTATAGCCAATTGCACCCCATGTGGGATTTTCAAAATTTTCATCAGTCTGTAACAGAAGAGAGGGAGACGTTACAAGACATGGACAAGGACGAAAAACTCATGGGCCAGGCCAACCCGAGCCTGCTCTGAGGCCATCCCGTTCTGGGCCAGGCCTGGATATATTTTTTGAACCCATTTTATATTAGGGCCGGGTTTGACTCAATTGATAGAAATCCCAAAGCCCCAGCTAGCTCAATCTGAATAAGGAGTGCTTCTAGTTTAGTGTTCATTTGTCAAAACAATTGCTAGAAAGCTCTTACATATGACAAAGCCCGGTTCACAAAGCTGCTTGGCTTGATTGCGGCAGGCCTGGGCCCGACATTCATGGCCCGTGTCAGGCTTGGGCGACAGGGGCCTGTTTTTTTACAGAATCACGCTGGGACTAGATATGCCTCAGGTTTCGTCTTAATGAGATTAAGCTTTATCTTCTTCGCCCAATGTTTCATATTCATATTTGTTGTTCAATTAATGCTACGACAGACTCTTTGGCAAAACAAGGGGTTCAAAAGGGTTCTATTAGGATATATACTTTTATTAGTGATTCACCATCACGATAGGTAGTCAAATTGCGTCTTTGTACACATCCATGTAATTGTTCAAACAGTGTGTCCATCTATACTTAGAATACTGAGGTCATTTTTCATTCTTTAGGAAATCCATCCCATAAAATAGGATTACATCTTTTACACATTGTATTATATATTGTATTAAAAAAACATGGGAGATCAAAAAATTTTCTCTTTTCATCAAATTTTACAATTCAGCCTTTTTTGCTCCTATTTGGTAATTTATTTTTGTTTTTAGCGTTGGCAGTGGCGGACCTTAGAAATTTTTCTTGAAGGGGCTCAATGTAAAAGAAATATTAAAAAATCATTAAATATTCAAAATTATAGAGGGGGCTTTTGAAAATTTTCAGAAAACCCCACTCAACTCTACTTGGGTCGGCCAGTGAATTTTTGTATAATAGGTTTTTGCCAATGTATATATATATATATATTATTGGTGCTATGGTTGTTTTATAGTTCATTCTTTATATAATTTAGCTACCATCAAGGAAAAAAAAAGGATATGCCTCGGCGGCCCTACCAACCCATCAACTGTTGGGTTTTGTCTTATATTCCGGTCTAACTAGATCGGTTGCCTCGGTTAATCAGAACCGGAGTTCAGGGTTATGAGTCTTTTAGACATTTTGTATGGGTTTTCTTGGTGGCCAAATATAAATGTGATGTGTAACCTTAAACCTGTCCATTTGTTAATTTAACTGGTAGAGTGAAGTGAGGTGAATGGTAATGTTAAAAGATAAAAAAATGAGAGGGGTTAAATCAATTCAATGATTAGATTTTGTTTTTTAGTGAAAAGAGAATAAAACTTTTTAACTTTTTGTATTAAAAGTAAATATTTTTTGTTTATTAGTGGGATGAAAAAGTAACTTTATGAATTTTTTTGTAAAAAGGTAAAAGAATTTTTTTAAAATGTGGTATTGTGATTTGATTTTTTTGGATTATTGTGTAGTGAAATGAAAGATGACTTTAACTTTACAATGAGGGGAAATTAACAAACGGGCCCTAAAGAGGTAAAGTTGTGTTGAACACAGCAGAGAGAGAAAGGAATAGAGGCAAGGTTATCGAATCATGTAATTGCTTGTGTGTCATCTTCTTCGTGGTTACTTGATTGTTTGTTTGAGATTATGTGATTTGTGTGTATCGTGGTTAATCGCAAATCCTAAACTTATTTTTCCTACATCAACACTCGAAAAAGTAGGCTTAGCATTATCACATATTTCACTCACCATGTTTTTTCATTTATCACACTCCTCACTTCATGTTGTGATGGTAACTATTACTGGTTAAAAAAAAAAGAAAAATACGTTATTTGGCAGTTTCCGTACGTCTACCGTGAAATACGGCAATTTTCAGTGTCTAAAATATTAACAACTTCATGGAGTTTCACTCTCCTCACTCTCTCACTTTATGTTGTGGTGGTACCTATAGCAGGATGCTAGATATTTATCACAAAACTTTATTCATGCGATATCTATAACCCTCTTATAAAAGAGAGAATTCAGAAAAAGTTTGGGTAGACTGGACTTTTTGTGCTATTAATGTTGTTGCACGGTTAGGATTCTAGAAATTGGCCGTGTACATCCATGGTGGGTACTGCCCAACCAATTCTTTACAAAGTCAAAGACAAGTTCCTTTCTCATTTATCTTTATCTTTTTATTTTTTATTTTTGGGTTTAGTTGGTAATGGCAACGATGGTGAGGGGTCTCTCTCACGTCACGTGTCAGTAACATCAGCAATATTTCCTGCTGTCCCAACCCGGGATGGGTAGGAGGATAGACCACAATATCTACCCGAAAAACAAATCGTAAGGGCTTCTTTTGATGCGGAAAAAAGTAAAATAGAATAAGGTAAACTAAAATCAAGAAAAATAATATATGATAGGGTTATGATGATTTTTTGTTTTTAGTTGTTTAATAAGTGATCTTTTTAAACTTTTTGTATAAAAAGTAGATATTTTTTGTAATTTAGTGGTTGCTTTTTTTAATCTTTTTTTTAAAGAAAAAAAATTTAAAATTCAAATATTTAACTTTACTCTGATTTACTTTACCTCATATCCAAATACACCCAAATCTTAGCTTTTGTGTTCTTTCATGTGTTTTCTTGTTCCACATGTTACAAGGGTTGATAGGACCCTTTGATTTACATTGGGACATCATTCTCTAAAAACTTAAGCTTTTTGGATTTATAATTATTACAAAATTTCTATTATATCAATTTCGGAAAGGCCAATATTAGTCAATGAACTTTGGGATTGTGGCTCATCTATGGTAGGGTTATCCAAATGAATCATTGGAACGCTACAAATGAGCCACTTAGACCACTCTAAAGTGGTTGATAAGAGGAGAGAAATGTTAAGGGCCAGTTTATTTGCTCTGAATTGGATTCCTGAAAATGTTTAGGGGCTGCCTTGCTATTAAAGAGCCCAAAATTAACATAATACCATAAGAATCATAAATAGCCATCAAATGTTCTTCCATCAATCAGCTAGTAATTTCAGTTCCTAAAAGAGTATGAGCTTTAGCCGCATTTTCGCCTTATATTCTTCACTGCTCACTTTTTTAATTTTCTTTGTATAAAGGATATTTAGAATTAATATGCATTACTTTAACTTTCCTAAGATTTGATTTATTAATGGATTGCTAGGTAAGTATTTTTTATGAAGAGAGACAATCATTTGACGCCCATTAGGGGATCTTCCACTTTATTTCTTTAGTTTTAGCCACTTTGATAGGAATATAATTTCTTTTTTATAATTTAAAATTTTCAGCTCCATACATACAAATGGACCTCTCGTACAACCCAAATCAGTATGACGTCCTAGAAATTCAAAACAAACTTGGCAAAGGCCTTTGGTTTCAACATTCAACAATAGATTCCCATAATACTTAATTACAACCACAAAGTTGGCAAAGTAGACTTTCTTTAAAAACAAACATATAAAATAAAACAGTGGCACTGTAAGAGTAAGTTTAAAATACCAGCAAATACGAATGATAATATTAGAATACAACAAAGGCCGGTCACAGAAAACAAACGGAAGAAAAGACAAAGCAACTCCAATTCTTCATTGATGAAAGAGAGAGGTCTTACCATGGAGAAGAAGATGAGGCAGCAGAAGGCCTTGAGTGTGAGAAACACTAATCTGAGAGGTATTAAGAACCGTTCTTGTGACCATTTCTTCAATATCTGCTCTCTCTTTTCCAAAGATATCTTGGAGAATTTTTTAATGAATGGGAAGTTCCTTCTGAAACTTGCCGACCCACAAAGAACCAATGTGCCTATTCTGGTTGCCAAAATCAACAGTACCAATCTTACTAGAAGAACTGCTTCAGGTGGAGCTTTCTTTCTCACGAGCTCTGCAACCTGACCCAAAACCATAAACAAACAAGAAACACAGCATGAGAACAAATTGGGTCATTTCAATTGTATTTGGGCCAGCGCCGGTCTATAGAAGGTGTTGTTCCTAACATTCAGCCCCACAGGCACAAATTAATAGTGACAACAATTTATTATGAAAATCTCAAATCACTAACTTTGATCATTTAAAAAACACATCAACCCAAAAGCAAATAAGCAAAAAAAGCAGCAGCAGGGACCCAAATCACCTCATCTGGAATTGGTTTCTGAGAGCCTGAAGCAAGGTAGAATGCTTCTAGTGTCTTGCTTGGTGTGTCCTCCCTGCCGTTGCCTCTGACACTTTCTAGTGGCACAGAGGGTATCAACGTCCCACAGATAGCAGCCAGTGATTTCATTTCAGATGAAGAGAACCCATGAGTGTAACCACCCTGCCTTCTCCCCCCTCTCAGTAGAGGATGGCATTCTCTTTTCTTTCTCTCTGTCACTCTCTCTCCTTGCATGACTCCTTGATGATGTTGGTAATGATAACCACTGCAAGATTGATGCAAAAATAGTGCTATATATAGATAGATTGAGAGACTCCTATTAAAACAACCGCTACAGAGCATGGATAGATAGAGATAGGAATGAGGTGTGGTATATATACATATAATTAGAGTGGAGGGAATATATATATCTTATTATTAAATCTATAGATTTGGAGCAAAAGAAGCAGAAAGAGATGACTTTGTTCTTGGGTTACTAAATCATTCGGTAATAGGAGTCACTGAGAATGATATGTTGTTATCTTATTCTCAAAATCTTCCTGTTTTGATTACTATAGTCAATGATCCATGTTAGCCCTTCTGAAAGGTGACATTAGCTGACTCCACTCTTTTCATGACACCACAATATCTGCATGTGGGGCCACTATCTGTCATCTTTATTTTCTCACTTCCATCTGTTGGCAGCAGACAAATGGATGGTTAGAAAGGAACACAGCAGCAGTTCACTAAAAGGGAGAGAGGCATACATAGGGACCCTGTTAGGGAATTTCATGGATATCTTCCAAAAGCTATTGATTACGAAATTATGCCAAGATGGCCAGATCATAAGGTTTAGACAATTAGATAATGAGCGTGTTGATTTCATTTAGTGATGAAACGATGGTGATTATTACATAAACATGAAGATAGGACGGACCATGTCATGGCTTGATCATCCAGCTTGACCGCAAGTTATGATGGGCCACGCCTTTGATATCATAAAGACTTTCAAATAAACTTCATTAAAGATAAAATTACTATAATTTTGTGAAGATGAATTCCTCTTAATTTATTCATTGAATAACAGGATTATTCAAAATTTAAACTAACCTAAAATCTCAAACAAGCCACTAACAACTCCAATCTTATCTCTAAGATATCAATCTCTCACAGCTCTCTTTGATCTTCCAATCTCTTCTTGATCTGGGTATATGCCATTTAAAGTGGGCCGTACCTCAGATGGGATAGGGCGGTTATTTTTATGGGAAATTGACTGACTGATGTACGATGGACTTAGATGGTAATTGGGGCCCATTATAATGGTACAGTTTTTTTTTTTTTGGTACAGATTAATTGAATAGTGATTATTACTTTTTCCATGCCCTGTTCATTTGTGGGTCCCACCTCTCGAACGGTTTACATCACCATTCCCGTGATCACACCAGCTACAGATATACTATTATCAATCATGGGAGAAAAACAAATGTAAGATGGCGAGAGTGCAGTTACACAGGAGCTGCATTACGCTGCTATACGGAAGAAGAGGAGGCAGGAGGGGACCCTACACGCCAGGAAACCCTGATAATGGAGTGTACGTAACCATGTCAAGCCGAATCGAGATTTCCTGAGGAAAAAACCTCCTTAGTACTTATCCCCCACGGCCCAGCCAACTCTTAAAACACTCCATTAGCCTGATGTCATGCCACTGTATTGTAACCAACTTCAGTTGAGTTATCCCCACGGCCCAGCCAACTCTTAAAACACTCCATTAGCCTGATGTAACATCATCCCATCAGTGTGATTTCTTGGCCCACAACTTCAGTTGAGTTATCCCCAAGGCCCAGCCAACTCTTAAACACTCCATTAGCTTGATGTTACTTAAATGGACGGCTTAGGCCCATGGGTCCTTATCGTGCACAGGAAAAAAAAAATTGTATGTGTTGCTAATGTCACTTAGCTGTACATAGGTAAAAAAATGTAGAGAAGAAAGGAAGAAAAAGAGAGAAGAGAAAAAAGATGAAGAAGAAAGAAGAAAAAGAAGAGAGGAAGATAGGAAGAAGAAGAGAGGAAGAAAGGAAGAAAAAGAGAGGAGAAAGAAGAAAGGAAAAATAAAATAAAATAACCCCTTAATCCCTTCCTTTCTTCTACTCCTCTTGTTCTTCCTTTCCTTCCTTTCTTCCTCTCTTGTTTTTCTTCCTTTTCTTTCCTTTCTTCCTCTCCTATTGTTCTTCCTTTCTTCCTCTTTTCTTCCTTTCTTCTTTCTCCTCTATTCTTCCTTTCTTCTTTGTGTTTTTTTTTTTTTTTTTTGCAAGTTTGAGTGATGCTAAAAAAAAAAGCATCAATCAGCCCTTTTGAAAAAAAAAATTGCTGAGAAGGAAGGAAGAAGAGAGGAGAAAGGAGGAAAAAGAGAGAAGAAAAAAAGGAAGGACAGTGGGAAGAAGAGAGGAAGAAAGGAAGGAATTAAGGTTTTTCTTTTTCTTTTCTTTCTTCTCTTCTTCTTCATTCCTTCCTCTCCTCTTCTTCCTTTCTTCTTTCTTCTTTCTTTTTCTTCCTTTCTTCCTCTTTTCTTCTTCTTCTTCCTTTCCTCCCTTTTTTCCTCTCTTCTTCTTCCTTTCCTTCCCTTCTTCCTTCTTCTCTCTTCTTTCTTTCTTCTTTGTGTTTTTTTTTCATGTATAGCCAAGTGATGCTAGCACCACTCAGCCATACATTCTAAAAACTCAATTTTTGCACACAATTAGGTTCCAAGGACCTAATCCGTGTACATTGAACAATTGAACTTAATCGTGTTTAGTTCATATCTAAGGAGTTTTTTCCAGTAAAATTCTCTTGATTAAATTGATAAAAGTACCAACACAATAACTGTAAAACATTTACCCAAAAAGGCACCAAATTTACTACCAATAACATAGATATTTACAGAGTAAGAAAAGGAGAAAAATTGAACATATGGGTTTTCTATTTTATCAGTTTTTGCGATCCGATTACAATAACGAACTTTGGCATAGTTGATCTCTGTTTTTTATCTTGATATAAAAGTAGGTTTTCTAGGTTCTAATAATATGGGGGTTTACAAAAACATTATCCCTAACTTCGCATCTATTAAGTCTCATGTAAATATTCTAATATGCAGGGAAGTTATAAATTTTAGATCATTTAGCATGCAATTTAAAGAGAGTTTCTATTCAATTAGAATGATTTTGACATTCCTGCAGTTACAAATTTAGATCATTTACCATGCAAATTAAAGAGAGTTTCTATTAAATTAGAATGATTTTGACATAAAAAGTGTATAGCTATTGCATTCAACTTTCAAGAAACTTATTTTTTTACTTTATTGAGACAGGTAAGGTTATATTAGTGTGAGATCATAGATTTGATTATTGAAATAAGTTTCATGGGGTAGATCAAGAATCCAACCTTTTTACAATTCTAATTTATCAAATTTTAGACCAAGCAGTTAATGTGTGCACTTGCACAACGTTATTTGTGTAGGTTGATTGTTAAACAGATGGAGAAGTGATCGGTGTTGACTAGCAAACCATGACAATGAGATAGAGATGCATGAAACCATTAACGATAACAACAAAAATTCATTAAAAATATTTTAATTATAAAAGTACAGCGAACTTCATCACAATTTATTTCTCTACTTAAAAAAAATTAAAGAGTTATCTTAATTATCAATTGACTTACAAGATCAACACAACAAAACTACCAACATAATAAAAATAGATGATTATAAATAAAAAAAAGAACAAAAAAATACTTAAGATTATCATTAAAAATCTCAAGATTTATATGAGAACATAATTATCATTAAAAATCTCAAAATTTATATGAGAACATAAAAATGACCTATAACCTCATAAAATCACTCCTTACTATTTTGACTCTTGAATGATTAAAACAAATATAATAAAAGAATTGCTAGATAAACAGCAATTTCGTCTCTCCACACACAAGAGAAAAAAAAATTTTAACCTCCAAAATGGCCCCCCCTCTCTCCCTCCCTCCTCTCTCCTCCTCCCCTTTCCCTCCGACTGGCGACAAGCTCCTACCGGCGGGAGGGGGGCTCCCCTCCCTCCCTCTCTCTCCCTCTCCCTATTCCTCTTTCTCCTCCCATTCCTCTTCCTCTCCCTCCTCTTCCTCTCCTGCGAGGCCGACCATCAATGTGATGTTCGGCCTCGCAGGGCCAAACAGGGTGGAAAGGAGATGAGAGAAGGAGAGGAAAAGGGAGAGGAAGAGGGAGGAGAGGAAAGGAGAGGAAGAGGGAGGGAGAGGAGAGGAAGAGGAGGAATACGGAGACAAAGAGAGAGAGAGGGAGAGAGCCCTCGTCCCACCAGCCAGAGCTCGTCTCCGACTGGAGGGAAAGGAGAGGAGAGAGGAGGAAGAGAGAGATGGGGGGCATTTTGGGGATTTTGTTTTTTCTCTCTCTAGTGTGTGGGGAGTGTTTTTTTTTTTTTGGTTCAAATAGTAGCTCTCATTTAATAATTAATTTTTGTCGTTTTCTTCCAATATCTCTATTATTGTCTGTCAGTTTTTGAAATATTTGTCATCTCACTATCTAAAAAATTTAGTGTGATTTATGAATGAAATAAAGAAGGAAAAACTCTATCTTATAGAACTTTATTGTGCCATCATTCATAAATCATGCATAAATGTGATTTTCTCTTACCACAACAAATTTATGACACTTCTAATATATTATGAACTTGGTTATATACTCATTCTATTAACTTTTTATAATTAATTAATGTAATGTAATAATGTTTGTAGAATCTAAGATTGATATAGCCTATCAAATAAAATTATGCGTCCATGTTTAGGGTTCAAAATACTTCATGGGTAAGAAGCAACTTCTTTTTATTAAATGGGTTTGAAAGTAATGTGAAATCTTTCATTTGATGACGGGGAACCCGCCAACCCCTTACCATGTATTGGGTTAGGCGCCAAACAGTTTCAAAGTGGAGACCTTAGCTCATTGTTGGACTCCGTAATCACTCCACCTGAACAATTTAAGTGTGGATAACAATTTCACAAAAATTATATTCTTTCGTGCATCCAAACCACGAAGTGGCCGTACCCTCTCTAGACCCCACAGTGGCAGTAGCATCTTACACTCGCTGCCCTTTATACTTATTACCATAAAGCGAGTATATATATATTGTTATAAAATGTATTATCATATGTGAATGCCCACATTGGGACCCACATGAGATAAAGGAATTACTAAGGGTTAGGGTTTTTCCCTATTGGGTTGCTTGAGGAGGAAGCAATCTTATTCTATAAATAAGATCCTCCTCCCCCCATTATGTATACAGAAATCTCATCAATAAGAGCTCTCTCTCTCCCTCCCTCTACTCTTCAGTTTTTCTATTCTAACACGTTATCAGCACGAGGCTATTTATAGAGTAGAGATTTGAGGTGTGGATCTCTTGCACGGTGTATCACAAGGCGAATCATCACATGATGATCAGATCCACCAGCAGATCACGATCAGATCTAGCAGCCGTAGGGTCGCAGAAGAAGATCCGGAGCCTTGGGAATCTTTTCCAATCGGAGTCTTGGTTTTCTTTCCCGAGAGGAGAGAAGACATTAGATTTCAAAAATGGCAGAGGATAACGATTAGCAGAGAAAATAGAGTAGGCGATGGATTTAGATCTCAAGTGGGGTCGTCTTTCAAGGCCTGATCTACCATCACCGCCAAAGCTAGAGAGTATCTATCGTTTCCGACTCATATCAGGACAAGGCAATGCCCTTCGTTGTATTCAGGTCAGAGACAACAGAAAACTTCTTTATGTAGTGGCATTAATAAAAAAGAAGCACAGTCCTTTTGGTATTGACTGGTAGGATGATGGAGGAGAAAGATTCTGGCCACCTTTTAGCTTAAAATAAAAAAAATGGGAAAAGATCTTAGGCGGTGGTTTTGGTTCCTGAAGAAAACAGGTGTTCCTGTTTTTGGTTTTGCCGGAGTAAAACGTCAAAAAAGGATTTAAAGGGGTTGCCGCTGCTGCGTGGGCCATCGCCTGAATGCACCGCTGGTCTCAACCACTGTCCACCAGCCTTTAGCCGCCTGCGAAGAAAGAAGTCCATTCTTGGTTGCAGGAACTAGGGAACCAAGGAGAACCCGGTTGCAGCAGTCAAACTCAACCCAGCAGCAAAGAGTGCTGACACCAGCAAGTGGCGCCCGCGGATTTTATAAGCAGTAGGATCATATGGTAAAAGCCATTTTGACTAGGATCAACGGTAGAAAGTTATTATTGAGATATCTTAATTATCTGATGTCCGGTTTGAAATCCGTTTGATCCTACGAAAGGCTCACGAGCAGATCTACACATTGGTACCAAGCGGAGGATAATTTAAAGGTTAAGTAATTTACCCTTATTTTATAATATTTTATTAGTTTGATAATCATACACCTGCATTTATTATTATTTCTTTTAGATCTGCAAGTATTTATAATTTTAATTCTTGTGATGAATGCTTCGTTTTCTCTTATCAAAAAGAGATCATGATAAAATTGAAAATCATGGATCATAAATAGAACCAGAAGTTCTATGCAAGAAATTGGAACCCGAAGTTCCATACGATATTTAGAACCAGAAGTTCTATATGGAATCAATAATTCGGACTCGAAGTTCTGTAAATTTTTTTTAATCTATGAACCAGAAGTTCTTTCAAATTCGGACCAGAAGATCCATTGTTTATTTTACTCTGAAACCAGAAGTTTTCAGATCTACAATACGTATGTTATTTTAATCTATGCAAGAAATTGGAACTCGAAGTTCCATATGATACTTAGAACTAGAAGTTCTATATCGAATAAATAACCTGAACCTGCAGTTCTGTATGTTATTTTAATTTAGAACCAGAAGTTCTAACTTGGACCTGAAGATCCATGAATTATCCTAATCTAGAACCTGAAGTTCTAACTCGTACTGAAAGATCCATGAACTATTCTAATTTAGAACCAGAAGTTCTGATTCTTAAGTTGAGAACCCGATGTTCTAAACTTCAATTTCTCAATTCTTCATCACATTTTTATTATTATCTTTGATTGGATGTTAAGAACCTGAAGTTCTACATTTTATTTCTGTTTCTCTTATACATTTATTTTTATATTCTATAACATTGTACTGCATGCTTGATATAATTCCTTCGGTATAATTATCACTACTGATTATCTGAAACTTTAGTTTTGCTGAATTTATTATTGCCAGAAGCAGTAGTTCCAAATAATAGAACCTGAAGTTCTATATCCAATGAATAATCTGGACCTGAAGATCCATACATTATCTGGAACCAGAAGTTCTAAGATTTAGAATATGAACCTGAAGATTCATATTCATCATCAAACTTGGAGCTTTGATTTCTAAAGATTCACAGTAGTGTAGATCGATACGAAGGCCATGAAATCAAACCTGAAGTTTTGATAGAACCAGAAGTTGTGATTCAAACCTGAAGCTTTGATAGAACCAGTAGTTCTAAGAACCTGAAGTTCTATCACTAGCCTGAAGTATTGACAGAACTAGAAGTTCTGATTCATCAGTTAAGAACCCGAAGTTCTAACTTTCTGATTGGCCAATTCTTCATTATATTTTGTCATCAGATATTGAGAACCCGAAGTTCTATTTTTGTTTGATTGTTATTAGTAAATCGATCTTAACACACTCTAAAAGGCTTGGTGATACTATCAAAGTCGGAAATAAAATATCCCTGAAGGATATGGCATATGCTCTTATTTTCCGCGCCATTATATCCCCATTAGACAGGGATGATCACCAGCAGATGGTCATACACCCAATGCTTGAAATAAATGCCAGACTAGTCAATTAAAATCCCTCGAGAAGAGGTAAATATAATATGTTCTCTAGTAGAGATGCAAACAACCACCCCAGGAGAGGTGCTTGACAAGGCATTTTGTTTGGAAATTGGGCGAACCACCAAGCATGGTCTGGAAGACCTACAACTACTTTTATGAGTTTGAACATTGAGTTCAGTTCTTAGATATTTTGTTGAATGTTAGGACTTATTTTTAATCCCCCGTATATTATGTTATATTTGCTTTGAATGCTGAATTGTTTAGTTGTTTTTACTTTTATTTTTGCAATGCGATTAACTAGTTATGTAAGTTT
Organism: Sextonia rubra; assembly: GCA_037013555.1. NCBI lineage: Eukaryota > Viridiplantae > Streptophyta > Magnoliopsida > Laurales > Lauraceae > Sextonia > Sextonia rubra. The sequence continues at coordinate 51,932,713 of JASUAD010000001.1, forward strand.
ATTATTACTTGTTATATGGATTATGGAATGCATGATACTAAGGATAATATCTGTCCAGTAGACAGTGCAACAAAACACACTACATTGAAAAAAACCAGAAGTTTTTCTCTGAGTTAGTGTTTCATTCGTGCACGGCATCGATCATAGCTGTATCCATACAAATATTTAAATGCTCCTGAAGAGTCTACCTAATGGTATTTGCACATCATTACTAGTATTGACAGCCAGAAGTTGATACTAGAAAAGCTAAGTGCATTCTCCTTATATTTCAAGGCTATATTACAAGACAATCTTTACAAATCGAATCATATTCGATTATGAGCAAAACGACAAAGTTAAGCCAGAAGCTTGTTATTCTAGGGGTCCTATGCTCTAGTAAATTATTGATACTTCTATTACGTACTCCTTAGAGTATCATCTATTGACCATCCTTTTCGCAAAAGATATTGTGTGACATTTGTGAACTTATCTAATCCCGCCCATTAGCACATATTATTAAACCTAGGATACACATCCTTAAGCATGTTATTAAATTTTATAAGGCTTGATAGCGTAGGTTTGTGACCTGCATGAACTCAGAACGTAGCCTCTATGTTAGTTATACTTCACCCTAATTAATAGATATCTAGACCCAATGACAGGAGATATATTCATTGTTCGTTTTTGCTGATTGTCATCTTGATGAGACAATCTTCTCGCCGTTAGGGGGAGATAAGAGAGTTCCTGAAGAACACCTTGTTCCTGAAGAACAATCCGTTCCTGAAGAACGGCGAGAATTAATGTGGAATACTTCCACTCAATCTCATCTAGATTTATGTACTTCACAATGTGAGAATGAAGTACGGAGAATTGTGCACTTAATTACAAATGAATTCCCTGATGCTTTTAATGATGCAGCAAAAGTGACTAGGTCACATGTATCGGCTATGAACACACAATCACGAATTAATGTCCCTGTAGGACAAGTACGAATTAGTGTTCCTGAAGAACAAAGTCCAAATATGGCAACAAATGAATCTATACACGCCAGAAGCGTGGTAGAACTATAGGTTTCAAGGACTCAGCTCCCCAGAAGAGGAGAAATGAGCAATTATATCCCAATCATACTCCAGAAGAGGTATACTCCCGAAGAGTTTATGATAAAATCCACTCTCTCCAAATTTCCTGAAGAAATTAATGTCCCGGAAGAGACATGAGTCCCAGAAGAGACTCTGGAAGCCCCTGAAGAGGCAATGGGTACCCAATAAATAAAGAGATATCTATACTTTATAATTATTCAAGAGAGAGATGGGATAGAAATGAAATTATCATCGATGACGCATTTGTATATGCGGTAGCTACTCAAATATCAAGGAAAAATGAGAATGATGATTGGGATACGAACCACGTTCTATAAATGAATGTCGACAAAGAATATATTGGCCAAAATAGAGAGATGCCATTGAGGAATTGTAGTCTCTCAATGGAAGTGGTATATATGAACCTATAATACAAACCCCAAATGGTGTTAACCCTGTAGGTTACAAATGGGTGTTTGTAAGGCAAATGAACGAAAGGCAAAATTGTGATATAAGGTTTCCTATAGAAACCTGGGATTGAAAACATACACAGATATATATATATATATGAAAATCCCAGAAGGATTTGCTTTGCCTGAGGCAAAGTCAGAGAGTACGTACTCAATATAAGTAAGACGTTCATTTTACAGCCTGAAGCATTCCAAAAGAATATGGTACAATCGTCTTAGTGAATGTTTATATAAGGAAGAGTATGAAAACAATCCCATTTGCCTGTTCCTGTTTATACAATCCTTAAATGGATTTATAATAGTAGAAGTTTATGTTATTTACATAAATAACATAAATCTAATCGAGACTCCAGAAGAGCTCAAGAAAACTATTGACTATTTTATCTCGACCCGCAGATCGAGAGAAGTTCTAATGAGATTTTTATTCTTTATAAATATGCTTCCCATATATAGTTTTGCACAAAGGCTTTGGATTGGTATTAAACAAATGTTATGATATTTATGTCTGTTTTATGGTTGAAACCAAATTTTATAGGATATACAGATTCAGGATATATCCCTGACCCTCATAAGGATCGATCATAGACATGTTATATGTTTCTTCATGTCAATATCATTATTTTTGATATTCTACTAAATTGACTATTGATAGCTACTTATTCTAACCATGCTGAGATTTTTAAGCCAGTAGGGAATGTGTATGGCAAAAAAAAAAAAAAATTTAACTCAGCATAGATGTAGTTCTTGTCAATTACCTCTTAGTACAGGTACCTCGAGCATTATTTGCAAAGACAATGGGGCATGTATTCAACAGATTCAAGAATGATACATTAAAGATGACAAGACGAAACACATTATACCAAAGTTCCTCTTCACTCATGAGCTTCAAAAGAATAACAAGATTGAAGTCAATCAAGTTCGTTCAAGCAACAACCTGGCTGATTAGTTTACGAAGTTTTGCTAAAACTCAGTATTTTAGAAATTGTATATGAGATTGACATGCTTAATTATGTACAAAGATGTTATCATCAGGGGGAGGCATCCTGAAGTATGCTACCCAGGACATATGTGCGCTGTACTCTTTTTCCTTCTCTAGGTTTTGTCCCACTGGGTTTTCCTAGTTAAGGTTTTAACGAGGCAGCATTATGCACGTTCAACACCAAGTCAATGATCCTGTGGAACGTTGTACTCTTTTTCCTTCGCTTTGGTTTTTATCCCACTGGGTTTTTCCTTTGCAAGGTTTTAATGAGGCAACTGTCATTGAATGATGGTCATCCAAGGGGGAGTGTTATAAGATTTATTATCATATGTGGATGCCCACATTGGGACCCACATGAGATAAAGGAATTACTAAGGGTTAGGGTTTTTCCCTATTGGGTTGCTTGAGGAGGAAGCAATCTTATTCTATAAATAAGATCCTCCTCCCCCCATTATGTATACAGAAATCTCATCAATAAGAGCTCTCTCTCTCCCTCCCTCTACTCTTCAGTTTTTCTATTCTAATATATATATATATATATCAGAGCACAAAAACCTATCCACTAGTCTTATATTATGGGTGATTTACATGGGATTTAGGCAGTTAAACCTTGTCCCACTTTAGCGGCGGGTCAAGATATCGTAATTCGTAACCCGTGGATTTTCAGTTTCAGGTGGAGTCTCCAGCTTTGGTGGATTGTATATAAATCGCTATATAAGATTGGAGCAGTCATCCAGTGAGCATATACACCTCGATGTGGGGCCCACAGTGGGCCCCACTTGGGGCTAGGACAGGGGTCATCGAAAGATCTCCATGGGCCCTTCCTCTCTCCAAAAAAAAAAATAGCCTCATCTCCCCTCTACGTCATTTCCATCTGGACCCCACAATTTTTATGGTGCACAATCTATTGCATTGGTGTGCAGTCGATTTAATGGTCCAGTCCATTTGGATCAGGCCAAAAATTGGCAATCATGTATAATTCAGGGGGCCTTTGTGTGCAGTCTATTTGTATGGACCATCAGATTGGCCCCACCCCAGGTGCGCACCCGATGACCACCGTATAAGATTATATGAGGGTTGATTTACATGGGGTTTTAGCCTTTCAGGTCAATCTGTTTCCAACTTCTTGAAGCGTGAGTCTCAACTCGCGACTATATAATAATAGTATGCTTAAGAGTTCAGGAGTTGGTCACGGGTTCACATCATATTATTATATATTACCAAAGGGTTTTCAAATTCAAAATTTCACCCTTTCTTACTCTCTTAATATTTATTGTTAGTAGTGATATATCTGACACCTTGTGGATGAATATTTAATATTGATTTTGGTGATTCTTAAATCACTGTACTTTGAGATATAATTCTTTTTTTCTGTGTCCGAGTGGTAGAAGAGAAACAAGAAAGGAAGCTCGCGTGCTCGTCCAAGTGGGCCTCACCAATCAAGACTCGGTGGATCAAGCCATCGACGTAGTGGACCACGCAGTTGATAGAACATGGCCTCAAATAATAATCGGTTCACAGCTTGATGTGTGCGTTTTGCGTGATGACAAGAAGAGAGATCCAAGAAGCATTCATCCATCAAATCCCACATCAATGGCAGATGGGTTGGGTTAACAAGATCCCACGTCCAGGGTAAGATGAGAGACTGGATCCAATCTTGGATGACGATGGATGGCTGACTGTGATTAATGTAGCAGAATTCAAGATGGACCGCAAATGGTAGGAAAGGACACCAATACAAATAAATCAGTTAGGAGACAGATAAATTAAAAGTTACAAAGAAGATGGCATTTTGTTCTAGTATCACAAATACATCGATAATACAAGGGCAGCAGAAACAGTTTGCTATTCTAGGGAAAGTAAAGCACCTGATAAATTGAATACTTCCATTGATACCGAAAGGATGAAAAACAAATGGATTCTCCAGTGATGTGATCACTCAATACACCTTTACCCCCTCCTCTTATAGAATTCCAAGGCAAATAAATCACACTCTTTGAGCTGCTGCTACTCTTCCAAATCATCACCCAGCTGATTCCCTTCTAGGGTTCTGGCCACCTGCTTCTTGCCCTTCCTGTTCTTGGCTTTCTTGGCCTTCATCCGTCGCTTCTTTTCATTCGCATCAACCCACGTATAATCTGAAGGTATGTGGAATGGATCGATCTCATCTTTCCAGCTCCGGCTCTCGCCATCGCTGGACTGACCACGGCTCCCTCTCATCCACGAAATCCATGATGCTGATGATGATTCTGTTTCCTTAGCTTTGGTGTCCGCAAAATGTGTGGGGCTGGAAAGAGGGGTTGAGAACTCATCTGTGGGATGAAGCTCTTCAAACTTCGTGAAAGTGATGAGAACCCGAATAGTTGGAACAATAGGGATAGCAACCTGATTAGATTCCAGTGAAAATTAAAAACTATGAGAAATTATTATCATAATGAGGGAAACCATTTCCCATTAGTGGAAATATTGACAAATATGAACACAAAATAAGCAACCAAAAACTTGATGCAGCTGTTGATGCAAAGCAAAATTATAAACAGGTTCTAGCCTCCATTATAGCAACCTAGCAATGATTAATCTGCTGCCAGAGGGGTAAGGGTACTAAGATGGAACAAACTCTATGTGATACATGAGCCACTCTCTGCACCAACAGAGCTAACCCCAATCTCTCCTCACTGACACAAATCTTTGGCAATTTACATTGTGAAAATTGATTCCATCTGGAATTTTTTCACCTGGTTTAGCTATGGATCTTTCCCCCATTTATTCATGGAATAATCACTCTCTTCGTAGTGTGTAATTGAATCTTTCCTGGGATGCTCATGGCATGTCCCATGACTGTCAAATATTCCTTAAGCCAGTTGATGGAAAAGTTTCTTCGCACTGTGAAGCCTTCTTTGCTCTGGGAACATTTCACTAGCTTTTTTCTCCTCCTGTGCTTGTTGCACATTGATGACCATCTCTAGCATTATTTCAATGATGACATTTGTTTTTGTCAATCCAACGTGCCACTTGATATTATTCTCCACTTCAAGTAGAAATGCTGTGAAGTTTATTAGGACAAAAATAAGGTTATATGGGACAGAAGGTCAGTTAATGAATAGGCATATGGGTATATGAAAGTATAAGGCACCGTAGACTCTTTCGTTGAGGACTGACCGCTTGGATGCTGTTTTAGAACTAGAACAGCAACTGTCTACATAAAGTCTCAGGACTGGTCAACAAGGAAATGGAATAGCAATCTGGGTTTGTGTTCGGATGTGTTCAGGTCATTTGTGGAGTAGATCTAGGGAACAACTATTAAGGTGGTCTTTACAGCAAAGTGGGCTTGTGTTTGAATGTGCTCCAGGGCTGGATTTATAAGGAACAACTAATATGGAGGTTTATAGGGATGTTATGCTCTCAGCTTGCAACAAGTGGTTGAGACAATGGTAGACAATTTCTTGGATTAGGGCTTAGGTTACTTGGCTGCAAATAGCAAAACTTTGCTATAGGGTTGAATTAGATCCAATAAGGGAAACAATCAAGGTCATCAGGCCAGTTTCTTGGAGAAAAAAGTGAGAATCTTCAGGTATTTGATTTTGAGCTAGAACTTTGGACTCAGATTGATGGGATTTGTGAAGAAAAGGCTAGAGGTAGGGTATAGGTATGCGTTGGGGTCAATTGCCTCAATTATAGCCAAAATCAAAGGGTCATCATGAAACTGATGGCAGAAAATTGGGTGTTTAGTAGGATGACAGGATTAGAGTGGGGTTTATAGGCTATATGGGTCAAGGGATAACAGGGTTAAGGCTCCAATCTCAACAGGCCTAGGCCAAGGGGGCCAAGTAGTCTAAGATGCCAAATCAAGTTTTAGTCCTCAAAAGAGTGTATCGATGATGTTGTAGGACATGAAAAGAAGAAAGATGTTGATTCAATAAAAACCGGTTGACGATATATTAGGTAAAGGACCTCTACTAATCTTATTATACCAACTTGCTTGCCAACTTTCATTAGACACAGAGACAAGGAACATTAAATAAAAGTAACTACCAACACCTAAAATTAAAAACTTAGCTAGACCCTATTACTAAATTTGTCACAACTTCCTTAACAGATCAAAATTGCATAATGGTGGGCTTGTTGGTCAGGTAAATAAATAACCGATCAAACATACCAAATTTTGTGTCAATCCAAGACCTTCTAACACTTAAAACTAGCCACTCCCTAAAGAACACGAAAGCAAAACTCTAGAGAAACTATAAAGAATATATTCTTCTAAATTTGTCTCATCTGGGTCCTATTGAGCAGATGTTAAGGCGACTAACTGCACATGGAAGATTTGGTTTCAACCAAATCGTTCAAACCAAGTCGAATTTGAACAAGTCACCGATCGGGTGATCAGGTCAACTTCCATAGTTACCTAATTTGCTATAAAAGGTCAGGATTCACAATTTGAATTGGTTTAGTACAGCCTCTAAAAGTTTTAAAATTCATTGCAGTTGTAAAATGATCTAGTTTCCTTCCATCTTTGCTTACTTGAGCTCTCTCCTCGCTCTTCCATTAAGGAAGATAATGAAAATATAAAATTAAATTCTCTCTCCCTCTCTATCTTGAGTCAATCACTTACAATGTGTGGCACCTTCGCATCCCCCTCTTTGAGGGTTAATATCCAATGAATAATAGAGACAAAAAATTAATAAAAAGTTCTCACGATAAATGTGTAAGAACAGTTCTTACAAGATCAGAGCCCATATAGGGAAATACTATGAGAACTAGTTCTCACCATATTTTTGTAAGAACTCTAAGTGGGGCCCATCTATCACCAAATCCAAATCCTGTAAAACATAGGGACCCCCGAATAGTCACATAACCCAAGTTTCAGTCAAATCCAAATTTACTAGACCATTGGATTGACTGCGAACCAATCCGAATGAATTAGATTTGTGGGCCACAGATGAAGGGGTTAGGGTCATGTGATTGAGGTCAAACTTGATATTGGGGATGATCCCACATAGATCTTTCCATCCCCTCTGATCCCATCTCCTAATAGGACTCATAAAAAGTTCTCATGGTAGGTGTGTGAGAACAATTCTCACAGAATCAATGCCCATGTATTATATATTAACTTCCCTCCATTTAAAAATTTTAAATATTCCCATTTTATCATCAGCACCATCATAGCCTCACCCCCAACTCCTATTTTCATTTAATGACATGTTTTCCTCTTCTTTGAGCGTATATTTTGTTCCGTATATTAGACCATAAATAGTACGACTTCAGCAAGAAAGAAAGTAGGAAGAGGTTCACCTATGGGCCCAGTCATTAATACCATCAGAAAGGCCCATTATGTAATCTAAACCACTAAGTCACTATCTACCTTGAAATATCTTTAGGGAAAATTTAACTCACGAAAATTATAACTACCATCTAAATGATCACAGCTATAAACAAAATATATATATATGAGAACTAGTTCTCACCACATTTATAAACAATATATATACGTCATCAATCTAACATTTCGCACATAATTTTTCTGAGTGAAATTCGGTTCCAACTTTAAGACAAAGTGAGACAGTGATTTTTAGTGGTTTAGATTTCAAATGCAAGCATCCGATAGATGGCAGGTCTTTAAAGTATTTGGACTAGGAAGCAATATCACTTAATAACAAAGAAAAACAACAAACGTAGAGGCCCCCACTAGGATATGCTAAGTCATTTTTAACTTAAAAAAAAAAAAAATTTTTGTCAAGCCCTAGGGAGGCCCTCTTGAATTTTTGACAACTAGAAGGATGGAGGATTTGGATGCAGATGAGTAAGCTCCAAAACAGTACAACTAAGCTTCATTATAGTACAATCAAATGATCATAAACATCAGTTTAAGGCCCTTACATTTAATTGCTTTGTATTGTGCAAATATATTGCTATGTAATTCAACTACAACAGTAGGATCATTGCTAAGTTAAGAATTGTACTAATATAATGGGTGAAAAAGTGTACACAGGGATTGGATTGATCTTCAGTTGCCTACTAATGTAAAAATGTAAAATGACTAATCAATTTATGATATGTGTTCCTCTAATCAGTCAGGCAGGTCATTCTTCAGTAATTCATACAAACAACATCAAACTACATACTCAAATCAGCTCATTAAATTCATCAGAGTATGGGACTCAAACTATGAACCAAGCAAATCAAAGAGAAAACCGAATGAACCTACCCTAATGAATTTTCAAATTAGAATAGGCACCAAATTGCAAACCGCAAACCAGGTAACTATGGGTCAAATCTATATGACTTCCAGCATATTATAGCAACGAGAAGGAATTATTCCGGCTTTTCCTAATAACTGAATTGCATATGGTCAAAATGGACCTCTACCAACTCATTTTACTTGATTTCAGGTATGAGGGATGAATCTTGTTAAACCCAATAATGATGGCATGGCCATAGAGTGGGTCCTGTAACTGAATTGGGCTGACCACAAACCTCGCAAATGACTAGATAGGTGAGTCAATAAATCAGTTTATAACAAAAAGTTTTTTAAATAATATATATTTATCATAACTAAATTACAGGAGTAGAATCTCCTCATATACTGCGAGAAATGGCAAAGGACAGCAGTCCCATTAAGATTTCTGGATTTTCCACCAGATGAGGTTCCACTCCAGGAGCTGAACATGAGGAAAATCTAAGATGGAATCATCCAATAAAATTAAATACATCCAGAACTTAACACATTTAGCAAAAACCTTTCCTCTAAGCAATCAACCGTTACTTCACAGCACCAGAACAAGGGATACTTTTATGTAAGGTTGTATCACACATAAGGCTACAATTCAATGCAACCAACAAGTGTAAATCTTTTACTTTTAGAGAAGCACCTTGCATTAACTACACTTAAAGAGGCCTCCAATCCGAGAACTTAGAGAAGCAATCTTTGTAAATGATATAACCATGAGCATTGCAATACCATCTACAACCAAGAAAGCCAGGTTCAGGTCCTCGCAAGTGGTATTTTTTCTCAGTAAGGTTCCTTGTAATATACCATCAGAATGTCATAACAGTATTGGGCTCAAGCTTTCCTATCAAGAGAACTATCAAACCCTAGAGACAAACTGAACTAAGACGGCAGGTTGCGAGCCATGAAACTTCCCACAAGAGATCCTGCCCATTCCTGCAATGTAAAAATTTGGAATCCAAAAATTTCCTTCCACCCTTGAAGATTCTTCCAGTCACTACTTCTATAATTGTGAACAAGTTGACAGAAACAACCATTGACTGAACACAGGATGCCCATAGCTCACTTTCATTACTTCCCCACCAACACCGATTTCTCTTCTCAAAACATCAATACCGATGTGTGCACAATGGCTTACTCCTTCACTATAACATTTCTATTCCCAATACGCTTTATGAGATACCACTTCCCAAGAAGGGTATACTTGTGTAACTCCGAGACACCTTCCTACTAGAAGTATATTATTCTATCATTAACAGCAGCTACGACTCGAAATGAAGATATTTAGACTGGAAGGATGAAAGGAAGTGGCTTCAGGTAGGTAATATGGCCCGCCAGTGAGAGATACCTTTTTTCCACAGGCCAAATGATGTGCATCCTAGCATTGATCTCAATCCAAAAAAAAAAAAAAAAGACCAAATGATGTCCATCCTAGCAGTGATCTCAATCCAAAAGGTTAGTGTTACAACTTGCCAAACGCCAAGGGTAACTAAGGTACTAACTTGGATGGAGTTCAACTTGACATCCAATCAAGGAATGAAAGAATCTTATTTATAAACCAACTCTTCTTTTTATTCAAGTTAATTTCCATACCTAAGACTATTGAAAGTTTAAACATTTTTTCTTTTATTCTTCTTCTCCTCTTTTTTTTTTTTTTTTTTTTTTTTGCCGCTGCCTTGAAACTATAGTAAAGAAAATTTGTTCAGAATTCGGACCGTGTTTCGGTTTGGACACCAAACTAAAATGTTTCAGTTGTGGCTAGTGCCTTATTTTCTACTAAAGTGAATTTTGATGAGGGCCCTATTTTCCTATTAAAGCAAAAATTTGGCTAAAGCCCATGTAATTATTAGTGGGACATTTAATTTATCTCAATTCACAGCAAATGTATGACTAGACTCTAGAGAATATGTAATTATTAGTGAAGCTCCATCCAGGGCTTAAATATGGCTAGGGCCCATGTAATTATTAGTGGGACATTTAATTTATAACAATTAGGACACAAACATTTTCAGGGCCCATGTAGTTATTAATGGGACATTTAATTTATTTTAATTAAGGGCTCAAAATATGGCTAGGGCCCATGTAATTATTAGTGGGACATTTAATTCATCTTAATTTAGGGCTCAAATATGGTTAGGGCCTTAGGGGCCATGTAATGATTAGTGTGACACTTAATCAATCTCAAGTAGGGCTCAGTAAAACTAGGACCCATTTATTTTACGCTAATTTGAGAACAGCTTGGATTTTCAATGAGATGGCCTCCACTGTGGTTCCACTAGCTCTCAAAACATGAAACGAAGAGTATAATGAGGGGCAAAAGGGGCATTCCGACCTTTACCCTTTAGCCCAATTTATCTAAACAGAAAGCCCCGGAGAAGCAAAAGGCAGAATAAACAAAGAGGAAGAAGAAAAGAGGGAGAGGGAGATGATGAGAAAGGACAGAAAGTGCGCAGCAGACAGAGCAATCAACGTCAGGCAGCACCTGCCAAAACTCTGGATTTTGGCAAGTCCAGCCATAATCCAGATTTTTTTTACAAAAAATAGGATTTTGGTCGAAATGGCCCAAAATCTAGACCAAATATTTTGAAAGGGGTGTTTCAGTTAGATTTTCCGACCGAACAGAAAATTGTTCAGAGAATTTGGCCAAACTGAACTGAATTTTTTGCAACTGTGCTTGAAAAACATACGGACTGCACTTGGATGCTGATGACGTATTCTAACTTTGCACTGCAAAAGATTACACTGCCCGAGCAAACAATGGGTGTTTTTCAAGAAATTGAGAATCTTAAACGTCAAAAAGCTGAATCACTAAAGCCTCAAAGATGACATGGCACAAAGCTCCATCAACAAGAATAATAATGAAGAACTCAAATAATGGTTTGGGTACAGTTCTCACCATATGAGAATAAAAAAGTGCAGGATAATTGCACTATGGGTCAAAAGGCATTAGCAGTAAATCGGTATACCCTTTTTTCCATCAAAAGGTTCAGCAACAAAAGGACAAGTAATAAATGCTTCCATATATAGAAAGTGGAGGAATCAAGAGAGTTGCAGGCAAAGGATAAAATTAAATTGATGTTGGTTCAGAGTAACAATACTTCTATAAAATAAAGTAAAAATAAAAACAAAGGTCGTATTATGAAGAGGAACAGCATGGAAGAATATGATGATGATATAAAGACAAAGAGGAGGTAGAAACCAATAGCCTTCGCTTAAATAAATTGCTGAGGAACTTAAGAAATTACCTTATGGAGATCTAATTTAGATGAAATTATTTAAGAAGGGCATTAACTTTTCCATTTTTATAAATAAGATAAGACTACAAAGAAGAAACTAGGAGTAATGAACTATCATCATGATCATAAGCCTTGTCCCAACTATGTTGAGTTTTTCTATATGAATTTTGTTTCTCCATTCCGATCTATCATAAGCCAAATCCTCAGATAAGTTGCACCGTGATGGACCATATGCCTTTAATAGTTGTTTAACACAAAAAAGTGAATGCAACAATAAAGAAAAAATGATTCCACCTGTCAATAAGTTGTGGGCAATTTCTTTCATCTTTCTCCAAATGATTCATAGGAAACATATGCAAGATGGTTATGACAATTGAGAGAGATGGGAGAGAAGGGAGTTTCATTTCTTGGGTATGACCTCCTCTTTATGTAGTTATATTCAACCCAATCTAATTCCTTAGATTCAGGCAATTATACAATTAGAATCCCTTGATCAGGGAGATTAAAAATCAAATAAATAAGTCAATGATCCTAGTCAACAATATCCTAAGCTATATAGAGTCAATAAATAAACAATTTATCATCAACATAACAGTTAACATAATTAAATTATGTGAAAGGACGACAGGGTGATCATGAATGAAAAAAATAATTATTTGTATCATCTATCACATACTATGCAGGTTAAAACAAATCCTAAACTATTCCAAAACCCAACTAAGACAGAATGATGAAAACAAACATGAAAAACAACAACATTCTATTCAGATTAATATATCAAAGTTTTCCTTGAGACAGCTAATTAAGTTAAATGGCTGTGAGTCTGTGCAAGCATATATAGTATCTCAGTATTGATGGGAGGGGATTGAGCTACAGCATAAATAAAAATAAAAAATAGAAATATATTATCTCAGTATTTATGAGAGGGGACTGAGCTACAGCATAAAATAAAAATAACTGTAAGAGAATATGAAGTTCGAATTACCTTGACAGGAAATGTGCTCGGCGGTAGTTTAGTGGTCAAAAGCTCCCTAAGTCTTCTAACAGCCTTAACCTTGTCGGCTAAGATGTCAAGTAACGGCAAGAGCTCATCTGTTTTCAGAGGAAAGTCTGGTGTCAACCACAGAACAGGTCTCAAACCCTTCTTGTATTCACTTTCATGCTTAGACTCACTGGTAGCTCCACATTTCTTCTTCTTCTTGTTGCCTTTGTCGCTGCTCTTCTTAACATCCCCCAAATCTTCCCTGCTATTATCAGCAGATTTTGGGTTGCTACCCTCAGGAGCCAACTTCGAGAATTTTTTGAGAATCCTTGGGTCCTCAGCATCATCACCTCCAGTCTTTGTCCCTTTCCTGTTCCATCCAAACCAGCTTTTCTTTTCCTTGGAAACGCCATTGGATTCACAATTCTCATAACCACCTGTGCCATTTTCTTGGAACCCTAAACCCCCATGTTCCTCATCCTCTCCAAACCCATCTGAGCTTCCCATTCGAAGGGCTGAATCCAATTGTGATCTCTCCTCTGCTGTCAACACTTCATCAAATTCCTCATCATGGTCCCCTCCATTCACAATCCTCTCATCATCCTCAGCAGCAAAAAGCTCCTCATCCGTCATTGCACCAGGAACTCGCCTAGATTTCACACTGACCATGACATGAAGCATATCATAGACCTTTGCCTTCCAACCTCCGACCATTTCAGTCCTCTCCTGTCGCCGCCAATTCAAATGAGGAACTAGCTCGGCCTGAGTAACATCAATCCCAGGCCTATACATGTTAGTCTGAGACATCAAAGCAACTTCATGGGCAACCTCGGCCTCAGTCGGCCTGGCCCCTGCTCCTTCGAGAGCATTTGTGACCTCTTTCTCCTTGTGAGCAAGAACAATCAAAGACCCAGGAGGTAAAGATATATTCCCATCATCTGAAGAGAAGCCCTCTCCGAGAAAGAGGAAGGTCTGGTCAGAGCGTTGGATGCGAAACCCATCAAAACCAGCAAGGGTCATGTCAGCACGCAGATTGGATCCCCGTTTCCAAATCCGGTATGTATCAGATGGCGCAATTCGGCTAATGAAGGGAATCACAGAGCTTTCAAAATGGAAGGTTATCTCCATGTAGAAGTCCCGAATGCGGGCAGCAGAGGAAATGATGCGGGGTAGGCGGCGGCACCATTTCGCCCAGGCCAGCGGCTGGTAATGGCGTGCAATGATCATCGCAATCGAATCCTCACGGGTGCAGACGGCCTCCTGGAGGGCGCTCCATCCATTCTCATTCTGGAGGCTCCAGTCAGCGCCGGCTCCCATGAGGATATCCGCAGAGATAGGGTCACGGAGGCGGACAGCTAGGTGAAGAGGGGTCTCACGGCCAGGGACATCCCGGCGATCAATGGCCGCAGAGACAATATCTGCCTGGAGCTCTGCCTCAAGGGACTCGGATTCAGTGGTGACCTCCCCAGCCTTGGCAAGGCGAGGGAGGGCCGAGACAATTCGCCTGAGCGAGACATAATCGCGCCGGGCAATAGCCAGATGTACAGGACTGTGGGCGTATTTAGCAAAATCCTCCATGGCATTTAGTTTCTTTCTGTTTCAAAACTTTCAATTGTTCCCTTTTAACTACGCTCTATGTTTTCTCATTTCCTGAACACTGATTTTGAAGCTCCCAGAGCTGCAAACCAGTTCAAAGCTTGTAAATTTCTCACTTAGAAGTTAGAACGAAGAAGAAAGCACAAATCTTCCCACCGTTTCCGGATTCTTAGAACTACAACACACAAACCAAATCAAAGCAGAGGAGAAAAGAAAAAATCACACCTGAAAGTAGAATCGAAGTCCTCCTCCTACTCTCTTCGCGCCTGACCTTTCACTGCCCTAAGATTTCAGCCATCTCCACATCTGAAGATCCAAAACCACCAACACCCATCAAAAGCTTAAAAAAGATAGAAACCACCAACCACCAACCAAACGCCGTCTTCTTCTACTTCAGATCTCCTTCTTCTCCCTATTCCAGCACCTTCACAGAGATTCCCAAATCTCAAAACCGAAACCCTAAAAATTCACCAGAAACAGCTGCCGATCAACTCGATCTTCCCCTGCCTCTTTTCCCCCCTCTGTCCTTTCTCCTCGCCTTCATCAACAGCCGCTCATTGTTCTTCAAAGCTCAAGAACCAGAAACCAAACCCTAGAAATCACTCAAAACAGCTTCAGCTCGATCTTCCACTATCTGTCAATCAGATTCCCGACTCCAATCTCGCTTCCGCAGGTGTTTCAAAAGATCGAGGTCCCAAACCCTAACAAAAACCCTAGAAACCACATGAAACGCCAGAAATCAGTCGCTTTCGTCGATCACCTACCCTCCACCAGCTCTCCTGCATCTACCGTTTGCTCTCAGCAGCTGCCTCTGGCGTCGAATCGAAGTCGATTTTGGGGAAGATTTCAACTGCTCTCGATCTCGCTCATCCGATCGATCCGCGCCGAGCGAGGATGGGTTCTCGATCTCTGCACGATTCGGCCATGAATGTCTGACAGAGGGGAAAGGACCAGGGCTCGACCGGGACTCGATTGCTTCGGTTGCTCTCTTTCTCTCTCTAGCTTGGCCCCTAACTGTCCTTTATCTGGCTGCTGGTCATGCATCTACTTTAACCTCTTTTCTAGAGCGAGAACAGTGAAATGGGCCTGGATGGACTTGAATTTACCATTTATGCCACCACCCCTTGTGGAAAGGGTTTGTTAGAGTTATTATCGCTTGATGTATAGATTTTTCCGGGTCGGATTTTGTATTTGTTGATCTCTGTCTTCATTGTCAAAGCCAGATGATTAAGTGTTTTTATTAATAGCTTTAATTAACAGCTCCTTTGAATGTAATGTAGGATGATGATGTGTTATTATTCAAACAAGCAACGTTGTCAATGCGAATAAATTTGGGGCCCACTGCATGTGCTGGCGCCGTCTTGATTGGACATGTCGTCTAAATGGTGTTTGGGACCCATAGAAGATGAGTACGGATGGCCTAAGCCATCCATTGCAGGCTTTCTGCGAGGGGATTGTGTGTAACTCACCATTGGGTTAAATACTGATGATCTGAATTGTTAAAAATTGGTAGTCATCTCCTACAATGGCCTATCCTCCAACTTGGCTTTCAATAGGAATTAGTTTTAGGACTTATTTGTTCTAGAGAATTTATGCCAATTATTTTAGATGTTTGCATTTTTGGGACATGATGTAATGTTTTGTCTTCCAAGCATTTTAAATGTTTTGTTGGATATGAGAATTCAAAATTACTTCTCATATGAAAATCCAATTTTTAGCTTTTCAAATTCTAGAATTTCAAATGTTAGAGTGGGGTTGAGCACTTAGAATTCTACTTTGGGAGGTAACATTTGGAATCCTCAGAATTCTCTCAAACTTGAATTCATAGAATTCTTCCAACTTAGCTCTTATTTCTTTGTTAGAATTCATAAAATTTTTATCTGAGAAAATTTTGAATTTCTAGAATTAGAATTTCTAGATGCTCCTTTATATTTGAACATCTAAAAATTTTATGAAAAATAAAGGAGGCTGAAATTTTAAAATTCTGATATGGCAAAAAAAAACATTTTAGGTGTTAAAATTTTGAAATACTTGTAAAAAAATTCGCCACTTTATAAATTTCAAAAAATAAGATATCAAATCATATCCCAAAACCCTAGTATAAGAAATTGTTGGTAAAATTCTAGCATAAAAATGGACAAAAGACCTAAATACAAGTGTGAGGTCAAGCCTTTCATTTTAAGTGAACTCGTCCAAAGTGGACATTGAACGCGGATGGTGATGATTGGTTATGCAGGAAATATCCAAGCCCATTTTTCTGAAAATTGGTCAATAAGTAATTAGCCATAAGTGCCACTCATGATCGGGATCGATATGGAAAGAGTTAGGCGTGCACTAAAATTAGGGAACAATACGACACCATAATCATGGTATATGATTGTAGGTATTGTCAAAGTTTTTCATATCTCAAGGACATCATTAGCGGCAATCTTTTTTATTGAAAAGACTAATTTTTTTAAATTTAAGTCAATTTGATGTTTGGTGGCAGCGCTTTGTGTTTGGCATCAAGCCCAATAAGTAAACTATTTCACAGCAAAATTTATGGTGCACACTTTTTTTTTTTTTCATAAACTATCTTCCAATGTGAACTATATACTTTTGAAATTGGTGATTTTTGTTTGGTGTAATATTGAAGAGTGAAAGATAAGGAACACAAAGTGATATAAAAGAAGTCAAAATATCATAAATATTCATGATGTCGAAAAATCTTCTCAACATTTACCTATAAATGTTAATCATGACATCTTTAAAATATCATTGAAATTAAAAATATTTTAAGGTATTTGTGTAGCGCTAATTTTTGCATAAAAGGGTGGACGGCAATCCAACGCCATCTTCAATGTGTTTGGTATAGCAATAAAATGGCCGGTGAATTCATCAATTTTGACTTAATTTCTATGCAAGAGAGGATCCCAACATCCTCAACAAGATGATAAGAACGCGAGATACTGCGAAAAGAGGAAACTCTTCCATGGCCGGCACCAAATACACCCTAAAAAACCCTAAAAATAGTAAGAATATAGAATAAAATAGAAAAACATATAAAATTCAAAAAATTGATTTTTAATGATATTTTTATTTATTGTGACTTTTTTTTTAAAGATTGGCTTCCTAAAACATATTTCCCCAATTATATGAATATCCCAGTAAAAGTGTAAAACCCCAATCGTAGAAACACCGAACTAAAAATTATTTCAAAGTAATGTTTGTGACAACAATTTTCAGGGCATGATCCATAAACATCAGACCTAACTTTCTAGGATCTCACACCTGTGAGGCTTGGCACGTGTGTACGCGTGACCGATAGATTGTAATCCGACATCTTTGACATTGACTTTGACGAAAGGTGTTCTAATTCTTCCGCGCTTCGAACTTTGAACTTTGGACCATGAGAGCATGAACTTGGAAATTCCAAACACCGGCATCACGTAGGCTAGAGAACCATGTCAATGCACATCCAAAATTACCAAAAATGCCCTTCTTAGAAAATGGCATTGAAGTAGGCGAGTAACATCTTCTCATTTCATGAAACTTCGGAGCTGGGTTTTAATCTTGCATGTATTTACTGATTTTGAACAAATTTGTAATTTTGAAGCCAAAATGAGGGTATTTTATAAGAGAGCATAATGGGCAAGGCAAAGAAATCAATCTCACTATTCTCCATCTTCCTCCTTTTCTATGGGACCCTTTCAATCCAATTGGTTTCATTATAACAACCACCAACCAACTTGACCTTTGCTGATTTTTTTTTATCATCTTCTTTGATAAGCCCAAGTGTTGTGTAGGTTGGTTCCTTGGGTGACGTTGCCTTCAGCTTTTATTGGAAAAGCTTTTCTCTTTTCTTGTTTTGAAAATATTTTCATGGCTTTTGGGTGCCTTTTTTTTTTTTTTGTTTCTTCTCTTTTAAAATATTTCCATGGCTTTTGGGTTGTGTTGGTGAGTCCCATCTGAGTTCATTGCTTGGGGTTTTGTTCATATCTAACCATTTTGCTACTCAAATACTACACGTTGCTGTGACCTGTTCATGTTCATGTGTCCGCCCCCACCCTAATTGACCATTGTCCCCTCACCCATGTGACTATGGCTCACAAAGTTACAGTCACAAAGTTATAGTCTTTTGTACAGACATGAATCAATATCATCCCCCAAAGTTATAGTCCTTTGAATTAATATCACACACCCCCCCTCCCCCCAAAACAGATCGATTTAGTGGGCCATATACTGCACTTTGTCCTTGTATAGTTGGTTTGCTTAGCATGGCAATGAAAGGTTTGTGTTGGGTGTCATTGAGGTGGTCCCTACCAAATATTGGTCTAACTCAGGCCCAAAGTCATAGACTGAATTGCGTAAGTGTCCATTCACTTTAAACCTACCATAAAAATAGTAATTAAGGGGAGAAAAATGATTACATTAGACTTCAATTGATAGACCACCTTCCTATTCAGACGTGACTTTAATTTATAGACCACCTTCTTATTCAGACATGGTCAAAGGAGAATGAAAATTCTTCTAATTTTTCAAACCAAACAAGTGAGCTCTTTTCTTTCTCAGCGGTTCACGCTTGAATAGGGAGCTCTACTGATTCGCCGGGAATTTCAGACCCCAAATGGCCCGGATAAACAAGTCCGTATCTAATTCCAACATAAGTTTTGATCTGCTAAATGGTAGGGGGTTGTCCCATCAATCCTTGGTAGCTAAAGTGTCAATGACCAACGTAGAAATAAATGTGGACATACATAAAAGGACCGGATTCACCAGAACAACGACGGAACAGTGTTTTGCAAGCAGTGCTAGGGAGACGTGACCCAAAAAATCCAATCTTCTGGTCAGTGCAGGACATGGGCTCTTGTCGAGGTTTCATTCAAGTGAAATGATGTGTCAAACTGCATTGCTGAAGGGCCTGCCTTTAATTGGTCAGCAGCAGATGTTCCACGCATTGGTGAGGCCCACCATTGCCAAAACACCGTGGAGGAAGGGCTGTCATTTGATTTTATAAACGCTGCCCAGATCAATTTAAGCCTGTTAGGTAGGTTACATTACGGCACGTTTGTGTTGTTGCATCAACTCGGTGTTTTGTAGAAATTTTCTTTTTTCGCTGGGAAAAAAATAAAATGGAAACACTCTCTAGAAATTTCTTTTTCAGATATTACAGAAAATTTAGCCTATTTTCATGGAAAAGCATTTATACCAAACATGGATTTTACTCTATATATATAGTCTATAAATCCATTTATGCAAGAATCACTTTTGATGTGGATAGTCGACTACACAAATGTGCCGCCCAAGGTGGAATTGTTAGAAGTTATTCTCATCAACTATTTTTCAAGTGAATTTAGAATTCTTCAAATGTTGTCTTCAAGTCAATTTTAATATGTGTAGCATTTAAAAAGTGAAAACTATGTAAAAATTTAGAAGGCAAGACATTTTAGATATCTTGATTTTTTAATTTCTAGCAATCAACTACAACACCTGGAACAATTAACTACAACATGTGGAATGCTAAGAGGACATGATGATCTTGCACTAGCATAAAAAATCCTTGACACCTATAAACTTTTTTTTTTTTTGAGAAATACCTCCAAATAAATAGGTCCCTAGTGGATATTTGTTTGTTGACTTTATTTTTTATTTTTTTACCTCAACAATAACACTAAGTTTATAAATGCAAAAGATAAGGAGCTGTAACAACCAAACACCCATTGCCAAAAAGAAAGGGGGGCATAAAAACCTTATAAGAACTAAAAAAAAGAACATCAAATGAAGAAACATACATGTGAGGTCCTAAAACTTTGCTCCACCCATAGAGATGTACAAATAATGAACACTTTTACATAAGCCCTACTGAGATTATATATATATGAGAAACGGTCTTATAAGGACCATCTACTTTGGATAGTGAGACCCATATTGCGAGCCATCCAAATGAATTACATACATGATTCTAATGAGTTGCACACGTCCACTAATTTTGAAACCTATCCAAATATGATGGAGCACTGTAGTAGATCCAAAGGTCTAATTTATTGGGATCAAATCCAAAATTGGTCAGTCGATACAATGGTCCAATCTATTCAAATGGAACCCAAAATTGATGGATGTGTGCAATTCACTGGGGTCATATGTGTGATCCATTTAAATGGCTCACAATATATATATGTATATATATATTTGGAGAATTCTAAAGAATGCCCCTATTGAAAAGGACTGTTTTTGCCCCTTTCAATTGACACAATGAAGTAATGTCATGTTAGATATATGCCAAAATGCTACACTAATGGCATGTTTCCACCGGCATCAACACAGTTTCCTTGATAATTGCTATGTGCTTCATTTGTTAATGGCAAATGGTTGCTTCATTTATTTGTTGGAAAAAAAAGAAGGAAACTTTAGATTACTTTATCCTTATCGTTGTTAGAATTTATTAGAGGGAGAGAAAGTAAGAGCTATTTAGGGTCCATTTCTGCAGCGGATATTCGTGGAAAGTAGGACTGACTTTTCTATGGAAACTCAAAATCATTATTTGGTGCAAAGAAATCATTAGAAAATGGGTCCTAAGTTCTGCTAGTTTTTCCATTACAGAGGGGATTTGTGGTTCCTATCTCTCCACATGGGAACTTGTTTTTTGATCTAAATGGGGCGACGGTATAGAAGGCAGTTTCCTTGGTGGGAAACCTAGGGCTCTCAAAGGGAGCTTTGTGTCTTCTCCTATCGATGGGCTTTGAACTCAGGTATGCATCTTCCTTTTCATCTCTTCTTTGCTCTCTCTCTCTCTCTCTCTCTTTCTTTGTGACTCAAGGACTTCAGTCCTCTTTAACCTCGATCCTTTGCCTCTTCGACTCACTGAAGCCACCCTAGCTTTAGAGATGGCTTATTTGAGATGTTTCTGGGAGCAAAAGAGAGAAAAGTTTGAGGAGTTGGCTCCTTTGGTGCAAGAGAGGGATTCAAGAAAACACCAAGACCGAGTTGGGGGTGATTCTTGCCGATCTATTTGCTGGACACACTCAGCAATTGTTTTTATGCTTTAAGATGCACTATGCTTTAGGATGAGTTTTTTTTTTCTTTATTTATTTATTCATTTTATGCCGGTGCGAGTGTGTTTTAGCCATATCTTGCACTAACAGAGATAGCATTCAACTGAGTCAGCTTGTGAATGGTTGATGGAGGATTCAAACCCAAAGCTCTTGATCAGTTAGGTTTCATGTGGTGGTTCCAAAGAAGGCTCAACTGCATCAACGTTATAGGATGGATGTCTATGATCTTCTTTTTCAACTAATGTTTGGGTGGAACTTATGCATTGGCCTTAAATGTATTGCAGAGCAAATCATAATTGGATCATTATGTGTTCTCTTGCATTTTTGGGTCTCTAAGGAATTTGGAAATCATATAAGTTTGGAGTACTTATAATCATCTTTTTTGATCAAATTGGGATAGTTGCTTTGGTATTTCAATATTGTGACTCTTAACTACCATAGGAACCTATAGTTACTGTGATAGAATTATGGATTAGAACCTTTATTCTATCAGTTCTAAATTTTTGAGAAAAATCAGTAAAAAGTTGAACATGGTTGATAATCAATCAGTAGGAAATGTTTTCATTTGTTATCTATAGCAAAATTATGTCGTTCTCCTCAATAGTATGGCCTTTAGCAAATTTTGATAAAAGTTATCATTAAAAAAAATGATGAGTTAACACAAGAGCTAATCTTTTGCCTATGAGAGAGAGAGTCTCTTCTTTTGTAGATTACTCAATTGCTCATGATTAGATTTGGTATACTGACATTGGAGTTATTTAAAAAAAGACTTGCAGTTGATTGACAATGGCCTGTTCAAATATACAGAAGAATTGTTAAAGAAGGAATTGGTGTGTAAAATTAACTCTAGCCAATAACAGAAATGTGTTATGCTTTTATTGATGCAATGCATATTTATGAGAAACTACGTTAGCATTAGTTGAAATAAAAATGGGGTTATAAAGTTTTAGAATTTTATCTTCCTATCATATAATATAATGCTGGCTTTTAGTTTGATTGCATTTAGGTGAAGTTAACTGCTTTACTTTCTAATGCTTTTTCTTGCCACTCAAGTGTCGGTAATAACATATGTTGGCCTTACTTTACCTCTCTTACTTTTATCTTATCAGATGCTTATGGGGTGTATGAATTCGAGAGGCTTTGCTAGGAGATATTATTATTGCAAACAAGCATAATCTTCAAAGAGATTGGGTCCTGCCAGAAGACTATATTTTACAAATGTAACGACCCGAATAGCCCACTGGCCTAGTAACTTAGTAAGTCTGTCATGTGGCTCAAAATGTTTAAGCTCAAGTTATTAGTAATAACCTATATAGTTCATTATATACCAGACTCATATTTTATTCATAAGTTATATAAGCATTTCACACCTGTGTCCCCTGCAGATTCCTCTATCTTGACTGGCTTTATCCTAATCTTGCCTCAAGGGCTTTCCCAGCGGGTTGGAGGTCCCACATTTCCAGCTGATGATAGGCTTTGATACTATTTGTAACGACTTGAGTAGCTCACTGCTAGCCCAGTACCTTGTTAAGCCCACTATGTGGCTTAAAATGCTTAAGTTCAAGTTATTAGTAGTAACCTACATAGTTCATTATATACCAAACTTATATTTTATTCATCAGTGATGTAGGATGGGGGTGTTATAACAAACCTAATGAAACTATATCAATAGTTGTTGAGATACATTGCCAAGAGCCTCAGGTTGAAGGCATAGCTCAGGCCATGCAAGTAGTGAATATTTGTTTTGGAAATGTATCTACCAAGGCAGCTGAAATAAAAAATGTATAGTTATGTTTCAGCAGTAATTTTTTAAATATGTAAGATGAATAGTTTGTGTAAAATTGAATCAGCCGGTGTATGGATGTTTTAATATTGTAAGTTATACATTTGAGTTCAAGTTAGTGTATCCATTTCTTTTGAACCATTTCATTATTGGACAATTCATATTCTATTTTAAATTGATTGATAGGACATGTGAGCGCATAATAATATGAAAATGGTGTGCAAGATTCTGGGCCATCTGTTTCATATGGATTTTCTTTTAGCTCATAGCCAAAAAAAAAAAAAAAAAGATTACGAATGTCAATTGGAAAGTGAGGCGTTCTGTATGTGTAAAATGGGTGGTTATAATAGTGTGCATATTTACAAAGTCCATGTATTATTTTTGCTTGCTGCATGTTCCAAGTGTGGATTGAAACAGACTCTTTGGAGTGGGATGATTCATCTCCTTTTTAATGTTTGTCACGACCCGAGCCCAGAAATCGGGGGTTAGCGAAAAGCCAAACCAGTGACACACGTACTCCCGTGCACGTGCACCCAAACCCAGTCCAGCTGCACGCACACAAGGGATCTAACACGTGCGAAACAGACGAACGCGGAAGCTGTAGATATCATAGCAAGCAACAAAGGAAATAAATAGCGAAAGCCAAAGTAAATACCAAACGGAAATGACAAAGACAATTACACTGATATAAAACCAAATACACACCAAAATCAATAAATACAAAAATATACAGAATACGAGTCCAAAGTCCAAAGTCCAAATACAGATCCCCTGAAACCAAAACTCAAAATCCCAAAACAAAAGCCACTGGAAGTATGCATGAACGCACTCGGCAGAGATGATCAGGCCCACTCTGCCAAACCTGAGGGTGCCTCTACACTCGCCCCTGCAGCCTCCTCGACCGCCGGGGAGCTGGGCAAGGTATCTGTGCCTGCAACACCACAGACAACACTAATGAATACAACGATCCAGCAAATACAAGTAACCGGGGTGAAACACGCATAGTATCAAAGAGGATATAATAATGACAGAAGATTAAATACAGAGTTCCAGATTAGGAAACTAAGCAAATCGTGCATAGAAGTAAAACATGATATGTGAATCAAAACATAGAATACTGAACTAATTGGCTACTACGTTAACCATGTTCTCTCCAATAGAGAGCAGAGCAGAGCAGAGCAGAGGAGAACACCGCTGTCCAGGCCAAAGGTACAAGCGGGTCTCGGTTTCCTGGGTTCCGGGGTCCCAAGACAAAGCAACACTGCAGTTATACAGAGATACAGAGATCTAAGCCGGAGGTAACCCCGTCGGGCATCCTAGGGCTGAGGCTGAGTAGAGCCAGACCAATATCAATCAATCAAATCCATAGAAAGGGAGATTATCCGCTTTGGACTCACCGATGACAAAGACCGGATCTTATCCTCACGTATTAACCTCTGGGCAGAGCCACCAGGGAATACCCAAAATCAGAGATAAACAAAGCCCACGAAGCAGATATATAAAGCCGAAGCATAGCATAGATCAAAGCTTAGTGCAGAACGAAGAATAAAACGGATATACAGAACGAAAGCAAAAATGACTACGGAATGCATAACATAAATTAACAGAACAGAGGGCAAAACCATAAACAATATGCAGTGCATCTCAGATTCATACGGAGTCAAGGTTCATTACAAGCCGGTCCTAAGCTAGTTGTTCACTGTCACTAACCGTGCATGTTGATGTAGTTTTAAGTTAGTCAATGCACCGTTGCCATCAAAGTGTTGCAATGTAATCTGTGCGTGCACCGACGTCCCTTAAACCAACACCCATGGGGAGGTGCTTAACAGTAATCAACACTCACATGAATAAGTCACAGCCTAACAGACTATTCATGCGATCCAAGAATCCATTGGGCCGGTTTACATGGGTGGTTAACCTGTATTTGAGTCCTACAAGTCTCACCATTATCCTAAGTTATGTTTCAGAATTGCCATGCCTAACGGTTTAGCTATGGGGGACCTATGGTTGAGCCGAAGACATCTTACGCACTCGTCGTAATATGCACTACGGCTTCACCTTGGTTCCATTCAAAACACAGCTAAACTGATCATCCTTCCATCTCTGATCTAATACCTTTTACGGCTGAGCTACAGTCAGTATACGGCTTAGCCGTAGACCAATCCACGGCTTAGCCGTAGCATTCCACGGCTTAGCCGTAGCCTCACCGTAGGAGTACTGATGTCAGAAAAGTTTCGACTGATCAGAGATTTAATTCACGGCTGGGGTACGGTTGGGTCACGGCTAGCTTACGGCTCAGCCGTAGGACAAATTACGGCTTAGCCGTAGCCTAGCCGTAGAACAAAACTCCAATTTCGAGTCTCTGGAAATCAAGCCGTAGAAGTTCACGGCTTAGCCGTACAATACAGAGATGAATTCGGGCTGAGTACAGAAACTGAAATTTGACACAGAAACATCTCCAAACAAGCTACAGAGGTTCCAAATTCACAAAATGTGGCTGTAAAACATAGATACACTAAAGAAGATGGAAATCAAAGCATTCAAACAGAGCACCCATGTGTGTTATCAAAGTCTGTACTTATACTTGCCTCAAATCTGACAAATCCTCTGACTCAAGCTCCCAAAGCAACTAAAAATCAAAACAAATCAAAGCAATAGCACATGCATGAGATGAGGGAAACACACATAGCTTGGAGAAGGAATCCAATCGAAGATGAAGAATGCAAAACCCACTTACCTAAGCAATATACAGAGATGAGAGAATGGAGAAGAGAGAGGAAGAACCCAAATCAAACAAAGGATCCCAATCTACAATCAATCAAGAGAAGTGAAGAGAAAGGGAGAGGGAGAGAGAGAACGAGAGGCTTCCCTGGAGTTTTCTCTTGCATGCAACGTGGAAACAAATGGGCAGAGATGAGAGACATCTGGAGCTGAGTTGTTAATATATGTTTTGGAAGTTTAAGTCAAAGTCCAAAGAGTCTGGGTTATTTACAAATCAAGTCACATGAAGGTCCATCTTCCCCAATTGACTCCAAACGGATCTGACACAGTTACGGAAATTGTCGAGCTCAATGAAATACACGTGCTGACACCAAGATGATGCAAAGATGATATGAGCAAAGCAAAAGCAAAATTACGAAAAAGGGCTTAGAACTGCCTATCCCAGGTCAAAGGTCACTCAACTACCTATCCAAGGCCCAAAACCAAGTCCGAAAGAAATAAACAAAACAAAACACACACTAATGAGCCACTAATCCGGCTCGGAGGGGATCGGAGTGTTACATTCTCCCCCACTAAGAATCATTCCGTCCTCGGAATGACTACCTACCTGCGCAAAGAGATGTGGGTACTGGCGCGCTAGCTGCTCCTCTAGCTCCCAAGTAGCCTCATCTGGACCATGATGCTCCCACAACACTTTAACCCATCTGATAGTCCTGGTACGGAGAATCTGCTCTCGTGTGCCAACAATACGAAGCGGACGCTCAACGTAAGTTGCATTAGGCTGAATCTGAATATCATCGTAGCGAATCACATGGCTCGAATCTGGTACGTACTTACGGAGCATCGACACATGGAACACATCGTGCACACCGGAGAACTCAACTGGAAGCGTCAACCGATAAGCTAAATCTCCAACTCGGCTCTTGACTTCGAACGGTCCTACATATCTCGGAGCTAACTTACCCTTCTGACCAAATCGAACTGTGCCCTTCATCGGAGAAACTTTAAGGAACACCCAATCTCCGACTTGGAATGCCAAAGGTCTCCTCCGAGTATCAGCATAGCTCTTCTGCCTGGACCGAGCAATCTTCAGATTCTCTATCACTTTCTGCACCTTCTCTGTCGTCTCAGCAATGATTGTCGGACCATGGAAACTTCTAGTTCCAACTTCTTCCCAGCATACCGGGGTCCTGCACTTACGTCCGTAAAGAGCCTCATATGGTGCCATACCAATACTCTCGTGGAAGCTGTTGTTGTAAGCAAACTCACACAAGGCCAGATGTGTATCCCATTCCTTCTCAAAGTTCAGCACACTAGCTCTGAGCATATCCTCCAACGTCTGAATGGTACGCTCCGACTGTCCATCAGTCTGGGGGTGGTATGCCGTGCTAAAACTCAGCTTCGTGCCCATAGCTTCCTGAAATGCTCTCCAGAATGAAGACACAAAACGACTGTCACGATCTGA
The DNA here is from genome assembly GCA_037013555.1 of Sextonia rubra. Classification (NCBI taxonomy): domain Eukaryota; kingdom Viridiplantae; phylum Streptophyta; class Magnoliopsida; order Laurales; family Lauraceae; genus Sextonia; species Sextonia rubra. Next base: position 51,960,257 of record JASUAD010000001.1, read on the forward strand.
CACAATCGATACTGGGGTGCCATGCAATCTGACTATCTCGTCAACAAACTTCCTGGCCATCTCTGTGAATGTCATCCCTTTCTTGAACGGAAGGAAATGTGCTGACTTGGTCAATCTGTCCACTATTACCCAGATCGCATTATTCTTCCTACTGGTCGGCGGAAAACCGGAGACGAAATCCATCGTAATGTGCTCCCACTTCCACTGCGGAGTGTACAATGGATGCAATGATCCTGGAGGTCGCTGATGATCAGCTTTCACCCTCTGACAGGTCAAACATCGAGCTACGAACCCTGCGATCTCCCGCTTCATATTGTTCCACCAAAATCTGTCCTTCAAGTTCCGGTACATCTTCGTACTCCCTGGGTGCATCGCATATCGAGCATCGTGCGCATCTGTCATCAACTTATCTTTCAGTTCATCCACAGCGGAAACACACAATCTGTTCCGAAAGTACAAAACTCCATCCACCAAGCTGAAATCCGGTCGATCTGCAATCCGATCTCTGAACTTCACCAGGAGGGGGTCCTCAAACTGGCGATCCTTAATCTGCTGAATCACCTCAGGCTGAAACACGAAGGTAGTAGCTAATGTTACCAACTCACCTACCATCCGAACCTCAACAGGCTGATCATGCACAAGCATATAGAATCCTGCCAACACCTGAAGGCTGTCTGTCCTCCTGCTGAGTGCATCTGCAACTACATTGCCCTTGCCTGGGTGGTACTTGATCGGAAAGTCGTAATCCTTGATGAACTCCAACCACCTTCGCTGCCTCATATTCAAGTCATGCTGATCAAACAGGTACTGCAGACTATGATGATCGGAATGGACCTCGAACTTCACACCGTACAAGTAATGCCGCCACAACTTCAATGCAAATACAATGGCTGCTAGCTCCAAGTCATGTGTGGCATAATTCTTCTCATGCTCTTTCAGCTGTCTGGATCCATATGCAATCACCTTCTGATTCTGCATCAACACACAACCTAGTCCAACTCGCGAAGCATCGGAATAAATCACGAATCCCTCACTACCATCCGGGAGAGTCAACACTGGCGCCGTAGTGAGCTTTTCTTTCAACATCTGGAAACTGCGCTCACACTTCTCTGTCCACTCATACGGGACCTTCTTCCGAGTCAACTGAGTCAGCGGGGCTGAGATCTTCGAGAAGTCCTGCACGAACCTGCGGTAATATCCCGCCAATCCCAGAAAACTCCGAATCTCTGTCACTGATCTAGGACGGGGCCAATGAACTACTGCTTCAATCTTAGCCGGATCCACCATCAATCCATCTCTAGAAATCTTGTGACCCAGAAATGTAACTTGCTCGAGCCAAAACTCACACTTGGACAACTTTGCATACAACTTGTGGTCCTTAAGCAGCTGCAATGCTTTCCTCAAATGGTCTGCATGTTCCTCAGCTGTCTTCGAATAGACCAATATGTCATCTATGAAAACCACAACGAACTGGTCCAAGAAGGAAGTAAACACCCTGTTCATCAATGCCATAAAAGCTGCGGGTGCGTTAGTCAAACCAAATGGCATGACAAGGAACTCGTAGTGTCCATACCGAGTCCTGAAAGCCGTCTTCGGAACATCCTCATCCTTCACCCTGAGCTGGTGATATCCTGACCTCAAGTCGATCTTAGAGAAATAAGCTGCACCCTGAAGTTGATCGAACAACTCATCAATCCTAGGCAATGGATATTTGTTCTTGATGGTCACCTTGTTCAATTGCCTGTAGTCAATGCACATCCGGAAACTACCATCCTTCTTCTTGACAAACAATACAGGAGCTCCCCAAGGTGAAACACTGGGGCGTATGAACCCTTTGTCCAACAGATCCTGCAACTGTTTCTTCAATTCCAACAACTCTGCAGGTGCCATACGATATGGAGCTCTACTGATAGGTGCTGTACCTGGTACCACGTCAATAGCAAATTCTACCTCCCGAACTGGTGGCAACTCTGGCACATCCTCCGGGAAAACATCCGGAAACTCGCTGACTACTGGAATCTCACTGAGCTGTCGCTGATCTTTCTTCTCTGAAATGAATGCAAGAAATCCCTCACATCCCCTACGAAGCATCTTGTCTGCTTTACAAGCAGAGATCACACGTCTTGGGCACTTCATCTGGCTGCCCTCAAATCGGAATCCGCTGCCCAAATCAAAGTAGATAGCCTTGCTGTAGCAATTGATACACGCATGATATCTCGCAAGCCAGTCCATACCAAGGATCACATCAAAATCCAGTGTCGTGAGTAACACGAGGTCTACTGGGAGCTGATGACCAGCTATCCGCACATCACACTGAGGGTAAAACACACTGCACTCCACCCGCTTACCAACCGGAGTGGATACTAGCAACAAGTATGGAAGTGGTGTGGGTCGCTGTCGAAGCTGCACAGCAAAATGGGGTGCTACGTACGAACGCGTAGACCCGGAGTCAAATAAAGCTAAAGCTTCTGCATCGGAAATTAAAATTTTACCTTCCACTACCGTGGCCTCATCCGCGCCCTCATGCGTAGTAGCATAGGCTCGGGCTGTCTGGCGGTTCGGCTTCTGAGCTGGGCGAGCTGGCTGAGATCTGCCCTACGCTGTAGGTCCTGCCTGTCTCGTCTGTGGAGAGGACTGAAACTTCGGGCATTGGGCCCGCCTGTGGTCCGTGGAGCCACAACCAAAACAAGCCCCACTCTTCCTCCAGCATCGGTCGGTGGGGTGATCCTTCCCACAGTAACCGTAAACCACCTGAGTGCTGCTCGAACTGCCCTGCTTACCCTTGAACTTCTTCTGAAACTGACTTCTGCCACTGAAACCTGCCGTCCTCTTAGCCTCGGTTCGCTCCTCCTCAAATATGGCCTCGGCATCATAAGCCCTGTCAATAGCGTCATCCAATGTAGCCGGCCACATACAAGCAACCACGTGGCGTTTGTGTCTCGGATTCAGGCCGTTGACGAAGCGAGTCACCTTCTTATGCTCAGTGTTCACCATGTCCTCTGCAAAATGAGACAACTCTGTAAACCTGTGTACATAATCCGCGACTGATAGCTGTCTCTGCTGAAGGTTGAAGAATTCCACTTCCTTGGCTCGCTGAATATGAAGAGGCATGAACTTCCGACGGAATTGCTGCTTGAAGGTCTCCCAAACTGTGGCACTGGGCATAGTCTGAAATGAGCTCTTGACACTCCTCCACCATGTCTTGGCTACACTCCGAAGCATAGAAGCTGTGAGAACTACCTTCTGCTTGTTACTGCACACAATCGTATCAAATAGCTCTTCAGTCTGCTCCAGCCATTGCTCAGCCTGCAATGCATCCTCTATCCCATGGAACTCAGTCGCCCCTCGCTTACGGAACTTGTCGAAAAGAGCATTAGGGTCTGATTCCTTAGGCTGGAAAATCACCTGCTGATCTATACGGGGTGATGCTACTGCGGCAGCCTGACTCTGCCTATCTACCATGGATGCCATCTGTGCCTGTAATGACTGCATAGACTGCATCATCATCATCATTCGTTCCTCACTACTGATGTGTGGAGGTACTGATCCACTATCACCGTTGTGGCCTTGTTGATTCTCATCCCGAGATCCCGATCCTGATGCCATCCTGCAAAAGGAAAAGAAACACAACACACAAATATAAAATGCCCTGAGTTAGTCAAACCCCAAATCAACATATGAGACTTCGAGTCAAACAGTTGATATCGTTATCTCACCACGATCTTAGATGCCTACATGCTTATAACTAGCATGCTCTGATACCATACAATACGTATGTCACGACCCGAGCCCAGAAATCGGGGGTTAGCGAAAAGCCAAACCAGTGACACACGTACTCCCGTGCACGTGCACCCAAACCCAGTCCAGCTGCACGCACACAAGGGATCTAACACGTGCGAAACAGACGAACGCGGAAGCTGTAGATATCATAGCAAGCAACAAAGGAAATAAATAGCGGAAGCCAAAGTAAATACCAAACGGAAATGACAAAGACAATTACACTGATATAAAACCAAATACACACCAAAATCAATAAATACAAAAATATACAGAATACGAGTCCAAAGTCCAAAGTCCAAATACAGATCCCCTGAAACCAAAACTCAAAATCCCAAAACAAAAGCCACTGGAAGTATGCATGAACGCACTCGGCAGAGATGATCAGGCCCACTCTGCCAAACCTGAGGGTGCCTCTACACTCGCCCCTGCAGCCTCCTCGACCGCCGGGGAGCTGGGCAAGGTATCTGTGCCTGCAACACCACAGACAACACTAATGAATACAACGATCCAGCAAATACAAGTAACCGGGGTGAAACACGCATAGTATCAAAGAGGATATAATAATGACAGAAGATTAAATACAGAGTTCCAGATTAGGAAACTAAGCAAATCGTGCATAGAAGTAAAACATGATATGTGAATCAAAACATAGAATACTGAACTAATTGGCTACTACGTTAACCATGTTCTCTCCAATAGAGAGCAGAGCAGAGCAGAGCAGAGGAGAACACCGCTGTCCAGGCCAAAGGTACAAGCGGGTCTCGGTTTCCTGGGTTCCGGGGTCCCAAGACAAAGCAACACTGCAGTTATACAGAGATACAGAGATCTAAGCCGGAGGTAACCCCGTCGGGCATCCTAGGGCTGAGGCTGAGTAGAGCCAGACCAATATCAATCAATCAAATCCATAGAAAGGGAGATTATCCGCTTTGGACTCACCGATGACAAAGACCGGATCTTATCCTCACGTATTAACCTCTGGGCAGAGCCACCAGGGAATACCCAAAATCAGAGATAAACAAAGCCCACGAAGCAGATATATAAAGCCGAAGCATAGCATAGATCAAAGCTTAGTGCAGAACGAAGAATAAAACGGATATACAGAACGAAAGCAAAAATGACTACGGAATGCATAACATAGATTAACAGAACAGAGGGCAAAACCATAAACAATATGCAGTGCATCTCAGATTCATACGGAGTCAAGGTTCATTACAAGCCGGTCCTAAGCTAGTTGTTCACTGTCACTAACCGTGCATGTTGATGTAGTTTTAAGTTAGTCAATGCACCGTTGCCATCAAAGTGTTGCAATGTAATCTGTGCGTGCACCGACGTCCCTTAAACCAACACCCATGGGGAGGTGCTTAACAGTAATCAACACTCACATGAATAAGTCACAGCCTAACAGACTATTCATGCGATCCAAGAATCCATTGGGCCGGTTTACATGGGTGGTTAACCTGTATTTGAGTCCTACAAGTCTCACCATTATCCTAAGTTATGTTTCAGAATTGCCATGCCTAACGGTTTAGCTATGGGGGACCTATGGTTGAGCCGAAGACATCTTACGCACTCGTCGTAATATGCACTACGGCTTCACCTTGGTTCCATTCAAAACACAGCTAAACTGATCATCCTTCCATCTCTGATCTAATACCTTTTACGGCTGAGCTACAGTCAGTATACGGCTTAGCCGTAGACCAATCCACGGCTTAGCCGTAGCATTCCACGGCTTAGCCGTAGCCTCACCGTAGGAGTACTGATGTCAGAAAAGTTTCGACTGATCAGAGATTTAATTCACGGCTGGGGTACGGTTGGGTCACGGCTAGCTTACGGCTCAGCCGTAGGACAAATTACGGCTTAGCCGTAGCCTAGCCGTAGAACAAAACTCCAATTTCGAGTCTCTGGAAATCAAGCCGTAGAAGTTCATGGCTTAGCCGTACAATACAGAGATGAATTCGGGCTGAGTACAGAAACTGAAATTTGACACAGAAACATCTCCAAACAAGCTACAGAGGTTCCAAATTCACAAAATGTGGCTGTAAAACATAGATACACTAAAGAAGATGGAAATCAAAGCATTCAAACAGAGCACCCATGTGTGTTATCAAAGTCTGTACTTATACTTGCCTCAAATCTGACAAATCCTCTGACTCAAGCTCCCAAAGCAACTAAAAATCAAAACAAATCAAAGCAATAGCACATGCATGAGATGAGGGAAACACACATAGCTTGGAGAAGGAATCCAATCGAAGATGAAGAATGCAAAACCCACTTACCTAAGCAATATACAGAGATGAGAGAATGGAGAAGAGAGAGGAAGAACCCAAATCAAACAAAGGATCCCAATCTACAATCAATCAAGAGAAGTGAAGAGAAAGGGAGAGGGAGAGAGAGAACGAGAGGCTTCCCTGGAGTTTTCTCTTGCATGCAACGTGGAAACAAATGGGCAGAGATGAGAGACATCTGGAGCTGAGTTGTTAATATATGTTTTGGAAGTTTAAGTCAAAGTCCAAAGAGTCTGGGTTATTTACAAATCAAGTCACATGAAGGTCCATCTTCCCCAATTGACTCCAAACGGATCTGACACAGTTACGGAAATTGTCGAGCTCAATGAAATACACGTGCTGACACCAAGATGATGCAAAGATGATATGAGCAAAGCAAAAGCAAAATTACGAAAAAGGGCTTAGAACTGCCTATCCCAGGTCAAAGGTCACTCAACTACCTATCCAAGGCCCAAAACCAAGTCCGAAAGAAATAAACAAAACAAAACACACACTAATGAGCCACTAATCCGGCTCGGAGGGGATCGGAGTGTTACAATGTTTGCGATCTCTATTGATATGCACTGGGGCTGGGTCAGCTATTTCATGGAAAACTCAAATAACTTTTATGTTAGTGTTAGATGGGCCCCACATAATTTGATGCATGTAGTTTATTTTGCCATGGTTTGTAGTAGATAACAATTTTTTTTATATACATTTCTTAAATAATTTGTAAGCAAGAGATTATTTTCCAACCGAATAGGATGTTACATCAAACAACAATATATAGAAATCAATGATGAATCGTTATTGCTCTAAACAACATCAAAGAGGAATTCAGCCCTATTTTCTTTGGTGCACCAAATGTTTAAAAATTTATTCTATGGATTACTATTGCCATGGCTTTGTATTGCCTAGGAAAATAGGGCTCCAAAGATTCCACTCAGACTAGATTCCTCTCTTCGCAAAAACGCACCTTTAAGCTTTCTCATTTTGCTAAAAACCTGCACATTAGTTATCTTTTGTGGCTTATAAGAGATATTTAAGTTTCCTCTTTTTACTAACAACCAGTCCCCTGTGTTTTGGAGTATTTTTAGTGCTACTCCACATCATCAAGAGAGTCTTCCTTTCATTCGTCAAGTACCCGAACATTTTCCTTTTTCAAAACGCTCAGCGTATTCTAGACCTCCTTTATATATATATATGGGCACACTAGAAAATGGCCGAGGCATGGCGTTTTCTTATGAAAAATACCCCTAAATATGTTCCTCTTGCGATATTATTTAGAAATATGAGTTGCTATGAAAAGGTGAGGTGATATTATTTTATTGGACAAATAAAGAGGGGCAAAAACTCTCCCTTTAAAAGGAAAACTCTCTAAAACACCACTTTTTAGAAGGTCGTTTCCACCCCCTTTCTAAAATCCATTAAGAAGCAATGAATTTAATGCTTTCTTAATTCTCTCTCTAACTTTTTAAATTGCTATTCTCTCTCTTTCAGATCCTTATTTTTTCTCTTTCTTTAAATGATACCTACTCTCTCTCTTTCTCTCTCTCTCTCTCTCTCTCTCTCTCCCCAGCTACCAACCCAAACATGTTGTATTTTTATAGGAAGTCCGAATCATCTACGGCTTTTCCTCACCATGATCATGAGTGTACCAATCACGGTTAACCACATTATTGATGGATTGCTTACCATTCACGTGGGTAGTTTGTGTGCCATCCCAGACAGCTCATATCCCTCAGAGACATGGAAGATTGTAATTAATCCACTCACAATCACTGTAGGTGAAAATCTTAGAAGGTCCCATTTCGTTTATTGGTTGTTTGAAGAGGGTGTCTTGGATGCAAAACTAGTAGGCGTCATGTATACTTCGTATATATATGTGGTGTATTTGTGGGAGGATAAGATCTCATGATGGAAATAAATGCTGTTCTAATTTTTTGTACAATTCACTATTTATTGCTTAGTGGGACATTTTTTCCTTACAAAATAGAAAAAGACAAAGAAAAAAAATGAACTAAATTTCTTTGATGAAGAAGATTTCAACTTCATAAGAGAGGGTTAGAAATGTAAGATTATGTTCTATTGTGGAAGCATAATTCCATAGAGAGCGGAATCATTTTGTTACATAAACAAGTCTTTAGAGCCAGTCTTAGGAAGTAAATGGTTAGTTTAAAAGATAAGAAAACAATATGGGTCATATAAAACAATGCAAATCTAAAAAGCCAACTCTTCGTAAAAAAAAAAAGAAGGGGACTTTAGTCATAGATCCCTGTATATCTTTCCATGCTAGGATAGGTCCAAGAACTAAATTTTTTCTACATTAGGTCCCTGACTTAAAAAAACCATTGTAAATTGACTAAAAGGACTCTCCTCTTCCTTACACTCTCAAACCCTCGAATTCCTCCTTATCAAGGCAATGGTCTTCTCCCTCAACTTCCTCTCCTTGATCCTCCTTGATGCGCAAAAGCAGACATGTCGAGAATCTCCTTCCCTATTTTCCTCTCCAGCGAGACTCGAACGAGAGTTTGCATCTTCTTCTTATTTGTTTCAGGCCTATAACAAATCATTGACCGGCCGTGACCTGATCTATAACAGAGTCTGGTTCCTTTGCACTTTAAGAACCACCGAGAACTATGGCCCACCTTAGATCCGTATCCTCATAGATTTCAGTTGAAGAACACAAAGAAGGTCCTACTTTCTATTCTCTATCTAAAAGACTACACAAAGTCCAAATCCTCTTCTTCGATCTAGCCAAGCATTAAAACCTAAAAGGAACGATAGAATCTCTGTTATTCCCTTTCTCTTCCACCTCCGGTAAAACCAGATCTATGCAACAAAGATCTTCCTTAGCAAGAGGAAGATCGAATCAGAGCCCTCTGAAGTTTAGAACCACCTCAATCCGAACCAAATCTCTTCTCTCCCTCAAACAGATTTTATCTCTGATGTTCAGAACCAAATCTCTTGAAACAAATTTTATCTGTTGAAGCCAACAAATATACTTTATTTGTTTGGTAAAAGATAAAATATGTTTGAAGAAACCAACAGATAAATCTTTTTTCTTATTGTTTTCCCTCTCTTTTGATTCCAACATATAAATTTTATCTATTGCGTTCAATAGAAAAATACAAAAACAAATAAATTTTTTGTTGAGTTTTTAACAAATTAATTTTATTTATTGAGTTTAATAGATTTTATTTGTTGCATTCAATAGAAAAAATACCAAACAGAACAAATTTGATCTGTTTCGTTCAATAAAAAAATACCAAACATAGAAAATCTTTTTTTATCATTGAGTTTCTAATGAATAAATTTATCTATTGACTTGAACCTATTTTATTTATTGTGTCCAATAGAATAATATCAAACAGAACAAATTTTTTCTGTTGCGTTCAATTAGAAAAATATCAAACAGATAAAATCTTTTTTTTTACGGAATTAAATATCTAACATGATCTTGTTTTGTAGATATCAGAAAAACGAATCCAAATATATCGATTTTGTTGCAAATGGATGAGTTTAGTGGGAATTAAAGTATTTTACAGTTAAAAAAAGAAGAAGAAGAAGAAATGTTCAGTTCTTTAGTGTGAAACATTTGAAATAAGAAAAGAGGATATTTTGGAAATAAAGAGTACTAAAAAAATGGTTACATGGACCTAAGGCTAAACAAAATATAAACAGTTGGACCTAATGAGTTAATGAAAAAGATCTTGGACCAAATCTTGGACATAAATTATAATAGGGACTGACCTTTAACTATCCAAAAAAAAAAGGTCAAAAAGTTTTTCTTTCATTCCATTAAATGACAAAAGGCTTATTTTTTTTATCCAAAATATAAAAAAAGTTCATTCCAATTATTAAAAAAACAAAAAATAAAAAAATAAAGGAAGGTGAAATTTAAAAACTAGTACTTTTTTATATGGCCCTCGTCTTTTCTTGTCTCCTAGACACTTATTTCTTATAAGTGAAATTACCAAACATGCAATTGTCCATAACCTCTACATGCGAAATCTAGGTATAAGATCTCAAGTCATTAGATATATGTTGATCTTACCTCTTACTGAAAGAATGCTACATAAGCATCATGAGAATGGTTGTTTCGCACGAAAAGGATGGTATGCTTTTCTTTTCAAATCAGATTCTTAAAAAGCTTTGTTTGGCTATTTTTATTTGAATAACAATAGAAAGTTTTAGATAACGAAAATGAAATACTTTTGGATATCATTTCATGTGAGGTATGTTTGTTTGTCCCATGTTTTTGTCTACCCTTACTATTTTTTATTATTACTTTTGGATGGAAAGAAATGTACTCGCTATGTATATATATAAATGAAAGGGATTTTTGCGAAAAAAAGCCTCAAATATCCCAATACTTTCAAAAGCATCCTCAAATACATATAATGTCCAAAAGTATTTTATACATTAGACTTTGAAAATTTTCCAGCAAAATTGCCCTTTTATTTCCTTCTCTCGATATCAAGAATTGATAACATTCATACATTGACTCTTTTTCGACATTGCAACTTACTTGTATCTAATTAAAACTTTTCTCTTTTATTTCCTTTTTGCGATATCGAGAATTGATAACATTTATGTGACAATCTAAGTCCAAGAGATCGGGGGTTGGTTAAAACCTAACTAAGGACATACGTACTCCTGTGCATATACACTTAGACCCGGTTTAGGTGCATACGCACAAGGAATTTCACACGTGTAAACACATATATGCAGAAGCTGTAGGTATCAAACCAAACACTAGAAATATTGTAGAACAAAGTGATTGGTATACAAAAGATTACAAAAGTCTGAGTGATACAAAATGAATCAAAATATAAATGGACAGATCAAGCATACTCCCAAAAATCCCCACATCCAAGAGATCCTAAAGTAGGGAAAACCTATGTGCATGTCAAACATTGTTGCGCTTTGATGGAGTGATCACATCCACTCCTCTAGTCCTGATGGGACGTTGGGGGTCTCCCTTGGAATCTGGTTGACCGACGAGAGGTCGGTCGAGGGATCTGAGCCTGCAACACCAAGGACAACATGTGAATACAACGATTCAGCAAAGTATAAGCAATAATATATTAACGCATGTTGTATCTAACAGAATAGAGTAACAACGGATAAATAAGAGAATTTCAAATTCGTACACTAGGCAATTGTGTATTCAAGTGAAACATGCTATCGGAATCAATGTCTACGTGATACATACATAACTAGGTGGCTACTAGATTTGCCATATGTTCCCAAAAAGGGATCTTACATACATACTGAGAACACCATCGACCGGGCCAGGATACGAATGAGTCTCGGTTTCGTAGGGTTCAGAAGCCCCAAGACATAAACTCACTGCAGCAAAGCCATATATACTACGCCAAATTCAACCCCATCAGGTATCCTAAGACTGAGGCTGAGTAATGCCTGACCATATAGAGTCAATCATATACTAGACTTTGCGAAGATCATATTAAGTATATACCATACGTACATACGGTCAACTCATACATACATACGTACCATACTCAAAGTTCTGAAACCATATGGAACAATTCAAACAAGTCAAACTTACAAATGGACGTAACGAGAACTAACCAACCCATACTGAAGAATGGAGGTCAATGAACGTCATACAAAATGCCATGCAATTCAAGATTCCTTTATCCAGTCAAGGTCATTTACTAGCCAACCCTAATCTAGTCATCCTGTGTTTCTAACCTTGCATGATGATGTAGTTTTAAGTTATCCGATACACTGTTGTCTTTTATAAGTGTTGCATTGTATTCAGACAGTGTATCGAAGTTCCTTAAACCAACCCTTATGGGAAGGTGCTTAACACTAAATAACACACATGAATAAGTCACGGCCCTCAAGACTATTTATGCGATTCGCATTTCCATTGGACAAGTTAAGGGTCACCAATATTCTAATGTGGAGGCCCTACAAAGTCCAATTCGTACCTACCTTTTATTGGAGGTCTCGGGCAAGACTCCCTTACGTAATTCACGAGCCATTGGGCCCGGGAATATAACCTAAAAGGTTCTTTGGTTGGTGTGCAAAGTGGGTGAATATAAATGAACACAAACATTGTTCATATACAGACTGAATCTCATGAAGTAAAACATTTCAAAGCCGATCGGTCGGTCAGGAAGCCTGATCGGTCGAATTTCGGTTCTGTCTGTGTTCGATCGGTCGGCTTTAAAGCCCAATCAGTTGAACAGTCTATTTTGTTACAGCGGTTCTGGGGCTATCCGATCGGTCGGCTTTGAAGCTTGATCGGTCGGACCGTCTGCCCTGTTACAGAATGACTGAACTGCAAACACTTAGAGTTGCGAAAACAACGAATACAAACACAAAACAAGGGCCAAGGGCTGTAAGATACACCACATACATGCACAAACGAAAGCAAGATTAAAAGCCATCACCATATACCAACATGTGTTCAATCAAATCATCCTTATATTTGCCTCAAATGCGTTCAAACACGTGAATCGTTATCCTTGAGCTCAAATTCCACGTCTATACATTGTTCTAATCCCCCATGCATGCAGAAAAAGGAAGAAAGAGAAAGGCATAAGTGCAAGAGCAGTAGCTAATTTGAAGAAGAAGAAGAAAACCAAAGAACCCACGCTTACCTTAGGATCCACATAAGAGAAAATCGAGAGCAGAAGTGCACGAATTTCCCCCTTTTTGCTTGGCTTGGCTTGATCGAGGAGAAGGAGGGAGAGAAGAGAGGAAACTCAAGAGAGGAAGAAGAAGATCGTTGAGGGAAAGAGAGAAAGGCGGTGGCGCCTTTTTTATATAAGATAAGAATGGGACAAAATTTGAGAAAAGTCCAATAGTTTACACAATTTACAATTCAAGTCAAATAAGAGTCCAATGGAAGCAAATGAAGTCGAATGTATACGAATCAGTTACGAAAGTTGACGAGCTCAACGAAAGACACGCGTTGACTCCAAGATGATGCATGAACGACGATGTCTTACAAAATCTAAAATTACGAAAAAGGGCTTATGTCTACTTAATCTAGGTTAAACTCAACTTAACTACCTATCCATGACCTGGAACAAAACCAAAACAAAGGCAAAACGCAATTAACAATTAATTCGTCATTAATTAGTTGCGAGACGGGATTAAGTTAGGTCGGTATGTTACAATTCATGCATTGAGTATTTTCTCGACATGGTGACTTACTTGTATGATGTATCTAATTAAAATCTTGTTGTTGTCATTATGAAATATGTGTCTTTGATGATAAACATTCTCCAGCCATTTAGGTAATAAAGACCTAGTTTACATTTGAGATTAGACTGAAAAAATGCCACTAGTACAAACACTTAATTTTTAACTCAAAATCTACTCCAATTTTCGTCACTATAAATTATGATCATATATTTAGTATGTTACTCACAAGGTCAATGCCTATGTTGAATGCTTGAAATGAAAATTGTGATCTCGAAAGTTTAAATCTCCACCTAGAAACTTTTTTACATGAGTACTCATGACTACTACTTCTACTGAGAGAATATATTTCTTCTGGGAGGGCACCATGAAGCAAGGACTATGTTGGTAGCAATTTTTTTAGTCTAATATCAAATGTAAACTGAGTATTTATTACCTAAATAGCTGGAGAATGCTCAGTATAAATGGCAAATGTTCAGCAGTGATGGTAACAAGATTTTAGTCTGATACAGGTAAGTCAAGATGTCGAGAAAAGACTTAAAGTGTGAATGTTGTTGATTCTCTATATCGTGAGAAGAAAATGAAATGAAAATATTTTAGTCAGATGCTGGCAAATCGCGATGTCAAATAAAGACTCAATGTGCGAGTGTTGTCAATTCTCGATATCGTGAGAATGAAAGAAAATGACAAAATTTTATTCAAATGCAAATAAGTCGCAATATAAAAAAAACTCAATGTGTAAATATTGTCGATTTTAATATTGTGAGAACAAAAGGAAAGGGCAAAAATTTAGTTAGATATAGGTAAGTCTCAATTTCGAGAAAAGATTCAATAAGTGAATGTTGTTGATTCTCAATATTGCAAGAAAGAAAATAAAGAGCAAGATTTTAGTCAGATAAAAGTAAGTAGCGATGTCAAGAAAATTTTCTATGTATGCATGTTGTCGATTCTCTCTATAGTGAGAAGAAAAAAAATGGTAGTTTTGTCTGAGAAATTTCAAAGTTTACTGTATAAGATGCTTTTAGACATTATATGTTTTTTATGATGCTTTTGGAACTATCAAGATATTTGAGGCTTTTTTTCATAAAAAATTCCATAAATGAAATACACCTTCCATTCCGATAACAAAGAGGTATGTTTTCGTGAAAATCTAAACACACAAAATCAACAGTTTTCTATGAGAAAGTCATCATTGCTAAACATTTATAGGCCTTCAACTATAGTCTCTTTGAAAACAAATACATTGTTGACCCATAAAATTTTGCAAATAATACAGCGAAGGCATTGCAAGCTTTGGATTATAAAGTTCCAAACTTTTCAAAGCACTTGGACCTCATCTCAGCTCAAATTAGTTTCAAAAACTCTTTGCCAGCTCTTTGGGAATCATTGCGGGACCTAGCACTTCCACATGTTAAAGCAAGCTTCTATTCAACAAAATACTTTCAAGTACATTTAAAGACTATTCCTCAAGGATTTAGAGCAGTTGGACATCATTTGGATCTCAAGTTGGTCCAGAAGATCATATACTATGCTCTGTGGGTCCCTGTGCAGAGTGACATCCCATGAAAATCAAATTAGTTGAAACTCTCAGAAGAAGCTAAAATGATGCCCAAGACAGGCCCTACAAAATCTCGGGTTAAACAGACATCATCAAACCTAAAAGCCACAAGCATGTCAATTTGGGTTAGTCCCCCCAAGTCATGGGGTCACTGACCAAAGTCCTGCTTCCTGAAATTCAAAATTGATGAACTTTGGGCAAATACTCCAAGATATCCTTGATGTCAGTTCCTCCAAGTTTCGAACCAAACCGAAGTCATTTCGGCTTCAAACAGCTGAGGCAAGGGCCCACTTTCATAAAAAGTCAATTGGAGAGTTGACCAACTTTTGAAAGTCAAAACAGGTTGAAACTCCTATGACACACTCAAAATAGTGTCAAGAATCATCCTTTCAAGTTTCATCAAGATTGGACTTCATTCGGACCCCAAACAGGTGAAAATGGGTCACAAATGCAAAAGTCCAAAAATGGGCCTTGTCCGTGATCGTGGCCTATTCATCGAGGGAGTTGATAACCTTCAAATGGTCAAAATGAGCTGAAACTTCTATGACACACTCAAAATAGTGTCAAGAGGTATCCTTCCAAGTTTCGTCAAGATTGGACTTCGTTCGGACCCAAAACAGGTGAAAATGGGTCACAAATGCAAAAGTCCAAAGATGGCTTGTCCGTGACGTCGGAATGTTCATCAAGGGAGTTGACCAACTTCGGGTGGTCAAAATAAGCTAAAACTTCTATAACACTCAAAATAGTGTCAAGAAGCATCCTTCCAAGTTTCGTCAAGATTGGACTTCGTTCGGGCCCTAAACTGGCGAAAACGGGTCATATATACAAAAGTCCAAAAATGGGCCATGTCCGTGACCGCGGCCCAATCATCGAGGGAGTTGACCAACTTCACGTGATCAAAACAAGTTGAAACTTCTATGACACACTTAAAATAGTGTCAAGAAGCATCCCTCCGAGTTTCGTCAAGATTGGACTTCGTTCGGACCCAAAACAGGTGAAAATGGGTCACAAATGCAAAAGTCTAAAAATGGGCCTAGTCCTTGACCGCGTCTTGTTCATCAAGGGAGTTGACTAACTTCAAGTGGTCAAAATGAGTTGAAACTTCTATAACACACTCAAAATAGTGTCAAGAAGTATCCTTCCAAGTTTCATCAAGATTGGACTTCGTTCGGGCCCTAAACTGGTGAAAACGGGTCACATATACAAAAGTCCAAAAATGGGCCTTGTCCGTGACAGTGGCCTGTTCATCAAGGGAGTTGACCAACTTCAGGTGGTCAAAATGAGCTAAAACTTCACTGACACACTCAAAGTAGTGTTAATAAGCATCCTTCCAAGTTTCATCAAGATTGGACTTCATTCGGGCCCTAAACTAGCGAAAATGGGTCACATATACAAAAGTCCAAAAATGGGCCTTGTCCGTGACCGCGGCCCAATCATCGAGGGAGTTGACCAACTTCATGTGATCAAAACGAGTTGAAACTTCTATGACACACTCAAAATAGTATCAAGAAGCATCCCTCCGAGTTTCGTCAAGATTGGACTTCGTTCGGACCCAAAACAGGTGAAAATGGATCACAAATTCAAAAGTCCAAAAATGGGCCTAGTCCTTGACCGCGTCCTGTTCATCAAGGGAGTTAACCAACTTCAAGAGGTCAAAACGAGCTGAAACTTCTATGACACACTCAAAATAGTGTCAAGAAGCATCCTTCCAAGTTTCATCAAGATTGGACTTCGTTCGGGCCCTAAACTCGTGAAAACGGGTCACATATACAAAAGTCCAAAAATGGGCCTTGTCCGTGACTGCGGCCTAATCATCGAGGGAGTTGACCAACTTTAGGTGATCAAAATGAGCTGAAACTTCTATGACACACTCAAAATAGTGTCAAGAAGCATCCCTCCAAGTTTCATCAAGATTGGATTCGTTCGGACCCAAAACAGCTGAAAGTGGATCATAAATGCAAAAGTCCAAAAATGGGTCTTGTTCGTGACCGCGGCCTGTTCATCAAGGGAGTTGACCAACTTTAGGTAGTCAAAATGAGTTGAAACTTCTATGACACACTCAAAATAGTGTCAAGAAGCATCCCTCCAAGTTTCGTGGCAATTGGACTTCGTTTGGGCCCCAAACAGGTGAAAACGGGTCGCAAGTGCAAAAACCCAAAATTGGGCCTTGTCCGTGACCGCGGCTGTGGTCACGGACCCCCAAAGGACACTTCCTGCTGTTTTGGGTGGTGTTTCTCTACTTCCTTTCGAAATCAAACTTCCCACAACTCCCCTCAACTCCCAGGAGCCACCAAAAACTACCTGGAACCTCTATAAAATGAAGAGTGTTTGAAGGAAGTAGGGGAGGACACAATGGAGAGAAAAAAAATAGGAAATCCAACAAACATAGAAGTATTCAAGCAAAGAAAAACAGCAATCCCACGACTATTCCCTTCCTTCTTCAGTCACTAAGGTGAGCAAAAGATTTAGAGGAAGAGGAGAAGGGTAGGGTAACATTATGGACATGCAGTAACGGCTATGCACGACTACGTAAAGGATGACGTTGTCATCTTTGTTTTTCTCATTCGGGGGGGGGGGATTTCTTGGCCATTACAGAGATTGTGAACGAGCCCATTTGGGCCTCATTTTGTTCCTTGAGAATTATAGGTACAAAATGACACAACTTTGGCTTCCTGTGATGCCCTCTTCGGACTTGAACAAAAGACAGTCCGTAAACAAGAATGATGAATTACAAAGTTTTCAATCGATTCCATAGTCGAATTTGATCTTTTCAGTGGTCATCCAACACCCCAAGATGTCATGAAACGGAGTTTCAGCACTTGCAAAAAGTTTGGAAGAACAACCAACACGAACAACACGAAAAACGGAGGCGAACGTGGCTTCACGGTCACTGGAAGGTGCCAGTGACCGTGACACGCGGTCACTGGCCTGGGGTAGTGACCGCGGGTCACGGTCACCCCCCATTTTTCCCTCTTTTTTGCATTCTTTCCTACTTTCTGTACATTTTCTTGTAAATTCTAAATTGGGATCACATCTAAGACTTGATGGAGGGGTTGTGAACTTTGTAAACTCATATAAATAACCTGCATCCCCACGGTCAGGGCATTAGAACCCATGTAAACAAAAGGGAAGTCAATGATGAACTGTAATTGATTTCCATTCTTCTTAACGCTTGAAGTGCGTAAATGTTGGACATTGAATCCACTATATATTCCCACATCACATTTTTAAGCGTGATCATACATAAACATAATTAATGACAAAATTTTTCAATATTAAAGTAGTTAAATATATTTAGGTGTTATTAAGCAATAAACTCTTTTTTGTTTGCTCCCACGTCACCTTTGAAACCAATTCATTTTTGCATATGAACACTTCAGGCACCACTAGAGGAATTAGTCTTGTTAGGTCAAAGACATTTTAGGGGGTATTTGTTAATTTAACTAGTAGAGTGAAATAAGGTGAATAGTTTTTTCAAAAGATTAAAAAAAGAGAGGGGTTAAATCAATCTCGTGATGAAATTTTGCTTTTTAGTGAAAAGAGAATATAACTTTTTAACTTTTTGTGTTTAAAATAGATATTTTTATCAATTAGTGGGATGAGAAAGTATCATTTTTGAATTTTTGGTGTAAAAAGATAGAAGAGTTTTTTTGAAATGTGATATTTTGTTTTAACTGTTTTTGTTTATTGTATCTTAAAATGATAGATGACTTTAACTTTTCTTAGTGGTGAAATTATCAAATGGCCCCTTAGGGACACCATTCTCATGAAAAGAAAAAACAACGATAAACTTCTTTCGTTAAAGTTGAACAAAATGAAGACCATCATTCATTCTTATTAAAAGAGGATTTTATGGGCAACCTACTTACCTCACAAATATACAAAAGACTCAAAGAGTGATTTTGAATTTGGCTTACTTTAGGACCTATTTGTTTGAGGGGTAAAGTAAAATAGAGTAAAGTAAACTCAAAATAAAAAAAATAATATATGATGGGGTTATAAGGAATTTTTGTTTTGAATTGCTTGATATGAAGTCTGTATCACTTTTTGTATAAAAAGTAAAAAGTTTTTTTATAATTTAGTGATGATTTTTTTTACTTTTGTTGAAAATGAGGAGGAAAATTTGAATTTTTTTTAAAAAAGGGGAAATTTAAATTTCTAAAATTTTGTTTTACTTTATTTTACTCTACCTCACAAAAAACCAAGCCCTTAATGTAGTTTTCAAAAAGCAATGATCACTTGTTAATAATTGAATTTTATATTGATTGTCTACCAAAACATAGCTTAAACCTTTTTTCGACAACTCATTAAAATTTGTGATGGCATTGGTTGCCTCAAATGGCAAAAAGAAACTAAAAAAGGAAAATCTTGGGCTCAAGTTTTGCCCAGTTTTCAAATATGAAAAAAGAAACATCACTTTTCAAAATAGGGCTTAAATTCCTATTAACATTTCAAATCAGGACATCCAACAAAAATATAACTTTTTGTCAACGTTTCTCTCAAATTTCTTTAAAATATCCAAAATGCTCTTAGAGCCTTTTATTCTTCTTCCACCAAAACTTGCCCGAAAACTCCTATTTTTACTAGATGTTCTGATTTGAAATATTAATGAAAACGTATGCCCGATTTTGAAAAGTAAGTTTTTCTTTTGTCCTTTTTAAAAGTTGTTTAAACATCGAATCCTATATTTGAAAATTTCCCAAAAGACTTGCCCGTGCCCGAGTTTTTACCCTTTTAAGCCCCAAACAGTGGGTGTACCCACTACTCTCTCCCACTCACACTCAATCTCTACTTCTTCTCAATGACCGACCGGCACTCTCTCTCTCTCTCTCTCTCTCTCTCTCTCTCTCTCTCTCGGTACGATCTTTGTGGGTTTATATGATCTTTGTTGAATGGCTGATTCGGTTCAATCTGGTGGTGCTTTCCAAGATACATGAGGAAGAAGATGATGATGTGTCTGGGTTGGTTCAAAAGAAGCATACTGGAATGATGCAGAAGAAGAGATTCTTGGTTTCAACTGAACCGACAACTAACAGATCCATAAAAGAAGATCCACCCCTACTAGCACTTTTAAATTCATTGAGATATCAAAACTGTTCATAATCTAGCTTCGACAAACATGTGTTGAATTAACTAAAGAATAAATTCAGCAGTTAGCTTGGCTAATGTCCTTGGCATGTGCAAAAACTGTTTTCATTGCATTTGAGG
Source organism: Sextonia rubra (assembly GCA_037013555.1). Classification (NCBI taxonomy): domain Eukaryota; kingdom Viridiplantae; phylum Streptophyta; class Magnoliopsida; order Laurales; family Lauraceae; genus Sextonia; species Sextonia rubra. Next base: position 51,980,252 of record JASUAD010000001.1, read on the forward strand.
TATTAGACATGTTTAATTGATTAATATATACAAATCATATTTTAGATGAAGGAATTAATTCATTGGTTATTTGTTTCATGTTGCTAGGATTGTGTGTGTGCTTATTTGTTTATGGTTGGCTCAACCTTTTTAGGGTGATGGTTGAGTAATTATTTCCCAATGTGTGAGAATTATTTTATGATCATTTATGAATATTTACCTTTACTTCCCATTAAGCATATAAAAATATAGAATGGTTGAAGGATGACTTTTCGTGCAAATTTTTTTGTAATTCACCTTTAATTGTCGTTTTTCAAAAGATGGCATCCATTAGTGAAGCTTATCAAGAGGAAAGTCTTCAAGCACAGGATAATTCACCAGAGAATATTCAGTGTAAGAAGTTGATGGAAGATGCGAAACAACCATTAAATCCCTTTAGTGATAATTCACCACAGAATATTCAGTGTAAAAAGTTGATGGAAGATGCAAAACAACCATTAAATCCCTTTAGTCAAATGAAGAATACGAAATTGTCTTCAACTACTGTTGAGTTGTTGAACTTGAAGGCTAAATATCAATGGTCTTATCACCAAAACGAACAATCTATATGGCCCTACAAAGAGAAACAGAGGAGCTTAAACAACCACTTTCCCAGAGTCAGACCCATGTGCAATCTCCTACCTATCATGGGAGTTCCTCTCAAGTACATTGTCTATTTTTCATATATGATAGACTCAATAAATTAATTAATAGTTTTGATTGATTAAATACTAACACAATGCATTCCTAATATTGTTCTTAGGCTCAAAATGATTTCTCGCGTTAGGGGGCACACACTGACCGACCAACCAACTGCACATACATGCTAACTAGGTTTGTGTAGACTGTTGCATTTGATGTGGAAGAACATCTGTGTTGCCCATGGATGTGTGGTGGGTCAGTCAATTGAGGAAAGTGGATGCTACAGAAACATTGTAGATGATACCCTTGAGGCTGGTGTAGAGTTGTCGGGTGGAGATCTATCTTCGATTGGTATCATTTCATAGCCTACATATAGAACTATCAGTCTTTGACTAATTTTAGTGCAAACAGTGATATATGTAAACGACTTTATTTATAGTATCTACTTTTATGTGTAGGACTGTGGTAGTGGTGATAGTGAACATGCATGTTTTTGTTAAATTGCCATTTTTCTTATAACTATTTTGATAGTGGAAATATAGATATTAAACGGATGGATTACTTTTTAACTCAGTTGATTTCTTTTATCGGATGGATGATGGATGACCGTATTGTTGATTCCAGGTTACAATTTTCAAACTTACACGTTTTTAATAAAGAAAATTGTAAAATTGTTGATTTTGTTGTTTTTTAAAAGATAAAAGATTAAAAAAATACTGATATAGTCATTTATGAAAAACGACTATTATTTTTCGAGTGTCCTCTAGATGGTCATGGCTGCCATTTTTTGAGCCATTTGATAATGCTAATTGTTAGATTTCTTGGTTAAGCATGTAGATGATGTTGCTGCCACTCTTTATTTAATTGACTGTGCCACACCTTCTTATGCCATTTATGGGTTTAATTGGTCTTAGATGAGGATGCATATTCAGTTTAGGCAAATTAAACTTAGGGTTTGCATTAAATTACATTAGAATTGAGTACATAGGAATTGAGGGTCTAATAAGCTAAGTCCAAGGATTATTAAAGCGATGAACGTAAGATATGAGGTGAAGGCAAAAGGATATAAGGTAGTGATGTATAGAAGACCTTGACTTTTTACTATATGAATTGTTGGGCTGGGAATTCATTTCTAATCCTTTTCAATTTCAATGAAAGGGGGTTATTTGATGGTCATTTTTGTATATTCACTTGTCATCATTTTTAGTCATTTATAGTATGAGTTTCCATGTTTAAGTTTGACTAGTGTGTTTATTAAGGGTCTTTTTTGTTGGAAACATTTCAGACATTATTTCTCTATATTTAGATTTCTAGAGAGGTTTGTAGGTGCAGTCTTCATGAAATTCCAATTGATTTGTTTGATTATGGAGTATTCTTTAAATTGTTATTCCAAATAAAACTTTTGCCTTGTTGAATTCTGAGATATTTAGCATTTGGAATGCCATTCATCATCATTCCCAAATTCCATTTCGGGGTTGTAATTCTCCAAATGCTCCTAGATAAGAAATCCTAAAAGCCTTACAAATAAAATGTCCCTAGGATGCAGGGTTTTCATCCCTGAGAAGACAATTTCTTTGTACAGGCACGGGAAATAAGTAGTATGGAATAGAGGTGAGAAATGAACATTATATTATTCCTTCTCATCTTCCTGATTCATCTGTCAGCATGTCAACATATATGCATTAATGTCCCATCAATTATGCTATGTACTTTCTCATTGCTTTATTTTTGGATCCACCATGGAGAGGTATATTTGTGAGGTTCTAAAATTTGGCTCCAAAAAAAGAGACGTAGGAAAGAATGGACCTTAAAAATTTGAGTCCAGCTTATTTGCACTCGGAGATTGAGTTGGACATAAACAGTGGGCCTCTTGTAGGATAAACCCGAGTGTTCAGACCTACATGATGAGAGTGCCTTCGTAAAGATATCTGCCCAACCTTGTTTACCAAAGAAAAATAACTGATATGCTAAATCACTAGCTCCGTGGCGGGCACTCAATGTCTTACTAGAGAGACCAGGGATCGGTCCTCATCCCTGGGCGTTATGTTGAGAGTAAAACTCTCTCCACTTGTCCAATCTAGAAGAAGAAAATGAATCAACTCGGTGTGTTTAGGACGAGGCTTTGGTGGATCTAAGGACAATGTTTCATTTTTAGGGCTTGTCTTTTTAGCAAAATTCCAAGAATTCAGTTTGTAAAAATTTTTAAATTTTCCGAAGCTGTTCCCTAGTTGGAATTTCTGAATCACCCTCTAATAAGGTTTATAGGTTACATCTCTGGACAGGTTGAATGGGTGGCCTTATATGGTTGAATTGACAGAAAGTTGGTGGCTTTGAAGAGAGCAGGTGGCATTTAGGATGGAAAAAGGAGGTTGGATGGGACCATCATAGTAGTGGGCTTAGGGGTGGCAAAATATGACTCAACCTGCTAATGTGATTTATGTGTGCCCACATTTAACCTGCATAACCTAACCCATATCTTAAACTACTACGAGTCAGACGAAACTTACCCACGAAAGAGTGGTCAGACAATGGTTGACCCACTTAACCTGCATTAGTATCCTCTAACAAATTTTTTTTTTCTGCTAGGCTTGGGAAGCTGGAGTTGCAGAAAGTTCCCTTCTTATCTCTTCATATCTCATGCTGCTGAGTGCAAGTGGGCCAAGCATCCTGCAATTCCCAATAGGAAAAGGGACTCTGCCGAGCACAACTATGTCTATCAACGAATGTGGGAAACTTTGCCACTGATGGCTTAGTGACAACTGACAAGGCAGACTTTCATAGCGGCTAGCTGGGATCCATTCTAGTATCACCAGTGGAATACTATTAGCTTGCGAGTGATGCAATAGAAAAAAAAAAGATGAGACATTTTAAAACTTCAAAGTATTTTGAGAAATTGTTGCGAACTAAAATAAAAGTTACTACATTAAAATGATAAATGACGCGAGGAAACAAAAATAAACAAACAAAAAATTAAGAAAACTGAAATTATGTTTTGAGCTGGATTCTCTCTCCTTCAATTATGTTTTGAGCTGGATTCTCTCTCCTTCAATTAGGCTTTGTTTCCAGCGGCAACTCTCCCTTCTGAGATTTTTTGACCCATGTACCTTCCAAAAGAGTAAAACAAGAAGACATCAGACGAGAAAAGCAAATGCTTTATTTTTAGTTTCTGGTGGTACTGAATGCTTTCAATTCATGGTAAGAGTTCATTGGCATGGATTTGGATTGGGTCCATGGTGTAACCAAAGTAGAACTCAATATTCAATTTTGTCGACTCAATTCATGGTCGGATCCAAGTTAGGCACAGGGTGGACCCATTTCATGTTCTTTCTATTGCCTAGACCCTATGTATGACAAATACATAGGGTCCGGTCCTGCGTCCAATGGACCCAGACTCAACATCCAGTTGGAAGAAAAACTTAGATAGAATAACATGCAAATATAGCACAAAATTTATGTTTTTTGGGAGATGGCAATACAGTTCCTAGCTCAGGAATGTCTAGCATGTGGGGTTCATATGCCTCCGGCCTAGTAACCTCTTGTAAAATAGGACCAACTCAACTTTGATACTCATATTAGTTGTATAAACCTTTCAATTCATCAAGCAAATCTTGGCATGTCATATTTTATCTGGACAAGTAGGATGTATATACTTTGAAGATTATGAAAAGTATATTAACCTCCCGTGGAAGGCTAAAGGTGCGCTAATGAGGGATATTTTTGAACATAAAAAATAGATAAAAATAAAATTAAGAGTACATTGACACACATCTCCTCAAAAATAATTGTTAAAACACATAAAGAGAATTAAAATAAAATAATATAGAAAACAAAAGTTGCATAGTATCATACCTTCCAAGCATCATAACTGTGGCTTGGGGATTTGTCCCAGGGGAGATGGAAAAAGTGGATCCGTCCACTACCCGGAGCGAGTCGACTCCAATGACCCGATACTCAGGGTCCACCACCTTCCCCACCAGACAACCACCATGGTAGTGCCAAATGGTGGAGAGGCTACTCCTGCACATGGACTCCATCTGCAAGTCCTCTACCACGTTGCATGCCATCTGTGGCCCAACGTACGTGAAATCCTTCCCGCCGAGCGGCCCTGGGAATTTGAATTGCTCCATCTCTGGCGACTTCAGCAACTCTGCGATCTTCCTCATTGCCGCCACGCATCGCTGCATGTCGACCGAGCTGGCGAAGTAGTTGAATTGGACGACTGGGCTGTCAGAGACATTGGAGGAGGAGAGCCATAGTGAGCCACTAGATTCGGGGCCGGCAATTTTCTCAAGGAGGGTGGCGAGAGTAGCGTTGGGGCTGAGGGTGGGGGAGGCGGCCGAGAAGGTGGGTGGGAGGGGGACGTTGGTGGTGGAGGCTTCAATGAAGTATTCGGAGGATTTAGAGACGCCAACTACTTGAATAAGGGAGGTGGGGATGGGTGTTGGCGTGATGATGGTGACACCGCCGCGAGGGTTGTCGGCGAGGAATTGGCCCACGAAGGGCTGGGGGATGGTTGAGGGGATGTGCAATGGGAGGAGGAGGTGGGAGGGCCCAATGCCAGAGAGGAGGAGGAGCTGAGGGCTGCCGAGGGCGCCGGCGGAGAGGATCACCTCCCCGTCTGGGTGGAGGTTGGCGCTGTGGGGTTGTCCAACGGAGTCCCTGTATATTATACCTTTTGCAAGTGGTTTCTTTGAGCCTCCTGCATGATTCATGTTCAAGGACAAAAGAAAAATTAAAAGAAGATGCTGAGAATCGTTAAGAATAAGGTGCCCACTTGGGTAGGGTTCAGCCCAAAACTGCTTGACCGAACTCAACTAAATGCGTAATTCAAGTTGGTCTAGTTACGCCCATTTTTGGGCTTGGCATACATTGATATCAACTACCTAAAGATGTGCGTTAAAGGTAAGTTTGTTTGCATTAGATTATACAGGAATTTAGAAAATTTATTCCACAAATAGTAACAAATGAAGATCAAAGGTGAATATTTAAAAGTGACCATAAAAACCCCTTCCCTTTAATAGATATTAAATCAATAAAATGAATACCCATTACCCACTCATTTTCCTCGCAATTCAACACTTAACATAAGTCAAACTCTCATCTACACCTTCACCTTATTTCATTTGCTTCTCATCTCATATCATTTATATCTCACCTCTTTAATAATTTTTGGGTGGAGATTCTTTGACAATAAATTCATTTGTATTCAATATTCCTATGTAATCTCATGCCAAGAAATAGGCCGTAAGTATTATATGATTCATAATACATGTATATTATTTGAAGTGATGACACAAATTAAGCAAGTTTTACGAAGCTAGGATGACAGTCATTTTGTTTCAATTTATACGATGAGAATCAACGTAATCAGATCTTTGAAATACCTAGTTTTCAACTCAATAGGTCATATCATATTCTGCACCCAACAATCATAACCATCCTAAAAATTAAATAAGGACAGACTCTGGTGCTACTCTTGTGACTCAGCTCAAGCCCAAGGTTTGATAAATTAGAAGCTAAGATTTTATGATAACATGCCCAAGTTCTTTTTTTAATCACTTTTGATATTTCTCTTCAGCCAAGCCTTTAGACCTTTGGCCTTTGGCCCTAGGGTTTTTCAATTCTGAAGATAAATTAGAAACTTAAAATTGTATGTAAACTTACCCAAGAGAAGTTTGATTTGGATTGTGCATTCTTCTTTATGTTGCATATACATATCAGAGCAACTAAGTGTTCCAAGTATAATTCCATACTCGGCTGAACAGGGATCCTAAACTTGCTCCGAATTCTGCGGTGGGTTTCAAAATCTATGCCTGAGCCTAACCAAACCTAAACTAGCCCAAACTGTATTTCACGTTTGGTCTGGTCTCAGTCAAGCAGGTTCTGGGATCCTAACCCAACTTGCAAACCTAGTATAGACCAAATGAGATGTTCTTGGCATACTTTCTGTATAATCGTGAGCCCCACTTTCAAGGGGAGGGGGATCTGAATACAAGAAAATCAAAACCGGAATACCAAAAACCACCCAGTCACGGTCCCTCCTTGATAGAAATTTAGAGTCCACAATTACGGACTTCCATACAGGTAATTCTTACCGTCATTTGATTTCTACTCTCAAGGACTCTAAGTCCGGATCCTCAAAGGCTTTGACTTATTAGAGATATACTGAGTTAAAAGGAATGGAACTAATTGACTTATTAGAGATATACTGAGTTAAAAGGAATGGAACTAACATTTAACATTTAACTTCTGAAAGGACAAGGAATTAAGACTTCCTGAACCAAGAAAGACAAACCAAAACTATCGACTCCCGAACAGTGATTCTAGCAGTGTTTCGATTTCTACTACCCACGGACTCTTCGTAGTTAGGATCCTCTGACGCTTGGTCTTATAGAAATCTTAATTCATACTATAATTAAAAATACAGCTAAACACAATAGCATTTTAGTTCTAAAAGGACAAGGAGTCTTGTAGAAATCTTAATTCAAACTAAAATTAAAAATATAGCTAAACACAATAACATTTTAGTTCTAAAAGGACAAGGAATTAAGAATTCCTGAGCCAAGAAATTCAAACGAGAACTACTGACTCCTGAACAGTGATTCAAGCAGTGTCTTGATTTCTTCCTAGTGAGGATCCTCTCAGGCTTAGTCTTCAAGAAATCTTAATTCAAAGGAAAACCATTGAAATCCGAACCAACCGAACTAGGTGCCTCCAGATCTATGGGTTATATAAAATTTTTTCCATAATTAGAGTTGGTCTCACCACTAAATTGATCATTCACTTCAAGATATGATTAACAAAGTATTCTGCACATATTCATTATCATGTTTTTAATGACCTCGTAGTATGGTACAAATTAGACAAACCTCATATATTTAGCCATCATATACTTAAGAGGTCACGTTTATTTTATCTCGGAATTGCCTCTCATTATTACAAATAGAAAATATAAGATAGAGGACATTTGATAATTTGATAAACACAGCAATAGACAAGAAATAACGAGGAACAAATGTCACCTACCTTGCGGGAAGTCCAGTATGATTTTCTCGGCTGTGGCATGGAGGGCAACAGTTAAGTTCTCCAGATTGGAGTAGGCCAATAGCTCCGCCGCACTGTGCCGCCTTCCGTCTGGCCCGAATATAGTCCCACCGACCTTGGTACCTACTAAATGATCAACGGAGAACCCATTGAATGGTGTCATGTTCGCTCCCAGGAGGCTTTCTTTGGCTGCTCTCTGCCAGTTGTTCAGTTCCGGCTGGTGCACCACCATCCTCTCCACCCACTCATAAGACGACTTAACGAGATCCATGTCCCACTTGATCCCCGCGGCGGTGCCAGCATCAAAAAATGTTGGATGGGCACGGCTGTAGAAGCCGGCATTGACGGAGGAACTGCCACCGAGGACCCGACCGCGTAGGTTCGGGACACCGTCGACAGAGGTAAAGGGCTGAGCCGGAGAGTTCACCTCGCCACGGTTGGCGTCCGAGACAATTTGGATAAAACCATCTTGGGTGGTCGTCTCCGGATAATCTTGATTATTTCCTCCTCTCTCCAATACAAGTACTTTGAAGCGCTGAGACAGGGTGGCTGCAAGGGGGCAGCCTGCTGTTCCTCCTCCGATGATAATGTAGTCATATTCAGCAGTGTTGGGGAGGGAGGTGGCATCATGGAGAGATGCCGTGTAGTTTCTTGTTAAATCTGCAATCGCAAGACAATGAGATAGAGAGACATGAAAGCATTAAGAGAACAAGAAAAATGGGAAAAAACAACAAAGGAAAAAAGAGAGGGAGACCTGAAGCATAGACACAAGTTGATAAGAGACTAGTGAGAGAAGGATGATTGGAAGGGATAAAACAGAGGACCAATTGTTTTTTCCCACAATCTAATGTGAGAGGTTGCGTGAATGACGCTAGCCAACGTTTTCGCTCTTATATGGAAGAGGTTTCAGAGTCTTTACTGACTAAAGCTACTACAACACTGCTCTCTAGCCTAGTCATATATCCACTTGAAATACAAGATACAACTCCTTCCATGTAATTTCAAATAGATGTCTATTACCGTTAGAATTTAGTTGAGCACAAAGGACCGCATTTGCATAGCAGCTCTATGGTCCCATTCTACCCGCTCTGAAATGTCGCAGCTCTTTTTCACCCACTTATCCCCGGTGGTCAGGCACTAGGCTGTCCAATGGTGGGGTTGAGGCAGTGGGAGACTAGAATTTTCCTGTGAATTTTAGGGGCGGATGATTTTGGGGATGCAGGATTTTTATATAATTTTTCGAAATAGAGTCAAAATCTTCATTATAATTTTATAAGTAAATTAAGGAACAATGGGTGCATCCGTCTCCAAGTGGATGTAGGTTGAGTAGAAGCCCTTAACACCCTACCTGGGCCTATAGTCTCTAGGCCTTTAGGGGCTAGGCCTGAACTATTACAATGGTTGTAGGGAAAAAAAATGGAGAGATTAGATCAACTATAGATTACTTTAGTAAAAGATACTGTTTCCTTTATATATTTCTGCCGTATGCAAACATGCCCCCTAAAAACATCACCAAACAATGAGATAAGAGAAAGAGACATGAAACCATTATAAAAAAAAAACAAGAGAGAGAGAGAGAGAGAGAGAGAGAGAGAGAGAGAGAGAGGAGACCTGAAGTAGATATTGAGGTTGGGAAGGAGAGGATGAGAAGGGAGGAGAGAATGATGAATGGAAGCGATGAAAGAGACGATGCCATGTTTGAATGCGATGAAGAGTCACTCTGTCCCTCTCACGTCCTTCCCTCTTTATGCTTGGTTTTTTAGTTTCTTTCATTATATACTCGAGCACTCATGTTCCTATTTAAGTCTAGGACACCTTTCAGGACATGCAATCTTTAAAATAAGGGCAGTTGAGCAAGTCTAATCCAAATAAAAATACAACTGTTTGAATCCAATTATTAACAAATGTCTAGTTTCACTCCAGAAGGTCTCCAAGTTCTGAGAGAATGCATATACCCCTGCGACTGGACTCGGCGTGAAGCTGCACGGGCCCCACTTGAGCCCACCTTTAGTCCGTGAAGCTCTTTTTACCCTCTTCCCATTTTCATGATGCGGCTCGATTTCCAGTTTTATGCTTATCAAATCTATACTCGATAAATTTTTATTTTTTTTAATAACGTGGGAAGCCCTCTGGTTTTGACCCAACAAGAATAATTTCCTTAGTGGTTCCGTTAAATCCACAGAAATTGGAGATGGTTTCAAACATAAAAAGTAGAAAGCAAACAATGCTTTGTACCACTCCAACTCTTTGGTGAGTATGAGGCTGTTTTTTCACATGACCCTTGTTGATAAGGAGAACTTTCCATCCATCCTAACCACAGTGATAGCAAAGCATTTAAGTGGGTCCCATGATCTTCATTTTATTAATTTATTTATTTTACTATATTCTAAATCTCTTCAATTCAGGCTGTGGCCTTATTGGACCACAGGGACCACACATGTATCGCGGCTCTATTGGATCCACATTGCACCTCTTTTTCACCTACTAACCCCCCTGGTGATTAGGCGCCAAAAGGGCTGTGAAAAGGTGGGGTTGAGGCAATGGTTGACCTAAATTTTTACTTAAAGGGTGCAAACTTAAACAGATAATTATTTTTTAGGAATAAACTCATGATTTTTATTTAAATTTTAGGGGCGTGCATAGGATTTTTATTTAGGTTTTTGAAGTAGACTAAAAATTTTTATTATAGTAATATAAGCAGATTAGGTCCAACGAATGCGTCCACTTCCATGTGGATGTACTTGGGTCCACCACTAGCTTGGGGTAAGCTCTTACCCTACAATTACATATATGGGCTAGGCATAGGTTGAGAAAAAGCCCTCGACCCTACATGGGCCTCTAGTCAATGGGCCATTAGGGGACTAGGGCTGAAATATTATTACAATGGTTATAGAAAAAAAAATAAAAAATGGAGAGATTCGATCTAGTACTATATATAACTTTATAAACGATACTGTTTCCTATATATTTCTACAATATTTAAACATGCCTTCAAAAAAAAAAACATGACCAAACAATGAGATAAGAGAAAGAGACATGAAACCATTAAAGCAACCAAAGAAAAAAAAAAAGAGAGAGAGAGAGACAAAGGGGAGAGACCTGAAGCAGATATTGGGGTTGGGAAGGAGAGGATGAGAAGCGAGGAGAGAACGATGAATGGAAGCAATGAAAGAGACGAGGCCATGTTTGAATGAGATGAAGAGTCACTCTCTCCCTTGCACGTCCTTCTCTCTCTATGCATGCTTTTTTATTTTTTTGTTAGATTCTTTCATTATATGGTCGAGCATTCATGCTCCTATTAAGTGTAGGACACCTTTTAGGACATGGAATCTTTAAAATAAGTGTAGTTCAGCCAAGTCTGATCCAAATAGAAATATAACTGTTTCAATCCAATTATACTCAAATGTCCAGTTTCACTAGAAAAGGTCTCCTGGGATCCCTGCAACTGGACTGCATGTGAAGCTCCGAGTCCGCCCACCTTTAATCCATTCAGTTCCTTATTATCCTCCAATTATCATGATGTGTGGTTCCATTTCCGGTTTTATTATTCTCATAAGACCTATACTCGGTGGAGTTCTTCTTCCTTTTTCTTTTTCTTTCTTTCTTTTTCTTTTTTAAATGACGTGGGTATCCATATGGTTTTGAGCTAGCAAGAATAATTTCCTCTAAACTTACATATATTTGGGATAATTTCAAACATAAGACACACGAAGAGTTAACTCAAGCTTTATGCCACTTCAACTCCAAGTGGGTATGAGGCTTCTTCTTCTTTTTGTTTTTTTTTTCTTTTTTAACATGACCCTTATTGATAAGGGGAACTTTCCATCCAGCTTAACTGCATCCAAGAGAGTCCCATGAACTTCATTTATTTTTATTTATTTATTTATTTAGTTTTTGCTATATTCTAATCCTCTTCAATTAAGCTGTGGGGATGGGTGTCAATTGGCTCCTGATTACCCACTTTTATGAACGATCCAACTCAAAAACAGAGGAGATGGATCTAGATTTATAACTATAGATTAGGCCGAGTTAAAAATCAGGTCCGGCCCAAGTTCAAACATCTAGATTTCATTATGTCTATACAGAAAGAATTGTCCACTGAATAGAATTGAGACTTTGGAAGAGATGCTATTTGGAAATAAAAGCAACACCGATTGAACAGCTTCGAATTTATTTAATCCGAGCTTAGATAAAGTGTGGAGTGACAAACATTGCAAGGCCAATTAGAGGGACTATACAACTCATATGGGTATCAACTTGAGTTGCTACTAATTTACAAGAGGATAATTAGTGCAACGGAATTGAATAGATTACTGGCACAATAACCTTTGTTGATCACGGGCATGTCCTTAGCTCCACTATAAATTTATAGAAACAAAAGAGAAAAAAATAAAAATTGGACAAATTGACTAAATTGATAAAAGTACCAACACAATCACTGTAAAACATTTACCCAAAAGGCACCAAATTTATTACCAATAACAATAGAAAAAAATAGATATTTAGAGAAGGAGAAAAATTGAACATAACCATTTGTTTTTTTTTTATATTTTATCAGTCTTTGTGATCCGATTGCAATAAGCAACTTTGGCATAGTTGATCTCTGCTTTTGATCTTGATATGATTCCTCAAAGTAGGTTTTCTAGGTTCTAATATTGGGGTTTTTACGAAAATAAAACATTATCCCTAACATGCTCATTTAATGAGTCTCATATAAATATTTTCATATGCAGGGAAGTTATAAAATGTTAGATTATTTACCATGCAAATTAAAGAGGGTTTCTATTCAATTAGAACGATCTTGACATAAAAAGTGTATAGCTATTGCATTCAACTTTCAAGAAACTGATTTTTTACAAGTTTGTGATGAGGCCATCGGTTTGATCCTTGAAATCTAGAGGTCGGCTCTATGACGTGATTCATTTCAGGAAGTTTACCATTATAATTTACCAGATTTTAGTGCCACATGTGTAGATTTCAGATGCTTCAAACTTGGGCAACGTTACTTGAATGGCTTGATCATTAGACAAATTTACACAATGAAACCATTAATGAGAAACAAAAGAGTAAAAGAGAGAGATAGGCCTGAAGCAGCATTCATGGACGTTGAGGAGAGGAAGTGGAGGGTGAGAAAGATTAATGGAAGGGAAAAAACAGAGGATGCCATAGTCTTATTTATTTATTTATTTAAATACTATCATTAAATCAAAAATCAACAACGACTACCTCCTAGTGTATTATATATCTCTTTTCAAGATGCCTAGAGCTGTTCGTCGAAAGGGTGGATCGTATCCATAGGAATTTCCTTTTGGGAGGGTACAGGGGATAAGAGAAGGTTTGCATCTAATGAGGTGTAGTGAAGTTATTAAACCAAAATGAAGTGGGGTTTGGGTCTTAGTAATTTGGATTATAAAAAAGGTGCTTTATTAGCTAATCCTAGTCTTAGGGCTTGTAGATTGGGCCAATAGGTTAAAGGGTGGGGCTTGTGATTGGGAAGGGGAAGGAGGTAAGGTTTTGGTTGGATGATTGGCTGGGGGTGGGTCCTTTATTTCAATTGTTTCCAAGGATCTTTAAAGTGGTGTTTAATAAGGAGTGCTCTTAGTGATTAGTATGAGGAGAGGGATGCAGGTATTGTGTGGGACCTGTCATTTAGGAAAAGTCTTCGTTCCTCAGAGGAGGTTCAGTATAAAGAGCTTTTGAGTTATCTTTCTAATGTGTTTTTGTGCAGGAACTTCAAGAACTCTAGGATTTGGAAGCCTTCCATATATAATGAATTTTTAGCGAAGGCTTTTTACTTGACCTCGGAAGGAGACCGACCTTCTAGAGCTCCAATTGCTCTTGCTTGGTTGGGTCTAGTTCCTCCCAAGGTTGAGGTATTCTGTTGGTTAGCTCTCTCAGAAAAGGTTTTGACTGTGAATAATTTGAGAAGAGGAGGATTGACGTCAACAAACATCTCAGATTTCTGTGTGCTTTGTCAAAAGGAGGAGTAGTCTGTCAACCACCTTTTTCTTCAATGTGAGATGGTAGCCGGTATTTGGAGTCACTTCTTATCTAGGTGCGATACTGCCTGGTGTTCCTCAAGGTTCATAGTTGAAGCAACTGTGTCTTGGTTGGGAGGTTGTTCATGGGGTGTGGGTGTCTTCTCTAGAAAATGGTTCCATATGCTATTTTGTGGTCCATCTAGAAGGAAATAAATGGTAGAATCTTCCAGTGTGCCTCATCTAATTCACAAGATCTTATTGCTAGTATTACTTTAAGAATTGCAAGGTGGGCGTTGGTTAAAAAAGAGTTCTCCAACTTTTCCCTTAATGATATCATTAGTAATTGAGAAGTTTGCATGGTGTGTAGCCCAACTAAGGTGATGAGACATGTTCTTTGGTCTTTCCCTCCTCTTGGAGTGCTTAAATTCAATGTTGATGGATCTACAAGCAGTAAACCAAAGTCGGCAAGTATTAGAGATGTAGTTCGAAAAAACAAAGGTACGATTCTATTTATGTTCTCCAAGTATGTAGGTGTTTGTGATTCCAATGAAGCGGATATGCTAGCTATTCTTGAAGCTCTACGGTGTTTTTATAGAAATTTCCAAAGTAATCTATAGTCCAAAGTGACTCTTCTACTGTAATTGCCTGAGTTCCATGAATGTTGCTTTCCACCATGAGACTAGATTGGCCAATCATATGGTGGATTCCTTTGCCAAACAAGGGATTGAGAGGAATAAACCTTGGAAGGGTTTTGTTAAGTAATGGAGGTGTGTGTGGGGTATATCTCTCTTGAAACTTTCTTCTTCTTTATGCTCTTTCTACCTTCTCATTTTTAATGAAACCTTTAGTTACCGTTTCACCAAAAAGGAAAACCAACAACTTTAGAAAATACAAGACCAAGAATGAAAAGAAGATAACAATGTGTCCATGTTTCCCATAATTTGATTGTCAATAAAACGAGAGAATTTGGCTTAAGAAGAGCAATCTCTCACTATCTTGAGTTCTTGTCTTTCGTACCACTTAGGGGATTGGTCGTACCTCAGGGTTACCCATGTTATAACAAGAAGTCTTTAGACCTCAGGGTTACCCATGCCACAAGTCATTAGCCAAACCGCATCCAGTTGAAATAAAATTCCTATTCGATTACAAATCATAAAACAGAAAAGGTTTCATGTTCTAATCATGCTAACTAATAAAACTACTGCTAGGAGGACGATCCGATCACTAATAGAGGTCTATTCCAATTAGAAAATAAAGTTAGTTGGAAAGAACGGAGTGCAAGTGCATTACAGCTCTTCTTCACCCTCTTATCCCAATCGTAATCAGCCACCATTCCCAGGTTTATACTGCACCACGCCCAGGTTTATGCTGATCAAACCATGCCCATCTCTCTAGGTTAAATCTCAGAAAAAAAAAAAACATGATTACAAGACCATTAAATTTACAGCTGTTAAATCAAGGGGATAATCTGATTGTGCCCACATGACCGTTCTTGGTAAATAGAGCTTTCCATCCATCATAACCTCGGAGATAGGAAAGTATCCAAGTGGACAAAATCTGTTTTGAGTCTTTGCCTGGACCCCTAATGAAATTATCATGCAGTAAGGGCAAACAGATAAGTTTTAAAAATTCAAACCAACTTGACTGGTGGTATGGTCCAAATCGGCAAGACCTCTCAAAGACAATAAAATGATAGACGAAAATAAATAAATAAATAAAATTAGTTTCAACTGATCAGAACCACCATTTCACTACTACTGCAACTGTAATTTTTTGACAGTAAACATTTCTTAGAAAACGGTTTTGGGTTCAGTGTCAGCGGACTAGATTAGGATGAACCGGACCAACCCTTCATAAATAAAACAAAATCACTCCTCCCTTTCTGGACTGTGTGAGGCAACATTTTCCACTTCCACTTCAAATGCATGGAATCAACAACCACCAAAGGCTAATCACAGGAAGCTAAAACCGATCAGTGTGTTTTACAAACCAATTTGATACAATGAAGGCGCCAAGACCAGGTGAGGTAGAATAAGAGGCAACCATGGGGTGGGAATGTGCTCCATAATAATTGGGTTTCAACAAGACCACAATAGGACAGTGCCTCCTTTATATATACTTACCGTAACTAGGCCATCGCTTGCCAGCTGCCAGCTTATATTGAGTCATCAGAATCATCCGAATCACTTCGTTCAGGTTCCCCGCCATTCATTGCTGCCTCTGGAGCTTCTGGCTTCTGTGGTGGTAAAGCTGCAGTTTTCTCTTGTGCATTCCGCCCATTATCATCACCATCTTCCTCATGCTCAGCCACTTCAACATGTGCATTAACTAGTCAAGGAAACAAAACTGCAGGGTAATGAAATGATAGAGAGATACAAAATAGGAATGATGTATTGGGACTCAAAAAAACTAAAATCAGACCAGATCAACATGACGAGAAAAAATGTTTGCCCAATGAATTTTCTTTTATGATAAAGCAACCCAAGAAGCCATGAGTCATGAGAATGCGTGATGATTTTAGGCAAACATTTGATCTTGTGCTCATATCAACAGCAGTGCATTTAACCGCAAACAAGTACATGCTACATGGTTTCTCTAGGTCATTGAGTTCAGGCTACAACAGAGTCAACTAAAGGATATCAGCATTCTCTGCTGTTCCACCCGCCATAATGTTCAATAGATCTTTTTCAACTCGCTGGACAAGCTCTGGCTGCAGATGGAGAAGTATCATAATTATTACAACATATAAAAAACAACATGGCAATTAAGAAGATAAAATGGATAAGTGAATATCTAGATGACACTGAGTACATTCAAATCAGGTTCTCTGCGGAACCGCCTCCTACGAGCATCCCTCATTGGAGGGGTAAGGCCATGCTTGTACTCAACTCCATCTGGAGCTGGATCACCCTCTTCTCTAACCATAATTATCTGCCAAAACCCATGGAAACAAATTTATTAAGCCGAAAGGCAAAAATGCTTGGATATTCAACCAACTAATTGAAAAAGACACTAAACTGAACACAGGTTTGAATCAAAGCTCAATTGTTTTTTCCGCACAAATTTAAAACATATATTTAAAATTTTGAAAATTCTTGTAAGGAATTGGGGGAAAAAACCCACAAGAGTCAAGTAAAAGCTTTTTATGACCAATCAGGATCACAATTAAGTTATGAAGCGACACAAAACAAGAACCATAAGATTGAAAATTCTCGGTGTTCAAGCTTCTTTTGGCAACATCTTCTTTTGATTCTACTTCCCTAAAAGGAAAGGTTATTTGATGATAATTTTTAAAATTCACATTTGATCTTATTTAACAATTCTAGTAGAATTCTGTGTATCCAATTCCTATACGTTGTAATGCTAACAAACAGGCCCTACATGATCCAACCCAGTCCATACCTTTAACGTGGATTAATTCTCTCTCCCCCTTCTGATACCAAGCCTTTCATTATGGTAACACTGAATGCTCATTCAATGAATTTTCCAAGGCCCTCACTAACAACTGTGAATAGGAGTGACAAGGTACATACTCCAAGCCACTACCTCCACTTCCATGTCAAAATCAAGGTCTACGTGATTGTACTTTGACTCATGTTTATATATTTGTCTAACATATGATTAATTTTTTCTGATGCTCAGATTGTCTCTTGTATATTTCTGCAGCACAATACTCTGGCACAGACCCCAAATTACCTCAAATGAAGATCAGCAGTCTAATTAGTGTCATTGAAAGGGATAGTCATAGTTGAAAGAAATGATATAATATTCCATATTCAACTGGACATGTGTGAAGGGATAGGCCAATGAGGACATAGATGGAAGTAGTAAAAATAGATCTGAAGGCCCGCAACATATTTGAGGATTTGTCTCAAGATAGATTGGAATGGATGAACAAAATTCATGTAGCCCACTCCAACATAGTTGGGACAAGGCATTGATGATAATGATAATAATGATCATGGTCATGATCATGAACTGTTAGCCCTAGACTGGTATTCTTAGATCTTTGCACTGATGATCTCAGACTTGACCTTCAGGTCCAGTGGACCATGACTCAAAATAAATAGTTTGGGCTCAAGCCAGCTCTAGATACATCATTGCTCCTATTTCATAAAGAAGCAAATTAATTCACGATTATCAAGCCTCTGGTAGCTCTACAAGTTTTAGAAATTCCAAAATCATAAAATTTTATGTGCTCCCAAAATGGTTTAAAAGTATTACCTGACCAATGTCAGCAGTTTTTATTAGCACACTGTCATCATATGTTTTGTAAGACTCCACTATGCAAGGAAGATCCAAGAGCGAGGCAGGGAAACGGTCATTCCCAATCACAAATGTGCCACTTCTACCATCCTCTACAAATGATAAATTCAAAATGTGTAAGCAAATGGCATAGAGAAAACCTCAAAGTATTAAGTGCAAAGCTATCAGAGTAAAAAACAAAAAGACTACTCAAGACAACCTATCACATTAGGTAAGGCTCCATTTAAACATGTGAGACGAAAAGTAAATTTGTCAGTGCACACTTTAGCTGAAGATGGGGAGAAAAAGAATAATCTTCTTTTCTGATCAAATAATGAAATTGGTGTAATTATAAGCAATTCCATTCCTAATACTTAATTGCACAATGCACCAAAAGTGCCCAACTATAATGTCGAGCATATCCATACAGACTGTGTTGAATTATGCAACTGTGGGCCCAAATATCACCCATGAGCAAATAATATTCACCATCGACTGAATCACATGATGATGCAGTGCCGTTAGTGAAGATTAGCCAAGCGTTAATCCTCAAGCCTAAGCTTAAGGGATGGATCAAATGATCCCAGTCTTGGTCGCACACCATAGACAACTGAGAGAATCCTCAATGAAAATCTTACTTATCAACTGGGCAAAAGAAGAGGATTACAACCCGTTATATAGGCCAGTGTGCTAATCAACGAAGGAAAAGAATTAAAGAAAATCCTCCAATCACAGTAATTCCCAAACCACAGCAAATCACCCCAAAATAGAAAGCTTGAAATTAGCAGTCATTACATCTTATTGGTGGTTTCTAGATTGCCTGCCTATTGGGCCTTCTTGGCTTTGGGCTTGGTCCTTTTAGACCATGGCCTGCATCACATGAGGGCCATAGTTAACTGTCATTCAGTAATAGTTAAGCATCGTGGGATGATTTCATTTGAAGATGCACGTTACTCCTTCAGGAGAAATATCCATTGCCACTACACACTATGGGGTAGTTGGATGGAAATTCGATATCCAAAGATCTACACCTGATCAACTTGTACGGATTTGCTCAATACTATGGGATATTCATACATTCAATAATCATTTCCATTTGTATATAATATATAATACAATATGCACACAAATAAATGGAATTATCGTCAGAGAACATCACTCTCTCAAGAGTTGTTGAGTTCCCATGACTTACAACACCGACATGATGTATGGATGATGGCAGGGCCACTCGTCCCACTCCACAGCTACAAAGCAACCCTCCACTGGCCTATGCAAGGCTATATATATATATGGGCGTTTCCCTCCGTTGGTGTGGAGCAAGACAGAGAGTGCAAGCACTTGTGAGAAGAGTGCAGTGATTGAGTGTAATGCCAAATGATGCGGTGAACTAGTGTGTACAAGTGAGGAACAAGGATCATAATAGCAGTTGCGACAGGAGTAGCAACCACCGGCCAAAACGCAATATAGAAGGCGATATGTAGTGGTCGGGCAATGCCTAGCATCGTAGCAGTGTGAATTTTATAAGTGGTAAAAAAAACTTAAATATTGTGTTCTGTTAGCGATTTGGAACTATATAAGGTAGACACAACTTTAGAAAAGGCTATTGAGAAGGAGAAATAAGAAAAACAATGTTTTAAATTAAAACTTCTTCAGTCTACTAGGTTTTAAACCGAGCGCTGTTGATTTCAAAATAGCATAGTGGCCTCGACTGCTATGGCCGCTAATGTAGCTGCCACGTGCTGTGTCGAGCAATGGTGAGGAGTGCAAGTGTTTAAGTGCAGTGAGTGAAGTAGCAGTGAGAGAAGTGGTGTGGTGAGTACCCAGTGTACAATATGAGAAGGAGTGGCAAGTGTGTGGAGAGTGATGTACAAATGACAAGTGTGTAACAAGTAACAAGTATGATATGATTCCAAAGGCCAACTGATTGAGACCATCAAAGCTTTTAGAAGTACTACAAGGGACAAGCATACATGCCTGAGAATGATAAATCCAGAGAACCATCTTCAGATGATGAGGGGTTCTCATTGAGGAGTTGCTCAATCCGCTCAGCTATCGATGGAGGAACTCGGAGTATGAACTGCTCATCCATGTCCAAGATAACGTATCTTTGATTAAACTGAAGGGATGGGTTCCTGTCAGGATGATGACAAGAAGGAACTCAAAGGAGATTCAGTTATAGCATATCACAATCAGCCCCCAAATATCCAAAAGGAGTTTCAGAACCAAACCCAATTGCAACAGAAAGCAACAACAGCAACAACAAACAAGAAAATTGGAGAAGATAATACCTCTCGTTGAAGGTGACGATGCTCTTCTGAGAAAGACAAAGAGAGATGGTTAGGTTTGGGGTCTAAGAGAGAGAAGGCTAGAATTTTAGAGAGAGAAAGAGAGAAATGGTTAGGGTTTGGGGTCCAAGAGAGAAATGGTTAGAGTTGGGCTTGGATTTCAATATAAAAGGAACCGATGTGGTGGGCAATGGGTTGTGGCTAATGGCCCAAATCGTACCATTCTGGGCCAACCAACATTTTCCAATTTAGCTTCTTGACTGAATTTTTTTTTTCTTGTTTTCGCTATATTGTTAGATGGTACAATAGTATTTTTGTGGATACTTTTATATCTACGGATCAATCCCTATGCAATTGTAGATTATTTCTTGTTTCTCTTTCTTGATTGATCCTTTACATGCGTGCACGTGCAAGTTTCCATCGACCACTAGTTCCACATTGATCTTAGGGATGAAGCTTGGGCCAATGCCCATCCCACACCTTTTACACATGATTCGGCTAAACTCAAATTCAGGTTGCATGTTCGGGTTCAAGACAAGGCTGGGCCTCGTAATCAAAACATGAATTACATCCCAGCGTGACTGAGTTGGATTTTTGGTGTTATGATGATATGAAGAGGGGGTCCCATCTAGTTATTGGACCTGGTAGTCATAATCCGGCCCATCTAATTGCAATATGTGCTGAACCTGAATGAGCCATACTTTAAGCAATGACATGATATAACAAGGCTCAAAACACCCTAAATGGACTGAGCCACACTTCAGGTTAAGGTGGGGTTCAGATTGAGTCGAGCCGAAGAGAAGTTAGCCTTGAGTCAGGATTAGATTGGCCTTAAGAAAAAAGCGTCACGCAATCCACGTGTATGGCAGATATGGTGTGAGTGGTGGAAGACGATTCACCCTTTCAAAGGGGCCCACACTGGATCCATGAAATTTAAGAAACTCACACCTCGTTTTCTCCAAATTTCAAAAGAACACCAAAAGCATGACATAAAGAAGAAGTAGAAGAAACAAACCAGAGAGAGAGAGAGAGAGAGAGAGTCATGGCATCTGTTTTCTTCACCTTTTCGGTATCTTCTTCTGTTGTTCCCAACACCAACAACAAGGTTTCTTCAAAGGCGAGAGCTTGGAATCTCAAATCTTCCACATTCATCCCTGCTCTAACAGAGCGGACAACAACAACATCAAGACCCCAGACAAGTATCTCTATGAGATCAACCCTTGATGAGTCTCCTGTTCTTGACCCCCAACCTCCAGAACTCGAGGAATGTAAACCCGAGCTTGTCGCTTCTCTGAAGCTGAAATTGCTGGTGAGTTTGGCTGGTGTTTTGCATTTTTTGCTGTTGGGTTTTCTTCACTTCTTTGTAAATGGGCGTCCTTTGTGGAAAATTTGAACTGGGGTTGGCTGCCTTTTCATTTTCCGAGCTTGATTTTACTCGGTTCGTTGTAAAGTGGTCTACTTTGCGGATGATTCGATCTGGGGTCTCGCTGGTTTTGCAGTTTCGGCTGCTGGGTTTCATTCACTTTCGTAAATTGGTTTTCTTTATCGGAAATTAGAACTGGGGTTTCGCTATTTTGCGGTTTCGCAGCACGAATCGTGGAAGTTGCTCCACATGCACAAAGAAAGCAATCAAGGAAAGCATTCTTCAGCTCTGGCTGAGATAGTTTATTGTTGAGTTAGAGTCTAGTGAGAACAATTCAAATCACTTGTGGTTTTATAGTAGAATGGAAGGGTCCTTCAAAATTGGTTCTTCGAACCTGATTATATTTATATCCTTCAGCTACCAAACAGGCCTTCAATCAGCTTTTAGCTTGTATTGGCTGAAGCGGATTTCTTTCAGTGACTGACAAAGCTTTAGGGCCTGTTTGGATAAGCAAAAAATAGAGTGGAGTGAAGTTATATGGGCCCTAATAGCTTAAAATTTCAACTCTATCTCGTTTGGACGAGTCTTGCCCAAATATGAAGCATTGTTTTCAGCCTATGTGTATTCCATTTCACTTCAACCCTAAATACTTTAATTTGCTTGAGTAAAAGCCAATTCTATTCCATAATATTTTTAAATTTCACTTCACATCAAGCATCCAAGCAAGGTGTTAGGGAAGAGAGAACTTCTATGGAGTTTGAAACTGTAAAAGACCTTTTTGATTCTCTCTAATTCTGAAATGTCACCCGGAAAGTAAGGGGAGCCATTAGGAAGATGTCGATTGACATTAAATGTAACCATCACAACACTATTTAACTTTATTAGATATCATCTCTTATTTCAGTGAAATTTCAAGAATTGTATCTTGCTCTTCAACCTTACTAACCATGATGCACAATAACCTGAAATAGCCATGCTGCAAGATCTGTTTGGGTTACTTCAAATGAAGTTTATTTGAATATTCCAAAATGAATTAAGTCTCAAGTTGAAAGCGAAGCGCCGCTTGTAATCAGTAAGGGCACTCGCTCTTCTTAGCTCGCACAGTTGATCAATTGAATCTATCTTTCTTTTGGTAAGCGAACAATTGAAATGCATTTAATGAGACTAAGTATTATCTACAAATAAAAATAAACTTGGAAGTCATTTGCTGTTACAAAATGGCTATCACAATAGATGTTACTGTGTTCATTCCAGCAAAGTGTGTTCTTCTTTCAACACATATAGGTGATTATTTGCAGAATGCTGTTTCTGGGCTGAACAGAGGTCTTGCTGCAAATGAAGAAGATCGGAAACAGGCAGATTCTGCTGCCAAGGAGCTTGAAGCGGTAGGAGGGCTTGTTGATCTGTCTACAGACCTTGATAAACTCCAAGGGAGATGGAAATTGATCTACAGTAGTGCATTCTCATCTCGTACTCTTGGTGGGAGTCGTCCGGGACCTCCCACGGGAAGGCTGCTGCCTATAACTCTCGGACAGGTGATTTGGAAAAGATAAATGGTTCATTCCTTTTCTATCTTGCCAATTACTGTTTATTAGTATCCATTTTGTTCAAATTCTGCAAGTGCTATTGAGTTTTGATGCAATGATGGCTTACGTTACAACTTTTTAAGAAACATTTTGTTATATTTAAGCAGAAAATGAAATTATTAATTGGTTTGTCTATCACTAGGTTTTCCAACGAATTGATGTAGTAAGCAAGGATTTCGATAATATTGTGGAGCTTCAATTAGGGACGCCATGGCCACTTCCACTGTTAGAGGTTACGGCTACGTTAGCTCACAAATTTGAGCTCATAGGTAAGTTTGTTCGCCTGTATCTGATTAATTACTAATCTTTAATGGAAAAGTTCTATAACTTTCAGCCTGAGGATGTGTAGTACATGGTGCTCATGGTTTGGTGATCTAGTCTGCTGATCTAATGGGTCTTACTGTGGATAGAAGGTGCCCAAAACTGATCCAGAGTGGATGATTCTAATCATCAAATATTGCACGTTTTTGGTTGGATGCATCCTTTCTCTATATTTTCTCTCTTTCTCAGTCATCACCTTGCATCCATCAATCATTGTGTTTTCAACCGTATCTATCCATAATAGACACCTTGAGATCAGGAATCTGGTCATGGAATCATGGTCCAATTAACTACATCAAGACTAAAATATATCTCAGGGCAAGGATCATGCTTCTCTTATTTTGGGCGAACATTCACAAACTTAGTCACTCCTTGGAAACCAGTCCTTTTCCTTCTCTGCTGACTGAATGAAGGACTCACGTATATTGTATTAGAATCAATTGACTTATAAAAGTTGAGTTTCAGTAGAGAATGAGGAAACTAGCCAAACTGGGCTTTGTTTGAGTGTCATTTGAGTTGTGGTGTATGAAAGGAATTGACAAGTCGGTTGTGCATTGATAGAAAGTTATCAAGTACTTCACGTGGGCATGCATTAGAAGCTGGAACAATGATTGTGCATCTTGCATCAGTCTTCTGGGATCAACTACGAAGTTCCCTCCCTTGCTTATTGGGAGAATAGTAGATATGATCAAGCATCAAAGAAATCAAGCTATCTCTACATTGATCCCAGGCCTGAATGACATGTCCATACTTTGTGAAACCAGAGAAAATCCCAAGTCTGCTTCGGCATAATATCGCAAGGGAGACCCAACTAGCAAGATTCGTATATAAGTTTTTGGAGAATAAATATTCGATTCAATGATGAACTTGGCACCAAAAATCTTGCACTGACACTTCCTTTCACAATGCTAGTTACCTTATCTAGAATGCTAGATTAGTACATACTATTTTAATTAGCAAAAAAGCCCATGCACAGCACATCTATGATACCCAGATACTTGTATAAGCCCAACGTATCCATATCGGACCAATACAATACTTGTATTGGTATCCGATACTACATTGATACTTTTGGGTTGTAAGTTTAATATATCCTACTTAGCAAGTCCATTGTTTCATTTAGTTCTTTAAAATTTCTTGCTTTTCAACATAGAAAATGTTACAATTGAGCATAAATAATGAAAATTTCATTAATTCAAATGTGATTTAAAGGAAAATTTAGGACACCTGTATCCGTATTAATATCCTAGATTTCCCAAAGCGTGGAGTGGTATCCCCAATCTCCGTACCCATAGCCGTACCCAAGTTCGTATCTGGGCATCATAGCAGCACATGATAGCTCTCCTGCAGAAACAACATTAAAAATAAATACTATATAGTGGGGCCCACAAATGGTCAAGACAAATCCTCTTGTGCACACCTATCTTGATGGATTGGCTCACATTTCAATTTGATACTGATCCAAACACCATCCATTATTGTATTGAGTCACAACTCACAATAAACACGCTTGAGCAGTCATTTAACTTTTGGGGGCTAAGATCGATGAGTTCTTATGGGTTGATTAAAGTGATGCTTGGCAATCTCTGATTCGCAGCGTACCCTAATTTTTCCTGTTACCCCTTATGACCGGCATGCATCTAGGTGGGCTCCTAACAAACTCAGGCATTCCTTTCGAAGAACAAGCTCGACTTTTTTAGCATTCTATTCAAATCCTCTACAACTTCTATAGCAGGAAGCCAGCTGCTCCTTTTTTACAGGAGGATGAGTTTGTGAGGCCCACTGGCCCAACTAGGTACAATTTTTAGGTTAGCCATATATAAAAGATCAGTTCAACTTGATGTTGTCTTCAAATGGACCACCTATATAGATACTCTGTTGACTTTCCATTTCGTGCTTTAGATATGAAAGCTTACGATGTGCCTGATTATTTTGCGATTTCTAATCTTTAGAGCCCTCTTGTAGATGGATGTTAGTAGGTCCCACATGCTCTTGCCACCTCTCCTATTTTATCAGAACATCTTGTGAAACTACTTTTAGGGGATTGAATCCAAAGAAACTTATGCCAACATGCCACTTTAACAAACTTGATGTGAAAAACAGAAAAGAAAAAACGAAGTACAGAGGTGCATCCTTCTAAAGAAGAGAATGTGACACAATCTGACGTCTTCTACCTTAATTTGTGCAAAAGATTCAATACTGAAAAGGCATTATCTGTTGAATTGTGTAGGATCAGCAAAGGTTAAGATAACATTCGAGAAAACTACTGTCACGCCCAGTGGAAGTTTCTCACAGCTGCCGCCAATTGAGTTGCCTCGGCTGCCAGATGCATTTAGGCCTCGTAATAATACAGGTAGTGGCGAATTTGAAGTTACATATGTTGATGATGATACCCGCATTACACGAGGTGACAAAGGAGAATTGAGGGTATTTGTGATCTCTTGACCTCGCACCAATGCCACCTTACTTCTCCTCTTGTGAAAATGTAATGATGTGTTTGTGAAAGTCTCACAGGAAATACATTAGCACATTTACTGGAGTATGTTAAAAGAAAAAAAAAAGGTTTTGGATTACACTCTTTTGCTGTTTTCAGGCAATGAACACCAAATCAATTTTTCATAGAGATCATACTTAGCTGTGCACATCACTGGAATGAATCTAGAATTTGCTTGGGATGTAGGGACGTGTTTGTAAGGCTCATTTTCTGTTGTAGGATAGCATCCTTATCTGGTAGATTTTGTGGCATCCTCCGTTCAATGTGAGGCCCAACAAATGTGGTAGGGATCATCTCTGCAGATTGAGAACATAACTGAAGTCACTGAACTGTCTGTCTTTACGATTAATTTTGCAGAATTTGTATGTCAATTGCGGTAACTTTATCTATTGACAGAAGGTAGGTCTTTGAGTAGAATGGTTGCGAAATAAATTTAAATAACTAAAATAATATATTCTAAAAAATATTGTCAAAATAATTAGAATGTGAATCTTATACATCAGAAACGTTAAAACAAATTGTAAATCTTCAGATTTATGGTAGTGGTGAGAATGGACTTCCAACTTCCACACATTTTGAATTTACAATAAGATATTTTTTTGAGAAAATATTGTGATATTAGCAGAATAAATTTGTAAATAGTTGCAAGATTGATACTCTGTAGAGGCAGTGTCATTTTTGAGTGTTCAATATAAGAACCAAATTGAGCTGATGTTATTGAATTGTCTGTTTGACAGCTCTTTGGGGCCCACTTTGCGTCACCTTTGATTAGCCTCTAACCCCTTATGAATTGCAACTAGGTGCAACTGCAACTCATCTTAGCTTTACTTTCATATGAATTGAATCTCATTCAATCAGTTTTACACTTTTGAATGTTACAAATGTGATCGATTTTCCACCTAATCCTTGGACATGATGATTGGCATCATCTAGGTGGGCATCACTAGCCATTCTTCATGGTATGTGTTTTAAGGGAGAAGGGAGGAGAAGAAAGATGGAACACAAGAACCACTTGTTTATTTCATTCCACTAAAGTGCATTACATCAAGCCATTACATAGGAAAATAAAACCAATCTTACTAAAATAGACTCATCAAATTAAGAAGCACAACTTCTAAGTGAAACAAAATCTCTTTTGTGGACTTCCTAATTAATTAAGGAAACCCAATTTGAGTGAAAAGCAATACTAATCATCACCAGCTCAACCTCTTGGGTGATTGTGCTCTAGTCCGAATGACTTATTAACAATGTGGACTACTTAAGAGAAAATTCCTGCCACTTGGTTGCCGTGCATTTCAATTATAATTATCAGCTTGGACATCCTCCCAGATGAGAAAAATGCAATGCAAAAGTTTCATTGAAGCAATTTCCAAGGCAATGATGCCCCAACTTCTTGTAAAACTGAAATTAACTTATCAGAACAAATCATCTATTTAACTCGCAAGCAAATTTTAAGTAGTTGTTTTAACAGCCTAATAATGAAACTCCAATTCTATACCCCATTGAGGGTGCCAAATAAAACTTGGGGGCATGTTTGTGTAATGTTGATAATTTCTTTGGCGCCACTTTTTCACAGTCCAGTGTGTCATTTTTTTTTTTCGCATGGAGAAGGAAACAAAATTGATGTGATTTTTCTCATATGAGAGTTCGGAATTGCTTTTCCACGGCACCAAAAAATGAAGCTCTTAAAAAGCACTCTACAATGCAGAATTTCAAGATTACACAGACATACCCTTAAGGTGGTCCCAAGCTCTAAATCTATACCCTACCTTACTGATACTCCAATTGCCGGCACACACTCATAGTCGAGTGGTGTCACTGCATTGCTATTACACACATGTCCATCGATCGAACCTGATCGATCCTAGACATTTAAATAGCTAGTTTAGCAACTAAGAAAAGAAAACTTTAAAAAAACCTTAAATAAAGCCTTTTTCAAAATAAGAAAAAGAAGAAAACCTTTTCAAAAGACCTTTCAAAAATAGAAAGCAACTTAAAAAAAATAATAAAAAGAAGTGACAATAAATCGGCGAGGAATAAGAAGGAAGATGAGCACTCATTAACGCCAACCCCACGCGGGCGCGTCCAAATGTAAACGTTAGACTTTGTAACGGCTATATTTCATTCAAAATTAAAAACCTTGCTCCTTCTCTCTCAGCACTCCTCTTCTTCCCCTTGTCGTTTCGTTTCAGCTTTCTGTGCTCCTCCGCTTCTCTCGCAATCATCAATAGCAAGATCCGACTCCACGTATTCGAAAATCAAACACCCTAACTTTCATTCATCAATCTTCGTTCCCACCGAAAAAAAAAAACACCATTTCCTTCCTTGTTGCGTTTTCTTTAATATGGCTCCAACACCCTCATCCAAACCAGTTTCCGGCCATATAACCCCTTCAAGAACACCGCAGTCCAAGCATCGCTTGCATTTCCCCTCTGTAAAGAACGCGCACCCGTCTCCGAACCCCAGCTCTGGCGCCAAGGAAACCCCACTGACAGACCACCCCGTCGAAGTCATTGGTCGGATTCGCGACTACCCGGATCGAAAAGAGAAGCCCTCCTCGGCGCTGCAGATTTTGTCCGACGGGCAGATGGTTCGGGTGCGGACTGATGTTGGGTATCGAGATTTCAGCCTTGATGGGGTCTCTGTTTCGGAGGAGGAAGATCTTAATGGGTTTTATAAGAAGTTCGTCCAATCGAGGATCAATGGCGTGAAATTGGGCTCCAAATGCACGATCATGATGTACGGTCCCACTGGCTCTGGGAAGAGCCATACAATGTTTGGGTGCCCAAAGCAGCCCGGGATTGTTTATCGAGCTCTAAGGGATATTTTGGGGGGAGGCGAAGAAGGCGGCAATGGGTGTGGTGGGGTTTTTGGATTTGGACAATTCGTCCAAGTTGCTGTTTTGGAGATATACAATGAGGAGATTTATGATCTGTTATCCACTAACAACGGCGGTGGAGTGAACCTTGGTTGGCCAAAGGGGACTGCATCTAAGGTAAAAAAAAAAAAGTCGTGCAGATCTCTTTTTTACTGATTCCAAAATGAAGAACTCTAGTCTTTAATTTTTTTGATTGTTGGGTATTTGGATTTGGTTGATTTGATTGGCTTATTGACCTATGATTGATGCTCTTTATAGTTTTATGAACCCAAATTGTCTGCTCCTGTGTTTTTCTCCAACTCTGGCATACTTTTTTTTTTATTTATGGGTGAATTTGAGTAGTGAATACTTTCTTTACGTGTCTGTTATGTTTCTTGAGTGATATAGCACATTGGATGTTGATTTGGGGCGTAAAAAAGGAAAACAAATGTAACTTTGCAAATTGTCCTAGCCAATTTCCACACCACCGATTTTGCCAAAATTATACATGGATGGGTTACATCCAAATGACCCATTACAAAAGGAATCAGGGATCATTGTTAAACTCATAGATGGGCTCAAATGCGCCTGGCTCTTCCTTTTTTGGTTATTTATTTGTTTAGAAATCTTGTGCTTATTGGTTAGTTGATGCATAATTAGTAACTTCAGTGTTTTTGAAAATACATACTTGAGTAAACTGTAAGTGAAGCATGTTGACCACAAGTCCATAACACAGTTCTTTTTTTTCCATAAAAGTACAAAATGGGCTAGTTTTGCCTTCTCATTCTCTCCCTTCAGAAGCATTGCAAGTGATATGTACATGATAGGAATTTTGTTTGCTTCATACACTGTAGTTTGTACTGGTATAAGTCTCGATTGGGCATCTTTTTAAATCCTTCATTTAGGATGAGTGGAATGTCAATGATACTCATTGTATGATGGGTCTTTGACTATTGAGAAAGACATGCTGATATTAGGAACATTTCACAATCATGGGATGACCTCAAGAGCGAGTTTTGATTATGGTTTGTTTATCCATAATATTTAGGTTTTTTTCCCCTTTTTCCTTATTATTATTATTCTTTTTTTTTTGGGTTATCAGGTAAGATTGGAAGTGATGGGAGGAAAAGCAAAGAATGCAACTTTTATCTCTGGAAATGAAGCTGGAAAGATATCAAAAGAAGTTGCAAAAGTAGAGAAGCGAAGGATTGTTAAAAGCACACTTTGCAATGAGAGGAGCTCACGAAGCCACTGCATGGTTTGTTTCTTCTTCTGCTTCACTTCGTTGTCAGTCAATTTTGAAAATTCTTTATCAGAATTTCATTTTCTGTGTTTTCTTTATAGATAATCTTGGATGTTCCTTCGGTGGGTGGAAGATTAATGCTTGTTGACATGGCTGGTTCTGAAAATATTGAACAAGCTGGTCAAACTGGACTTGAGGCAAAAATGCAGGTAAATGGCGCATTCATTTCAGTATAATCTATTTTTCTGGGTGCATACATCAAATTTTCTTGTTGTTCTCAGTTTATTAAAATTGTTTATCTCAATACTGTAATAAATACAATTGCTCTTTTCGCTGGTACCACAGACGGCAAAAATTAACCAAGGAAACATAGCATTGAAAAGAGTAGTTGAATCCATTGCAAATGGTGACTCTTATGTTCCATTCAGAGATAGCAAGCTAACCATGCTTCTTCAGGTATGATTTCCCTGATGATTCTTTGTTTCGATGCACTGTTGATGATTGTGAAGGTTGTTTTTGATAATTGCCCTATATCATTGTCAGGACTCCTTTGAAGATGATAATACAAAGATTCTAATGATTTTATGCGCGAGTCCTGATCCTAAAGAGATGCACAAGACCATTTCCACACTAGAATATGGTGCGAAAGCAAAGTGCATCATCCGTAGTACTCATACTCCAAATTCCAAGGATAAGGCAAGTTTTGATGAATCCACAGTTTTAGGATCAAGAATAGCAGCCATGGATCAGTTTATCTTTAAGCTACAAATGGAAAATAAGCTGAAGGAGAAAGAGCGCAATGAAGCCCACAAGGAACTTCTAAGGAAAGAAAAAGAAGTGGCAGAACTGAGAGCTAAGCTTGAGCTGGTGGAAGAGAAGAGACTGGTAACACAGGAAAAAGATATTAACTTACAGGTCGATGAGAAGACACAAATTCTGAAGCTTGAGTTAGAGAAGAAGTTGTATGAATGTCAGCAGATGGAGAACGAATTTGTTGAACTGGGGAGAAGAATGGAAGAAAAGATCTTACAACAGCAAGAAGAGGTTGAGATCCTCAGACATCGGTTGGAGGAAATTGAAACCGAGTTATGTTGTTCGAGGAAGAATGAATGTGATGACGGTGCACATGATATTGGAAGCAGATTTATAAAACGGCTCTCAGAAATTTACACGGAGGGGGATCAGGGAATGGAGAAATCTATGGACTTGGACATGGGGGATGAACCGCCTGTTCTGGTTGTGAAGGAGATAAATCAAGATGATTTTCATAAGGCTGAAAATGATAGGAACAGATCATCACTGGGTGTAAGGGATATCGAGGGAGATGATATTGCTGAGGAAAAATTTGTGGAGAAGGTCTATTTGAGTACTGTCTTTGAGGATGAAGAAGGAGAAGAAGAAGAAGAAGAGAATACTGAGGAAGAAGAGGTGAAGAAAGAAGTGGTTGAAGAAAAGGCAGTAAATCTAGGTGACAAGATCGCTGATATGAGCCATCCCCAAAATTGTCTTGTACAGACACCTAACTCTTATAGCAGAGATGTGGATGAAGCTTATTGTAGCAGAAACAGAATGGAGAATGAAAAAGACCCAGCAACTGCTAGAAGAACAAGAATTCAAAATATTTTCATGCTCTGTGGGAACCACAGAGAGCTCACTCAACATGTTAGGATCCCCACGCCCTACAAGAAAAGATCTGAATCTCCTGATACCGGATTATCTCCTGTGGTGCTCAGAGAGGAATTTATAACAAAACCAAAAGAACCATCACCACTTAAAACTATTCCACAGGCGGAGTTCAAATCATATGCTAGTCTCTTTGCAGATGGAACTGCAAGCAACAACATCACTGGAAGCCCAATTTCAGGGCTTCGAGAGCAGTTTTCTTCACTTAATATTGCAGAGGAACAGAAATTAATAGATGCCCAGTTAAACAAAAAGCACAGCTCTGAAAAATTGCAAGAGTCCAAGGAAAATAGGCCCAGCAATGAAGATGGACTGCTTGAAGTGTATGTAAAATGGGAGGCATCAAAAGAATACCCTGGGAAATTTATTACAAAGCTGAAGGTGCTGAAGACTTCTAGTCTAGCAGATTTACGGAAGCTGATTGAAACCCATCTCGAGGAGGACAATAACAAGCAAGCATTCACCTTTCTTATGCTCGGGGTACGTATCTTCCTAACAATATTTGTCTGATTACCAATTTTAGAAGTTTGTATGATAGCTTTCAATCTGAAGTCCTGCAAGCTAGAAAAATGGTCAGCTGGGATGTTGCATTGCTGTGGGAAAGGGTGAGATGCATAGGTGGGCTTGCGGATAGCTAAAATCAGCTTCATTAGACATTTGTAATCATTTGAGCCAAAGCTTTTATTAGTGTTGTTATAAGTTTAATTTTGATAAAAACATATGATTTTTTGTACGTGCTTAATCTACATCCCACAGATAAAACTGGCAGGGCCGGAAGACCTCCCACCAAGATGCCACCCGGGGTTGATGAATCATTTTTGGACTAAAAAGACCTATTGTATCGAGCAACCTACCTTTTTCATTCAATTTTGCATATCATTGTATCGAGCAACCTACCTTTTTCATTCAATTTTGCATTTCCATTTCATGTATATGGTGCTACCAAATAAATAGAGATGAAAAGTGGAGCATCTCTGTTTAGTGAGAAGATCACTTACATTCATTACTGATGGTGGACCTCCGTCTAGTGATCTAGTTTTGTGGGACAGTAGAAACATCTCAGTGAGTTTCTTCACTACTATGAAATGTTAACAAGGCTTTCATAGAAGTGTTTAGTCTCATAAGATCAAAATATTCATTAGTCTATTATTGTTTTACCAATATGAAAAAAAAAATCCTGTATTTAACACAGCTAGTGACAGATTTCATATTGTTTTACCAATATGAAAAAAATTACTTTATTAACACAGCTTGTGACAGTTTGACTTTCTTTATCTTCCTACTTATACATAATGTACTGTTATCTACAGGATCCTACTGGTGCTCCTGTGGTGAATGAGAAGGAAGCTACAATACAAGCCAGCAAACTACCCATTTGCAACAACCACACAAGTAGCCATCTCGCCTGCTTGCGCCCTATCAAGAAAGCAATCCAACGGCCAAACCATCTTCCATTTAGCTCATTGGACAACAAGCTTCACTTGCTTCAAACAGCTTGTCAATGATCCATCAGAGTGAACTTCTCACCCAAAGCTGACCAAAAGGCAGCTCAAATACTTTTATTACAGGGCTACAAATTTAAAAATGAATGAAGCATGGTACATCTACATGTATGTCCCGCATGCATAGAATTGCAGCCCTGTATGTACCTTAGAGTGTTTTATGGTGTATCTATGTGCTTTTGTTCTTCATGGGCTTCAAGGTTTTCAATGTGGAGAACTTGTAATTGTTTGTTTACAATTGAAGACTGGTTTTTGAGTAGTACATTTGACTGGTTTTTCAGTAGTACATGTGGTTTTGTTCTTCCTGGGGTTCAAGATTTTCAATGTGGAGAACTTGTAATTGTTTGTTTACATCAATTGAAGACTGGTTTTTGAGTAGTACGTTTGACTGGTTTTTCAGTAGTACATTTGACTTGGAAATTTTGAAAACACATGGAAAAGAATGATGATGTGGGGGAAAAGATAATGTCAAGTAGCATCCACGAATCTTGTATTACTGCTAATTCTTATAACATACAAGGTATACCTGCGGATCCCCCTTGGAACCTGATTTATTAATAGTTTTATTTCCAATTCATCAGAGACCATATTATAAGAGGAGTTGCATTTATCTTTTAGGATGGGCCCACTCATTTAGAGAATTAACCTGATTATGATTAAATCGGACCATGGATAGAACATACTCAAGTTTTCCCTTGTGGAACTGTGGCAGCTCTCAGTTCTTCAGTGACATAACTGTAAATGCTCATATGAGATTAATAAATTAACTGTTCACATCAAATGTCACAGCTAGGTTACTCTGAGGAAATAGTTTATCCATTATGGGGCTGTCTATGGTAATGGTAACTAAAGAACTGGCCTAACTATAAAAATTAATGCCAGATGCTTCTAAGATAAGACTTCATTCTGAGAAATTTAAAGACCTAAACTTTCTGAATTAGAATCTATTTTGTAAAAGAAAAGAACAAAGAAAATGTTGATCCCTATTTGTGTTGCATTTCATCAACTAATCATGGACACTGTTCGCTGAGTATTCTAAGTGAAAATTCAAATTTTCCTTCTTTTTTCATTTTACAAACTATGAATTTCTCAAACAATCCATTATATCTCTTCGTCCTTGGGCTTTGATGGGCTAACCTGCTCCTCGGCATCGTTCACATCAGGATCTGAGTAAGCACCTCCTAGATCTTTGGATCTTGATGATCTTGTTGAACCGCCATCCCCTGATCTACTGGATTTCTTCCTTCGTGCATTCTTGGAGGTTGATGATTCTTTAGTGGGTGATCCCATCCCACTGGAGCTTGATTTACAACTGTGTCGCCTTGGTTGTTTGGGCGCATCTGATGCTTTGCCATTAGCAGAATTGCTAATGGATTGGCGGCGCCTTGTTGTCTTGGGTGCATCAGCTTGCTCATTATTTGGGTTTTCTTGGTTTTGGTGGCGCCTTGATGACTTCGGGAGTCCTGGTAAGTCTCTGGTAAGAGAGTCCTTGGCTCCGCTAGAGCCACAACATGAGCCTGAAGAAATTTGGGTTGCAGAAAGATGGAAAATAGACCATTACATATAAAAATCTCAGGCATATGCTAAAATATAACAATTGGAATTAATTAAGTGTCTGATTTACATGTGGGACCCTTCATTTCTCATCTGGCTATATTAACTCCACTCCAAAATTCCATTGGATTGCGTAGTCCTTAGATCAGCAGCTTATAGATAGGTAATTATAAAGAAGGCCGAAGATCAGAAGTGTCAGCTTCTTTCTATCTGAATGCTCTTGACAATATCCAAAACCTATTGTAAGAGTCCATCAAATTAACAATCTGGATTACTGGATCATGGCCCGGATTACTGAGACCACTTCTTCATCAGAGTTCTGTCCATTACTCTTCAAATTTTGATGAACAAAAAGTTCCAATTTTAACTCAAATGCCAGACTTCATAAATTGAGATCCAAAAAACAACCAATTTATTCTTTTTAAGATTTTTTGTTTTTTTTTTTTTTTGGATAAAACTTGTTTAGGACGTTAAGTTTGTAAAAGATGAACAGTTGCAGTTACATGTAGGGGGTGCTAATAGTGGCAAAACCCAAAAGAAAACAACATGGAAAAGCATACCTTCAGATGTCCTTTTAGTTGGAGAAAGCTGCCCTTTACTTTCTCCACTGGTGCTCGGAGTTGCTGATGCAAGTTCTGGCGCCTGCTGAAACCCACTCATCTGAACCATTAGGGAAGCAAAACAACATCAGATCATGAAGAAGGTAGATGTATTTACCTACTTAATCAGGAAGTGGATTGGATTTCTTTTGAATGAGCCAGAGTCCTAAACAGGTTATCATTCAAGCAATGTTTCCAGCCCATTGCCTTGCTGTAATCCACTAATTGCTTATTGATCATATGAGTTAGAAAATCACTTCGTCTCCTTTCTAGAAAATGGCTAGTCCAAGAGAGTAGCTGCTCATTGTTTGGGGGGCATGTACTGTAATTTGTACACTGATTGGAGATAAAAAATTAACGAAATATTAGAGGAAATCTTACCCAAGTTGGTTGATTTACAGTTGGACCATCCCATCCTATGTGGGCCACATGCTTTACGTCTGTAGGGTAACCAATTTTCATCTCTTCCTCTTTATCATTTGGCTCTGTAATGAAGTGAAATCAAGTCCCTCCCAACCAAAGAAAACTCACTCAAATAATCTCAATCTAAATGCCATTTAAATCAAAGATTTATCTGATTCCCAAGCAGGCACCCATTGTATGTTTTGGTTTGCTTGGGCCTCTATTTAGGGACTAAATACAAAGAAGAAAAAAATCACATACCGAATATTTGTGAAATACACCTCAGGCCCTTCAAAAGGCTCTTTATCTTGGTTGTCATTTGGTGCGAAAGAACAGCTTGTTTGGACAATAGATCCACTGAATTCTTTCACCAGGGACCCTGTGATTCTAAGCAAGAAAAGTAATTAGAGAGAGAGAACCTAATTAGATGATCCAGTGATATATGTATATAAACAACAATGGGCATGTCATAATTTTAAAACGTGGTTCTGAACCCTATACATTTGGAGCTGAATAATCCAATTTCATATCCCATTTTCTGAAACAAATTCAAAAGAATCTTAGAAATTAAAGATGTGAATATTTAATCTTAATGGTTCCTTAGGTGATTTAGATGTACACGAAAACCAGGGTATTAAAGGACCTTACTGTTTTGATTGTTATGAAGAAAAACGGTAGGCTGATCACAGATAATTGGCCGGGCCACCTAAGAGGCAGGACCCATACAAAGGCTTGAGTCAATTCAAGAGATACTCTGTTACAACAGTCCTCACGTTTCTCATTCTCTGTTGTGACAATCCCCACATCTCAAGACAGATGCAGTGCTCAAACATATTATATCAACAGCATCATTTCATAAGTAGTGATAAAGATCCAAAACCGAAAACAGTTTTCGAACCGTAGACCATACCCAAAAAACCCAACAATCCATCCATAGAAAATGAATTCAAACATATAATAGCAACCATTCTATCCCACAATACAAATTCATAAAACACAAAGTATGAAGATGGAAAAAGAGAATAATAAAAAATGAAACATAATAATAAAAAAAAGGCACTACCCATATGAAAATAAACCTCGAAAAATCTAATAATTAACAAATAAGAGTTTGCTCCAGAAGAGATGTTGTGGGGTAGTATCTAAAACACAGATCTTACCTCCAGAAGCAGAAATTTCAGCGAATGGCCCGGTATCAGACCCTTTTACATCTGAAACTGCATCCTGCTGCCCCAGAGGGCTGCAATTATATTCAGAAGACATCGGGTCATCTCTGAGAAGATATACAAGCTCCCTTAGAAAAATTGTATTTGTTACAAGAAGGGGGAATGGATTGGAAAGAGGATGAATTAGAGCTTCATCTTGTCTATAAAGAATGGGCTTCTTTGTTGCCAGTGTATAAGAACCATTGAAGCTCCGCTTCCTTTGTGAAAGAAAACGAATTTTCGGTTAGGAGTTCATTGGGAATTCCATCCCAACACTTGTTGGGACCGTTTTCAAATAGGTCTTTTGATATAGAGAGAGAGAGAGAGAGAGAGAGAGAGAGAAGAAAGTTAAAAAGCCGTTATTCAGGTATGGCTACAAGGGTATCCGCGCCAAAATCTCATGAAGTAAATGACTAAAATACCCTCGAAATTATGGGCCCGGGAGTTTGAGCTAGCAAGTTGAAGTTTCTGTAATGACCCCACTACTTACAATAAATGGCAAAAGGACTATCATGAAAGAATGTCTCATGGATTATCCAAGTCATTGTTATGATAGGCAAGGGACAGACCTATGCTTTTTGGGGGAGTCACCCCATTGGAATTGGGTCAGCCTCCAAATCCCAATTGAAAATTCTAGGTCCACTTCAAAAATCACCATAGAATGTCTAAATTTGCCCTCAAAACTCATATGAAAATCCTATATTTATCCTCAAAAACCCAACTAATTTTTTGGTCTACGACTCTTACCTCGCTTCAAATGAAAATCTTGGTCCGCCACTAGAAAGGCCTTACCATAGATGGTGGAAGATCCATTAGAAAATGTCAGTGGGTTTTTTCTTGGCCTTATACCACTTGGTACGAATGAATCTTTCATTAAAGATGGCGCCATATATTTTTGTATTATTTACATGAGAAAGTGGAAGAGTGGGAGAGGGGTAAAAGGTAATAAAGGATAAATGGTTTTAAAGGAATAGCAGTTTGTGAAAACCATCGATTTTTTTTTTTTTTTAACATGTGATGGGATTTACTTTTAACGGGGGAGTGGATGAGAAGCTATTTACCATTGAAGATGGAAAAATGATAGTGAATATCATATATTCATTATTAGAGATTTTTACAAAAAAGGCTCTTGGATTTTTAGACAATCTCAAATAGGTCCCAATATATATATATATATATATATCTTTATTTACTTAGTTATTTATTTGTACTAAGACCTTCCGATTCTGATTGTGAAAGTAATGGTTGTTAGATCTTATGGTCAAATAACAAAAAGTAACCTTTGTTTAAGGACTGAAAACTTGACTAACTTAGGTTAGGTGGCTAAGGAGGCATGGCGACTGAAAGGCTTGGATGTGAATTAGGAAACATATAAAAGTTGCTCAAATGATTCTAACCGTTAGCTTTAAAACCTCAAGATTTAACGGCGGTATATTATGAAAAATTCGTGCAATAAAATCCAATGGTGAATAATGTCCAAAATAATGTGGCATGGGATCAATTCCAATCAATGGTTGTGTGAATGGATTAGATTGATTAAATGTGAACTCCTTATATGAAGGTCCAAAAATGGGTGCATGTGACAATGTGTAGTTATTCGGATTTTTGGCAAAATCATCATTGAGTCATTTGAATTTTTCTTATGGGCCAATCAGGAAAGAATAATAAAAAAGTGCAGAGTACAGCTAATTTTTATACTGTTTGACCATTAGTCAGTGACAGTTTAGTTAAACCACAAAATATGAGAGCCTTTTTGAGATGGTGTGAAAATGTACTAGTCTCTTTTTGTAAACTACTCTTATTATTGAGTGTCATTCTTGATTCTGGACATGGCAGTGGAGCATTTGGGAAGGTGGAGACTTTCTGATTAGATTAGGATTTCAATAATTATTTTTTTTAGAAGTCTAGAATTAAAGAGTTAAAGAGGTTCCTTATTTTAATTAAAATAAGTTTTTTTTTTTCAGTAAGAAAGTAAGTACTTTAGTTTGTTGAGGTTTTTTTGTTTTCTTTACAAAGAGACATGGAACAAGAGCAGAACTCGTAATTTCCTTTCTTGTAAACTTTGGTTCTTTACGCGGAGGGACAATGATGTTTATGTTATTCCTTTGTGTACTCACATGCCGTATAATGGACATGTTCTACATTCATGGGTTTGTATGTATATCTTCCCACAGTGACCATACAAAGAATTCATACAGTAAGTGGCTTAAAAATAAGCAAAGGAGAGTTTCCAAAAATGGACATCAGAGAACCTTCTCTTCAAGGAAATAGAATCAAAAGAAGATGGAAAATGAATACTTATATATCACCCTACTTATTCAATACATAGGAAAGTGAAGGTCCATGAATTTATCCCTCACTTCTATACTAATCCTTTGGTAGAGACTTCATTTGACCATGAATTCTTATGCATTTAATTCCTATGTATTTTAATGCAAACAAACAGACCCTATGTGAGAATTCAACCTTTCTCAAATGTTGGATTCCCTCTTAACTCCATTGTAGCATGCATTTTTTATTGGATGACTATGGCCCATCATTGATCTAGGAAATTACTTTAGCCTCGAACTTTTAATACCGACCCTTCACTTTTTGCTTATTAGATTAATGCACTTTATTTTATTTAAACCATAGGAAGATTAGATAGGTCCCCTAAGTTTGGAGTTGATCTCAAAAAAAATTTTTTAATTTTGATCACTTTTTAATCTAACACAGTTTCTGTTTCCCCCTTTTTTATTGGAGATATTTACAGAAAATATTTAATCAGTTATGTGTTTAGCATATTTAATGAATGTTGATTTTATTTTTTCTATATTTCCTTTATAGCAGTTTATTTGTTGGCCAGCAATTGAATGGATGGGATTTATCATTTGCGATATTTTCTGTGTTCAGGCTTTGGCATTGACCACTATGATGTAAAGAGATTCTAACCCTTTGGAGTTTGGTGACCTAAATAAAGAATAAGACACAAGCTTGATGACTATTATCTTATAATCTGTGACTTCTTTTGAGTATTTTCCATCCGTTTTCAATAGTATATTGATTTAACAATTATCCGAGTACTATATGTGCGGCCATATATGTACCCCCAAGGAAAAGTCTTTGCTCGTCAAAATCAGGTAAACCCCAGCCTAGAAGCTCAAGGTCTGAAGGCTGAGCTCATGAGGGATACCTTGGGTCATCCAAAAAAAAAAAAAAAAAAAACAGTTTGGATCACTAACAAATACTGCTACAACATGAATCATCACTCAAATCTCTCTTTTCCCCATTCCGCTACATATGATCCAGTTTCTATCTATTTATTCAAAATCAATTAGAAGGATGGTAAAAATTTCTAGTGTAAACCCAAATGCATCAGCAACCCACCTCTGCAGATATGGTCAAAATTTCATCTCATTAATCAGGCTCCCCAACTCGAAGATAAAACAGTTGTGGAAGCTCATTGAACTGATGCAACTGCTTTGCTGTTCCACTATATAAATAGACTGCATGGGACAATGCAGAACAGATACCGCAACTGATTCACTCCGTCAACAGTCTAGGCCTCATCCAATTGCATTCATCCAGTAGGCAACTGAAAGTGGTAAAATACCAATAAAATAAATAAACAAATGAAAGTGGTAAAATTCTCACAAAGAAGTCAATTGCTTACACGACAGCTCAATCCAAATTTAAGATTGACTGTTGAAAGATGCTGAATCATTTCCTTTCTTATCAAATAAACATACAAAATCTACTTCTATCATGGCCATGGTACAATGGAGGGAAATGCCTCCAAATGGAAAATATAATTAAAATAGGCAGCATTTGATCCAAATCCCAAAACAAACTTTGCATGTCCTGTATTGATAACAAAACATAATTAGAGGCAAGGGCCCCAGGCATGAACAGTTAAGATGCACTGCAATTTTCAATATATTTTGATACATTACTAATCTGCTTAATTGGAAGTTGACAAGCCAATCTCGAAGGACGCAGAAGATGTGGATGTAATGAATGCATGCAATTAACGTGAACTAAAAGAAAGCACTCTCTCGTCAAGAAGCTTTCATGTTATCCAGGCCAACGCTAGCCTGCAGCAAGAGTAAAAAAAAAAAAAAAAACCCCTTATCTGTCATTTGTAGAGTGATCATAAATTCGAAACTGTAAAGATTGGTGAATAGGCAATAAAGGAACAGAAACCACATTCTGCTTGATACAGTTTTGAGTTTCTCTTGAATGGTTATCCATTTTACCAGAACATGTAATCTGCGTAATCGGTTTCAGGCACAAACAGAAATGTCACCGAATTTAATTGTAAAAGTTAATTCATCTAAATACTTCAATCACTCTTTCCTTTTCCAGAACTGTCCTCTATATTCAGATTTAAACAATAGCACCAGAAGTATTCTTTGATAACTACTCTAATTAAGTAAATAGGCATTTTGAATTATAGGTTATCATCATACCAAGAATTTGTGGTTCTCTCCAAGAAGAGGAGAGAAAGTTGCACAGAATTTTGCCATGTCTGCATTGAGGTCACCAGACCCTCCTATTATCTCGATGAACTTCTTCCTATCTGGAGCGAGTTTTATGGCGACCTGTGGTTTCAGTATTATATTTTAGTCGAAGCTACATACAAAGAGCATGAGATCCACTTCAAGTGAAATTAACATTGAATTTTACAGGAAAACAGAGATGTTGTCCAACAAAGCTTAAGTGTTTTAAGTTTAAATTAATGTCAGATGAATTTCATGTAATCTTGGCTAGTAACTTGTTTCTTGTCCCAAAATAGCTGCAAGCTATGATGCCCAGACACGGCATGGATACGGCAAGGATACGCCAAAGACACGGCAGGGACACAGATTTTACATATAAAAAGTGAAGTATCGGATACGATACGACACGATACGTTGTCCATTTTGAAGTATCCGTGCATCATAGGCTGCAAGTACTGGGAAGAAGTGATAAAAAAAAAAAAGGAGTACAAATAAGTTCTGCTAGAGAATAAGTGCCATTCAGGATTAGTGATGCATATTGGGCAACAATTCACAGTGCATACGAGGTAATCATTGGGTTAACATATGAAGCAGTTAATAGCTTGAAAACAATGAAGATATTCATATTCATTGTAAATCCAGATCATTTGATGAGTGGACTGTACTCTTGTGAGGCCAGGGATCATTCATTAAGAATTCACGCATCAAATGTCCTCAATTCTCTCATTTTCATACATGCACCTGCAAGCATGGTTCAAAATAGCACCTCCTACGTGGCGTAATGGCCGCATTATCTGCCGTAGTAGTTAATGACACTATGGTATTTTGAAACTAGCAGTGTTATGTTCTAAAATTTAGTAAAGCCAAGCAATTTTAATTTATAACACTATTTTTCCTTTTTT
Source organism: Sextonia rubra (assembly GCA_037013555.1). NCBI lineage: Eukaryota > Viridiplantae > Streptophyta > Magnoliopsida > Laurales > Lauraceae > Sextonia > Sextonia rubra. Next base: position 52,022,656 of record JASUAD010000001.1, read on the forward strand.
TTATCCGCAATATCCTTTTCTAAAATTGTCTCTACCCTTACATGTTTCAAAATCACTAAAAAAAACACAATATTTGCTAGCTACATAAGATTCAAAATTTTTTATCACTTAAAAAATTCACACGGGTACACCTCTATGTATCACCCTCTATGTAGCGTTTTGGTCATTAGTTGCTACACATCTGCCATTACCGCTATTTTGATCTTTGCCTCCAAATCTAGATGTTTTTATTTTATTTTATCAGTAACAATAAATTATATTAAAAGAAGAAAGACAAATACAAGAAGCCCATCAAAAAACCAAAAAGGGCTTAATGGTATGCAAGAGTTATACCACTAAAAAGGAACATCACGCAGTGAAAGCTACCAAGTTAGAAGACCTATTCACCCATAGCTTAGATAATGAATCTATAAAGCCATTCGCCAACCTCCCAACGTATTGAAATTTCACTTGAGTCGAAGAAAATAGAGATCTAATTCCATCAAAGTAAAATTGAAATATCCAAGGAATGACAGCTGAAAAAGACACCCACGAAATAGCATGTCTCATTAAGATAATGGAATTGTTGTAAGATGCACATCTTAATTAGGCCTATAAATAATGTCATCACAATACTTACACCAATATTTATTGTGACAGCCTCCTAACATATTACTCATCTTTCTTGTACATTTACTACTGGCACTATAAACCATGCATTCATGAGAGAACTTGAATAACACAGGATTACTAGAAATTACCGTGAAGCTAGAGCTAGCAAGCCAGCCATGCCATTTCTTCAAGGTCTTGCTGTAGGAATCAGTGCAGACTTGTGGCATCGTCCAATCAGGATGCTCCAGTAAGTTGCGGAACAGTTCCACCAAGAAGTCCATGGCCCTGAGGAAAGTGCATGGTTCTTACACAAACAAAAGTTAAAAAGGAGAAAGATCATTACGTGAGATTAGTTACCTAGTCAGCCATAAAAGACCATTAGTACAACTTGAGGAAGCTTTCTCTGTTTTAGCTTTAATCTCTTCTCGTACCATGCTGTACAAGAGTTCGTATTCCAAAGGATTGGAGGAATATTTGGATTCTAGTCTCTGAAAAAGGAAATTAAGCAAAAAACAGTAATTATTTCAAACTCTTTTAAACTTTTTATAAAACACAATGTGACACAGCCTTCAGACAAAAAAGAGGAAGCTTTTTCAGTATCATCTATGCACCACTGAGTATGGACCATTCCAAAATGGATGGTCACTCCAACCATTTATTCTCAATTAATGTATACCTATGTTTTCATGTAATCATGTTACTGTAACAATATACGAATATATACTATTGTATGGTTGCATTGATCATTCAAACTGTTTGATTTTCTAAGGATGCCTAACATCTTGTGTCCATATCCAGTACTAAAAATATGTAGGCACCTACATGACACGTTTCAAAACTAACTAGAAAGAATGCATTTGTAGTTTGACCCAAGGAATTTGAAGATTACTCAGTGAGTCCAGATATTGCCAACCAAATCATATGCATTATTGTTGAACTAGCATAATACTAGAATATTGACAGTGAAATAGTCAACAATATGACCTTCTACATTTTGAACTGCAGCAAGCTAAGAGATCATTATAAAACCAGATGGTACAAAAAGGCATTACAACTTAAACATAACATGTGTGTGTATGGTAAAAGGGTCATTTTTTTTTATATTAGAAGTATATATAGCATTGATAGACATCAACTATTTTATCCATAACCAATTAGAGAACAACTATCAATCTATCACTTGCTGGCATGAAAATCAGTAACTCTTACCGTGATATTACCCCCCACATCAGATTTTACAAGTGCCATAGCAGCTCCAAACTTATCTGACAGTATAGATTAAACAAATTCAAAATAATGCCCAATTGAAATTCTTAACAAAAAGTCTCTAGAAAAAATGCGGAAGATGCAGTTTTTTCTTTCAAGTGCTGCAAAAAATTGCAAATCAACTTCGTAAAAAAAAATGGATAGCAATTAACAAGCGAAGCTTAAAAAGAGCTCTAATTAGTAACACATCTTAATTGTGAAGACATGGATCAGGATTCAGGTGTTTGATTCTACAAGGATTAATTGTTTTACTGTACAATACTACAATAGTTGTTGGTCTCAAACTTCCATTGGCTGGGTCATGTGTTTCTGTGCTCTATCTCGCTATTAGGTTATTTTAATGTCTTTTCGAATGGAATTAGCATTATATCGGAATGCCTTGGTAACCTCACATCTAAACACCTAAAAGGTCTTTCTACCTTCATGAAATTTAAGGCTCTGGCAATCATGTGCCAGATTTCATTTAATATAAGTGGTTACAAACTGCATCCTTTAGTGGTACCCCATTATGTGCTGATCACAAGCCCAGTCAAAGAGAAGGGTTAGCGTTATGTAGGAAGACAGTTGTACCATCTTACCAAATCCTTATGATAAGTTGTTTAAGAGAGAAAATCCTGATGCTAAGCTGTTCCCTAGAAGACGCACCATGCTTAAGGGCCAGTTGTAGTGAGAAATGATTGGTTACAGCATCTTGCAAAAGTGATACATGGCAAAGATTCCCGATTGCTATTGAAAATGAGCTACTGTTCCCCAATTACATGAAAGATGCCGTCAAATTTGGTCATGGTCTGGGAATGTGGATAAGTTGATAGGGAGAAGCCCAACTAATCAATAAAGGGGGAAAAAAGCCCAGAGTTAGTGGAAACTACATAGAAAAAGAGAAATAACTAAACCGAATTTAAAAGAGAGTATTAGTGGATACCATAAAGAAAAGGAGAATAGTTGTGCCATATTTATAAGAGAGTATGAGGAGGAGGTAGCAGTCAAAGGCAAGGGACCTTGAGGATGGAATTAAACTTTTCTACTCCAGATACAGTAATTTAAAAGGAACAAAATGATAGGTGTCGTATATGTTGAAAAAAAAAAGTCCGTAGCAGACAAGAAAATGAAATTTTTTTTCAATGATGAGACATTTTTTAAGCATTAAGATTGCCTTTGATAAGAGATTAGAGAATCTTTTGCAAATACTACAAGAAAAGAAACAAAGATGCAGATGCTTTAGCAAACCAGGGTTTACTAGATCTGAGCAATTGGAAACTCCTTATCCCTGCAATTTGATTGTTTTTCATTATTTTCATTGGGTAGTTGTGTCTATTACCTAGATAGACTGCTCTTCCTGGATGTTTTGCTATTGATATTGATGAAGCTCATACATTGCTGACTTACCACTCAAAATAGCCAAATACATTAATGAGTATTTCATGCACCAATGGACTATGCATGTTTAATTACATCTTTAGTGAATTGGTGAGATAGGTTATCATTAATAACGTTAGTTATGAATGTCGCTCAAAACAAACTAACACGTCTGTTCTAGTAAATCCTGAACTGCTTATTACCTAGAATCATTGAGTGCAAAATGAATTTTATCCAACAAAGCAGGAAACATAGTGCTTACTCCTGAGAATTTCAGGATTCATGAAGGAAATACAATATTTTTAATTAAAAAATGTTCCGGTAAAAGGAACTGAGAAGTTTTGATTTCATGGAGTTGATTAATCAATAAACTTAAATATCCAAGAGAGCCAGGCAATGGTAATAGAAAATTCACGCCCCAAAATTTATAATTTAATCATGTTTCTTTCTATTTCACACACACACGCACGCACGCACACGCACGTCCGAACTATGCTTTAAAGCTCCAATACACTGGAATTAACATAAAAGAATAAAACACTGTCCTAAAAATTTAAATTCTGCATTTTGTACTGAAAACAGTATAAAAGTTATAATATCAAGCAAATACATACCTATTACAGGCAGTATGAGCTTACAAACATCCAAGAAAGGCTTGGTAAGTATTTCCCCTTCCACTGACTTCACACATTTCATTCCTTCCAAAGAAGGGGTAAAGACAGTTCCCCCCTCCATGTTTCAATACCTGTATCCTTCTACCCAAACTGAAAACTGCAAACTGACCTGAATTAAAGCAGAAATCAACCTTAAAATTTTGTTCCAAGGTTTCAATGTATGCCAATGCAAAAGTAAAAGAAACCAAGACACAAATAATGCACAGAGTTTGTGAGTGAGCATGTACCCCAATATAAAAGGTTATAATTACTTCATGCGATGAGTTGATGGATCAAGAAATAATGTTGATTCCATCATTAGGAGGCTTTCAGGTCTGTGGAACACTCCTTTTGACATGCATTTGGACAACAGCCTCTATTTATTTGGACAAACTCCAAGAGACGCATGTTCAATGAATATGCAAGTCTATCTAATGGAGAAGCAATATACGGTCCATGTGACAAACTTGCAAGGACAAAGCACATTGTGTACGTCTAGAGAGTACTCTTTTTTTTTTTTAACTCCTTTAAAGGAGACTCGAACTCACATAACTATCTGCACTACAAATATCCCTAACCAGCTGAGCAACAACCATAAATCATATAGATTGTATTGACCTGTGACCCAACATATCATTGCTTGTGAGATTAGGTTCTGTTAGTTTAGGTTTGTTGTGCAACCTCTATCTCTGTAATCCAATCTCTACATAAAGGAATATGGCTGATCACACTGATCAGAGAATTCAACCAAAAGGGTCTTCCAAGTTCCACGGTATCATATAGAAAACAGCTACTGGAGAACCCTAACCTTCCAAATTCCATAAATTAAACATTCATTTGAGGCAATGACCATTACTAGTTTCATTGTTTGCTGGCAAGCTACAAATTGATTAGCTAGGATTACAAGTCCCATCACATGGAAAGTAAGGATTCTTCCAGAAACTGCATGTACATGAAGTAATTCATTCAATAGAGATCAATCCCACATCAGAGGATTGAGCTGATCTCTTCCATTCAATCCACAATGTTTCGAACTAACAATAGTTTCAGAGTAAGAATCAGATTCCACCGTTCAGATTACGGAAAAAACAGGACTTTTTCTGAATTACATTTAACCATTTTCATTAATGACCAGATTCCATGCAGGACTTCGCACTAAACCATATGATCAACAAAAATGATGTCAAGATACTACCCAACTGAAAGTCATATTCCTACATCAATTTGTGATCTAACCATTTCCGGCAGCAATCATGCACTTCCAATTGTAGAAATCATCAGTTACAACAGCGATAGCTTTCCTACACGCATAAGATGCACATAGAGCCCTAAAGAACACATAAAAACACAGTACGTTCTGCAAATGCAAACAAATTCTCATCCACAGGACAACATTACAATGAAAAACGCAATCTTTCTTACAAAAGAACAAAAACACCACCGATTCCACCAGATCTTGCTCAATCTCAGCACATGAACATCAAATTATAGAATTTCTTCCCCAAAATCGAATTAGAAAACCAAACAAAAGCCTCAGACTATGAAATGAAATGATAGATCACTTGAAATTCGAAAGATCTTTCCACGCACCTTCAAAGACGATCGAAATCGTTCTGGAAATGTCGTTTCTCGATTTACAGGGTTTCAAGGGGTCCGATCGAAGCGTAAGATACAGATTGAGATCAGATCTGAGCAAATGCAGTCAAAATTGACCGTGATTCGATCAAATCAAGACAGGAATAGAGAAAATGGGAGGGATTTTGGATTGGAGAGGTCGAATGCGGTGATTTCGATCTTCATAGATCGATTGATACGAAGATGAGATTTTTTCGGTTTCGGTTGCGGTTTCGGTTCGGTTCGTTTCGTTTCGTTTTTATAAGCGAGAAAAGGGTGGGGAGGAGCAACGGAGGAGTCCGGATCCTTTGTCTCTTGCAATCGCGGGAAATTTGGTAATGCTCCGGTGGGGCCCACAGCATCTAAATAACTGTTGTGGGATCATTAGAATTAGATTGATCCATGGGGCCATTCTTATTGGAGTGATATGTGGTAGGTGTCCCCCATGCATGAGTGGGGCATTTATTTTGCTGGGCCCATTGATAACTATTTCAACATTCGATGAGGGTGGATCATTTAGTGTCTCACTCAAGTTTCTTGTGAGTGGGAAGAGATGGAAATTTTCGGTAAAGCCTACTTATTAAGAATTCTATGGATTTAACATGCGGGTCCAGTATATCCTCGGATAAGTTTATCCTTTTTTAAAGAAACTAGTAGACCTCCTTTGATTAAATTCAACCCTCTCACATTCGTAACCTTGTGAATTGGTGGTACAAGCAAGTCATCATTGCATTTGTAATTCTTGGTAAAACCATCAAACTTGGGTGCATGGAAAAAAAGGAATAAAAATGATCTAATGAGGTTTTATATCCCTATGTCTCTTACCTCCATATGATTGGCATGCCCTCAAGTATGTCCGCATAGGGCGGTCCTTACAATTAGTACTTACGGATGGTCCTAGGAGAGGATGGCCCTAGCACCTGAGCACACAACCATCAACGTTAGTGATTCTAATCTCAGTCTTAATTTTAAATCCAATTAATAATGGGGTCCAAATCTCATTCTGAGTAACATTTAGATGCAATACAATAAAAATTTCAGCACGTTGGATCTAAAAATAGCCGCAGAAAGAGTTAGTTGCTTGCACGACAATGGATGTCCACACCAGGCACGAAAGTTCAAACGAGGACTGAGCCCAAGGAAAGTTGGAAAAACATGGATAAAAACGATGTCACCCCTCATCAGATGGTGAAGCAAGCATGGGTGATGGGTTTGTCCAAAAAGCTATGCCCCTTTTTTTTAATTTATTATTATTATTTTTTATGACTTGGGTATTTCTATTATATTTTTTTCCTGGCAAGACTATTTTTATAGATCCACCCATGTCACCCACAGCACATATGTACCAACTAAATTTCGGGTGAAACTCAACACAAGCAAACTCCTATCCTACGCCAATGAACCAGCACCTATGCTGGAAGACCTCCTTTGCTTAAAATAAAAAAAACTTTGGAGGTGGACCGACAAATTAGGTTTTAGGTTTTGGGAGGAGTCACTCCACTGCATGGTGAAAAAGTGTCAATTCTCTTTTTAAATCCAATCAATGACTGATGGGTCCTAGACATACCATTCCCCATTAAAAAAAAAAAAAGAGAGAGAAAGACCTCACCCCCTTAAATACCAAAATAATGAATAAAGTAACATTGCATTCATTCAAACGATAATCCTACTGTCAACAATGACAACACCACTTGTTCGCATGCAAGAATGATTGGAGGAAAATAAAAACCGAAAGGATAATGGTGGCATCAGTGAGGGGATCCGGATTCCTTTAAGTGCACCGTATTTCCATGGGGCCCACCTGCAATCATCCAGTCGCGTGAGCAGAAAGGATTAGAGGGGTATGACATGGATTAGAGATTGGCCAAATATCAATCTTTGAACCAATCAGTGTTGGACATATGTGGTCCTCATGACCACATGTCTAATGTTTTTGGGGCCCACAGTTTAAGCCCACTAATTTAAGATGCTTTCCCCTTTTAGTTTTGGTTTTACTATATATGGCTTGGATTCAATTTTAGTAAGCCCAATCAATTAAGATATCTTGGTTGACTAATCTTTGAGGAATTAAGGAAACTTATCTTTAATGGATTTCTTTGATGGGAAAAAATCTCTCTAGGATTTATCTATAAAAGTGGTTTCCGGTCCTCTCTCTTAACCAACAAGATTCGAAAAGTACCCATCAACTCTCACGCATCTTGGAGTGGATGCTAAGGGAGATAGGATAAAACCCAATTTGAGAATCAAGATCTACTCATCATCAAGATCATAGCGCAAGGTATGTATTTATTTTCTTGAGATCATATATTGTTTAATGCATAAATCTAGACCCTTATGTTTGATGTTTATTGCAAACCCTATTAGATCTAACAATCAGATCATTCTAATCATTGATCTTAAAGCTTCAAAGTTAAATGGTTCACAAGTTCAAGTTTTACCATGATTCACCAAAAAGGTGGATAATGGTGGGATCAATGTTTCAAAATTTATAAGCAATTTCTTTCAAAGGTACATTCAATTTGTAAGGAAGATACAGATATTCTTTGGTGAAACAATCATTCCAAAAATATTTTACCTAAATTAGTCTACATACGTGATAACAAAAATGCCATAGAGAGGGATCTCTCTGTCCAAGATTTTAAACTCCACACCTAACCATCAACGTTACAAATATTGCACCTCATCTCATGTACAAGTCTATGTAATCTACACAACAGAAGTATGGAAAAGTTGGAAAATTACATTGTACAAACAACAAATTATTAAAACTTCTTTGTTTGCTTATGCGCTCCTCCCTTAGAGGTTTCAGGCAACACTTTGAATCCTGCATCTATTTCTATGGTTTCTTAGTCTGCATGTAACAATAGAATCATTAGTACTTAGACCATAATTATCAGAACAACTAATCGAAAGGAAACAACTGTCTGAAACCACTTCAAGTAAACCAAGAGTACTTGAAGCTTGAACCAAATTAAAAGGATGAATCAAGGCCCAGCAGAGTTGTGATTTGAGTGTGGAACATTTAGCAGCACTTGAAAACTGTTATTTTGAATCGAAAGCTGCTGTTGGATGCATTTGAACTTGAAACTCCAGAAATGGTTTGGCTCTGACTAGACCCCAAAAAGTAATGTAGTCTGGTTTCCGAATACTGTTGTCATGTGAGCTTAAAATTGGGCCTTCTAACCACTTCCAATTCAAGATTTCTTGAAAAGCTAGCCTGTTTAAGTACTGTTTGTGTTCTATCAAAAAAAAAAAAAAAGTACTGTTTGAGAAGGTTGGTGTCACGTGAACTTGAAAGTGGACCTCTTAAACCCCTTTCCATTTAAAGCTCTCAAAAAACTTGCCTTGTGTAGGTACTGTTTGTGAAGTTTCAATGCCTCATTACATGCCTTTTTTGCATCTAAGCTTCCAGTAATCTCATTCAATATCTGCTGACAAAGTACAATAGTGAGATAAAAGTAAAACACACACATGCACGCATGACATCGAGACACACATGAACATATACATATACAGAGAGAGAGAGAGAGGACCTTAACAACATCATCAAGGCCTTTTGCCTCCTTCATCAGCCGCTTGTTCTTGTTTTGGAGAACACTGGCAATAAGAAAGATTGACAGAGCGGACTGCGGATCCTCTGATCCAGTTTGTGCATATTTCCTCCCAAATTTCCCATACTGCTTTAGCTGCTTACTATTTCCCTTCATTCCCACACTTGGATCAGTTGTAGTACCACAGTCCTGATATAAAGAGAAGATATTTGGGTTGTACTCCATAGCCCACATCAACTGGAAATTTCAGTCATTAACCATTTAAGTTCAAGAATTGTTTGACCATGTAAAAGCCATAAGTTAAAACCTGAAAATAGTATCTTGAAAGAAGAGAAGAAACAAATTCCATTGTACAGGCTATTTCAATATATGAGCTCTTGAAAGACTGACTATACAGGATTTCATCTAAAAGAATTAGAATATTATATAGAGATGTAAAAACATGACTCGCATCAACTGAAGGAAAATTTCCTAAAGAAAATTTAGGCTCAAAGGAAATATAAAGATGGAAGAGATACTACAGTAAAAGCATATGAAAATCGTTCTAGTATAAGCTTCAATCTTAAATTACTGCTGGTAGTTGCAAATGATGAAAATGATTTCCTTTATAATGCACTCAATACTCAACTGATGAAAGGAAAAGGATAACAATAACAACACCAACAATGAACTATGGGTAAAGTTTTAAAATCAACACTAGCTGAACTAATAACGTATGCTTCAAGGTTTTGAAAAACTTCAAAGGTTGAAAGCAGTTGTTTACATAAAATGAAAGAAATAATTCAGACTTAACTGATTGCTTACCTCCCAAAGGTACATTGAATCAACAAATGAGAATTCTCTGCGGAAAAGAACCATCAACATGCGGAATGCAAACAAATACTCCCCTCCATCCAGGTTTTCTGCCATTGACAAATTGCTATCAAGAATCAGGACTACTTTTTAACAAGAAGGGTATGCTTTCAATTCAAGAAGAACTAATGTAATGGAAAGTGACATTCAATTCAAAAGGCCAATTAGAGAAAATCAAGAACCTTTATGATCCAGTATTAGCAAGGGCAGAATCAGAAGAAACTTATCAAGAAATAGAAGAATCCAAGAACTCGGACTTTTGATGAGTTTCCAGAATGAAAAGAACAAATGCCAGTATCTTTTTTTGTGTACCATGAACTCCACGACATCCTAAGAATTCATGTGTACAAGTCCTAAGAATTCATTTGTTCAAGTGACTGTCTCTTAAATATTAATCCAATTAGTTTTTATTTGACTATAAATCATAAAAAAAATTATTAAAGAGGGAAGAATAACAAAGGATATCATTGTGCACGCCAAAAACCTCTTCCTCTAAGGCATTCTGTTACAGTACCTTAAGGCAATCAAATATTCAGTTGCAGTTCATACTTCTTTTCTGTTATCTCTTCAAAATATATTTGTCATCGTCTATAATTTTATTTTCTTCATCGAAACTTCAAAATCCTTCAAGCTACTAATTATGCTAGCATCAGCATAGTTCTAGGAATCTAAGAATCAATGCAACAGTCCAGTTGGAACTTGGTAATGTCTACCACAATGTCTTCTTTTGTATCTGACAGAAGAAAAAGGAAAATTGAAAAATAATTTTTGGAATACATTCTCTTTTCATCCTTTGAATGATTTTCTTACGAATCAGATACTAACAAACAAGACACAAGGACAAACAATAAACAAAATCAATAATAGCCAAAAAAAAAAAACCTTCTTGGAGTTAATGAGTCATACCTAGGTGTTCATGAAGCTTTGGGTCAACGACTTTGATAATAGATGATAGTGTAGTCAGCTGTGACTGAACTCCAATGGAACTCGTTGTGCATCTAAAGTTTTCCCGCTTTGAAATTATCAAAATGAAAGTCATTGTAAGATTCTTGGAAATTGGCATCCAAGAGGATATGAATAAGCTAAAATATAGGCCAGGCCAATAGCAGATATAATTTAACAGAACACAATGGTTCTATCTGGAAACCTTCAATTGGTGTTTATTTGTAAAGTCAGCAATGGACAAAATTGAAGTAAGTTCAGATCAAAATTATGTACCATCCTGCGCATTAAATGTTCAAAGCACCAAAAGGCATCTGCTTCACTTTCGAGAAGAATTATCATTGGAGAGCAAAGATCATTCATTCCTGCACAACAGATATTTGGAAGACAACATATCCATAACAAATTATGTATTAGTATCTTCATCTGCTGTATTCATCCGCAGTAATCTTTGAGCTCCCATCAAAGAGTAGAATGTAGAGCACTGACAGCCTACTCACCTTGGCAGTAACCAATGTCCTTGTCTACCCATGCATAAATTGATAAAATGTCCCAAAGCTTTGCATCATTTTTATTGTTTTCATAAAAGACGAGTGCCCGATCAGTCCGAACCACATCCAAACCTATAGTCCAGATTTATTTACCAACCATTAAATGCCTATACAAGTTCCAATAGAAATAATAAACAGATCAAGGTAGAAGGAGAAGGGCACCAATAAAAGACCTTGAATGAATGTGAGGAAAGATTATGATAGATTGTTGACCAAAACTCCAAAAACCCAAATTTACTTTCAAAAACCCAATTTCAATCCACATACTGGACTCACTTGTGATCAATACGGACCCTCATGACTTGGCAAGCATTCCATTTTGAACTGATCCAACCATTATTCACCATTTGACTCAATCACAAGGAATCTATACTTACAAAACTATTTAACTTTGTATCCTTTAAATCTATGTTGATCGCCATCTGATTGGGATGATTATTGGGCCACCCTAAATCATGCGAAGGCCTTTCTATCCCTCTACCCCATGATTGACGTGAATGCAAGTAGGCTTCACTAATGGGCACAGTTTGAAAACCTAAATCTGGGTTTTCAATAGGTAACATGACGAATCAGCAATTTTGTGGTAACGAAAATGAGCACCTTCCAGCCGCACTATAAGCTCTCTCCCTAGTGTCTATATATATTTTTTCTCATCTTTAACTGAAGCAACCACTTGTTGCTTTAATAGGCGTGTATTCCATTGGAAATCGGCAATAGCATTTGAGAATTACTGGATCTCTTGGACCCACAGCTGATCATCCCATCTATTTTGAGATTTCCTATGTAACTGATGACAGTATTATTATTTCCCATTCTGTCAACTGTAAATTGGAAGCCATTTACAATCCAACTGTTGGTGTGGATCCAGCAATCACTAAGAGGGGCATTTTCAAGGTAAAAGCAGCTGGATTGATCCTAAAAAAATTTGCTGCCTGTGTATGCATGCGTACATGTGTGCCTGTGATGAAATGAGTATTTCAATATGTTGAAATATTCCAAGGAAGAAATATTCTAATGGTACCTTATTGGCATTAGTTTCTATCAAATATTCGCCTGATGGAATGGAAGACTTCAATCCCATGAAAGAACTAACTTTACGACATGATACACAACAAATGTGATGGAGTTTTACCAATTTGATGTAAGGTGAGTTTCCAGTGAATGACTCTCTCGTCCAAATCCACTTCATCATCAAACTTTGAGGAGCTAACAGGTGGTGAGTCTGTATTTTCTCCATAAGATTCAGCATTTGTGGCCGAAGGATCCCGGACAGGTTGGCCATCTTCAGTAATGATAGGTCTAGTTATAATCCTTCCACTGCCAATGGTTGGCTCCATCTTTTGGCATACTGCTTTCCACATTTCATACTGCTCCCTGTTATGATCAACATCATCTAATCAGTATTCCTACATCAAGGAAAACCACAAAACATTTGGAAGCCAAGAAAATACCAAATGCTATTACCATGGAATTTGGGTGAGGATAGAAATTAAGAAGGCTATATTGCATAATATAGCATGCCAAGTCATAGCAACAGGCATAATCACTGATGCATGATCTGAAGATTAGTGATTATGCCAATAGGCTTGCCACTGGGCACTCACTCTAATGTCATACAAACAGACATTTAACTTTTATTTCAATGAAATTAAACTTGAGTTCTCTTCAACTCAGGTAGTTTGACATCATGTTAAAAGGAGCAGTAAATGGGTTGGCAGACTCATTGGCCAAACAAGTGGTGATAGAGTTGTGGATTTTGTAATCCTATTTTGTAACACTCTTCTTTTTGCTTGTGTCGGTATAATTATTGTACACACCAGCATTCTCTTCTTTTGGATCTCATTGTCAGTCTTTGTACAACAAGTCCTTGCAGTTATTTTCTGCAGCTTTGGGTGGAAGCGGAAGTGTTTCTTTCCTCTCTTGAAGTTACTTTTCCACAGGCTTGTGTTAGGGTGAAATATGAAAGCACATGTTCACATTTTCTAAAACCCTACCTGTTGGGAGAAAAAGAATAAAAATTCCATGTTCTCAATTCCTCTCTTTACACCAACAAGCCCTTCAGCTCCTGATGAGGAATTTGAGTTGATGTATTTAATAATGTACTCTTAAAGTTGTTCCTCCCAACTAAAAAAAATGACACTTGAAGATTAACTTGTGACATAAAGAATTGTTCCTGTTATTGGTCCAAAAAAAGAAAAAAATTAGTGATTACGGAGAAACTGTATGATTCTTGATCAAGGACTTGCAGTATCCTAGTATCGTTTGATCTTGAATTTCTATATGTGAAGTTTCCATGATGTGGTTATGCAGCTCATTGATGTTATGAGCTCCACCATGGATAGACCACTGCGCCACAACCCCCAGCGCCGCCACCCCCTCCCCCCCCCCCCCCCCCCCCCCCCCAAACCCAACAAAACCCCCAAACCGAAAAAAAAAAAAGATTCTGATTCTAATACTTTAAGACTCCATCGGCTCAAAAAGATGCTGCCAAAATCCTTCATACATAATTTACAATTTTATTTCTTTTGAATATAATTTTTTTAAACTTCAATGAATAAAGATATTTAACAGATTCGAAGATCACAAGTTTCCAATATCTAGGCTTCTTTTGAAGTGACCATTGGCATTGTTGTGTTGATGGAAAGGTTAAGCTTGTCTCACTGTGGAGATTCCTGGGGCTTTGTCTATCCACAGTGTGTCTACCACATCATGCTGACCGGAAGAAGACTACAGTCAGAATGAAGTAGTAGATAGACATGGTGTGGGTTTATGCACTTGTACAAACTTGAGGGCCAAAAATGCTATGCATATATTTCTGTGATTGATGAATTGTGTCCTTAGTAGTTATGCCTGTTAGAACCAAAGAGAGGGATCACTACCTTCGATGTTGCCTCAACTGACTTCGTTCATCAAAAGTGCTCTTAGGATCATAGCAACCCAATAAAAACTCCCAAACTTCTCCTTTGATTGATGGATGAACACCCTGACCAGGAACAAGTTCAAATTTCAGAGAATAGGATGCTGCAGTTTCACAGCATGGAGAGGCAATTGCCCAATCAATCTAAGACCATACCAGCTCATCAGTTTGATTTTTTTATTTTTTAATTATAAAAACTCCCTGTTGGTGAAAAGATATGCAAATACATATGTACTTGCAACAACATAACTACATTAGCATATAGTAATCAGTTGATACAAGATTTTTATCCTATATGCACAAACTTTTTGCAGTTTAACTTTAATCCTGCATATGATAAAATTTCCTTGCTATTTCTGAAACTAAGGTTTTATGGTTAAGCATTGGGATTCCAAATCTCCCTCTCTCTCTCTCTCTCTCTCTCCTGGCTATTTCTGAAACTAAGGTTTTATGGTTAAGCATTGGGATTCCAAATCTCTCTCTCTCTCTCTCTCTCTCTCTCTCTCTCTCTCTCTCTCTCTCTCTCTCTCTCTCTCTCTCTGTGAAACAATAGGGGGTTGGTTGAAACCAATGCAATTCCATTCTTTAGCATTAAATATTTAAGTTATACCATTCACATTTAGTTTCGGATCGATTACGTACTTCTGCAGTACATAATCTATTCCTTCCTTTTGTTCATCATGTACTAATCAAACACAACTCAAACGTAGGACCTGCTTCACAAAGCAGTAGTCTCCACAAACTCAAACACAGGACCTGTTCCAGTAGTGGGAGGTTCTGAACCAGTGTACTAATCGCCTCATTCGCATCCCTTTTTAAATTTTATTAAATCCTTTTAACAGGTTTCAACTTCATTCATGGGTTGGGAAAAATACTTCTTCATTTCAATCAATTGGAGAACTGTTTAATTCAATTAGTAATCTTGAATGGCATTGAAATCCAAATATGGAAGAAATTTACTTACCCCCCGTTGAATTCGGCTAAGCACTTTTGCAATATCCAAATAGCCTTCCTGAGAGAATACAGAATGCCATTTTCTTGCACTGAGAGTTTTTCCGGACTGCAGAGATAAAAGAATGAAGTCATTAGGCTCTCCGTGGGAAAAAAAAACCTTTAAAAGAGTCCATGATGATATGGAAACTTTGAACTGATTCCCAAAATGCATGGTGTAATATGTAAAATGGTCCGCCAGAAGAATAACAGTTCAATCAGGCCAAGCGTTCCATACATATGGGTCCTATCTCTCAATTATATGGACATTTCTTTGGTGAGACCCACAGAGCATTAGAACAAAATTCTTCAGCAACCATCCAAAATTTTCAACTGGTTAAAATTCGAAGTTAAATAAGGACTTCCTGCTTTATTTTCTCATTTATAGCCCACTTGCAAACTATCTCCCACAAGAAATGTTTGGTGGAATTGTTTGGTGTATAGGGGATCACCAAATGAAAAGTCCCAAACTGAAGGGTGTAAGACCTGCCTCTACTGAATGATGGCCCAAATAAACTGTCAGTTCTCTTGAAACACATCAAGAAAGTCGGAGTAAACAATCCAATCTAAATATGCAGAAAAATGGTTACCACTGCTGAAGGACAATAGTATGAGTTAAGTGAAGAAGAGATAGAAAAGATGGAATAGCTAGGAATTCTAAGCAGAATTCTCTAGAAGGCATAAATGGACCTTTTCTTTCAGATAAATGAACCAATCAATAAAACTTGTCTCCTTCTGTCTTTTATAATCATAAAAGAAAAAGGAACATGGAACTGTGGAATGACAGCTGATTAGCATTTAAACCAATAAAAAATGGCATGGCAACAAATGCTTGAAATAAACATTGGAAACTCCTAAATGAAGCAAATTATTTGTAAGTGTCTTATATACTTTCCACACAAGAACACACAATAACATATGAAGAGCAAATCAAGAGACCTACCATGGGCTTGAAACGGGCTTTTGGGACATCATTCTTGCATTCTGGTCTTATTGCATAGAACCTTTCGGTATCAGAGTCCCCCACTGCCTTCATCCTATGAAAATGCAGAACTTTTGCACAAGAACCCTGTAATCAGAATAAGACTCCAAGTCTCAGATTTTGCATGTTACATCAGCAGTATTTCAAGAACACAAAACAACATATAAGCATTCTCCTGATAAAGCCAAATCTATGAATTTGCTAAATGTATGGATTCATCTTTTTCTCACCAAATTCAAGCATTCATACTTCAGTATGTAATCGACCCTTACCATGCAGAGTCGAACGCTCTCTAAATCTTATAAACATTCTACAAAACCATCCCCCAAGTCTTCAATGTTAATGAATCAAATCATCAACAAAACCGAACAAAACCGACCCTTCATTCTCTGAGTGAGAGACAATGAAATCGACATTCTGGCAGGCAGAGTAGGGGGGCATTATGCATGCAACCCATGAATGCAAATATAGCATAGGTGCACATCAAGCCAGACCATTCGATTCAGAAAATCAGATGGGTGAGTTGTGGACCAAAATTGCAATGATCTGCTGATTATCAATGGTCATCAACGGTCCATATTTGAGGGGCGAAAACAGTTGGACTCATTCAATCAATGTCCTACAAGTACACGCTCATCAACAATGAGGCTAGTGATTTGGACAACATAAAATCTGGATTAATACGCAGTGACATCACATGCATGGTGGATATGTACATGAGTATGATCCAGCATAAAATCATCCACATTTCCTAATCTACACAAGGTTTCACTCTATTCAGTTTATTTCCCGTTCTTGGTTGGCCAGCATGATGGCTGATGGGAACATAATAAGATTATTGGGGAAATTGGTGAAAGCTTCAAACCTGCATCTCCTCTTTGAGAAGGGGGTCCCTAAGCAATGCAGCATTTCCTCCACAACGGAAAATCATCACTTTTACATATCCAATTGATGTTTTCTAAGGATACGTTTGTGTACGCCCGCAGATTTCTAACCTTCTTATCTACAGATTTTCCTACCTAATTAACAGTTCATTGAAAACCCCGACTCTCTCTCTCTCTCTCTCTCTCTCTCTCTCTCTCTCTCTCTCTCTCTCTCTCTCTCTCTCTCAAATCCATTTCTCAATGACCCATATCACCAAATTTCATATATCTAACTGACATTAAAATTAAAACTCAAGCTTGAATTGGGACATCAAATCGAAAAGGAAGATGCCCCATTCCCCCAAAAATCTTCATTCAAATATATGAAACCACACGAAGTAACTAGACCCAAAATCAAATGATTGCAGGAGAAATTTCAAAAAGAAGGAAACGAAATTGGTTTTCCATCCATACCTCAAATGAGCTTTTTCAAACGTCGATAGAGGAATGGGTCATCAGACTTGGCTTTCCCGGGCTTTTGAACGGCAATGATTTCGCGGGGCCTGTTAATATAAAAATAAAAAAAAGTACAAGGGATTCAACTTCCAACGAACTTTGGCGGGAGATAACGATTCCGGGATATCCAGAGGATGGTGAGAAGAAAGAGGTAAATGAGAAAAAGGAAGAGGAAATTAAGAGTTTTGTTTGATGGATAGAGGAGAGAAATTTAAGGACAAATTCAACTGTTCCTGTTTGGATTTAGACAAGAGATTTGGTCCTTTGGTTTCTTTTATTTTATTTTATTTATTTTATTTTTTTAACTTCTAATGAACACATTGGAACTCGTTGCCATTAAGTGAAATGGCTGCATCTCGAGTGGGCCATGGCCTAAAAGTTGTCATTGGAGATTTGGGTCATAGCCTACATCTCGGTGGGCCATACTAATAGCATCTGCAAAGAAATCATTTATGTGACACAACTTGATAGAGTTATTTTATTGGTTGTCTCATGTTCACGTCAGGGTAATGCTGGATAAACACAAAAAATGTCTTAATGGTCACACAAGAAAATATAAAATATAAAAATAATAAAAAAATTTTAAAAACCTTAACTCCCTTTTTCTCCCTACACACCTCTCTATCTCCTCTTTCATCTCCTTCTCCACCTCCGACCAACGATGAGCTCCTGGGGATTCCCCTCTCCCTCTTCTTCTTCCTCTTCTTCCCCCTATTCTCTCTCTTTCCCTCTCCCTCCCCTTCCTCTCTCTCTCTCCCTCTTCCTCTTCCTCTTCCCTTCCCTTCCCTTCCTCTCTTCCTCTCATCTCCCTCTTTCTCTCTCTCTCTCTCCCTCTTCCTCTTCCTCTTCCCTTCCCTTTCTCTCTTCCTCTCATCTCCCTCTTTCTCTCTCTCTCCCTCTTCCTCTTCCTCTTCTCTTCCCTTTCTCTCTTCCTCTCATCTCCCTCTTTCTCTCCCTTTTTCTCTCCTCCTCTCCTCTCCTCTCTGCCTTGTTCAGCCCTACGAGGTCAAACAAATATTAGTGTGATGTTCTGCCTCAAGGCAGAGAGGAGATGAGAGAAGGAGATAAAAAGAGAGGAAGAGGAGATGAAAGAGGAGGAAGAGGAATAGGAAGAGGGAGAGGGAGGGGCCCACTGAGGAAAAGGGGAAGGATGAGGAAGGGGGAGAAGGAGGGGAAGAGGAAGAGGGAGAGAGAGAGGGAGGGAGAGCCGCCTTCTTACCATTCGGAGCTCGTTACTAGCAGAAGGGAAAAGGGAAAGAGAGGAGAGGGAGGGAGAGAGATGTGTAGGGGGAGAGAAGAGTGTTTTGGGGGTTTTAATTTTTAATTTTTTTCTATTATGCCAAGAGATATAAAATTTCGGTTCAAATAGCACCACTCTTTTGGTTATTGCAATGCGGTACTTTCTTGTTGGCCACGATATAGTTTCTTAAGAGCAAATGAAATTATTGTTAGATGCAATTTGTAATCATATTATGTGTAAGAGAGGTGAGAGCTCTTTGCCCATGAAAATTTCGCTCATAGCTTGTAAATGTAGTCTTTATGGGTGAACCACGTAAAATATTTGTCCCGTGGATTGCATTCTTTTTCTTCTTCTATGTGTGGTGATTGATTATTGTTTGCGCCACATTGATCTAACTACATATCTAAAATCAAAGCCCATCAAAATGGATGCCTCACAATGTATCATGCATGTGATTTCCTTAAATTTTATTCCAATAAGAGTTGACCCTACCATAAATTTTACCATATGATAATTAATATGATTAAAAATTATTGCATACTTATATTAAGCACTATACAAGAGAAGTTACAAGATTTACTTACTATCCTTGTCCAATTGAACACAACCTAAAAGACTGAAGTTATTCTTACAGATGTACAAACCGTTCATCTTCTTCAAACTTGATCTAACATGCCTTAAAGCCACTCTAAACAAACAATCTTCTATAAGAAAAATGACAATCTTCAATAACATAGTAGAAGCAATATTATCTAAAACTCAACAACTTCAACACAGTCTCTTAATAAATGCTCTATAAAATAAAAGAATATCCAATGTGAAATCTCAACTCAGAAAATGGATATGGATACTTTAAACCCTGCTCTTTTATAAGAATTCCGGCCAATAATTTAGGTTGTTATAGTTTTTAGGACATGATATGACATCTTGTCCGTTGGCATTTAAAAATGCCTTGTTTCAACACAAGTATTTTAGAATTCCACATTCCTAAAAGGTCTTAAATAGCCTTTGGGAATTCCAAAATTCTACATCCTTCACCTTTTGCTAGAATTCTTGGATGCTCAAGTACAATAAAGCATCCAGGAATTCTACTATGTATAAGAATTCTGAAATCCTCATATAAGAACTCTTTGAATCCTTGCAAAGAAACAAGGCTTTAGGGTTGAGAGAAAATCCTTTTTTTATAGCCCTAGTTTCATGTCTCATAATGGTAAACTAATGAGGAAAGGAATTGGCACAAAATAGAAAAGTCCCACAAAAAAATAGAAATAGAAATTCACGCAATGGCAGTTTCGTAATTTTGGATAGCACAATTTCTGTAAATTTTCCGAGGCCATTACTTTATCATTTTAACTCCAGTTGACGTAATCTTGGAACCTACAAATATTTACTAGATACAAGCTTTCCAGTGGTAAGTCGCTTACTCATATCCAATACTTTGTTTGTAAGATATGACTTTTTTAATCCAAATACCTTCATTATAACTCTTCTGGGACTCTTTAACATCTTCAAACTCCTAATCTAAAATAAATAGAAATACATCTTTAACTAGAACTAAAGTATTGTCCAATCCATAAATTTAACCAACGTACCAATCTCTCCCTTTGGCAATCCATGGACAAAACTCCATAAAACAATACATTCGATCTATCTGAAATAAAATCCAAAATACATTGCAATTTCATCAAAAATAAAAATTTACCATTCACCACTTTTAGACCTGTATTGTCATCGTCTATCTCTGAATATCTGAACATTCAGCATCGTACTAATTACCAATTAAATACAATGCATCTTCAACAGCTCTGAATCTTCAAATATTCATATCTCCCCTGAATTTTTTATTCTCCTCCTTTTTGTCCATATTAACAAAAATAATGATGTTAACATGCAACATATATGTAATCAGGACCAACAGTAGCTCCCCCTTAATTATTACTCCCCTTTAATTTTATCTTCTTTTTGGCACCAGGGTGGGAGCTTAATCTTCTAGATCATAAATTTTTAGATTTGGTTACCCATACTTGTGAATTTAGAACTTTCAATGTAGTATGTACCAATTCATTAGGCAAATCAAACTTCAGACAGCTCTTGTCTTGATTTTGGGTGTAGGAAATTGCTTCTTCCACTGCTTGTTTTTCAGTAAACATCTCAGTTTGTTGCAATGGAGATGAATGTGTTTTTTGATTCCAGAATGGTGACATGTGGGTGTAGATGTATAACGTGACACATTCTTCTTGCATGTACTTTCAACATGACTTACTAGTGCAGCATGTAGAGTAGTTGGTGTCTTAGAAATTAAAGTAGAATTTTTGACAAAGGCAAATTTACCTTTGGTCTTTGAAGTAGATGCACCATTGACAAAGCCAAGACCACGTTTCTTGCTTGGCAACTTTTAATTACACAGGTTGTTATTAAGTTTCTTCGAGCTAGTGTTCATCATGTCCAATCATGCTTTTATAAAAGTTAGCTCTTATATGATGATCTTGTTCCTACTAATCAAATTAGATTTTTTAGCCTGACACTTCTGCAACTGTGTCTTCAAAGTCTCCTTCTCTTTTGCAGATTTCTCAAATTCTTCATACAACAATTTATATTTTTTGTTTGCATTGGTTAGATTATTAATCATAGTATTCTTTTGATTTTCCAAGAGACTTACCTTTGGAAAAGCATCTTCTAAATATTGCTTGAGAGAAAATTTTTGATTTTCTGCAGTTTTCCACTTCTTTTTGATCTTACTATTTGATCTGACCAACTTGATGGAATTCGTCATTGAGGTACGGTATGCTTATTCCTAATGATATTCATTGTCTAAGCCTTATTTTAACCTAAGGTTATCTTGTCGGTCAAAACTCTTTTTGTTTTTTAACTATGAGATGTCTTTCTTTTAGTGCTACTGCGTAATGTTTTTTGCCACGAATCTGTAGAAACAAACTGCTTATCAATCAGAGTCCAGATGTAGGAGATATCTTCCGTCAAAGTTTTATCTTGAATATTTGACTGAAGCTTGTCTGTAATGCCTTCATGAATAGTCTCCAAGGTATCCCATACATCATTGGCAATCTTACACTTAAAGATCTGATGGAACTCTATGGGCGTAATTCCATTAAAGATAGCCTTAAGTGTCATACTGTCAGCAATAAATGCCTTTTTATCTTCTTTAGTCCATTGGGTTGTAGGCTTTGGAATTACAACTTCTCCGTTAGACACAACAGTAGGAGGAATAAAAGCAGTACTAATGGCTAACCAAACATCTAAATCACAAGATTGAAGAAAAGCAACCATTTTTACTTTTTAATCAGCATTGTTAGATCCATCCAACATACGGGCTTGGTAATCGAAGCAGCATCTTTAGCAAACTCCATGTTAGAAATATGATTTGATCTCACACGAAGGACTTGTGTGAACCCACTTTGATATCACTTGAAAGGATTCTAACCTTGACGCAGGTTAAGGTCCAACACAAATTTCTAATATGTAGAAAAACAATCAATTAATCAAAGTCAAAAAGCAATCAACCATAAGAGATAGACACGTGATTTTTCCGTAGAAAACCCAAACAAGAAAAAACACGGGACCTAACATCAGTCTATACTTAGATCAAGCACTATGCAAGAGAAATTACAAGATCTACTTACTACCCTTGTCTAATTGAACACAACCTAAAGGACTGAAGTTCTTGCCGATACACATACCGTTCCCCTTCTTCAAACTTGATCCAACACACCTTGAAGCCACTCTAGATGAACAATCTTCTATAGAAGATAAGACAATCTTCTACAAGTTCTTTAGAAACCCGACAACTTCAGCACAACCTCTCAATGAATGCTCTAAAGAAGAAAAGAATTTCCAATGTGAAATCTCAACTCAAAATATAGAGATGAATGCCTTAGGGTTGAAAGAAAATCCTTTTTTACAGCTCCGATTCATGCTTTATAATGGTAAACCCAACCAAGATAGGAATTAGTACAAAACAGAAAAGTATCACTTAAAATAAAAATAGAAATTCGCACAATGGCAGTTTCATAATTTCAGACAACACAATTTCTAGAAACTTCCTGGGGCTGTAACTTTGTCGTTTTGGCTTCGATTGATGCAATCTTAAAACTTACAGATATCTATTTGAAACAAGTTTTCCAACGGAAAGTCATTTGCCTATATCCAATGCTCAGTTTGTGAGATATGATCTTTTTAATTCAAATACCTTTATCCTAACTATTCTGAGGCTTTTTAACATCTTCAAACTCCTAATCTAAAATAAATAGAGATACAATTTTGATTAGAAGTAAAGTTTGGTCCAATCTATAAATTTAACCAACATACTAAAATTCATATAATATTAAATAATAGTAGCTAAGTCTCAATCAACAATTCAGCATTAACAAAGATCTATTGTGAAGGAGAGGGGTGTCTCAGGGGGTTAGATTAATCACTGGTGAGCCCTCGGTCAAAATTTTAAAAATAACAGTGGACAGTGTTAAGGAGGGGTGTCACAGAGGATTTTCATTGTCTTAAAATATTATTAAAAATGGTCTAGCTAGTAAATAAAAGTCAGCATTCCTTATGCCATTAAAGAATTTTAAAATCAAAACCATAGAAAACTAAACCCATCTTTTAGCATTGACTCCCAGAAAATTCTCTAATAATTCAGCCTACCTGTAAAGCTTGGACTACCTCACATTGCCCGGATATGGCTTTAGCTGATACAGTATGGTATGATATGATGTGATATGATATGATATGATGTTATTAAAAACATTATTTTGTTTAATGACTCTGCTTGATTAAGAATGCGCTAAGGAATTTTAATCAGATTGTCCCAACATCTATTCAATTCTTCCAGAAAGGCATGTTTATTAGAATTTTATTCATACAAATCCCAATGAAACATTAATACTCCACATATCTTCTCTCACACTAGCTAGCAGACCAGCAAAACTGAGATGCACCAATAAGATCTAGTGAAACTATCTAGAAGACCTTGGGTGGGTATTTGATGGCATTTTTGACAATTTTCTTTGTGGCAGCATCCCCAAGATCAATACCACAAATATCAGACAGCCTTATGAGATACAATAAGACATCAGACAGCTCTTCTCCCAAATGCTCTTTATCTGACTCTTCCCAGTTTGGCAAGCCTCTGGCCACCTCTCCTCTCCATTGGAATATCTCAGACAGCTCTCCAACTTCACCTACCTATTATGGAAAAAAGAAGAGGAAGAATAATATTTAGAAAGAAAATAAAAACTTATAGCTAAGATCAAGTATCAATTCTTTCTTACTCATTTTGGGAAGAAAATAAAAATTTATGGCGTCAAGTATCAATTCTTCCTAGCTCATTTCTTCTTTTTTTTTTTTTTTATGTGATGTGTATTGGTTATCCAAATCAGCTTGGACCTGCAGATTGGCACAATAATCTGGTGACTTTGAGATTGTACCTACGGGACCCAGCATCTGATGACCCAGACCATTGATATGATGGGCCTTGCAATAGGCCCAATAGTTTAGGCAATGTCCCCTTCAAAAGACAAGGTTGAAGAGAGAGAGAGAGAGAAATTGGATTATATGATGCAAAGTCATTCAGCCCAACATGACACTGGTGGGGTCCTTTGATGATTGGAACTGTTCAACTGACTAACCCTGTTATAGATAGGCCTTGTCATAAATTTTATTCATCGAGCAATCTCAACTCTCCAATTAGTTGTTAAGATTTTCATGTATTAAGCATCAATCATTTTTTAGTGGTCCATCAAATCAACAGCATTGGATCTGGATCATGAGAAGATGTGGTCACCCTATGGACAAAAATGCTGCAATCACTTGGCTTGAATAAAGTAGACAATGATTTTTCACTACTTACCATCACAAGAAACTAGAAGGTATGATTGAATAAGCCATGCTCATAAGCCAACTCTAGATAGATGGGACAAGGTTTTGATGATGACAATGATCATATCATCCACCCCAAAACTCAAATCACATAAAAAAAAGGGTGGTATAATTAAAACCAATCAAACAAAATAAATTATAAAATGGAGAACTAGGTAAATCATGTGGATGGTGAAGCATACCATGGCAAGAAGTAGATTCCTTGGGCTGTGGTATTGCTCCCAGTCTCTTGCCTTCGCAAATTCCTCAAGCTTCTTTGAAAGATCTTTTAGACTAATATCCATCACTCTTTCTTCTCTCCCTTCTTCAGAGTCACCCATGCCTGGTTTCCCTTGGAGCCTATGGTGAGATGAGGTGAGGAGAGCTCCTCTAGCTTTTAAAAAAGAAACCAAAGAAGGGGAATATACATCATATGGAAAGGGGTGTCAATTGACATTTAGATTCTTCCACCCCACCGCACCTTTGAAAAATGGCAACATCATTTAAAATGAGAAAATGATGAACGAATATTGTCACTTTAGGCATGTATGGGCATTGAAGAAATCATAAATTAAAGAAATGTTTTCTAATTATGGGTAAGTAAAACACAAAATCAAATCAACAGCACCCCACCTGCAGTATATGAGGAAAGATTTTGATCATTTATAGCCGTTCATTGGATGCATTGCTCCGGAAAGATGGCCCATTTGCATGTTAAATGTACCTACTTTTTTCGAAAAAGCATGCAACAGAGCCCCCCTCTCCTCAAGGGCATCTTGGTCAGTTGATTTATACTTTTAACTGCTGTTGCAATATGCCTATTCTCAATTCTCACCAAACCATGCTGACCAAGAAAGGAAGGTATTCCAAACATCACAAAAGAAACCCAGAAAACGACTGTTTGGATGTCTTACATCCACTTGGGGACCCTCCCTTGTTTCATCCAAATTTCATGTAGATGCAT
Source organism: Sextonia rubra (assembly GCA_037013555.1). Lineage (NCBI taxonomy): Eukaryota > Viridiplantae > Streptophyta > Magnoliopsida > Laurales > Lauraceae > Sextonia > Sextonia rubra. The sequence goes on from JASUAD010000001.1 coordinate 52,048,372, forward strand.
TTCGGGTAGGAATTCACGAGCATCGGCGGAAAAAAAAGCACAGAAAATCTTTCAGGTACTAAATGCAATCTCTATTTTTGGCACCGCCCCTCACTTGACGTGGAGTGAATCCTGTTCCAGTTGCGATTCGGAGAACATTCGATGGGCGTTAAAAAGTGAAATGAACCACTGTATGTTGAGGTGCTAGAAGAAAATGAACTGACTCTGTAGGACTAGTCTTCATAAAAGGAGTTGTGGTGATCAACTGCAATCATTTATCACATTGCCTTTCCACTCCAAAGCCTCATGATAGACCATAATGAAAGGCATAATTCATTTAACCGATCTCAACATATGTTGGACTAGGCTCTAATGACGACGACCATGTTACTTTGAATGTTAGTTTCAGCCTCCATCAGCATCCAATTGTTTGAAAGTTAGTTGATTCACAAATTGAAATCGATCAATACTGCAATTGGGGTCCACTGATTCTACTGCTCATCCTGCAACCCTTTAAAATCTTCCAGCCATTACTTCTCTCATCTTGCTTTAATGGCACAGGTTTGGTAGTATTGTTCACATTCAAAAACTTGGAAAACAAAGGCAATTTAGAAGGATTTTTTTTAACAAAAACTATGAATTAAATATTCCATGTTTAGATTCTCCCTGGAGATTTCCCTGTCTGCATCATTTCATTATGTAGTGATTTTATTATTCAAGGTTCCATTGCATAGCGTGCTTAGTATTTATGTGTTTTGGGGCCCATTAACGTATCATTTGGTACCCTGTTGTGATCCACTGAACTTAATTTAACGCACCATTTATCAATATTTTAGTTGATCCAAACTTTAGTGTCTACCATTAGTTTTGAATCAAATGATTGAGAGAATCTATAAAGCATAGATATTGGTACGGGTATGGATATTGGTACGGGTATTGATACGAGTACATCAACACGGCAAAATTCCAAAAAAATAAGATACGAGTACGGCTGAGGTATAGGCCTTAAAAAATTATATTTTTTTAAAATTTTAATAATGTAATGCTAATAATTAAAATAAATTAGAATCCTTAGATGCAGCAAACCAACAATTATTTAATACCATTACAAATTCAATCTTCTAACCATAATTAATGTCAAAAGGCATGTTAATGTTATTACAACGAAAACTACAAACTAAAGCACTAAGAACGAAGTAAATATCAAAACAAGTTCTATCTAGCTAAGAATCTTTACGATTCACATCTAATCATCCATCAACTTCAACTTCATCACCTCCATTAAACGATATAGTTTCCATGTTAAGTTTATCAAGTAAAAGATTTGCAATTTCAAGTAAGTCACCATCCTCCAATGAATCAAACGCATCTTCACCTATGTCTCACAACTTGCTCTCTCCTTCCGTATACTGTCGAGTTCTCTTTGATAGAAGACGAATATTGTTATGCACAACGACCAAGTCTTCACAACATTGTAGTGTTATTTTGTTCCTCCTCATGGTGTGAATGAAAGAATAGATGCTTCAATTCCTTTCACAACATGTTGAGGAACATGGTTGGCATTAAGGTAACCATGTTGAGCCACCATGTTCCTCAACATGTTCCATGTGGAGAAATATTTCTTTCTTAATGCTAAAAATTGGAGAATAGATGTGAAAAACCCATGTGCACACCACCAAACAATTAGTTCCATTACTCATTTATCAAATTTTGAATAAGATTCCCCAAAAATACCAATACCGTACGAGGTACATATTTATGTTGTACCCAAAAAGTAAAACTCTTAAACAAAATATATTAAATACATTTAACCATACCCGGTACGTATTTAGCCAAATCCGATATTAGTATGTGTATATTTTTGGAGTACCCATGCTTCATAAGAGAGAATAATGTCTTAGCTTACAAGGCACACTTGTAAGTTGGAAGCTTTTGGCTATAAACGATAGGTAGTTAGGATGTTGAATGAAGATCATTGACAATTCAAATGAGTAAAATGAGATTAAAGAAATGGAGAACAGTAACAGCATAAACTTTTGAAGATGGTGGACATTATCGGATAAATAAAACCCTGTGGATTAGCATAAAGCCTGATTCAACATTCTTATTGCTATAAGTTTTTTCTTTTTTTTAATTTTCAACTCTTCATATGTGCTCTGTTATAGTATTATTAAACTAGAGTTGCGATGATTAGTTCAAATCCACCTTTGAAAGATGTCAACTAATACTGACAGCTAAGGTTCTTGTGTGTTAAAAGCATGCCCATAGGTAAAGAAATATTCCATGAGGATGACATTAAGAAATAGAAGATATCCCAGAACTATTCACAACTATATTACAGAAATCATAGGTTTTTTTTTCTTTCTTTCAACTCTTCATATTTGCTCTGTTGTAATACTATTAAACTAGGGTTGTGATGATTAGTTCAAATCCACCTTTGAAAGATGTCAAGTAACACTGACAGCTAAGGTTCTTGTGAGTCAAAAGCATCCCCAAAGGGAAAGAAATATTCCATAAGGATGACATTAATAAAAAGACGATATCCCAGAAGTATTCACAACTGTATTATATATAGTAGTCACCTTAGAAAATTGCCCATGGGAAGTGCTATCATTCCATTACATAGTATAGTATTAAAGGATGTGATCAGATCTAGGAAAGTGACCATGCTGAAATTCCAAGACATTTGAAAACAACATTCTGAGTGAAAGAATAATCTTTTATAGCTTTATTAAGTTGAAAGTGTTTTGTATTTGGCTTGAAGATCATAAAAGAATTTTCTAAGATTCCATTGAGACGGGGAACTGAATGCTAAGTCGTTGTTTTTGGCACCTAGGAGTTCCCTACAGAATGCCAGCGAGAAAGACTAAAATTAGTATACCCGTAAGGCTTGCTTGTCAAGTCTTAGCTATTTGAAATGGAGCTGATTCGAATAAATTTTTTTTGTCAATTAGACTCTTTTACAGAAGAGTGCTTAGCAAGTCTGATTAAATTGAAAAAAGCAAACTTGTCACATAATAATAATAATAATAATAATAATAATAATATGCTCAAAGTTGTCATATTGTAAAAAAGGTATAGACGAACTTATGATATTATTATTTTATAAATGATTTATAGGCAAACTTTTAGAAAGAAAAAAAGTAAAAAAGTGTTCAGTTGCTTTTAACATTTATGTCCATTTGAAAATTTCCTTTTAGTTACTGCTCAACAAAAATGAGGCAAAAGCTTTTAAAGCGGATTAATTTCACATCTCAGCCTTGCAAACTAGCCCAAAGCATTTAAACTTCTATTTCAAGAACTTCTAGCCAAAGGGCCACAAAAAGTAGACCGGTCAAATCGTACTCAAGTCATGCATGCACCATACGGAACAATGCCTTAAAATTATTATTATGGTCCTGTGGTCCGAGCTACTTTAGTTGGGCTTTCTCAGCATCAAGCATTTTGACTCACCTCGCCGTAATGTTGTAGCTAAATGGGTGTCAAGGAAGACATCATCATGGTTTTAGAAAATGGTTTTGGATATTGTCTCGGCCAAAGCTAAAACCATTTCATATCGGCTAATGTAACAGTACTACAATGACATGTTAGTGTGCGTGTACCTTTTTAAGAAAGCTAATAATAATAATAATAAATAAATAAATAAAAAGAGCTTCATTTTCTCAATTAATTTTAGGGTAAATAAGATAACAAATGTAAATATAAAGGGGGTGAGAAGTGTAAGTATATATGCAGGAGAATGTTAGTATACATTCTTCTCTCACCATAACGTGGAGGATCTTGATCAGGTTTTTCTTTTTATACTTAAGTATTCATCTTTTGTATTTAATCATAAATGACATCTCCTCTTTTATATATAAATATTTTTTATTATACAAATGTCTGTCACCTTATGATCAGGAAATTATACATATTAACATATAGGAAGAGAGGAAGCTAAACAGTAGACGTGTTTGGCACACAAGATGCCCGAGAGAGCTGACACAATGACAAAATAGAGGATATGTACTTGCAATGAATGTGTTTTCATAAAAAAGAAAGAGAAAACTAAATGGCTCCTTATTTCTCTCTCAAAAAGATAATGCATAGCTCCTAATTTTTCTGTGGATGGCTTCTGCTTTTCTTCAAATAGGTTCTGTGGGTGTGTTCTTGCATTGAATTTGATTGTTTTGAAATGAGTGGCCCACAATCCAGAAGGCTTGGATTGAATATGTGGACCTCAAGGCCATACCAGGTTGTTAGCAGGGCATAGTTCTAGTGTGGTTAGACTAATGAATCCATTATAGCGCCCACTACCGAACCAAACTGCGCGAAATCAAAGATCCCAATCTATTAATGTTAGGCTTCAGCTACCATGATCACGGGGTCCATTGAGATATCTATATTATGCCAGCCTTAGGATATGGTCAATTAGCTTAAGGAAAAACTTCAAACTCAGAGCACCCTTTCAGAGGCTATGAAGTCCTTTGGGTTAGAGTCAGAACCCACCCCGGTAGGCATCAGGTTTTCATAGAACAAACATTTTCCTTGAACCTTGTTACATATAACTAGGTTCAGAGGAAGTAAAGCTAAATCTAAATGGACATGAAAATTTTGAAAGTGTTTTATGATGTTGGGCGCACCTCTCTTCATGCCTATAACAATGATAAGGTAGGATGATAAGGCACTAATAAGCCAAATAAGTGGTAGGCCACATATCAATGCCGCTGACGAGCGCAGTCATTTATAAACTCAAGTGGGCTTGGGAATTTGTGATATACAACGTCTGAAATTCTTAAACGACGCTAAGTTTTTATTCCAAGCATAACTTTATAGGAATCTTTTCTTCCTATATTTACACGGAAAATAATGCTACAAGAATTAGTTGTCATTACTTTTTTTCGTAAAAAATTTAGGTGAGGCATATTTATCACAAAATCTAAATCTTATAATATATAGGGACATTTCTTATAGTCACAACCCTCAGTTTTGGTCAAATTTGAATTGATTGGACCGTTAAATTGACTGTGTATCAATTCAAATGGACAGAATTTGTGAGCGATGGATAAAAGTATTAGAGATATGTGATAGAAGCTAAACTTAATAGTTGAAGTAGTCTCATCTCCAAATAACACCTATAAGTGGATCACATAAAAAGTTCTCACAATAAGTACGTGAGAACACTTCTCATAAGATTGAAGCTCCATTTATACATGTGATGTATAAATGAGAAAAAAAAATCATAATGCATAACTATAAAATATGAAAATTATTAATTCACATATGTGAATGATTGAAAATAAACGACCCCTTAACCCTTAGTATACGCGGCAAATTATTGGCACTCAAAATCCAATTTGAGATGGGGGAAAAGGGCTTGCATAATCATTCTTACAGAATTCATTATTTTAAATGATCCTATATATGTTGAGCTTATGGCACAACAACAGCTGAATATAGAATATTTTTCGCTTGAAACATTGGAAATGCATAATGTATGAACAAGATACAGAGTATCTCCCACTTGTTAAAAAGGGTATTTTAGTCATCAAGGCAATGGCTAGAAACTTGGGTTTGCTTTCGAAGGTCTCAAGTTCGACTCTTGCCCATTATATTATTTAAGTACTATGTGTGCGGCCATGTATGTACCCTCAAAGAATAGTCCTTGCTCGTCAAAATCGGGTAACCCCCTGGCCGAAGGCTAAAGTCTGTAGACTAGGCTGGCAAGATATACCTTAGGTCATAAAAAAAAAGAGGGTATTTTAAGCTATATTTACCTATATAGCTCCCTCCCCCCAACACACACATATATGGGTAATATTCAGGTGATAATAGTTCTCATGGAATTACCGTGAGAATTTTTTTTTATGGGGCTTACTTGTGGGTTCCATTTGGGGATGAGATTAGAGAAATGGAAAGATTCATGAAGGACCACTCTAGATATCAAGTTTGACTCCAATCACATGTCTCTAACCCTTTCATCAATGGCCCCATAGATCCACTCCATTTGAATTAGGATACAGTTGATTAAATAGTCTAGTAAATTTGGATTTGATTGAAACTTGAAGCATGTGACTATCAAGGACTCCCTGTGTATTACAACATTTAGATTGGGTGATAAATGAGCCCCACCTAGAGTTTTCAAGAAGATCTCTATGAGAACTATTTTCACTTGAAAATATATATATGGTACGGCTCTCCTAAGCTCACACTTTAGGATAAAATTTCGTAAGCTCATGCTTGTGGGGCTCACCCTTTGTCCATCCAAATGGACTAAATACATGACCCTCATGAATTCTATATGTCCAGCAATTTTTCTTCAAATCCGAATTGACTAAACCGTTGGATTGATTAACTTCCATTTAATGGACTATTAACCATTAAACTTTAGGGCCCCAATGCAGATGATAGAATTCAAAGTCGGTTAATTTTTTACAGAGAGCGACGGTCCAGAGAGTCCTTCAAATCCCCCCATCCCATCACCATGTAAGTCCCTAGGTGGATCCTACAAGCGTAAGCCTACGAGCTTATCCAAAGCGTGAGCTTAGGAGAAGCGGCCCCCGTCTTTAATGTTGGATTTGGATACTTGGCGTTGGATCCGGATCCTTCCCGGGCCAGGTCCGTTTCTTTTACCTCAATATGGTTCGTTAGGAGAAGGGTACTTAAGTAAAAAACCCAAACAAGAAACAAACCCTAGAATGGACGGCCAGATCAAACGCCACCTGTCCAACGATCCTCCCCTTAAAAACGCGCGATTGGCAAAAACCCTAATCTCTTCTTCTTCTTCTTCCTCTCCCTCTCTCGAAAACCCTAGCATCTCCATCCCTCTTGCAGATCTGCAGCAACCATGGTAAGAAGAAATCGAAGCTCTCAGATCCAGATCATGCTTAATCATACGTAGATCTTCTGTTGCTTCAATTCGTTCCTTCGATTTTCATGTTCCCTTCCTGTTTCATGCCTGATCCGAAGCCTTTCAATCGAGATACGTTGTGCAGATGCTCGATTTGATCATGTGATTCTGATCTTCTGTTTGTGTTCTTGTTTGATTTGCAGCCTTTCAAGCGATATGTGGAGATCGGGAGGGTCGCTCTGGTGAATTACGGGAAAGAGTATGGAAAGCTCGTTGTCATCGTCGATGTGATCGATCAGAACCGGGTACGGAATCCCATTCGTTTTCATTTTGTATCGTGCGGTATCATTTGTTGCACTTGATTGTTGTTGCTTTGCTCGGATTCTCCAAAAGGAGTTGGTGAGATTGTTCTTGTTTTTGTCATTTGAGCATCGTTTGGATGATTTGCAATCTGCGTGCTTTGTGTTTGATGTTCGTTTCTGGGTCGTGCAGATGGCGATTCACTAATAAAATAGAGAGAGAGAGAGAGAGAGAGAGAGAGAGAGAGAGAGAGAGAGAGAGAGAGAGAGAGCTTTTTCTGATTGAGTGGTGGTTTTCTATCCGCTCTTATGTTGTGTTTGTACAAAGTAGTTTCCGTGGAAAGATGAGACTGATGTTCCGTGTTGATTTCCACAAGGTGAAAGCCTTTTTTGAACACCTTTTTTCTTTCAGAAAGAAGATTTCAATCAAGAGATAGAGAACCATTCTTTGATGGAGCTTTTGTGGAAAGTAGATTTGGACATGAGAAGTCCAGAACCATTATTCTGCATCCTTACATAGAAGTAGAAACACAAAGCACAACAGAAAATGCTTGGGGTGCCCCATGCCCCGATGGAATGGTAGAAGATGGGGTCTATGGTTTTTTATTTTCTGTGGATAATGTATTTGCTGAGAGCATGCTTGTTAACAGCAAGGAATCTGATTCCTCAACACCCCCCCTGGAGGAGGGATTCATTCCTCACCAAGAATTTGTACAGTTGAGAATTTCGACTGACTGTAGCACTGATGATGAGGGACTTGCATGAGTGTGAGTGGGGGTGTCAGTACTTAGAAGCAAAAAAAAAAAAAAAAGTTGAGGATTTCACATTGACATCGGTGACTATCACTGCATGTAGTTGAGAAAATTTTGGTATTGGTACGTAAATCTGCTAAAATGAGAGGGGAGGGCATCAGACCTGAATGGAAATGTTAAAAAAATGAGGATTTGCACTAGCCAAACTTCTTGGGAATTTACAATTGCCAAACGTTTGTTTTCCACAGCTTTGTGGAAGAATCAATGAGGGAACTCCAGAAGTTTTGATTCCCAAACTTGAGCTGAGGGAATAAGATGCATGGAACATGCTACCTTGGTTCACTGTTTTCTGCTTACATGTTGGAAGCAGGGTCGTTGAGTTTCTTACATTAGTTTCCGAGTTCATCAAAACGGTTGGAAGACCAGCACCTAACCTCTGTTAAAATCTTTATTTTTATAATTGGAAAATGACATTAAGAACTCTCCATATTCCATAAGGGTGGTTTTGCATGTGCATTAATATCATTCTCAATGAGTTATGTGCCACTGATTTACTTCTTTGTTAGTACTGAGCATGGTTAGTTTCCTCATAGGAAGAGATTGTACCGTTAATTTTGAATGGTGCTTCTTTGTTCAGATATGGATAATTGAAGGGCTTAGTTTGCAATTTCCAAGCAGCAGATGATGGGTAGACAGACATCTATAAGGGCCATTAAATTTCCTCTTTCGAAAAAAATGATTCCACTCCCATGGAAGGAATCCTAAGAATTTGATGGTCACTTGTAGACCTCCACTCTTGACTCATCACTTTTAACTCCTTTGATAAAATATCCTTCCATATAAATTCATAAGATTTCAGTAGGATTTTCTAAACATGCCTGGTGTATTTCAGCTGCTGATTCCTCTATATGCCAATCCATTGATTAAAGAATATTGAATCTTCTTTAAATTTTGGTGTATCATTTTCTATTGTTTTTTATTCTGTAACATGCATAATATTGTCCAGAAACTTTAATTGTGGGTTTCTTTTTGCTATTTGCAGTGCCTAGTCAATTTGCTTCTTAGGTTTTGCTATTAGAGTCACAGGAACAAACTGGCCTTTAATTTACAGTCGTTGCAGAGTCCCCTACAACCCGATGGCCTCATGTGCCAGACTACCTTAAGTTTTCAATCTATTGTGTATCAAATTCAAGAATAGATCACCATTGTATGCCTTAACTATTGTGTAAACTTTGACAGGCACTCGTTGATGCCCCTGATATGGTGAGAGGCCAAATGAATATGAAGAGACTTTCACTGACTGACATTAAGATTGACATTCCCAGAATACCGAAGAAGAAGTCTCTCATTGCTGCTATGGAAGCTGCAGGTGATGCAACAAATTATTATTTTTAAAAATTCTCATCATGAAAATTTGTGGTGTTTATCTTGTTGCATTTTACTCCATAATGACTAAGTATTCTCCATGACAGAAGTTAAGAAAAAGTGGGAGAACAGCTCGTGGGGCAGGAAGTTAATAGTGCAGAAGAGAAGAGCTTCCCTTAATGACTTTGATAGGTTCAAGATCATGTTGGCCAAGATCAAGGTTTGTAGTTGATGCTTCATTGTTCTTACATAAGTCTTTTAACTACATTGTGGTTCTTAAAAGACTCACTTAGTTTGACTAGAGCTATTGCAAGCCAAATTGATGTGCTAAGACTGTCCTTTATAACTTGATCTGATTGTCTCGGATGAGTTCTATAAAAAACTGGGTTGCTCTTAGCAAATATTCACTGGGCATATCTCAAGCCTGACCAACTCTGTTTTAGTGTTTTTATAGCTTTGAAAAGGGTGTTTCACTTAGTTGAATGACCTAGGTTCTTATTGAATATGTGTTTAATTTTAAATTACTTTTACTTTGTTGTACTTCGAAGTTTATATGTTTGACATATTTTGTGCAGAGGGCTGGTGTGGTCAGGCAAGAGCTCGCCAAACTGAAAAAGCAGGCTGCTTCTTGAGATAGTATCTGAAAAACCCAATTTTGTTGCAAGTCTTTGATGTTTGTCTCTGAATGCTGTTATTTCCCCTGGCTATCTGGTTTTCTGTTAGCATATTAGGTGCAAAAATTTGGCATTGCCTTTTCCCACCACCGTAGTGTTATTGTCTACTGGATTGGTGCTAACTATCTCTGAACTATGCTTTTAAACTCTGCGACATGAATGACTTCTCTTTAGTAATCTTTCTAAAAAGATCCCATTACTAATTTTTTTTCAAAACTTGGGATGCCATTTCAGGAAAGGAAAAATGTAGGGTGGTTATGAATGATCAGTGCAGCGCGATCCAATATGTTCTATCCTGAGTGGTCATTTGAATGTGCAGATTACTGTACAAATTTTTAACTGTGGAGAGCTTTTCTCGGCCACTTTTGTCCCCCTTCATCTAATGCCTATGATCAGCGTTAAATTCTTCTTTACCATGCAATTTCCAACATCCTTCAGAATGATGTTACCAAACGGTTTGGTTTTCAAGTATGACAATCATGGTTGGGTAAGGGGTTTGAAAGATGACAGGCATGAGTTGGTTTTTTTGCATGATCAGCTGGGAGCCCTCAAAATCCTAGATGAGCACCAATTTTATGCTGGGGGCCTCTGCAATAGCCATATGGCCATTTTGTACCTGGAAACTCTAATCGTTCTTCTTTTTTTTTTAAACTAGATGGGTCAGTGATACATTACTAGTTAGTCATTTGATCCCTGGAAATCTGTGATCCGTACTTTCTTCTCTCAAATTCCAGTCTAATTTGTCTGTATATTTGTAACTCTCAAATTCCAGTCTAATTTGTCTGTATATTTGTGACTGGCTTGAGCTACCTGTGTGTGTTTTCAGTACAGCATTGTCCGACGGATGCCTTGGTTGTCTCTGCTCAGCAATTTTTTCCTTCTCTTTGGTGTACGGTTGCTGCCTTGGCCATCACCATTTTGTTTTCTTATTTCCTCAAACCCTGCCATATTTCTCCTCTTTAGGATTTTTACAGCATGCCTGATCTGAGAGAGGTCAGTCAGGAACATGGTGCTGGATGCGTAGACCAAAATCAAGCCATTGGACATAGCCAACTGTTTGATTTTAGAGTATTATTGTGTTCACGTTCCGATCTATCATAAGGGAAACTTCAGAAACTGATAGTTCTCATGATTGATTTGAAATTGTTCACTAATGGTACTGCTGGAGCTAAACATGGAAATTCCTCTCCTACACATCCACCGCCTGTGAAACACAGAAGACGGATCTGACCCTCTCTGCCTCTTGAGGTATGAATCAATGGTTTAGGATGATTTGGGAGGAATTGAAATTTTCCATCTCCCACCTCTTTTATGATTGGCGTAGCTCTAGGTGATCCTCACAAGGGGAACTGCATGAGTGAAGGATGAGAGAGCAGGCCTATATTGTAAATATCTTATCTAGTACGCTCTTTTGTGTTCAGTTGAGCTCATCATTTCCCATGCTGCAAACATTATTCCAGAATTTTTACGGTACAATGTGGGATTGAAGATGAGACCAAAAAATTCAGCATATACATGCGTGGCTGTTTTGAGTTTTTTTTTTTAATGCTTTACTTTGTTTTAATATGATTTTTTCAATTTAGCATGCTAAGGTGATTTCATGACGGTGGTAGCTTAGTTGGTCAGTGACTTTGTGCCTCAAGAAGTGGAGAGGTCTTGTGTTTGACACACCCTCCGTTGTCACCTCGTATAATTTAACCACTTCACATAATTTTACCTGGTGCATATAGATAGTAGGGTTTGCATGTGCCCTTAGGAATTAGATTTCATATTATTCAAAATCGAGTGTCTTTTGAACTTAGGGCCTGGACTAGGCTAAGCGAGAGATGCCCTCTAGTTATCAATTAAGAAATCATTAAAGTTATCTCAAAATTATATAAAAAGATTTTTTTTCCACCAAATAGGTCTACATGGATAGGATGTTTTGCATAGGATTAGTTTTCGACTTCTCAGAATCAAGCGTCTTCTGAGCTTGGGGCAAAATGTTCTTAGGCTGGGCTAGGCGAGAGATATCCTTCCCTCAGTTATCAATAAAGAAAATCATTCAAGTTTTCTCAAAATATAAAAAACCTTTTTTTTAATATATAAAATAGGTGTACATGAATAATATGCATATAAGCATAATTCATGCACTATTTCATCCAAAATCCCATTTACCACTTATGGGATGTATCAAATTTGTCCAGGCGCAGGCTGTCATTCAAACCGCTGGAACCCGTTAGATTCAACCCATCTACGTGGGACCCTACACCGGATGAGAACCAGCCTATGCCATCATATCATATGCACAAATGGGCCACTTGTGTTCTAGTAGGTAGGTCTAAACCATCCGACTCACCCTATGGTATCCAATCTAAGGGCTTGTTTGGTATTTTTAATCTTATTAGTATAGACCCATTCAAAATAGTGGCATTAAAAAATGAGTCATAAAAAAAAAAAACAGTCTAGAATCAAAATTTGTGTTTGGTTATATGAGAATCCATTTTAAATAGATTTTTTAAAATCAATGGTTAAACCTTTTTCATAAATTTCTTGAGATCTATAAAGCATCAAGCTTCGACATTCAACTCTATAGCCATGTTCATCCTTCCAATGAGATCTAACGGTTTAAATTTTGTATTTGAGGCCCCATAAATTTTTAAAAAATAGCAAATAATCCACCTTTTTTAGCAAATATCTCAATATTGGCAATGATCCAACAACTAAAATCTGGTCTCCTAATGATCACTAAACTTATAAACATTTTTAACGGTTGGATCGTGATTTATTGTCTCAGAAATAATAATAATAAAGAAAAAAAATGGACAGCCTGTGAAATAATAAAAAATTGGGCATGTTATATTTATGGTTGAAAGTTTTTCACAAATTTCTCGAGATCTACATGGAATGAAGACATGAAAATTGACCCTGTAGCCGTGTTAAGCCCTCCAAACATTATCAACGGTTTGGATCTTGTATTTGGAGCCCACAAAAATTTTAAAAAATATCCAATAGCTTACTTTTTTGCATATATCTCGAGATTGATGATGATTCAACCACTAAAATTTGAATGCATGGCTGTTTTTTATCTTGTGCACATTTTCAATGGTTTTGATCTTTATTTATCATCTCGGATTTGAAGAAATATATATATATATATATATATAAAGGTCGTGGGGGGTGATGACAGTGATTTGCTTTAGCAGCGCCTCTTATTTTTTCCTCTTATTTTGAGGAGGTGAGTTTTGGGGTATATAGTTTTAAGAGGTTTTACCTTTATATATCTAAAAATAATAGAGACTAAAATCATATGCCAAACGGTCTTATTTTCCTAAACTCTAAATGTTTTAGACATTTAGATTATAAGAGACAAAAAATAGTGCTGCCAAAAGGCTAAGTCAACTTCTAAATCTATCTACAATCTAAAAGTACAATGCATACACCACCATAAATATCTGGCCCGTCTACGTGAGATCCATCAGATGGACGGACCACACATCCGTCTCCTGCTCATTCCGTCCCTGGCATGTGGGTAGTAACATCTATTTCATGCACATAATGATACGCAAATTGATGGTGAATAATCTAACCATGGGCCAAATGTGCACAACCCTATCTATCCCACCCTACGGATTAAACATAAGCCATTAAGGATGCATATAGGCATCCAATTCTCTGATTATCCAGAGGTTTTAAATTCCAACTTGTAAAAAATCGAGTTTACCGAATTTGGAACCTATTTTATATTTCGAGTCATAAACCGGCTAAGGTCCGAACCCAATTTAAGTTCTAAATAAATGGGTCCAATTCCAAGTCTATACACATTCAAACAAACGAACCCCTTAATTTTGCAAACTATAGCTAAAAACTAATTTTGGTCAGACATCTTTGTATTTAATCTTAGAGACAGTAGACTTGTTACACCGTTATAAGTTGAATGACATCTTTATTTTAAGCAAAACATAAAGAAACAAGTAAAAAGAAGTTATACCTGTCTTGGAAACTAGATCCCATTCCTCTAGTCAGAGCCAGGGATCTAGGTCCTCTCATTAGAACTGAGTGAAGAGCCAACAAAAATTATTTTCGATTTCGGAATTGGAACCATCATTTAGAAACAGGTCCAGGAACATTTTGGTTCCAGCCCAGAACTGAACAATTTGCATTCCTATGGGCCATAGGGATGCTCATAACAGATTAGGTTGGGCCTAGAAGGACATTAACACAAGCCTAGCCAGTTTAACTGAAGGACCTAAAAATTGGCTCAAGGCCACCGCATGTACCCAAAAACAGTCCAAATCCAGCCCAGTGCAGACTAGACTCCAATTGGTGTACAGAACTGAAAGCCACATCGAGCGACAGACCAAATTAAAATGTTGGCCTGTTGCAGTTGGGCCTGTATGTAGAGACAGATCCAAATCCTACCCATAATTCAAAAACTAGGAAATTTGGCCCAGCTTGGAAAGCAGTCTTGACCTGACCAACTAAAAGTCAAAATATGACTGATCATATACACAAGTAAAATAGTTTTTCCTTCTTTTTACAAACTTTTCCACATTTAGAACCAGTGTTTCCAGAGTACCGAATCATAAACTCACATTCACAAAGAAGCCATCAAGTCTCAAATACCCTGAGTTTTCTACCGAGCAGAGTAACTCAACCGGGCCTTTACTAGTCAGACTGAGCTTCCACACTGGTTAAAAATAAGCCCGGCCCTGCCCAAAGTGGGAAGGCATCACCTCTGGCATGAGTAATATCACTCAACTATGTTTTAGATATTATGGCATCATATACTCTCTATCAAAATGGGCTTCTTTTAAACTTTTTTCATGAATGCAAATCTAATGGAGAAAAGACAAAATCAATGAATCACACAAGCACCAACAGAATGCACCACAATTAACCAGCTCATCTGGGGCCTGTTTGTTCACATAAAATCATAGGAATTGAAAATATAAGAATTCATGGTCAAATAATGGTAAGGTGAAAGGATATAAGACAGCGATTTAGATGGAACCTTGACTTTCCTAGATTTGAATTACTAGGGTAATGGCTGGAAACTCATTTCCCATATTCTCTGATTCAATTTCCAATAGAGGTTATCTTATGGTCATTTAGGGATATTCACCTTTGATTCTTCATTTTTAACTACTTAAGTAAGACAAAGTCCTAGAATTCCTAACGATTCAATCATATAAAATAAACAGGCCCTTTTGTGAGCAGAAGAAACAGCTAATTAGATCTCTATGCTTTCTCACCATGGTATTCTGTTAAAAGGTCAGTAAGCTCAGATGTATTAATAGAATCCTCCCCAATCTTCCGGCATAATCTCTGAGCTAAGGAATGCACGTATTGCAATCCATCTGGCTTTCGCCAAAGCATTTGAAGGATTTCCGGTGGAATAACAGGTGCTGGCTGTGCTTGCCACTGATGTTGATTTATCACCAGGCTGTTTAAGCTATCAATTTTAAGCCATTGGATGATGGTCAGAGCAAAATAGAAGAAAGATCCAGAAAAAAAAAAAAATTGAAATGAGAGTTTCTTTTGATTATTGATCAATCTTTGTTACCTGTTGATAATTTTGACCATGTTTGACCATTCAGTCAGCTTGAAGTGCACATCGACGGTGTCAATACTTCTACGGATTACTCTCTTGACTTGCCCATGAGAGTGACAGATATCGTGGATCTCCTCAGCAGATAAAAAACCGAAGTTTGATATCCTCACTACTGTTGTTAGTGGAGCATCAATCCTGAGGATTGCAAGTGTCCTTCCTGATATGGAAATGGATGACATGGTGAGGGCCTTCTCCTTTGCACCTTCAGTCTGTAAAAGCAATTATTAGCAGAATAACAGAAACCATAAATAGAAATTGTTCAAGTATGTTGTGGACCTTGTTCAAAGGTCTAATTGTAAAGAAAGGGTAATGTTGATTGTTCACCGGAATAAAGATGCAGCATGTAGATCTAAGAATTCAGGGTTAAAAGACTCAAAACATGGGGTACCCACCGTCCAGCAGAAGTAATAGTTTTTCACTCATGCTATGATAAAATGGTCTGAAAGGCGGAAACTATTGTCTAGATTATTCAACATGAATATTGAAACTAAGCGACACTACTAATGTGGATAGGTAGAAATTGATTATGGAAGCCCAAAA
Organism: Sextonia rubra; assembly: GCA_037013555.1. NCBI lineage: Eukaryota > Viridiplantae > Streptophyta > Magnoliopsida > Laurales > Lauraceae > Sextonia > Sextonia rubra. Next base: position 52,064,403 of record JASUAD010000001.1, read on the forward strand.
GGATATCAATACCTTCCATTCAAATCAATGCAGGAAAACAATGCCACTTCCCAGGTAATAAAAGGAATTTTTTTAAGTCAGTGGGATGAGGACCAAAAGGGGGAGAAAAGAATGATTTGTATTATGGGCAGTTCTCTACCCCAATTTTGCACACCTTTTCTTTCCCCATCCAAACTACACATCTGGGTGCACAAGACATGAAACTGAAGGTTATGATATGACAGCCTAGCTAGTAAATGGATGGATGTACTGAAAAAAAATGCAACTACGCAATTTTAAAATATGTATACCATGATGCTCACCCATATCCTGGGCTTATTAACAGCCTTGATTGTAAAAATTACACAATATAACTACATATAGTAGGGGGTACTTTGATTGAATTGAACTGAATTAGACTGAAAACCTTATTTGAAAGGTAACAGTGAAACCAACTTTTCTCCCAACCTATGGAATAGAAATGGGCTTCTGGACATTTATCGAAGCAGTTTATGATGGGATTGTCATGATGCCAGGTATGGTTGGGAAAACAGTGTCAGAGTGTGCATTTATGTTGAAGAGTAGTTAAAAAATAAAAAAGAAACAGAACACTACCTCAAACTCCACATATGCAATGGAACTAGATGATCCCATAGCAAATCCAGAGATGCATCCAAAGACAGAGAGTGCATGCCTCAGATGATGAGATGCTAGATCATGGGGTAACGGTTTTATCATAATAGTTCGGGATGGATGTCTCAGTAAACCATTGAGAACATCAGGACATCCAAATGCGCTTAGAGTAGGCATTTTGACAGGATTTCTCAGGAAAGGAGAAGTTGACTGAACAACAACATCTGCACCATTGATGATGATGTCTGTTTTTGCTTGAGCTTTTTGCAGTCCTGCTGCTGTCTGCCATTGAATCAAAATACAGTCAGAACATGAGCAATGATCAGTCAGTCTTGGCCTTTAACTATATAGAAAAACTATCTGATCCTTAGCTAGAGGATATAGTATCTTCTTTGCCTCGGGACAAGTAAAAGGCCAGGATCCACACAATTGCTCTGATGGGCCCATTAAGGATGAAAAACATCCCAAAATCTTTCAGACTGGAAGATCTGAGCCATCTAACCCATTGGTATTGTCATGTTAAAGGTGGACACTTTCACCAGTTGCCAATCAAATGGTTAGAATAGTCCTATTCGGGACTTTGTTGGATCACCCATCATCCACCGTAAAGGCCATCAGATCAATGATCTGAATCAGCTTACAATGCGGCCAAGCTCTATTTACATAATGGTAAGAAGAAATACCTTGAAATGTATATAAGCATAGTTGAACCTATTCTCCTTTCTTGAGGGAACTATGCGTATATTGGTAATGGGTCCACAATCCCCAAAAGCAACACTGATATCCTTTTCTGTAGTTGTTTTCCTCAGAAATCTCACCAAAAGTTTGTCCTGAAACTTCTTCCTCTCTGTATGAAGAAATGTGTGTCTAAGTACATTTATCGGAGGTGAAATATTTGTAGCGGATTCATGTGGGTGATCTAAAGCTGCAAAGTCCGAATCACTTCCACTTCCATCCTTCTGAGACTCAAACATCTCAAATGGAACCTTCATTGGCTCTTCATTATTATCATTATGATCAGTTTCATCACAAATACTAGCATGGTCAATGAACTTGGACTCTGCGCCACTAGCATTTTTCACAACCAAATCCAAAGGTTCAGCCCATGTTTTCCCTTGCTTAGGTTTCCTAGTGTCATCTGAAAGGTCATGTTCACATAGTGTCTTCTGTTCTTCATCTGGATTTAGAAACTTCATGCTTTCAAGCATTGTACCACTTCCATTTTTGCTTATCAAAGTTCTGTGTTGGTTAGACTTGTCAAAAATATCACAAGGTGTTGTTGATTTGACAACTTCCTTGATGCGGTCAATCAAATTTGTTATTTCTTGTTTATTCTCAAATTCATTTGTTGATGCCATCTTTGTACCTGGATATCTATCACTGTTCAAGGTTTCAATCTTCATGGCATTCTTGTTAGCTGCTCCCGTATTTGTATGTCTAGTTTTATACAAATCAACTAAACCAAAAGGCTCTTCTCGATTAGATGGCATTTTGTTTACGTCAGGCCGTCGATTCACCTTTACGTCTAACAAGAGGTCCTCATTTTCAACAACTGTCCTATCACTTGATTTTGTATCATTTAAATTAAGATCATTTTCAGATGCATTAGGAGATTCTACTTCATTCCTGATCATTTGCTCAATCATGAAAGATGACTGATGAGATGCTGCCTTTTGACCACTTGATTTTCCATCATTTAAATCCAGACCATTCTTTGATGCATTAGTGGGCTGTTCTTCATTACTAATCAATTGCTCAATCATGGATGTTAACTGTTGCAATGCTGACCTTCGATTGCTCTCATGTGTCACAACTGGGATCAAATGGGGATTTAGTTGTCTGCTTCTATCATTCTCAACTAGTTTTTCATTTTCTGTAGCTTCTTGGATTGCTGTTTCTTCAGAATCGTTATCTGCCATCACATTGGATTTTACACTTTCCGTAATTTTAGAGTGAAGATCTAATTGTTGAACAGTACTTTCTGGGTCATTGACCATAGCACCAACTTCATTTTCATCTTTTACTTCAGCTTCAGAAGCTGCCTCTAACATAAAATCTGCTTTTGCACTTGCTATATCCTGGTAAACCTGAGGATCACCTGTCATTTTTTCCCTCAATTCTGCTAGGATATCTTTCAGAATATACCATGACCCTCCCAATTCATTCTGAACTTGTTTTATCTTAGGGAATACCCCAGGATTCATTAGCATATACCTAACAAAGAAATTTATCAAAGATGTTACATATCATAAGTGGTTAATGGAAGGTTTAATGGGAGACAAAATCTGTTAGCTTAAGTCTTGCAATTACACATACAAAATCAGCTAGCTAGCTTAAGTCTTGCAATCACAGAGAGAGAGAGAGAGAGAGAGAGAGAGAGAGAGAGAGAGAGAGAGAGAGAGAGAGAGAGAGAGAGAGAGATACAACAGTATGATTAAGGATATTGTGTGGGTTTCTAATTGGAGGATCAATCCATGGAAATTTCATTTTCTTTTTAATGAAATCTGGGTGTCGTAGGCCTCAATTACTGTAGTTTTCCATCATGAGTTAAGATCGGCCAACTCTATGGCCAATGCTTTGGCTAAGCAAGTGGTCTACAGGACATCTCCTTGGGAGGATTTTATTATGAAAGGAAGGTTTGCATGGGGTGCGGTACGTTACTCTTGTACCTCATTTTGTACTACTCTTTTTATAACCTCCTTTTTCTTTAATGAAAGTCTGTCAATTTAAAAAAAAAAAAAAAACCCTTGGTTGGCAGTAGTGTCACAGAGAGCCTCATTCGCATTCCTCTATGGATTGCTATAAATTCAAAAATGACATTAAAAAAAAAAGGCCCATAAGCATTCCATAAAATAGACACTCCAATCATAGGAAACGATAACCCACTAAAGTGATTGTCCCATTTAGATCTCCAACAAAAACCCATCACTCTTCACCTCCTTAATATTTCATTCATAAAACCTTCCTTTATGGATTGCTATACTAAAAACGGCTTAGAAAAAAGAGACCCGTAAGCATTCAAAAGAAGGTAGGCATTTCCACAAACACCCACTACGCCCTATTGAAATTGCATCACATTCTTCTCTTCTGTCTCTGTAAAGCTGAAACTAATATTCACATAAGCACACACACAAAAAAAAAAAAAAAAGAAGAAGAAGAAGAAGAAAAGAAAAATTAGAGAAGCTTAAATAGAGAAATGGGTTCGTGGGAGGTCTCACTTTTTCACAAAGGATTCGACTGCAGCTGCCTTGTGCTCTTTTGCAGTTTCTCTTCTCTTGGAAGGAGATGTTTTCGTACTCTTTCCCAAAGCAGCAGCAGAGTAAGAAGAAGAAGATGATGATGATGATCTTGTTGCTTTCAAAAATCCTGCTGAGGAATGATTTCATACAAAGTTAGAAAGCAGATAGAAAAAAAAGGTGGGAATGAATGTATGAATGAATGAATGGAGAAAATGAAGAGAGAAGTGAAAAAAGCAAGAATCTAAAGGGAATGAAAAGAAAGGGTAGACCTTGATTCTGGACAAGGAGCCTTCTTTCTGCCAGAGAGAGTCGAGAGAGAGCCATTTGCATGCCTCTCTGCAACCGCTGTCTGTGTCTCTGTCTGTCTCTCTTTAGATTTCAGAGAGGGTTTTAGAGAGGTTTTACCTTTTCCCGTCAGGTGCATTGCGAAAAAGAACACTGGGGGTTTTAGGGCCAGGTGGGGGCCCACATGAAAACATCAAAATTGAGTGCAGGGGTTACATTTCAGAAAGACCAATGTCTGGTTTTCAAAGTAGGTTTTTTTTTTTTTATTGGTTGGTAATAAAACATGGCATACAGTATCACTCTAAGCCAGCCCCTTTTTGGGCCCACCAAAGAAGCATTTCAAATGTGATAGAAGTATGGCTAGGGAGTCTAGAATTAGAGTCCTTGTGTCAATCGCACTGTGAGTCCTACTTCTATTTGATGCAACTTGGCGATTCAGGAGACCAAGAGACTATTTTAAAGTGCATGGATTTTTTTTTTTCTTTTTTGGGAGTCTGGGACCCTTTGAGCCCTTGGGTGGGAAAAGGACTAAAGAGACCTCAAGTGAAGTAAAGAAGCGCAGGTGAGGAAAGGTGGCCTGCCCAGGGTTGTGGCAACTGTTGGTAAGGAGTGGAGTTTTACACATCCTACTCAAAGGGAGGCGTGACGAAGAGCAGTCAGGGGATCCAGACTGAGTAGGTCCTTATATTGAATTTTTTTTCCAAGTTGAGCTAGTGGTCAAGAGTGATACTCTAAACTTAGATGCCAAAAAAATTCCCAGTATGTGACTGCTACCAAGAAGTGAACACCACTCAACAATGAGGGAGTACCTCCTGACATTGATTTTTAGGTACGTATATACACTGTAAATCTCAGAACCCGGAAATTGGTAATGAGCTTCTGGGCAATATTCATTTTATATGCACCTGTAAACCATCATCATAAATCCTCCAATCTCACTTTCCAGTGTTTGACAAGGGAAAATGGATATTAAAATAGATTTTCCTCATCTTTTCACCTTTTTCCCCTAAAAATGAATTTTGCTAAGATTCTCAAGAGAATTTAGTGAAGCCCTTGAGAAAGTAGATTTAGAACAGACACCGGGACAATGCATGCGTTTCATATCTCTGCCCTGAATCATTCAACGACTATCCTAGGAGTTCCCGGCAAAAAAAAAAGCCAAGGACTGTGCCCCTATTGCACGAATCACAAGGACCAGTCAACTGAAAATTCTGCACCAAACTCCTCCTAACATTCTTTTCTTTAACAGTTCGGATCATTTGCCAGTCACAATGAACTAAGGCTAGGAGCATCTACATGATTCTTAATAAACCTGTCACCAACAGAAAGAACCATCTCCAATGAGGAACACATCAACAAATTTTTTGATCAATGACATTTGTGCAACGAGGGGCAGATCCACCATATATATGTTTACAAACATTTTGATCCACATGGCTAACAAGAAGTAATGAAAGCAATGCAAATTTGCCTTGTTTATAGATGCTGAAAGCAGCAGGTATACTGTATGTAGCTGCCTGCAGATTGCAACCCGTTAAGTGGAAAAAAAAGTCATCTTAATATATGGACATTAAAAAATGGACTGAGAGTACAGATTTACAGCAATCGGGTCTAATACATCACATTTGATTATCACAAACATGTATAACTTATCGACTTTTTGAGAGCTAATCAAACTCAGACAAACGACATTTGAATGAACATGCATTTCCAGTTTTTCAGACCTTGTAAATTATGGCAGTGTCATGTGTGTGCTTCTTCTCACTGTTCTTGCTTCGGAAGGGCGACAACAAGGAGAACGGACGAGAAACTGGAATAAAAAAATTGAGCAAATGAGCCTAAAAACATATTCATTTGAAGTAGAAATCATATAAACTAATATGAAATAAAGGAGAAAATTTTCACCTTTATGTGAAGTACCACCCATGGGGCTATCATCTTGAGAGAGGATATTCTTCAGCGAGTGAACTGATACACACAAGAAAACTGAACAATTAGCTTTCATGATGCTGAGAGACCAAAAGCCAACTTGCAACAGAGCATCCATGAGTGATTTGGTTAAGTATGGCTTTCGGCTTTCGGTTACACAGGTCGGATCATGTATGGCTTTGATGAGATTTGTAGAAATGGTTTTAGCTCATAAATTCAAGCACTAAAGTGATCAAGGGGTTAAGAGTTCAACAACCAAGCAAGTATCTCCAAAAAGTTTTTTCTCGTTAATTAAACCTTACTCTCAAAAAGTTGACTCAGAAGTACTTCAGACTTGAGAGCAACATATTTTAGTGAGGACATTGGAAGTTAAACAGAGTTTTTTAACAGACAAAATCAATGGTTCATTGGGAGTACCAGCAATGAAATCACAGCCTTTGAGATCCCCCCACTCACTTGGGGTATGGATGGCAATAGGTTGGGTTTAAATGGGGACCCACCCAGACCAGCTCCTACAAGGGGGATTTTGGTAGTGGTATTTTTGGTTCGAGGCAGGTTTGGGTTTTGTTGTTATACCTTGTTCCACCCCATTTATGTAATATATATTTATTTCTTGCTAAAAGTATAAAAAAAATTCATGCAGTACAGGTGGTGTTGGTATTAACTTAAGGTATTGGGGGAAGATAAGGTGGTGTGCTTGATCTCTGCCACACTCATTCCCACGCATTTATATATTTTAACATTTTTAAGCATTAAACTCAACCAAACCTCAACCCGGGGCTGGTTTGGTCTAAAATATTTTATTACCTTGGTATGCTTGATCACTAGTATGTATCACATACTAGTGACCCATTACAGGCAGGGTTCGGATGTTGTAAACTTGAGACAAGGCAGGTTTCAAACCAGCCCCGTTGCCATCGCTATTTGTGCACTACAGCCGACTAAAATGGGGTGGGTTTGGTATTATATACTAGTGACCCGCCACAGGGTGGATCAGGTTTGGATGAAGTAAACTTGAGACAGGGTGGTCTGGGTTTACTTCAACCCATACCAAACCTGCCTTGATGCCATCCTTACCTTGGGGGATCAGGGATTATATCACGCAATTCCTTCCCATGAGAGATTGTAAAGAGTGATTGCAATCAAATTTTTATTTTCATTAATCAAGTCTAAGTAGCCAAAGAGGCTTTACATCATTATAGAGGAAAAGAATAACCCTAGAACTTAATTTGGACCATCTAAACACATCAAAGGGATTAAAACATCTAAACTTAAAACATAAGCCGTTAAACTATAACACAACTCTTAAGTAAAATAAAGAGATAAAATAAATGGGCTAGGCCCACTGGACTAGGTCAACTCATGGGTCATGGGCCTGTCATATATCAATAGAGGTATCCAGTCAAAAGGTTACTTCATCAGCTAGTTTGAGCAGGCTTGTCTACTGATTTGTGGTGGTGTTAGCAGTAATGGATGGGATTTCTGTTTTTGTTTGTGTGTACAGAATGGTGGTACTTGTTTCTTAAGGATTTACTCTATTCTGCTTTTTGGACCAATTTAGTATGAAAGACGAATTTAGAAACTGGGAAATTCAAGGAATAAATAGGAAAAAAAAAAGAAGAAGAAAAAGACATGGAAAGTTTCTCTAGAGGATAAGCATTTAAAAAAAAAAGTTTCTCTAGAGTGTACTGGAGATGACAACAGAGATTCTACCTTCATTAGGATGGTCACTAGTTGCATCTTGGTCATCAATAACCACGCCATCAATGCTTGATTTATCTGTTTCTATATTATGTTCACCTGCAGCTGAACTGTGGTTCTTTCTTCCCAACTTCAACAGCCGCCTAAATCCTTTTGAAGGCTCCTTCACTCGAGCCTTCTCCAATGATCCATGCATCAGTTCTACTGAATTAATGTCTGTAGAGCCTGATATATGTGCCTTGACAGTCTTTGTAACTGTTTCTAGTCCAGAGCTTGCTGCTGGTGCTTTACTATATTCTGACTTGCTTGTGCACGGGTCTTCTAATGATGATGCTCGAGCCAGAGGGGCTTTGTATGGTTTTTCAGAAACAACTATACTCGGAGACTTGAGTATTTCATCACTGGCATTACCTGTTGTCACCTGATCAACAAGATAAATCGTATGACCAGAATTAGACAATAAAGAAATTCACAAATTTCAGTAAATTTTGGCTCCAAAAAGAACTCACTCAAGCTTGAAGAAAAGAATTTAGCTGTGTCAGAGCAGGCTCAAGATAATAGATATTATGACAATTTTCTCTTGTTTTTCCCACCATGTAACAATAATATGTTTATTTAAAATGGAAGCAAGTCCCATGAGTCTTAATTAAATATTGATTCTATAAATATGGTGCCTTAGCAGTTAAGTCGAGCAAGTCAAATTTATTGAGGCGACGAACTTGCTCCCATCTTCCTGCTAAAAGAAAATTGAAGGAGAGAAAAACCCCCAGATTCTATAATCACCGCCTATCCACTGGTTGAAGAACTAATTCTCCTCAGGACCTCCACACATGAGAGAGAGAGAGAGAGAGAGAGAGAGAGAGAGAGAGAGCTCTTGAATCATAACACATTTCTAGGAGAAGAAAACACTTGTTAATCATAATTCACAACAAAACAAGAGCGCTCTTGAATCATAACATATTTCTAGGAGAAGATAACAATTGTTAATCATAATTCACAACAAAACAAAAGCGCTCAATCTTCACCACTTCTACCACATCTACAACATGACTTAAATACTCAAATGGGATTTTGCTCTTGTCCATCTGCCTAGATTAGTTGCTGATGGATGTATACATTCTCTCAGAGGAGGCACAAGTTGCTAGGCTTAGGCCCTGATTGGATCAGGGAGGTTTAGTCTCTTCTAAGGGGAAAAAGGTCATTCAACACAGGTGGGTGGGGTAGATTAGTCCTTACCCAAAAAGAAAAAGCCATAGGGGACTTTGCACTTGAATAACATAATAGAATTAATATATAAATAAGTTCTTTATGGGAACCTTTGTCAATCCAAGAATATAAGGCTGCAAAGGGGTAGAGTCCAAGGGAGTACATACCCAATTATGTTTAATCAGGCCTACAGTTTGACCTAGATTACACAAACATAAAAAAAACATTCATATTACCTAGCAGGTTGGATTGGTCATAATCATCAAAGCCTTGTCACAACCATCTTGGGGTTTGCCCATGAATTCGGTCTCTCCATTTTGATCCATCCTAAGTCAAACCCTCAGATAAGTTGCACTTCTTTAGGCCTAATGTCACTACCTTCATCCACATCCTCTTCAGCCTACCGTTTCTCCTTGGTGGGCCATTAACCTGCATAGCCAAACTTTTCCTAACCAAAGCCATTGCCGGCCTGCGTTGGACATGCTCAAAATCATCTCAACTGGATTGGTTATGTACAAGATTTTGAACTAACAATACTGGGAAGCACCGGGGCTCATATTTCAGTTTTCCTACGCTCAGGACAACCCAGCTTCAAGTGTGTGTATATGGACCACCTCCCCATGATTGGTGAATCGGAAGGTGCTAATGAGCATGTGGGCCTGGTGAGTGCAAATTTGATGACAAATAATTGAACCACGATTTTTCCATTGAGTAGAGCTTTCAGGCAATGAGGTTAATAACTATCTTACTATGATCATGATAATGTATAGGCCATTGTGAGTTATGTAACCTAAGACCTTTTTATTCCCCTCATGAATGGAATGCATCTCAATCCCCTGGCATGCCCCACAGAAGTGTTTGCATGTTCATTTTGTGCAATACAGGTGATGTTGGATAAGGCTCCGAAATACACCAGATCCGAACTGGAAATAAGAGGGCTGCATTTCTTGCTGCTTGCTCTAAACTATCCAAGGTATCAGTGGGCTGGAGCAATCAATAAAACTTACAAGCACTTATGATGTAGCCATAGGCCGCAGGATCTACATGAGGCCCAAAAATACACCCAATGTTGGCCAGCCCATCAGGCCTAACTTATAGGAGGTCGGCCCATTAATCAGTGTGCCAGCCCATTGGGCCAAGCCCATGAATGCATTTGTATGTGTTTTAGGATAAAAATATACACACGTATGTGTATGTAAATATATGATGCATGTACTGTATCACTGAACAGTGTGGTCTGCTCATAGGAGAAAATTCATCTTTGTGTCGGCGTTGTACTGTTGTGTGGTCTGCTCAAAGGAGAGAATTCCCCATGCATATGCGTGTTGCCATGTTTCACCTAAATGATCCAAATATATTGGTGCCCCAAAAAGAAAGTAGCAAAGGGAAAAAATCATAAATGAGAGTGACATCAGACTCTGTTTTATGGAGCACACCTCATTTGAACTGGGATGAACATCAAGCTGGAATTGACTGGGATCTGTGACATCTTCATTAACGATAACGGGTGAAGCTGGTGCACGGATAGCTGCATATTCTGTGACTCCCATAGCATTCTTTATGCTGCCATCATCATGTGCTCCTCTTTTGTCCTTTATCTTTTCTTCAGATGTTTGAACAACAGGAACAGCACGGACATCATGTTCGAGCATCACAACAGTCTTCTCTATAACTGGATTGTCATCTCCACTTGTAATATGTGGAGTCTTTTCATTACTCTTTTTCAATTTGATACTTTCAGGAGTCAGAGAATATCTGTTTCCAATATTTTTCTGTTTTATCTCCTTCGCTGCAGAGTTGTTCTGGATGATATCTGAATTGCTTCTAGATGTTTTAATCTTCAGCTCTGGCAGTGTTGCAGACTTAGTTCTATCAAGACTCACTATTGCAGATATCTTCTTGATTTCAGGTTCAACAGGTAATTTTGGCTTTGAAAAAGTATTACTGGCTCCTGATTTGAGTGTAGCATGATGGCCATTGCTGCCCTTTGGGTCCGATAGTCTTCTATTTCGAATTGAGACAGCCTTTAGTTCATGGCCAGTATCCTCTTTTTTCAGATCTGGCAATGATGACGCTGACTGGCTCAACCCATTTCCAGCTACACGTGCAGCATTTAATCTGCTTGGTCTAGTGGTTTTCTGAGGACCACTAGACCCAGCAGAAGGAAACTTAGTGGGCCATCTTTGCAAAGGAGAAGAGGACCCAGGCTCTGAGTCACTGAATCTTGATGCTTTATGTGAGCCCGGGGAAAGTTTTGTTGGCAACTGGGATTTGATCTGCTTTGAGGGTGAAAGCAAGTGAGCAGTGTTAGAACTGCCTCTTGCTGCAATTCTCTTTTGCCGCTCTTGCTTTAAAGCTTCCAGTCGCTTTCTCTCTTCCTCTTCCTGAAATTCTCAATATACGAAGTCATAAGGGAATAAAAAAAATAAAGTTAGCTCAACAAAGAAACACAGTAAAAGAAGAAAATGGTTGCATAGGTAAGAGACACAAACTAGTAAGATTATCGGATCTGTACAAGAGTGATTCACATAACCTTTGGTTTTGTTTAGTGCGGCACCATGAAGACTCTTTTTTTGAGAAAAAAAACACATCCTGTGCTACTATCATTAGTATCAACACAGTGATGTACAGTGAAAAAGTATGTGTGGGCACACAGTCTGATGATACAAGGACTGTTATCTTCAGTGAAATGGAACATGCACTTTTTTTAATTCTTTTTTGTGAATGACAATATAAATATAATAGATATGAAAAAAGCTCAAACAACAAAGAGAGAACTAAAAAGAGCAAAACAGAGGGTATATGTGCATCATACCCTCAGGCCCCAACCACAGATAGAAATAAATCAAACTGAACAGAACTTAATTTCCAAAACTGGTCCAGATAACTAAAACCTCTAAATTTTGATTTTTTCATTGCCTATCAAAATTTCAGGACATGTAAATACTGTCTAAAAGATAAACAACACATTTTCAATGTGCTCAGATGAAAACAAAATTCACATTGAACACTGCTAACATAGTTATAATGTGTTTACGCTTTGAATTTGCCAAAACTTCAAACTGCCTACTGGACAAAGTGAAGATGTAATAATGTAGCAAAAGCATCCAACTAATTGACTTCAAATAGCAAAAGACTTCAACTTAAACAGAATGAAAGATCTTTTAGCAAAATTAAGAGCTGCAATGATGCATGGCATATTCAGTTCAACCATTCCAATGTAGAGAAAAATTAAGTGGGGATGTACCTTTTCCCTCTTTATTTTCTGAAGATCAGCTTTGAATGCCCGCAGTCTCTCAGCACGTAATCGTGCTTCTGCAGAAGGATCTGACTTTGATAGCTTCCCCGTCCTCACTGCTGCCTCCATCTTCCTTTTTTGCATAGCACCTTGCACCCTTGACTTAGACCTTTTTAGTCCTTCCTTAACTCCAGTTGAAACATTTTTGCGGTTTCCATTATCTGAAATGATACCATCTTCAGGGCGAACTTCCATTTCATAATCAACAGCACGATCATAGCCAGTGGATTCCCTCTCTGTACCACGTTCTGGCATCAAGCTCAAGTCATCCGGCTCATAGTTGACTCGGGTTCTAATCCTATTGGAAGAATCTTCAGTTTTCTGAAGAGCAGTTGGCACCTCTGAGTCAATGTCAATGGCAGCTCTTCTATCTGATCCAACTTGATCATGTAAACTTGATCTGAGAGGAACTATAAAAGATTCATCTGTTGCATTTTGAGAGGAGCTCCGATCAGAATTATGATCATTCCGAAATTCGTTGCAAGCAAGTGGGTCTGAGTAAGAATTTGTAACTGGTTGGTTTCCTTTTCCATAAAGTATAAAATCATCACGAGTCCCCTTCCTGTACCCTCCTTTTCCACCTATCTCCATGAATTGCACGTCCCGATCGCTGTCTCTAAATACTTCTCTGCCATGTGCAAGTAGCCCCTCATGAGGGATTTTCAATTCATCACTTGATGCCCTCTGCTTATATGTCCGGGTTGCATTGCCACTGCCAACATTAAATCCAGGCATATGGTGGTCTGTAACTCCACCTGAATCTCGGTGATGAAGTATAGGATCTGACCCAGGTGTGCTCTGTCTCCTCTTTACAGGGGCCTCTTTTTCAGAAGAAAACATTCCTCTGTCAACAGTGTTTGAGCCTTCTTCAACATCCCTAAGTAAAAAGTTCTGAAATGCTTGCCAATTCATATTATCTGCCTCTTGCCCATAGGATGTGCCATCCCTGTCATTTGAATTCCAAGTACCAGTAGACTTGGTGTGGCTTCCTTTGCCCATTGAAGATCTCACAGAATTTTTATACTTCTTTTCTGAGGCATCAGAATGCAACTCCACTTCCTCATCACTTTCACTTTCAGAAGCTGATTCAGATTCACTTGCTGATGCATTGTTTCTCTTTGATGTAATATAATTAATGTTCCTAATGACAACAACACCTGACTTAGTTTTGCCTGATTGACTGACTTTTCTTTGTGGCTCTTGGCCTTGTGCAACTTCTTTTGCTAAGATGCTTTGATCTGTACCATCCTGTAATCTTCCATTTGAAGCACCCATTTCCCAAGTCTCTGACTCTACATTGGCATCTTTACTATCCATGGAATGCCTTCTCTGCCCCATCCTATGTGCACCATTGAATCTGGGATCTTCCATTGGAGGATATGGCGGCTGGAAAAAAGGGCCAACTGGTTGATAGTTCTGATAGTATGGCATTCCTTGCATAGGATAGGCCTGAAAAGGTGGCCCACCTGATGAAGAATGTATAGGCCATTGAGGATACATCGCATGCTGGAAATGACCTTGAAAATATTGATGGGGACCTGATGGCACCTGTGCATCCATGGGAGGCCTTTTATCTGGCCATGAACATATAGATTTAAATATCTTGGAAACTCATTGTGCTCAAATAAAATGCAGTGGTGGAAAGACATCCAATGCATGGAAACTAACAGGGAATTGTGACAGTTTGATCGACAAAAGGCACCAATTTAACCATAAACAATACTTGAACAAAGCAATAAAAATAGTCATATAACTGGGCCCCATTCATAACATTTTGGGAAAACTGGAAAAGTTAATCATAGAAAATGGTTTAGGGCCATTTCAGCCAGTTAGCCTGAAGAAAAATCGACCCAATTCTACTATAGTTGGACCAAATAGTCAGTACTTTTTCTTTCTTCCAACTTTTAAGGGTGACTGACCTTTCTTTAACAAACAGGTTAGATTAAACTTGGTTTGAGACAACTTTCAGCGGGTCCTTCCATTATTTCAGGGTTGCAGCTGAATGATTGAGCTGATTTTCTGAAAGGCCAAAGGTCCCCACCACAGGCCTTTAAATTCCTGGTTCAGAACATTTCACAGCAAGAAAAAAAGATGTGGAGAAATGAAAAATAGCCTATGACTCAAGGAATACTATTCCTTGGGTGTCAGAAAAAGCAAATCCACTATGGAGGCAAATGGCTAGCAGCCTCATCTATATAATTAATTAAGTGAACAGCATGATGAAGTGAATGAAAGTGGCATTACCTTATGTTAGTAGAGGGTGTAATGAGGATGTTGATTCTAATCTAACAGGGGTGTTAAAATATTCCTTGTGGGTTTGCAATAGAATGGAGTCAAGAGTAATTACGATGGGTATTACATTCACTCACAATAAACTTGCACGCTTTTATTAATGAATTATCACTAGTTTCAGAGAGAACGAGCGAGAGACCTATGGTACTCAGATACCTTATGATATCCAGATACTCTAAAATGCAATATATCCAGTGATCCAGTGACGGGTAAAATCCTACAATGAAATTAAAAAGGTTAGCACCTCATTTTCTGTGTTTGGTGTCAACCGACAACTTTCATTGTGAGGAAACCAATATTTGTATCAAGCGCTGTCTATGAAATGATATTTCAGAAAACCTGGAAAATCCACTTGATTCACACACACAAAAAAAAAAAATGTACTGACTGATTCAATCATTTCTTAACAGTTAGAAATATATCAACGTTTTGAGTAGTACTTTCTAGAATGAAAAAGGAATTCAACTGAAATTTTCCCAAATAATCGCTTTATTTGTGCATAGTTAAATTTCAAACAGAAGGGTTGAACTTGAACACCAAGTTTTTGCTGCCATCTCCCTTCTTCAGGCAGCGTTTGAGCACCTATAATTCCATAGAAATGTACTTTTTTTCAGAAAATACAAAAGCTAAGGTATTTGGGTGATCTTGCTTCTATGTAGAAAACCCCAGGTCACCTATCTCCTCATCTAGTGCCTGCTACTTTTACTTTGTTTCAAGGATAGAAATAAGATTCTAAAATGGATAACAAGCTATCAGGCACGGATACTTCAAAATGGGCACCCTATCATGTCATATATCCGATATATATATAACGGGAAAGACTACTATGCATACGTCCCTCCCACTATGGTGAGGGGCAATTCCTTTTTTAGACCGAACAAGGTCAAAACGGTGTCATAAGGTGTAATGGTTTTGTCTTCTTGCACATTAATACTTTCTAAAAGAGAAAGTGTCCCTCGCCATAGTGTGAGGGACATATACACATGAAGATTGTCCATTACTATATATATGTATAGGATAATCTTCATGTGCATATGTCCCTCACACTATGACGAGGGACACTTCCTCTTTTAGAAAATATTAATGTGCAAGAAAACAAAACCATCACACCTCATGACCCCTTTTTGACCTTGTTAGGTCTAAAAAAGAAATTGTCCATCACTATAGTGTGAGGGACATATATATAGGAGAATATTAGTATGCATCCTTACCTCACCATAGGGTGAAGGATGTTTACATGGCTTTCCCTATTTGTACTTGAGCATTTCTCTTTGTTATCTTTTGCACATTAATACTTCAAAATATGGAAGTGTCCCTCACCCTAGGGTGAAGGATGGATGCATACCAGTATTCTCCACACACACACACACACGCACACACACACACACACAGAGGAAAGTTAAAGAAATCTTTTGTTTCTGTCTATGGAACATTTGCATAAGCTAAATCAAGTAAATTGCTATCAGTAGCCTCAAAACAATGACCTTCAGTTCAACTTGCTAAAAAGGGTACTGTGATCTATCGAAGGGAACCAAGGTATTTTACCAATAACTTACCACTGTTAGGATCTGAGCTCAGATGCAGATGACTCATATTGCCACTGCCATCATTGTTTGCTTTCTCATTGCTGTCTACACCCAATTCACCATGGGAGATGGCAATGCCTGACGCATTCACAGAAGAAAAGTCTGATCGGCAAGACATTGCCTCAGTTGCTTCAATTTCAAGCCATTGCCCAGTTTCATGCTTTCTCTTCCATAATTCCATAAACCTTATGCATGCTTCCCTGTTGCAAGACAAAGCAGAAACTTTGCAGAGGTGAATTTTAAAAAGAAAACTATTGCAAACTTGAACTATATAAAGCCACCCCATAACAAAGAAGTGCTTCTTACATCAAACGTGAAGCACCAAAGAATTCAGCAAATGATAACAAATGTGCCATGCGATCCATGTCAAAACCTGCAGCTACAGCACGTGCAAAGGCCATGCCTTGTTCTTTCTGCAACACAGTTTTGCGTGTCTCGAGTACCCTCAGAAGCTGAACTCTGAAAAGAGACGTGCGCATAAGATAACACCAAAAAATAAACCTTCTTGAAATGTTTGTACACAAAGTACACCAAAGATATTTGACCTCATATATGAAAATTGCCTAAGATTCAATGCAGATCTGCAAACCAATTTACAGAATAAATGAAATGTGCATGCATGCATATGCACTAAGCCACATACAGTCAACATTAATGCCTGCTCAATGACGCAAAGCCATGTACATATCGATGTCCAATAAATACTCATGTTGGAAAGACATGCTGGATACACTATGATGAAAATATGATAAAGATGAGTATGTAGATCATTATCGAGTCAGAGGGTCACAATGTATGGCACATCTCACATACTAGGTAGAGAGAATATCCCATTTTTACACACACCTACACACTGTGAGAGAGAGAGAGAGAGAGAGAGAGAGAGAGAGAGACTTTGATTCCTTGTTCATAGCATCTAGAGACATTCTGGTAGGATTTTGTAAATGAGAAAATTTAGAGTGCACTTCTTTTAGCCAACCTTATAAAGGTTCTGATGATAATGATGATGGTGATGTGTGAGTCAAGATGTTTCATTTTTGTGCTAGACACTATAGCATTGTCACAAATAGCATTCCCATAAAAATGTCGGAATATTTTCAAATTTGAGGTTCTCTCAAGAAAAAGTCACAAAATATAAATTAGTTTTTAGTAATTAAATAACTATCATCATCAAAGCCTTGTCCCAACTATGTTGAGCCAGCTTTTAAGTAATTAAATATAAATATAAATGGAGAATCTTCCTACGCATCCGTCCCTCACCATTTTTTTCGTGAGAACTCTAGGTGGAGCCCATCTATCATTCAATCCAAACCTTGCAACACACATGGGACCACATGATAGCAACTCGCCCCAACTTTTGGCAGGATCCGAATTTATTGGACCGTTGGATTGACTATATACCAATCCGAACAGAATGAATTTGTGAGCCATGGATGAAGGGGTTAGGGATATGTGATTGGGACCAAATTTGATATGTAGGGTGCTTTTACATAGATCTTTCCAACCCCCCAATCTCATCCCTTGGTGGGGTCCACAGTGGGCCCCACCAAAGAATGTACACGAAAAGTCCATAAAGGACGTATGTACAGGAAAAGGCCCCAATATAAATTACTATTGAAGATACTTTAAGAGATTTTTTTTTCTTTTTTTTTTTTTTCATTCTGACTTTCTTACAAATTTTTGCCGCGTTTTCAATTTCTAACAATATTTTGAAAATATCCTGATGTTATTAGAACTACTGTTTCAGGCATATATTGCAATATAATCATGATATTTTTGAAATATCACCAATCTTTAGACAGTCCCTGATAGCCTGCTACAATATGAGGGTGTCCAAGTTACATGAGTTCATATATATTCCACAGGGATATACATGAGGTATTACTTCCATTTTCTTCACAGGCCTAAATAGGGACGAGTAGAAACTTTTAACTCATGAACCCAACCACAAATAGATGGGACAAGGCTTCAATGTTGATGATATTGATCTACTGAATATCCCATTAGAGTATGTTTCATATATGTGATCTGGGGGTTCACCATACTGACACCAAATTTCATTATTTAAAATTCTGATCTCTTGATTGAATGATAGCAGTGGTCAAGATCATCATAGGCTTTAAAGATGTGAAAGAAATTAGTAATCTCCAATGCAAATTAAACTCAACCAAGTAGAGTAATCATGAATTAGTAGTTGAAGAAATGAGTGTATACTTTGAATTCTCTTCCAGCATGGTGGGTCCATTTGATTCAGGTTGTTGTACCCCAGGCTGCCATAGGACCAACAAGATGATATTCAGAAGAATCAAAACAATTCTAAATAATGCATGAAAAGGGAATTTCTGCGTCAACCATCAATACCTTAAAAAGGACAATAGCTTTCTCTGAATCAGTATCAAAGGCAGGCCTGCTACCTGTCCAAAATTGGAAAGTTTTGGTAAGAAAATCTTATTAACCAAAAATGCCTGAAATCATTCCTTTTCAGCTAATGGTCCAAACCATAAAATTATAAAATCAAAGCAAATTAGTCCAAATTCTAAACCACAGAAATTGAAAAAAAATACTTTAGTTAAAATCCCAAAAAAAGAAAAAAAGATAGTTTAGTTGATAGAGGCTTCAGAGCACTAAAATGTATGACTGTAAGAACCAATAAGAGATATGAATTATGATTTCGTTGCATATCCAAATAAATGCAGTTAATACAGTTTTAAAGAATGAAGAAGATAAATGTGTAAACTAATCTTTTTTTTTTTAGCTAACAAGGGAATCCCCCTTGCATCTGACCCGGCATGACTAATCCCCTGTGGTATTTAAACCAGTTGTTCTTATCATACTAAATTTGAACATGAATAAATGAAATATAAGGTAATGAACCTTTCATTTCTACCTTCAATGTTTTCTTTGGATTTTGATTGATGGTCTTCTACCTGCCACAAACATGAGGGTATGAAGAGTCTTTCTTGTATGAAGATTCTTTCTTCTATACAAAGTGAAAATGTATTTGAACTGGACTGAAACTTACAGTGCTCAATCCCAGATTCTCATTGCTCTGAATGGAAATAGCTTCATCAATCTGTAACATCTCAGATTCAATATTATTTACACGCTCTAGGACCTCAGGTGTGCTCACAAACCGAACAAACCTAATAGAAAAATAAATTATGGATTCAATTCTTAAACTAAAAAAACCAGTACTGAACACAACATTTTTAAGAAACAAGGCAGCTCTTTTTCCTACAAGGAGGATGCAAACTATTCTTTCACACCCATCTCCCTAACCAATTGAGCTACAGCTAGGACAAAAATTAAATCATAAAGATAAATGGGTTTTTTATCCTTTCCTGTCTAATAAAAAAGAAAATCACATGCTTGAATACCACCATAATTATATGAGGCCAAAGATGTTGAACAAAGTTTAGAAACAACCCACCACTCAATACTCAATTCAAGAATAATGAACCAAGTACATAACGTACTCAACTGAGGTCTGAGGTGATCACTCAATAATATTGAGTGGCTGACTGATCGATTGCTCTCGCTTAGTATAAAAAGATATACCCTGTTAACTTGGCTTATGCTATGGTTAAGTTAACTGGGAAAATTTTTCCAAACTACTCTATCAAGTTCTAAAGTTGTGTCAAGAATTTATGACTGAGGTAAAAACACGAGTGAACAAGCAACAACACCAAGAAATTCTTAACAAACTTACAGACCTCTCCATTGTGCCCTTTGTAAACCATGACAAATCCCTTTGAGGATCTGGTTCAAGTGTTATTGAATACCCTCCCTTGGCAATCTGATCACGGGCTGTCTTCAAGTGGGCAAGAAATGGTTCCAACAACCCAGATGCAATCTTCTCCGTCTTTCCATTTGCAGTGATAACCAGATCACACCTGACAAACAGAAGTATAGGATTTCCATCAGCAAGGAGCAAAGCAGATCACTGAATTTATAAACCCACCTAAAGGAATTAGGTAATGCAATGAACTTACGGTGTCAACAGCACAGAAACCCAAAAATGAGAAAGAAAAAGAACTTCACTCAATATAGAGTTGTGAACTTCAAATCACAGAGCCCATAGATAAAAGCAAAAAAACAGATGTAAAGAATCTACTAAAGATTCTTCTCCACAGGAAGACTGAAAGCTCAACAAAAATCAGCAGAGCACAACTGAGACCCAGCTGCTAAAGGAAAGTGTCTTAGAAAGACCAGCAAAATTCTCATCCGCGGAAAAACGACATCAAACCTACCACAACATATCTCCAATTCCCCCAAGGCAGAGGAAACAAAACCCCAAAAAGAAGTTTAACCATCAAAAACAGTCAAATTCCAATCAGAAAAGATGACAACTAACCAATCCAATCAAGATCAAATCGCAATTTCCGAGCATCAAAACCAGAAATTCCGCATCCAATCCAATCACCAAGCTCAAAGCAGCAACATTTCAGTTCAACAGATCCATTAAGACAACAAAATCAACCCAACCAATCCAATCAAGATCAAGCAAACTGCAAGCTCAAAACTCAAAAATCCGCCAAATCAACTAGTAACAAACGTCCAAACTACGCATATCTCTCAATCCATCTCTAAAAATTCAGCAAGAATCCGAAAACCACTCATGAATGCAGAAATTGCAATAAGAAGCCAATCAAGTCAGAAAACAAGAACTCGCACGTTCCTCCTCAAAGAGCTTCTAAAACCCTCGACGACGAAGATCCTTCAACTAAAACCCTAAATCCTTGTCAAAACCAAACCACCTCCATCCATACGAAGAACAGCTTAGATTATATATACACATGTGAGAGATGAAAAGATCACCTTGTTCGAGTTGGCGTGAGGTGAAAAAGTGCGGAATCGAGTTTCGTCTCTGACTTCATTGCAGAGAAACGAATCGCAGAAGACTCTGATTCTTTCAAAAGCTAGGGTTCCTGACTTGCTTAGAGAGAGAGAGAGAGATAAAGAAGAAGAAGAAGAAAAAGGAGAAGAAGAAGAAGTGGAATCTGCAGCTTTACTTTTACTTTACCGGAACAGAAGGGAAAATGAAAATGGAGTTTGAGGAAAAGCTGCGGAAATCAAGGAAAACGCAGAAAAAGGTGCTTTTCTTTTTTAATGGCGGGTGAATAAATAGTAGAGAGAGAGAGAGAGAGAGAGAGAGAGATGAAAGTGCTGCCTTGGATTCCGACCAGAAACCGTGGAATCGAGCAGGGGGAGAAAATGAATAAAAAATCTTTGGGTGGTGGCGAAAGGTAATTTTTTTATGGGTTTGTCTCCGGTGAGAAATTTAAAATAAGGACTAAACTTTTCCTACTTATTTTAAAAAGTAAAATAAGTTTCAAAACTTTTTAAATTAGAATCTAATTATTTTACTAAATTTTCAATTAGGTAGAACTAGCCAATTAAAGCTATTTTTCGATAGCCTTATTTTCTTTTTTCTTTAAATACTAAAATTATCATTTTCTTAAAGCCATGACATGTTTCTGGCAGCTACTATACGATATCGATTGTTGTGGGGATATTAATTGTGATTGATGATTGTGAGAATGCCAATGAAGGAATAAAGAACATGATAGAAATAAAAAATAAGTTTTATTTCAATGAAAAGAAATTTGAGTATTTAAAAAATGAGATAAAATAAATTTAAATGATGGATTGTCTTCAACTGAAAATTTACTGAAAAACTTAGCTTTTAATTTAAAAAGTTTTAAAGATTATATTTTTTTAAATAAAACAAAATTCTAAAGCCTTATTTAAAATTGTCCTTTATTTTTTTTTATTTTTGGGTAATGGTAAAGTGAGAGAGGAGGGGTTGGTTTGGTAATTTTGGTGATGTCCTTGTTTGGTTGTGTATCAACGGGAAGAAAGACCAGAGCGCTGCACTTCATAGATATTTGGGTTTTAGAATTGGAAATTGGTCACATCAGGTTAGCAAAAATTGTCATGTTGGGCCCACCTTGGATGGCACGTGGGTTGGCATGTCTTTTACCGTTTGAATGAGTCGCGCACGGCTAGGCTACACAATTTCGTTGCTGCTGAAGTGCTACATGACCATAGATTAGAAAACTAATCGCATGACGTTTGCATGGGATTTGTCATGAAAAACGGGGCAGAACTACACGCAGTGGCGATGCGTCATATATTCATATTACAGTGCATTGGGCTTCTTCAATGCATAATAGGCCTACCTTTTAAAAACCTAAGTTGGTCATCAATCCTAAAACCCTAAATAATGATCATCTTGTGAATTATTATTCAAATACATAAGATACCCACCAGTCATCAATCCTACCACCCTATATTCTGATCATCTGGTAAGTTATTATTCCAATATATAAGATACCCACCGTTCAAATATATAGGATACCCACCATTGAATTTGACATGACCTGAAATACGTGATGAAACTTGTTGTACTTTTGTTAATAAAAATGGAGAGAGTCCCTACATGTGAACAACCTAAGAGGTAGTTTGCTTCAATACAATAAATAAAATGGGTGTTAAAGCTGATGAATTGGCTGGATTTTGAAAAACTGGGCCCCACCATGCATTGAAAAAGGATGCTGAATAATGCAGCACTGTTACGTTGTAGTTATGCCCCTTGAATATTGTAGACACAACACAACTGTCTTCCCTCACATTATGAAAGGAGTTCAAAGCATAAATGCTACATAGGAGAGGAGTGGAAAGATTTTTGGAAATCGTGAAAGTCTATCAGTCAATTAACTACCTCATCTGAGTAAAAAACAGGAGCCTTTTTTTAAGAAACAAAATTTTCGATTTCTCATATTAATTATTACAGTAGTAAAGTGCCATTAAATCAATTAGTAAAATCTAAAAGAAAAAATTGGTTAAAAAATTTTGAATCTCTTGCTCACCATTGATTCCCCCAAAGCAATATGTTAGCATGGATCTCTAAGTGGGACATGATCTATCATTGAAGGCTCATTAATTTGTATGTGCCAAAATTGAAATCCTAGAGATCTTAAAAAATGTATTATAATAGTTAAAAACCAAAAAATCAAATGCCAAGACCACAAATGGCAATCAATTGAGACCCAAGAGAGCGCATGCGGAAAAAAGCAAATAGAGTGCGAAAATAGCCACCACACATAAGAAGCAATGTGGTGTACCTAAGGTTTAATCTGGAGGTAAGACTAACTTGGATATAATCATCTATAAACAATGGATCCAAGGGGGATAGAGTTTTAAGTGTTTTGGATATTAAAGATGGATTCCAATGGTTGATATCTAATGTAGACTAAGGCCTCATTAGGACAAGCAGATAAAACCAATTAGAGAGTGAAATGAGGAAAAATATGGCAGAGTCTTCAAGTGGAGTAACCACTTCGTCATCAAGCAATAATGGTCCATTGTACTTGGTTTTGAGCACAATGTTCTAGACTATAAACTGATAAAATATAATCCAAGTTATGTGTCCTATTTAGATATATATTTGTTTATCAATGGAAAAGGCTAGATGCATGGAAAAGTCTCCTTATGGACTAGAGAAATAATTAAAAATAATCTCCATCAAATTATTCTAACTCTTAATTTAACAACGTGAAAGTTTTATGGCCACTTAACTATAATATATTTAGTGGTGAGTGTAGGTTCAACGAATGTAAAATAAGTGGTAATGACAAATTATAGGTGAAAAGAGGATTCAAGGTGCTAAATTAATTAAATCAAAGGCCAACCCATGTTTGCCCCTAGAGCTAGACTATCCATGCAATTTACTCGTAAGAGAACATTATGAAAGGAACTATTAGGGAAACAATCAATTTAAAACTTTTTAAAGATAAAATAACTATTATTATATAGTTAAACATCATCTTTGTTAACAAAAAAATTCAATCACTTCAGGAGATAATTTTTCGTCCAACTTTTTTTTTTAACAAAAATTAGTGAAGAGGAGAATGACTTTTCTCAGTAAATCCAAACACGGGAATATGTATTTCACTAAAGAAGACATTCTTTTCACTTCTTTGCTCCACAAGTCTGGATCAAAAAATATTAAAAATGGAAAATCCTTCCTATATGGAAAAACTAAGGTGAAAACTAGAGATCTTCTTGTGGATAAGATCACCACTATTTTGTAGTAATGATTCGCTATTGCATTTGAATTTAAGTGGAGAAAACTATTTAAAACTAAAATTAATTTTAAATAAGTTAATTTCAAATTTACTAATAAAAAACTCAATCTTGCTAAAGAAAAGAGTTTTTTTTTACCCCTATTAGAAGATTTATTCTTAGTTAAGAGATGAATAAATTCATATCCATAGCGAATCTCATTACATTGTATACATTCAAATTGGTCATATGAAAATCTTTAAGGACTGACCATAAATCCTGCATTTGTCTAAGAAAAATTCTTCTATGGTATAAACCGTTACAATTATTGACGACGAGCTTGGAATCTGTTCCTTGATATTGAAAGATCTCTCTTGTATACATTCAAATTGGTCATATGCATTCGGCTCCCCCAGATAGACACAGGCAGTCTGGCACTCATTTAAGCAGAAATATAAAATAAAACACTTAGCATATGTAGGCACCTAGATATAGCTGCCCCAGGCACCGCTGTTGCATGCATTATACATAGCTTTTTAAGTGCAGCTCGTGACGGAGCAAGCCAAACAATCAATAATGTGCTCGAATCCCCTGTCGTTTCTCTTACACACTTTTCAAATATTTGTTCCAACATAATGATATACTCGCAAAATACTCCGTGGTTAGCACAGGCAAATATAAGTCATATAAAAAATATAATAATTTAAATATAGATAATAAAAATTGACCAATTTAATACTTAATGAGATAAAAGCAATGAGCTAGTAATTAAAATGCTAAAATTGAAGACTTTTCAATAATTACCACTACTTATTCTCTATATTGTGAATCAGTAATTCTTCATAAAATATAAAATAAAATAAAAATTAAACAAAAGATTTTTTTATTTAAATATGAAATTAAAGAAATACATGAGATCTCCAATGCAAGTAGAAGCAGTGAGATGGAAAAAAAAAAGAAGGTAAAAATTTTTTAGGGGAATAATACTGAAAGTTCTCTCTCTGGCTATGACTAATGATAGTGAAAATTTATTTATTAATTCAACTAGGAGAATAAGAAAAGATTATAAATTAAAGTTGCCAAAGGGAGTGAAAAAATGGGCATAAAAGTGGGAAAAAAACCGCATACTTGAGAATAAAAAAAAGCCATGTCAGAAGAAAATAATATGGTGACCTATTAATGCAAAATAAAGTTAAAAAAAGATCTAAATACGTGATTTTAGTGACCACTTGAAAGAACCCTACAACCTAAGTAATTGTTATGAGCAGGGCTTTAATGGGAAAAGGGACATGGCATTGTTCTTGCATATTGGCGTCGGGTCCCAAATTGATGAAGAGAGATGTGATAAGGCATGCATATTATCCATCATTTTCAACTATTATAGGAATTGTAGAAATTTTCACAGTAGAAAACCAAATAGGAAGAGTAAGAGGAGATAAAGACGTACAACACGGTTCATGTTTGAGTTGGAATGAAGAGGCAATGAAGAGGTATTAGTGGAAGCAAAACTATTCTTATTAATAAGTCATTAGTGGGGCATTAGTTGGGACACTAAAGTATTCCCATTAATGGGGCCTTGGTGGGGCATTAGTAGGGCTTATATTATTAGGAGGTTAAAAATTGTATATAAGTCAATCTAAAATTGGCATAAAATTGACAATTGAACTCAACCAGCTTAATATATTATAATTAGGCCCTTCTAGGAGTTTTAATTCAATAAAATAAGGCTGATTGTAAGATTCAGCACTTGACATGACTCATAATAAAATTAAGAATTAATCATAATAAGGTTTTTTTCCAGGGGCAGACCATGTCCATGAGATTTGATAAACCCCTTATATAAGATTTTAAAAGGTTCGATTTTATTATTTAATTTCTTCACTTGGTTATTGTCCGCACCACCTAAACGAAAATTTTGGATCCACCTGATTGTGTCAATAATATTTTCTTTTATGTGCTCAATTTTACAGTGGGACTAATTCCTATTGTATTGCAGTTTGAGTATATAATGTTGGGGGGAGGAAATTCATCGTGATAGCCATGATTCTCTTTATGTGGGCCCTGTGGTGGAGTTTTAGACATCTATTACGCCGAAACTAAAATTATTGAAATGACCCGCTGAGGAAGGTCATCTTAGGCTTGGCCATGTCGTGAGTTAGGATTAGCCGCTTGTTATGTTCTTAATTTTTAGGAGCGACTATCTATCACATTATTTGAAAAATCATTAACCATTGGATTAGCGGCAATGATTTTGACTTCTAGTTTTTTAGATGGCTCAGCCAATGAAAATTCCTCCTATGGAAACAAGGTCTCTTGTAGGCATCTTTTGTGGGTCCATGGTTTAAAATCGAGGTATCGGCCAACCCCAAAAACCAATACCGTCGCAATATCGGTCGCGGTTCGTGGTCCATATCGGTCGTCGCGGTGTGAATTTATTTTTAACCCCAAAAAATTTTAAAAAAATAACCAAAAAATTCAGAATATTGTAAAATGTTGGAAAACAATGTTTTTTTCCATTAGTAACGACTATAAAGTAAAATATCGGTCCTCCTAAGTTATAGTATCCTGTATCGCTATATAATTTTTAAAAACTTATTATGTGAAGTTTAGCCCAACTCTAATTTAACTCTAATTTGTCGAGTACCTATTTAATAAGGGGCATATCTTTTGAATAATTTTATGGAGCAATCTTTCAATAAAAACTATCACCATGATATGTGTATTTTAAAATTTTATTTTAATTTGAATTTTCGCGGATAAATAGTTTAGTGGAGAACTAATGCCCTCATTTCTTTATGACATAAATTGTGGTCTAGCTAATTGTTGTGTTCCACTTACTTATTTAGAAAAAAAAAAAGCCCCAAATGAATATAAGATAGTGTAGTACTTCACTATAAGTTAGTTTTTTAAAAAGTGGGCCAAAGCCCAAAAATTATATGGTGGTAGACTCACACCATTATATGAAATGGTCAAAACCCTAAAAAGGGCATTCACTCTCCTATTTTCCAATTCCAGATTGTAGACACTATGGTAAGTTGGCAACAGAGGCAAAAACACGCTAGAAACAGAGGAGGCCAAGGAGAGAAGAAGGAGAGGGAAGAAGAGGAGAAAAATAAAAAAAAAGATGAGGAGAAGAAGAGGAAGAGGGTGGTTGGCGTGGTTGCACTTGGAGCAAGACTAGAAGTGCTTGCAACTGTAGTTGATGGTAGTTGTAGCGACACCGCCGCCGGGCTATTTGGTAGCGGTTGTAACAACGCCATCTAATGGAGTTAAGGATTCCAGGTATTAATTCTCTCTTTATTCTCTCTTTTTTGGTAGAGATCCACTCTTCCTCTCCCTTTCTCTTTCTTTTTTTTTTTATGAGTTTTGTTCCTATCGGTCATTACGACCGATATTTTCAAAATATCGGCTGTGACCACCGATATTTAACCGGTTTTTTTTGTGATATGGACTGATACGATACCAATACTGATATCTCATTAAAATATCATTGCTGTTTAGGCCGATATCGGTATGTATCGGCCGATATTTTAAACAATGTGTGGGTCGCTTATATTACGTGGCGGTAGCAAAACCGATATTAATCAACTTAGCAGCAACTCAAATTTCACTACAATCAAATTATTACTTATGATTAACTAATACTACGGAAATACAAAATTAGATATTAATCTAATTATACACTTGTTAGCATGAATTTATCCAAAGGCCAATGTCAGTGCGGCAAAACAAAATTTGACATACTGTAAAGTGCCGATGTGGGATGAGAGAATTTTCTGACACAGATGAGAGATTCCTTAGACGAGGAAGGGATTGTTCTAATGGGCTGTGCAGCTTACTGTTTCATTATTTGGTATAACTTACTTGATTATAAAAAATAAATTTAATAACCTTTTTTTAAGAATAAATATATTTCTCTTAATAGAGGAAATCTTGATTTTTTATAGGAGAGGTATGATCACAAAATTTCACTTTAAGGCACGTTTATGTACATAGCTTTTCATGAAAAAGGAAATAAAAAAAAGCGTGAAAAGTGAAAATAGTTTTTGTACTACAGTAAGTTTTAGCTTTTGTGTGACCACTCTTCACCAAGTAAAAGTAAGAAGATCAGTTGACTTTCGCATGCATGAGTCAGACTTGATGTCTTTCATGAAAAAATCATTCCGTAGCACTTATACAAATATATATTCTTTTCGGCCCTGTTCTTTTTGTAGAATTTCTTACAGGTGTTTTGCTGAATGGGAATTTTAGAAAATCTATTAAAAAAATCCATCATTTCTTTGATAGAATTTAGTGGATTTCCAAAATTTTGCATTCCAAAATTAAAAAAGGGTAGGGTTTTGAAATCCCTCTCCACAAACGATCATTTGAGAAAACTCTCTTCTCAAGAGGGATTCTGAGTAAACTGAGTCCATCTAAGGCTTCTCCAACAGTCATTGTTGTTTTTGCTTCTTAGGGGCACGGCGAGGGTATCTAAAGGGATGGTTCTTCTTCTTTTTCTTCTCCTCTACTTAACACTGAAATTTTTTCTCAATTTTCTTGCTAGTGCATATGATTGCTAAATGGATATTTGGGATGGGTTCCACAAAAAAGGAACTGATCTCCCTTCTGTTTTTGTGTTTTTTTTTTTCCTATCTTTTTTTGTGTTCTGTAAAAGAAGGAACTGATCTCCCCTTTTAGCCATTTGAGGGAAATGGATAATATGGTTGTAGTGAAAGATTTTGTGCTATGGATGGATTGAAGAGGAGGTTTGGAGGAATTGTGCGTGGATTTGTTTGAGCGGGGGCATGCCCTTCATCTGTTTGTATTGTTGGCATTATAAGGAGGAAGAGAGTGAGGTTGGAGAAATTCAGGCAGAAGAAGTTAGAAATTTTAGGCTGTTCTGATCCCTGTGTAGCATGATCAGGTATGAATTAATTAGACACAAGAAACCTGGAAACAAAACACGTGAGGCAGTGCCAAATTCCAATGCATCTTTCATTGAGATATGTGCGACCCTTTTTATGAAGCAAGCCCCAGTTGGAACTCAATGTCCATGCAAGCAAGCGTGATTTTAGAAACCCTGGACCTGGCAAATGGAATGTGGCTACGGGCATACCTGAAAATCATTCACAGGTAAGAGGTTATCATTAGCATAAAAGTGAGAGGGATTGCAAGCAAGTCATAAACATAAAGCAAAGGTTCCAACACCATCATCATTAAAAAGATATTAGTGAGTGGGATGCAGAATCTGATTATATTCCTTAGTTTTTATGATTATATTAGTTTCTTGATCCAATTGGGAGAAGAATTAGCCCTTCATCTGACAATATATTAGATTTCATGTGGATGGTTAACTACCATTATATTCTTTTCTTAAACTTTTTTTAATGTTATGATGGAAAATATGATAGATTTCAATGAAACAGGTGACTTATGGTATTTTAAATTTCTATCAGTATTCATGTCGTATCATGTGCCAATAATATTATGACTATGATATGCATGTTAAGTAGCTAGGAATCACAGTTAGATTATGTATTACTGTCTTTGTGAGGGTTGATGGAGTTGGACTAACTAGATTTTTTTAAATAACTAATTAATTTCTCTATGATACCTGCCTTGTTCTATTTGGAACAAGGATTGAAAATCTTGACCTTTGGGAAATATTAGTTTCTTCTCTTAAGAATTCAAATATTATTGGTAGGCTTATTTATATTATTAGTGTTTTGTTTATTGTAGGATTGGACCTAAAAAAGTTGGTTTATTCAAAGCATTGGGTTTTACACTAAATGGAAGGTATCAGTTTAACTTCAACTCTTTCCTTGAATTTAATATGATACTAATGCCTCCATAATATGTTTTGAAATATTGATCATTTAAAAAAAAATTTACTAACTTTTATTTAACTTGTATTACTTTAACATACCTATGCATAATTAGTAATTCAAATGCATTATGACAGAATCATAAAAAAGACGGATTATCTCTGCCGTCGTTGTTTTTGTAGTCATGTGTTGTTAGTTAGCTATATTGTTGTTAACTTTAAAAGAGGAGCAACCTAAGAGGCAACATCGTATTTTATCTTTGTCGGGCAAAAAAAGGGTAAAAGAGCTACTGTCTGTCATGGGTTCTCAGTGCTATGAAAACCTACGTATAAATCTCAACTGTTTTATAAAATTATGTGACACACTGATGAAACAAGGACTTCGTGAAAACACACGTGTGATGTCCATAGATGAGCAATCAACAATGTTTCTACATACCTTGGCACGGTTCAACTATTTAGGAGCTATTGTTAGTCTATATTTCTATACGATATCAAGTGCAATCTGCAAGCTCTATCCTTATTATGTCCAAGTTCAAGAAAATGCCTTAACTCCATTGTAAATTAGGACAAATAATAGATTCTATTCACATTTTAAGGTTAGTACATTTAATAGTCTTCATTCATTTTTTCATGTGATAGTAAGAGTAGGTTTTTCATAGACTTAGGGTAAGTTCTTCAGAGACTTCTACTATCCATAACTTGTTCATTCATTCACTGCATAAGATTGCATAGGTGTAATAGATAGTATACATGTACTCGCACATGTGCCATTTACAAAGCAAGCCAAATATCAAAATAGGCACGGGCAGCTATCTTAAAATTGTCTAATGGCAAGTGAATTCAACATATTATTTTACGATATACTTGTGGAATGGGAAGGATCTGCAATAGATTCTACTGTACTTTTTTCTACACTAAACAGAGGTATAGACTAGTAGTACTAGATAGTAATGAAACCAAATATATAGTTTTTATATGCATAGTTTATACATATATGTTTACTTAATTGAATTCTAATCTAGTTGTACTTAATTATCTTGTAACTGTAGGTAAATATTATCTAGTGGATGATGGTTATGGTAATGCCCAAGGATTCTTGACACCGTATAGAAGTGTGCGTTACCATCTTATAGAATTCCCTCCAATGAATTCTAAAGAGCCTTTTAGTTTACAACATTCCTCATTGTGAACTACCATATAACGTGTGTTTAGAATTGTAAAATTTGATTTTAAATTTTATGCATGCCACATAGGTATTTATTGTCCACTCAACAAAATATTGTCATTGCGTCTTGTGTTTTCCACAACTATATAGTTTTACACAATGTAGGAGATCAAATGCTCCAAACTATCTTCACGGCAACGACAATTAGAATTGATCTACCCTTGATAAGGAGAAGAAATTCAAGACTAGTCCTAAGTTCAAATAGAGATTCATGGCATGCTTTTCGGGACTCCATAGCTGATAAAAGGTGGAATAATTATGAGCAACAACTACAAGAAAGTGATCAAGATTAGTGATTTATATTACTTAGAAGAGAATTTTAATCAACTGAATGGCCTATGAATCACAATCTTTTTTGTCACTGGCTCTAACATTGGTGATTTCCTTGGCATTTAGTTGTTTTTTGACTTGGGCTACATTTTTTTTTTTTTGGGGGGGGGGGGGGGGGGGGGGGGGGGGGGGGGGGAGGGTTATGCATTCAAATTGTTATCTACTAATTTATAGTTGTTATCAATAAAAAAATACTTCTTGGTGTAGAATTTCTTAGCTTTTTTAAAGACATATAAGATGGTATGTTATCGATCAATTTCTTATTCAAATAGTGAAATAATTGTCATTTATATATGACTAGGTTGGAGAGAAAAAATAATTTTAAATTGGATGCAAGAACTAAAATGGTTTTAATGGATATGCTTCTAGAAATGAAGCTTACTAGAAGAAAATTTAAAAAAAAAAGACTTCTATAATGCTTGTTGGTCTGAAGCTATAACAAAGGTAAAGGACAAAACTAGATTAGAACGTGCCATAAACAATATGAAAAATAAGTACAAAAATTGGTGGACACGATACAGATAAATTAGATAACTTCTTAGCACGTTGGATTTAGAGTAATGAAATACTAAAGATGGTAACTGCCTTAGATGATGTTTAAGATACCTTGGAGTAGGTAAATTATATATCCTGCATTTAACTATACACTTTTTTCATCATATTTGCATTTACTGAATTGCATTCTTAACTAATTGAGTTTGATACAGGCCAAGAGTAAGTTTGCTAAATACAGACGTATGACTGTAAAGTTTTACGAGGAAATCCATGGCCTTATTTCTGATGAAATTACTAAAGGTGATATAGCTCTTACTGGAACTGAAAGAAGCCAGGTAAATGTTCAAGAAATGACTGCTGATGATGAAACCTACAATGAAACTCAAACACATGGGCTGGACGATATGGATGAAGCTAACTTCCCTTAGCCTAGTGTAAATTTGCCAAGGCATGCATCCACCTCATCGGAACAGATTGGAACAAGTAGAACAAGCAAGAAGAGGAAATCTCTTATAATTGATAAAACATTTGAAAAAATGGATAATGTTGCAAATGCTGATTATGCACATGTAGAGCAAATGAATCCATATAATTACATAATTCCAAATATTACAGCAGTTGTTATGTTGCTTGCAACTATATCACGACATTTAAAAGTGCCAATAATTGACTTCTTTGCTCATGATGGCATAAAGGCTGGGATTTTCATAAGTTTGGATGATGAATTTAAGCTGGAATGGGTGGAGAATCATTTTACTCAAGGATCATATAGTGGACACCCCTGAACCTCGTGCAAAACTCTTTTCGTTTAATTTTGCTAGCTATGAATGGTAGTATAACATATAATTATGGATGAATGTATTGTTACTTATTTTGTTCTTATAGTTGGATGTAGAAACAACTTCTACTTTTGAATGATTAAATTGCTACTTTAGATGCGAATAGATATAAACAACTTTTCCATCTATGGATAATTATATTAGATTTAGATTATGTTTGTGAGGCTTGATGTGGTTCTATATGCATTGATAGATAAGGAGAGATAGAATGTGTATTGTTTGGAGATGGAATGTGTGGATGGCATCTTATTATATATTCATTTTGTGATTCTCTATATTCATTTGTAGGTTCTTATTGATTGGTTAGGATCACTATACCCCATAATGATGGGAGGCCATATGAAAGATTGATATTAAATGTGTTCATTGGTCTAATCCAAATTAAAAGCTCTTTTTTTATGACCTTTGTGCTTTTTTACCATCCCTATAGTGAATAACATAGTGATTTATATGCATAACCGATGCAATTAGTGGAGTTCAGAGATGAATGGTTGTTCTTCATCTTCTTCATTGTCATATGGTCTATCATACAAAATTCAATATCAATTGAATAAAAATGATACCATGAGGTGTCACGCTCCGAACCCGAGAATTTAGGAATTTATTGTGGGTTCCGAGGAATGACACACGTACCCGTGACAATTCGTGTCATGACAAGACACGTACGAACTGTCACAAGGGTAATCCCACAGGTACGTGTGAGGAAGATCCGCAAACATGTATTATCAACATAGATATTCACGCGGAAACCTGGAGATTTCACCTGTAATTATATCATGAGCATCCATAAAACATCAATTCATTTTCATTTATTAAATAAACAAGTCTGTTAATTAACCCATCTACATGCATGAGACATGGGGATCCATATTAATACAAAATATATCAATGGAAGGTGAACCCTAAGTCCAATCCCAAAATGTTCCCTGCTCGCACTATTGAGGAGAATTAAGAGAAGATGTCCTCCTCACTCCACTCGTTCACGTCCCGAGGTAACATTGAGGTTACCTCTGGGAGCGCGCTGATTGCCTGATTGGCATCGGGTTCTGCACCTGTAACACCATGGTAATTTTGTTAACAAGACGGTTAAGCAAAGATAAGGATACACGAGCTTAGCATGATAGATCAAGGGAAATAAATAATATACTGATTAAAAGAGATCAATATCGAAATCTAGGCACTGATGCTTATGAGTTAGCATGAATAGTGAATCATGAAATAAAGAATATATCATACCAAAATGGCAACCACATTCGCTATCTTCTCTTTAAAAGAGAGTAAATTGATCCTTGGGAAACCACTAGCGGCCGGGCCAGGACCGACTAACTGCCCGCAAGAGCGTCGACTCACTCTCCTGATACTACTGCAGTAGGCAATTGATAACACATCCCATGGGGTCCCGTCGAACCTCCTATGGGGAATAATAAGCTAAGTGGCACCGACTCTTAACATGTTGGGAATGATCTAGGATCTTTACTTACTATATATTAATCTGTTTATACTGATATGAGAAAGTAACTCAACCTGGTTGAAGATATCAAGCATAGGTTCACAACTAATTAAATGACCATCATTAATGCAACTGATATGAATCCTTATGTAGATATCAAGGTTATTATCAATATGAATGCAATTAGATTATAAGGTTATCAAGGATAAATTACTAGCCAAACCTATACTAGATAATCCGAGTTTCCAAGGTCATTCAATATGGTGTATTCATAAGACATTCGGTGTCCCGGTATTACCATTCTTGGTGTTACCTCATGTATATATATAAGACATTTCACCTTATGCCAACACACATGACGTGACAGTAAAAACTAACCGGAAAATCACGAAGAAAAGGGGGTGACAGTTCAACACTCCTCCTTCTCCATATTAATCATCGTTGGGCTAGTTTGGGTAGCAAGGATCCAATTCTATGGTCCTATAGGCCTTTGGTTGAACCTACCGCTTATGGTAATGTGTGGGCGGATGTCTTGGTCTTTTTTTAAGATGTAAGGGAGCAACCCATCATTATGCTATTCCATAGACTATAGAAAGTCCATAGTCAAGCATAGAATGCATTTTGGGACACGTTTCTATAACCTACAGGTCTGGCTTACCCTACCGGTCGAGTATGGGTCCGCCGGTCGGACCACATCCAGAAGGGAAATTCGACCGGTCGGGCTGGGTGACCGACTAGTCTGACTACCCGTGAGGCAATTCGACCGATCTGGCTTCAGGACCGACCGGTCGGCCCTCAAGCACTCTGTTACGGAAGGGTTTCTATTCCACTAGTTTTTTTTTCCAATACACCATTCTACCTACAATAAAACCAATCTAAAAGCTTCCATTTACACTCTTGGGTTCCCTAAAGGACCATTGTCAATTTATTCATCAAGAATCAATACTAAAACACAATCAAATCCATGTATTTTCCATTGAGCTGTAAAGAAGGTAAAGTCACAAAATCCATCAAGAATCAAAGAATAAAGCTATGCATGTAAAGAAAATATATCCTTATACTTGCCTGGTGCTTGGTGCTTCACTTAAACCGATTTGCCCCTTGATTAGATGAAGGATAAAGCTTTTTCTAAGGAAACCCTAACATATGCATGAAGAGAATGAGAATGAATTGCATGCTCACTCAATAGATGGGTTTTCTTGACTCTCATAGAACTCCATAACTCAATTAGGGAAAGGGATTCCTTACCTTCACTCATCTACAAGCAAGGAGAAGGAGATGGTGCCTTGATTCCAAGAAAGAGGGCAAGAATAATGAAGAGGAAGAAGAAGGAAACTCCACCCGCTTGCATGCACGCCCAATCACTCGAAAATGGAAACAAGAAATGAAGGAGATGATGGGAGAGAAGGGGAAAACAGCGCTGCAACGAGATGGGAAGGAGAGGAGTAAAGATCGATGGGGTTTTGGGGATTTTTTATAGGAATGAAGTTTCTGGAATTTACAGGGAAGCCCTTTTGGTTTCTAGATATTTCCGATTTAAGTCAATTCAGATTTAAATGGCCCAGAATGGTCCAAATGGATTTGGGCCAAACATAGAAGATGTTTAACAAGATGAGACTCACCCAATGCAACTAATATGATACATAAATAATGCCAAATCATGAAAATACTAACTACAGAAGGTCTTAGACTACCTAATAAGGTATGAACCCGACCCAACTACTTATCCATAACCCAAATCTCTTGAGACTTGGGCTCAATTAACCTAATAACATCTTAATTAAAGTAAAACCAACTTAATTACTATAAATCATAATTATCTAGGGTTGAGGCCTTACATGAGGGCATGTAAAAATGACAAAAAGGACAACTTCATAGCATCTAAATTTTGTATGGGCCAAACATACCTTCCGGTGGGCCCCTTCTTAAGATGTCAATTTATTTGATTTTTTTTTAATCTAATTAGGAGATGAATGCAACCTTCATGTAACAAAAGTTCAGGTTTCATGTGGATGGTTAACTACTACTATCATTTGTTTGGTTGTTTAATTACAGCCAAAAAGTCATAAATCCTTATATAGGTATGAAACAGGGAATTCAGAAAATCTAGAAATTCAGGAATTCTCAAGTAAGAATTTAGGCATGAAAGTAACAGGGAATTCAGAATTTAGGCATGAAAGTAACAGGGAATTCAAAAATGACATAATTCAGTAGCATTTGGAAATTCCAAATAGCCACTAGACATGAATTTTAAGAATTTTAGTAAAGAAACGGGCCCTAAAGTTTTTTGTAAATACCCCCCAAAGTTTATAAGATTAATAAATATGCCCCTATGGTTTTACTATTTGTAAATAGGCTCTTGTTTTTCCATTTTAATATCTTCCAAGTTTGTAAAATAAATATTCCTAACAAAAATTGGCAACCATCACGAGGTTTGTGTTAAATTTTTACAAAAATAACAGCTTTACTCTTGCATTCATTAAACAAAAAATGAGTATATTATTATTTATAAAAATATTATTATTTTATCCCAAGTCCC
Organism: Sextonia rubra; assembly: GCA_037013555.1. Lineage (NCBI taxonomy): Eukaryota > Viridiplantae > Streptophyta > Magnoliopsida > Laurales > Lauraceae > Sextonia > Sextonia rubra. The sequence goes on from JASUAD010000001.1 coordinate 52,101,305, forward strand.
AATGCATTCTCTGTCAATAACTCTCTCAAGCATATAAAGTTTAATAATGTATTTTAAAACTTTCATCAATCAAATGGTTGGCTATTCATGGATATGATAAATTAGAATTCAATATAAGTACATCTGTTGATTGTCATCACGATTAATTTATACATATAGATTGAGAGAATTGAATTTATAGGTATACTCTCCCACAAAATGTAACTCTTAATCTCACAAGAGAAAAAAATATTATGCATTTGAAATTATACATATATGGATAAAAAAGATAGGCAAAAGTATCATTTCACTCTAGAAAATTATGGTGGTTGAAAATCTATTGATTTTAGAGACAAAAGGTATTAAAATTGAAAGACAAGGGCTTATTTACAAATACTGAAACCACAGAGGCTTATTTACAAATCCTATAAACCTTAGGGGGTATTCACGAAACACTCATTCTTTTATTCTACAAGCCATAAAGCTAGTGTAGAAGCAATTTAAGCCATAAACTGCATTTATTGCACATCATCATAGAAGGGGATTGTTATGCTTTTTTTCTTTTTCTTTTTTTCCGCCTTTTGAATTCAGAGCAACAACCTTCATGGTATCTCATTGGTCTTTTAAAAAAGAGTTTTTTATACATACCCCTCTAAAGTTTCTAATATTTGTAAATATGCCCCTTTGGTTTCAGCATTTATAAATAAGCCCTTGCTTTGACCTTTTCATACTTTTCATATTCCAATTAAGTGAATTTGACAATAAAGAGAAGAGTTCATTAGGTTTTTGTTGATTTTAACAGTTTTGCCCACAGCTTTACTTATCATAAAAACAACGCCTCTCCTTCATAAGTTTTTTTTCTCAACTTTTCACTTTTGTTTTCTTTTTTTAACTAAGCTCATGATATTCTTCACAGTAGGTGGCCGACGACATCCTCTCCTTTAACATTAAAATAATATTTTTCTGTATTTCTTCTTCTTCTTTCATATTCTTAGTTTTTCTAGAATCTTAAGGCCTCTTTAGCATATATAAATATATATATATATATATGCATATGGAAAAGTTCTCGTGAAAAGAAAGATAGAAATGGGTTTGGGGTTACTCTCTCACTCTCTCTCTCTTTCTGCACAATGGTTCTAAGGGTTGGGAAAGTGCGCCTTGTGGATTTTAGAAATTTTTGTTGGCCATCTCCATGAATGATGGTTCTCTTAAATTCATGTCTTTATGGTTTATTCTTGTATTGGTTATCTCCAATTTCAAGCATTTGATAATATGCTTTAAAGAGCCTTATTTCTAAAAGGAAAGAAAATTATTAATAAAGGAGATAGTGGTTTGAAAAAAAAAAAAAGAAGGTTTAAGGGGCCCTACTCTTGAGCCACCCAATTAGATAAATCATATATTTTTTAGTGGATGCATTAGGTTAAATAAAACCTCATTCAATCACTTGCTCTACTAAAATGATCTAAAATATAATTAATTCTAAACTTGATTTGCACTCCTATTTCTATAGGGAATAAATTAAAGACATCAATCAAAATTGAGAAAAACAAGAGAGTAGGTGACAAGTTAGAACAGAGACAATTTAACGGATTTATTATTCAGCCCACATTGGGGGCCTATGAATAAATATTAGAAACCTTAGGAGGAGTGTATACAAAAATAGTTATACGGGCAAAAGTATAATTTTGATAAAAATTGAGCAGAATTCTCAGGTAGTTACTCATTACCATGAAATCCACATATTTTGGGGGTATGAGAAGTATTAAAATGCCAAAGTAAGAGCTTATTTACAAATACTGAAACCAAAATGACCTATTTACAAATATTAAAAACCTTATGGGGATATATGCAAAAAACTCTTTAAAAAAATTGTTCATATGTTTCATGACTATTTCTTGTATAAAGTCTCATTTTGTAATAGAATTGCAACAATTGGTAGATCAGCTATCCAAGTTAAAGCCACCAACTGTTGTTTTATTTACTCATTTTCTTCCTATTCACTTTGAACTTCTCTATCTACATGAGAAGAAGATAGTGTCTAAAGCTATGATCTCTCACACTTCTTTTGGATGATCTTCAGGGATTAATAACAACCAAGTTATCGACTTAGCTACTACTGATGCATTAAATAACTCTAATCCTTTTGCCATAAATTTATGTATACAAACGGTTAACAGCCTAAGATTGGACCTCTTTTGCATCTTTTGTAACTATTTGTCTGGTTTTTGCTTTTGTACCTGTTTCTGTGTTAATATATCTAGTCTTTCAGGGAAAAAAAGGGTGGATGAAAATGTCAATGCATACCCAAGGATTGTGAAAAAATAGGATAAGGATAAAATGGCTCCCTAGCTAAGTGCCCAAAGGAGCGGATTTGAAAAATGTATTGAGTCCATTATATGGACCCATTTAAATTTGTTTGCATGTTTTAGCCAATAATGCAAATATGTGACACAATTGTATACCGTGCACATACATAGATATTTAAATATTTTAGGAAAGTACATGAGCATATAAAGTACATTAAGCATGGGGCGTATTCCTTTGCAAACTGCCCTCACAGGCAATTCGTGCAAACTCTTTTGTGGGCCCTACTATAGACTCCATCGAGGGATGAGATCAAGGGATGGAAAGATCAATATAGGACCACCCCACATATCAACTTTAGCCCCAATTACTTATCCCTAACCCGTTCATTTGTGGCCCATAAGTCCAATCTATTTAGATGGGTGTACAGTCGATTCAATGGTTTAGTCCATTCGGATATATGCGAAACCTAAGGACGCGTAACTATCAAGAGGGTCCCATTCTATTGTAAGGTTTGGATTTGGAGACAAATGGTGAGAGCAGTTTTCACTGGAATATTTTCCATTAAGTATAAATCATTTGGCTTCGGCACTTGCCCTTTACTTTAACACAAAGTTAGTTTAAGCCTTCAGTTTGCACTAGTAAGAGGTACGGGTTATTTAACCTAGACCTTTTGAATTTAAGTCCACCTACACAGAGGCGAACCGACGTTGCATCAACTGGATGCGGCCACCCCAAGTACCAAAAAAATTTTCATTATGAGAGCCATGGGGCTCATGGGCCACACTCCAAATTGCAATGGGATCCACCCAATCTCTTTCACGTATGTGTCAACCTTGCCTCAAGCCAGTGTCATCATTTCTCTTCCGTTCTGAACCCCCAAACCAAACCCTTAAATCGCAAAAGGGTCCCTCTTCTAATGCAATGGCACCAATGACGATGACCACAATGAGTTTAATCTCTTCTAGTTTGGCGATCCCTTGCCAGTTCTCTCTCTTTATCATCTCTGGATCTGGTATTGTGGCCATGGGATTCTATTTACGCATGAAAAAAATATGATGTGTGTTCACTTTCTCCTACAAATCTAACATCTCTTCTACTTCCTCTTTTTTTTTTTTTAATTTTTTTATAGAACTTTTGGTACACGGATGCTATTAACTGGTATTGGAAAAGAATTATTGAGATTTCATTCATTCTCACTAGAGCAAGGTCTATGAATATATGTATTTAATTTTCTGTTAGTTATTTTTTTTTTCATTAAGAGATGATCGTTTCTAGAAAAAAAATTATAGGCAGCTTGTTTCTTCCAAAATAATTGCTAGTCACCTTTGGATTTATGATTATAATTTGTACATTGTGTACTCCACTTAAATAAGATGATTGGTTTGCTAGCTTTAATAAGTCATGATTTCCCCCAAAATTTGACAATTGATATATTTTAAAACTATTGCCAGTCACCTTTGCACCCTCATTGCCGGTCTATTTTTCTAGATTGAGTTTATTATGCAATAGGTATTCTGATTTTCTTGATGTACTTCTATTATGGAAAAAGATAATCGATGTAGGTAAAAACAGAAAAGAAAGAACACGTAAACTAGTAAAAAAATAAAAAAATTACAATGTTGAAAAAAATTATGGTGTGTATACACTTTTGCTAATCAATTGTGACCACCCATTTATACATATGATCTAGACTCCGAAGGAATGGATTAGCATTAAGAAGCTAAAAGCTAATTACCAGCCAAACTGTGCATTTGATCTAAATAAGGCTATAATTTGTCATACCATTTTTGTGGTTATCTTGATTATCATCTTTTTTAATTTTCTATAACATATGTTGAGTTTATGTCTTGTATTTCGGTTTAGCCGAATGGGTCCACTGTGATTAGCTAGTGACCGGTTTAAAGTTAAGGGTATTTTGGTAATTATACCAAAGCTTTCTTGGTAGCGAAGAAAGCAGAGATCATATATGTGTATAGTTTGTAACCCTAGATCTTGTGTTGAAGAGAGGTGAGAGCTCCATTGCCCTCGGTGTTCTTGTCACACTCCGACCCAACTTAATCTGGTTTAGCGACTAATTATTGATGAGTTGGTTGCTCAGTGTGTTTTGTCTTTGTTTTTGCTTTGTTACGGGTTATGGATAGGTAGTTGGGTTGAGTTTGACCTGGTTTAGGTAGGCATAAGTCCTTTTTTGTAATTTTAGATTTGGTTAAATGTCGTCACTCATGCATCATCTTGGCATTAACGCGTGTCTTTTGTTATGCTCGTTGATTCTCATAACTACATTGCTTGTTCAATATGTCGTTTGTTTCCGTTGGACCCGTAAATGACTTCAACTGTAAATTGCCTTAATGCCTGGGCTGTCCTGCAATTTGTCTTAATCCTTATCTTATAAATCAAGCACCGACTCTCTCCCTCATCAATTCCTCACGTGGGTTTCTCTCTTGCTTCTTCTTTTCTTGTTTCCCAGTTCTTCTTGTCGATCAGGCCAAAGAGGGAGCATTTGTGCATGTCTACTCCTGCTTTTTCACTCATGTGTGGTTGAAAGTGAGCCTTGGGTTTTGCTTTTCTTCTTTTCTTCATGATGCCTACTGTTACATGCACTCACGCCTCTCGTTCTTTCTTCTTTTGCATGCATGGGTGTTAGATCATTGCCAAGAAGTGTGAAATGAGCCCAAGGACAACAAAGAGCGTGTTAGAACTTATTTGAGGCAAGTATAAGCATAATTTGTATGAATCATGTGGGTAGATGTTTGACTGTGATTGATTCACGTAATCTTGCATGTGAAGTATAGTTACAGCCCATCTTGTGTGAGTTTCCATCTATTTTTCGTGATTTTGCTATTGTGGTACACATGCAGTTGTTTCTGTAACAGGTTCAGAATATAACCCCGAGCAGTCTACGGCTAAACTGTAAACTGCCTACGGCTCATAGTCCAGAGAGTTAAACCCAGATTTCTTCTACGGCCAAGTCACGGCTAAGCCGTGCAATGGACTACAGCTGAGCCGTAGCTCAGCCGTGACCCAGCCGTCGATCAGTACATAGTGGCTTTTTCTGGATCAACTGGGAGTAAGAATTTGATAGACTTTCTACAGCCCAACCATGTCTAAGCCGTTAAACATGCTACGACTAAGCTATAGAACAGAAGACGGCTGAGCCATAGAACGAAATACGGTTGAACCGTAAATGCGGATGAATAGTAAGGGGAATTGCGACTAAGCCGTGTGTTCACCTACGGCTAAGCCATACCACCCCTGAGAAATGAATAAAAGGATAGGATTAAGGAATAGATCTGATATGGCCATCATGCTAAAATGTAGATAACCCGAACTTGCCCAATGGAATGTACGAATGACATGAATGATCTCGAGGGCTGCGACTCATTCATGTACGTTATCCGATTGTTGAGCACCTTTCCATGGGTGTTGGTTTAAGGGACTTCGGTGCACATTCCAGATACACTGTAACACTAGACAACGGTACATCGGACAACTTAAAACTACATCATCATGCACGGTTAGAAACACTGGATAACTAGAATAGGATTGGTTAGTAAAAGATCGTGATTCCCGTACGATAATCTGACTTGCATTGCATCTTGGCTTCGGTCTTTACCCTCTTTTATGCGTTCTGCGCTGGGGCAACGATTGGATATTTCCTGGCTCTGTCCATGGTTAATCCAGGGTGGAACAACATCTGGCATGTTCAATACCACTGTTTGATGCATATGAGTTGAGATGCCTTCACCTTTTGGTATCTTATTTCTTCAGACTCTGTTGGCATCCATTCTATCGTTTGATCTGATAAGTTTGATTTTGTTGTTCTATTCGATATGTATGATTAGGTTAACTCATATGACTTTTTGATCTGTCTGATATATGCCTAACAAGACATGCACATCACGTTCTGATAAGATATACATGTTATGCTATGCACACGTTATGATATGCACGTTATGATCAGATATGCATGTTCTTATATTTGTTTGACTCTATATGGTCCGGCACTATTAAGCCTCAGCCTTAAGATACCCGATGGGGTTGAATTTGGCGTAGTTATATGTCGCCACTGTAGTGTGCTCACGTCTTGGGGAATTCGGACCGCAGGAACCCGAGACTCATCTGGCCCATGGTGTTCTCATCATGGATATAAGATCCCTCTTTCGGAGCATATGGCATATGTAGTAGCCACCTAGTAAGTACATGTCATGTATACAGTGATTCTGAGAGCATGTTTTAATTTGAATGCACAACTGCCTAGAATATGAAATGGAAATGCTAGGATTTATCTAATGTCTCTATTCTAATAGATACCACATGTGTTAACTTGTTATTACTTATACTTTGCTGAATCGTTGTATTCATGAGTTGTCCTTGGTGTTGCAGGTTCAGACCTCGTGACGAGTTCTCGTCGGTCCTTCAGATTGCAGGGGAGACTCCAGCTGTCTCTTCAAGTTCGCGGAGTGTGTGAAATCACTCCATCGGAGTGCGACATTATAATATTTGCATATTGTCTTCTTTTTATGTCATTGGTTATATTCATGTTCTGTATATTTGTGATTGGATTCAATTTGTATATTTTCGACCTTTATGTAACCAGTTGGATATCATTCATTTGATTTTCCTATATGTTTCATGTTACGGTTTGATACCTACAGCTTCCACGTATATATTTGCACGTGTGATCTTCCCTTGTGCGTGTGCATCTAGACTGGGTCTAAGTGCATATAACAAAATGCATTATTGTCTACGGCTTTGCCCACGCAAGCCCATTTTGAGTGGCTAAAAGTTATCTTTTGCCTACAAAAATGAATCTACGTAGGCAAAAGCCACAATTAACACCTATTTTTAGCGACGCAAGATATTTTCGTAGGCAAAAGTAGTCTGGATTCTCTCCAAACTAAGAGGCAAAGTTTTACCCATGAAGAAATATCATTTGGTGACGTGTCATTTTGTAGGCAAAGTGAAAAACATTTGGCCACGCATATATTTGCATAGGGAAAAATTAAGACTTTTGGCCACGCATAGTATTTTATAGGCAATATCTTTTAGCAACACAGTATTTTGTAGGCAACGTGAAAAACCTTTAGCTACACATATATTTGTGTAGAGAAAGGTCAAGACTTTCGGCTACGCATCGTTTTTCGTGGACAATATCCTTTGGCGACGCAATATTTTGTAGGCAAAGTAAAAAACCTTTAGCCACACATATATTTCCATAGGAAAAGGCCAAGACTTTCGACTACGCATGGTGTTTCGTGGCTAATATCCTTTAGCAACACGGTATTTTGTAGGCAAAGTGAAAAACCTTTGGCCACGAATATATTTTTGTAGGGAAAGGCCAAAACTTTCGGCCATGCATGGTTTGCCGTGGGCAATATCCTTTAGCGACGCTGTATTTTGTAGGCAAAGTAAAAAACCTTTGGCCACGATTATTTTTGCATAGGGAAAGGCCAAAACTTTTGACCACGCATTGTTTTCTATGGGCGAATCCAAATATTTTCATTTCCATTCTTTTATTTATTTTTTAATGAAACTATTCCCATGCCCTCCTCTTCTTTTGGTTTTTTTTAAATATTATTGGGTTATGTAGATGTTTTTGCTAAAATCGTGCTTTTAAAATCAAAGCCTTGTTTTTTTTTTTTTTTTTTTGTGCTGTACTGTTTTATTTAAAAAGTCATTTATATGAGAGAAAGAACTTGAGGATATTTTGGAGGGAGAGAGATATAGTGGTGATTTTGAATTATGAAATCTTGCTCTCATTATTCATTATATATTTAAATAGGTTTGGGCTCAGGCTTTCAAAGTTCTAGACGTGTTAGGCTTGGGCCAGTTCCTTGTGGCCAGATTTGAGCCTAGGCCGAGCCTAGACTTGTAGTTTTGAAGTCGGGCCGGGCTTGGATATTCCTTAGCCTTGCCCAAGCTTACCCCATGAACACTTATATTGATTACTAAGGTGTCCAACTTCTAGCTACAATTTTTTTATCGGGTAATCAAATTCTACTTGAATGGAGTGTGTCCCACTAAACGATTAATCACATAATACTAGATCTACCTACAAAACTTTTAGCATAACTTAGAAATAAAAAATTAATGAGTGAACTTGAGGGCCGGTGATGTGGAACTATGCATGTGATTAAAACATGTGCGAAGCTCCATGCGTATGGACGAAAATCGTGGAATCAATCGTTCAATTTGATTTTTGGGTCCTTCTTATAATTCATAAATTCACCAATATACATAACTTATATCTAAAATTCAAACTACTAAAAAATAATTACTATCTTTTTATTAGTTTAGTGAAAACTCTTACCCCAATCAAAGCTGGAAACTATTAAAAGGGTACAAGTAAATTCAGATGTATAGATACTCCAATTGATTGGTTTTACCATATGATTGATATAATTATAAAATTCTTGAGTTTTTTTATATTTTTATTTACATGTTATATAAATGATTAATGTAACAATTAGCCCCACTTTAATTTGACTAAAATTTATTAAGGTCTCCGTCAAAATGGAATTGATTATTATTGTAGATTTTTCATAAGTAAGCTGCATTAGAGTTTTAGTTTTCTTTGATGTAGATGTTTTAAGTGCAATTTTTTTTAATTGTGAGTCTTTTTTAAGTGCGGTTTTTTTTTAATAGTGGATCTATCACATGTTTTAGCAAACTATGTAGAATTTCATTAGTTTCATCATTAATGTATCAAGTGGGTCCTCCATTAAAAGTTAAATCTGGCCAATCTCATGAAATATAGTACATACCATCCATTCTAATTAAATTTGATTTAAAATAAATGGAACACATGCCCACCTAATGGACCCCACAAATTCAAGTGATCAGATGTGCACATGCTTATGATTGTACATGCATTTGAATTTTGAATTTAGGGCTTAATAAAATCAAGCCATGCGTCAGTTTCTTTTCAAGAAAGAGAGAAAACGTGGGAAAGGAGAGAAAACGAGGGAAAGGGAAGAAGGAAGGAAGAAGGAAGAGCAAAGCTGTAGTGATTCAGGTTCATCTCATAGCTTTTGAATCTTTCTTCATCAAAAGATCACATCACAGTGATTTATTCTGTGTGCGTCTGAAACTGTATATTGCTGTGTCTGTTTGTTCATCATTTAACGATGACAGTGGATCTGTTATGTTCATGTTCATGTTCGGCATTATCTGTTATGTTCTGAATTGTTTGATTTGTTCATCATTAAATCTGCTGTGTTTTGATTTGTTCATTATTTAACGACGGTATGTTCACGTCTGGTGATCAGTTGATCTGTTATGCGTCCATGTTACACGTTATTCAGATCTGGATTGATTTGTGTCATTACTGCTGATTTGTTCATTATTTAACGACGGTATGTTCACGTCTGGTGATCAGTTGATCTGTTATGTGTTCATGTTACATGTGATTTAGATCTGGATTGATTTGTGTCATTACTGCTAGTGCATCTGGATTGTTTTTTTTTTTGCAAAAGGACGACGGCATGGTCATCTGTTATTGTGTTCATGTTATTCAGATCTGGATTACTGCAGGACGGTATGTATCAGTTCAGTTGATCATGTTAGATCTGGATTACTGCTATCAACTGTTGCTCATGTTACTGCTAGTGCGTCATACTGCTATCAACTGTTGTTCATGTTAGATCTGGATTACTGCTAGGCTGAATGCTGAATTGTTTTTTTTGCAAAAGGATGGTGGTTGTTACTGCTAGTGCGTCATACTGCTATCAACTGTTGTTCATGTTAGATCTGGATTACTGCTAGGCTGAATGCTGAATTGTTTTTTTTGCAAAAGGATGGCACCACCATATCATCAGAATATGGGTCCCGCGAAGAAGGCCAGGCCGGGATTTGCACCCCCCCTGCGCGTGATAATCACGCAGGATGCGCGTCGCGGGCACGCACCCGATTAAACGTTTTCCGGATTGAGAACCTTGGGCGAAGCCCGGCTCACGTGCGCGCATAGGGCTCGTAGCAAAATGTCCAAAAGAGCTTGAAGTATAAAGGACAATAATATACATATATAGTGCTCAAAGAATTTACACTTTTCCAATGTGGGACTTTTGAAAAACCACAAAGCTCTTTTTGTAAAGCAAAACTATAAAACTCAATTTTGAAATTAACCCACTAAAACCCAACACCATCTATATATATTAACAAAGTTGAGTTCACCACAATAACTACCACAATCATGTGTTTATCTGGTCTTAACCTCAAATCAATTTTCTAGCCATGCCAATACCATATACTAATTTGGACTCGTTATATTTAGAACCTATAAGTAGTTAGTGATAGCATGAATTGAACACGCACATGAACACTTGAAAATTTGAGTGTTGCTTCTATACACATGAATTGTATTTTTGGAAGTAACTAAAATTAAAGAAAAAAAAAAGAAATATTCATAAGTGTCTAAGTAGGAAAAAAAAGAAATAGAAAAGAGTAAAAATCTATATTGCACCCATTTGTTTGCTTGGAATTGAATGACTTGAATTCCTTTGAAAACATGAAATGTATTTTTAAAAATGACTAAAATTGAAGAAATATGAGTAAAGACAAGCATAAAAAATCGTGCTATGTATGGCTAGCATAAAAAAAAGTAAGTTTGACATTTTTTAAAAATGGAGACTACAATTTATAGTCAAATAAAAACATTTTGAGAAAAAAACTATGCAAAGACTATATGTTTGAATGGAATTGAATGACTTGAATTCCCTTGAATAATAATAATATAAGGTCGATTTTATTTCTTTCTGTTTGTTTGACAAAAAAAATAATAAAACAAATGTCACAACTGTTGTAGAACATTGAGTTAAATTCAGCATTTGGGCATCCAAATATGCTTTAATTCATTCAAGATATTCCATATATATGTAGACAACATGGGTCCAAGTTTCAAAACAGACAGACTTCATCTCAACCAAAATCAAGCTTAAATGACTCTTGTCAGTGTTCCTGGGTGGCAACCCAAGCTAAAGCAACTCATACTTTTCGATGATAAAATTAGTTGAAACTCACAGGGAAGACTTAAAATATGCTCTAGGTCATTCCTTCAGAGTTTCGGATTTTTCAAACACCATTGGATGTAAGTTTAAATTTATGGAGCCCCATTCTAAAGTTTTAGGGACACTGTGTGAAACTTCACTTCCTAAAGACCAAATTGGCTAAAATTTCTATGGAAGGCCTCAATAATGCTCTAGAGTATTTCTACAAAATTTCGGGTCGGTTGGATGTTGTTGACCCAAAGTCAACTACCTACTAGGCTATGAGGGCACTGAATACAAGCCTAACTTCCCAAAGGCCAAATCAATTGGAAATTGGATATAGACCTAAAAATAGGTTCCTCATTAAAATCTTAAAATTCCGTGGCTATCTGAGATCTTTGGGCCCCAAACAATTGAAGCATGGGCCCACTTTGACCAAAAGTCAACAGATTGTGTGACCCACTTTTCGATGTCAGAGCCTGATGAAAATTTTATGGCATTCCTAAAATGATGTCATAGTCCATCCATTTAAATTTCATGAGGTTTGCATATCATTTGGGCCTAAAACCATATAGAGTAAAGATATATAATTGCACCCATTTGTTTTCATGGAATTGAATGACTTGAATTCCCTTGAATGCATGAAATGTATTTTTGGGAATGACTAAAATTAAAGAAATAAAAGTAATAATTCATAAGTTTCTAACTTAAAAAAAAAGAAATAGAAAAGAGTAAAGATTTGTAAATGATAAAAAACTTAGAAAGGAGATAAAAAATATTTACCTAACTATCAGCTTAATCTGTACCATCCATGTCGAATCGGTACAATTGTGACTGTAATAAAAAATTGTAAAAATACTTAAAATTTAAAAAAAAGGTAAAAAAATGTAAACAGATAAAACGCATGATTATGCTTTTGCACATTTTTTTAAAACCTTTTAGAGTTCAAAATGATAGAACTCACTACTATGCATAACATTAATTTGTTGACTTAACCCTGAACCGCATGATTTCAGATATGGACAAAAGTTGGTTGTTGCTTCGTGACACATTCAGTGAGCAATATAAAGATGGCGTGAAGTCATTTATTGAGTTTGCAAAGGCACATTCAGGCAAGGTTACGGAGATTAAGTGCCCGTGTAGCCATTGTTGTAACTACTTTAAGCATAAGTATGATACTGTTTATATTCATCTGTTAAAAAGAGGGATGATGGCATCCTACACCACTTGGGATAGACACGGAGAACTTCCACAACGTGATGAGCCGGACAAGGAAGATGATGAATATAATGAGGATCATGATGAATATGATCAATTATTAGAGGACCATCACATGGGAACTTACATCGAGGGTGATACCCTAGAGATGGAGGATGTGCAAGACTTTGAGAAAATATTGGAGGCGTCCCAATGTGGTTTGTACCCTGGCTGCAAAGAGACAGATACTTTGTTATCATTTGTCATCCAAATGTTATATGTGAAAGTAGAGAATGGGTGGAGCAATACATCTTTCAACAAAGTTTTAGAGATATTTAGGCAGTTCCTACCAAAGGGACACAAAGTTCCAGGGTCAATTTATGAGTCCAAAAAGTTACTACGAGACTTAGGATTGGGATATGAGCTCATTGATGCATGTAAAAATGATTGTGCACTATATTGGAAAGAGAATGCAGACTTGAAAAAATGTCCCACGTGTCAGGAATCCAGGTATAAGATCAACGATAGTAGGGGTAAGAAGATCCCTCACAAGATACTGCGTTACTTCCCATTGACACCGAGGTTGCGAAGATTGTACATGTCCCGGAAGACAGCCAAAGACATGAGATGGCACAGTGATAAGCGTCTGGATGACGGGGTAGGAAGACATCCAGCAGACTTTGAAGAGTGGAAGCAATTTGATCGGAATTATCCAGAGTTTGCACGGGAGACCCGCAATGTCAGATTGGGCTTGGCCACTGATGGGTTCAACCCTTTCGGAAACTTGAGCACTTCTTATAGTATGTGGCCTGTCATTATTATGCCCTACAACTTACCACCCTGGAAATGCATGAAGGACCCATTTTTCATGATGTCCTTACTTATTCCTGGACCGAGTCAACCAGGGACTAACATTGATGTCTACCTGAGACCCTTGATTGATGAGTTAAATTATCTATGGGAGACAGGGGTTCTGACTTATGATGCCTCCACTAAAGAGAACTTTCAGATGCGTGCAGCTTTAATGTGGACCATAAATGACTTCCCTGCATATGGTGACGTGTCCGGGTGGAGTACAAAAGGTTATTTGGCTTGTCCCACTTGCAATGATAATAATTTATCAGTAAGATTGACAGATAAGATTGGTTGGGTGAGACATCGATCTTACTTGCCTGAGAATCACAATTGGAGGAAGGACAATAAGTTTAATAGTTTTCCCGAGCTTGACAAAAGATCCTTGGACATACCAGCCGTGGATAAAGTTATGGCTCAATTGGATAAATTACCAGAGACCAAGTTCGGAAAGGGTGATACTAAAAGGAAAAGGCCCCGTGACAACGAACAATTGAACTGGACAAAAAAGAGCATTTTATGGAAGCTTCCATACTGGAAGTCAAAGAAACTCCGATATAATCTTGATGTCATGCACATAGAGAAGAATATAGGTGAAAGCTGCTGTGGAACGATGTTGGCCATAGAAGGCAAGAACAAAGAAACTCCAAAAGCACGTGCGGATTTGGAAAAAATGGGCATAAGACCAGAATTGCATCTACAGAAAAATGACAAAGGATCTATATTGAAGCCTAGGGCAGTCTACACATTGAGCTTGAAACAGATAGATGATTTTTGTGAATTCTTGAAGTCCATCTGTTATCCAGATGGTTATGCAGCTAATATATCAAGGTCTGTGAACTCTAAAAATGGCAAGTTATCAGGCATGAAAAGCCATGACTATCATGTCCTCCTTCAACGTCTTCTTCCAATAGGTATGCGCGGTTTTGTGAATAAAGAGATATGTACCGCACTGCTTGAGTTGGGCAGTTTTTTTCAGGAACTTTGCTCGAAGTCATTAAGGCGTAGTGATTTGGAGAAATTGGAAGAACGAATAGTGCTTATACTCTGCAAGCTGGAGATGATCTTTCCTCCAGCTTTCTTCGATGTGATGGTCCATCTGGCTGTGCATTTGCCTCGTGAGGCCATGCTTGGTGGACCTATGCAATATCGGTGGATGTACCCGATCGAAAGGTGAATGCTACAATCCTATGGTGAATTATTGATTTAGTAGTGCAATTATCTTGCATATGTAATCTTAATTGTGATTGTTGCTTATTTGAAGGTTTCTCAAGACTCTAAAAGGGTATGTCACCAACAAAGCACGTCCAGAAGGTTCAATTGCTGAGGCTTACATTTCCAAGGAGTGTCTCAATTTTTGCTCAATGTACCTAAAAGGGACTGATAAACCAGGACGGAATTGTGATGGTGGCGATCGTGGCCCTGGAATGGAGATCTTTACCCAAAATGTCAAACTCTTCTCACCGATCTTAAGGGCTCTTGATCCTTCCTAGAAAGAACGGGAAATGGCTCATTGGTTTGTGCTGTACAATACCGTCGAGGTGGAACCATATCTAGAGTATGTGGGTTAGTTAAATTACATATATAAACCTATTAATTATAACATTATTTTAAGATACTTATGTACACATTTCATTGAATAGGGAACACAAGAATATAATAGAGAATCAGAATCCTCAACGACGTGATATAACTCAGATACAGCGAGCAGAATTTCCAAAATGGTTTGAAAAACATGTAAGATATATTTGAAAGAGCTTAGACATATTGGTAAACACTAACTAGCTTAAATTAATTTGAAATTAACTTTTTATGTTTGCAATATATTTGTTTATGTAGATGAATGAGTTGCGAAATCAACGGTCACCAGAAGCAACCCAAGAACTGTGGTCATTAGCACAAGGTCCTGGTCCGATAATTGATCTTTATGCTGGTTGCATCTGCAATGGTGTCCGGTTCCATAGTAGAGACCATGAGAGCCGTCGGAGGTGCCAAAACAGTGGGTTGGTCGTAGAAGGGGAGCATAAAGGGAAGCAAATTGACTTCTATGGTTATTTGTGCAAAATATTGGAATTGAGATACTTGCATGGAGGTAGAGTGGTTCTATTTCAATGTGAATGGTATGACATCGGTCACAAAAGTAGAATACATACCGATCAACATGTCAAAACCATTGATATTAGGAGGCTTTGGTATAAAGATGATCCATTTGTCCTTCCAAGTAATGTCAAACAAGTATTCTATGTCAATGACACCATCAAAGGTAAGAATTGGAGAGTGGTAGAACAGGTCAATCATCGAGGAGTATGGGATGTACCAGAGCGGGATGATGCGTCCAATGATGCATTTCAACAGGACGAATCAACCAATGGTGTCCCAATTCTTGAACAAGATACTGATATTCAATATTACAGCAGAGATGATATGGATCTCGATATTGTTCCCGTTAATGAATTAATGACTGAGCATTATTCCGATGATAATGACGAGGATGACACAATTTTGGAATATATAGATGACGAAGAAGATGAACAGCAAAAAGGACCCATCCATGATGTCTATCATGATATAGAACCTGATATAGAATATGATATGTAGCTTTTGTTTTATACTTTAGTAGCTTCTGATTATATGGACAACTGTTATAAATTTATAAGATTTTTCATTTACATATCATGGCTTTGTTGTTTCACATGTCATTCCAGTTATTGGCATCATTTTATATTTTTTTTCATTTCATTGTTTGTCATATATAGTTGCCAAATATGCAAAAAGGTGGTAAATTATTTGTGAAGCCTGGGTTTTTGGCGACCCAGAGGAAGAAGTTACCTATCGAGGAGGAGAGAGATAAAAGGATTAAAGAGATTATTGCGAGAATGCATGCTCTAGGGGTTCCGGATAAGGCAAATTCGTTCTTTGGATTGGGTCAGACGGCCATGAAGAAAAAAACCATGGAGAGAAAGAGAAAGGAGGGTGGATGTGACGATGATGAGGCTTATCTTCCACCTGAGGGTGAGGAGGGATTGAGTTCTTCTAGTGAAAGTTCCTTTAATGATGAGGATGATGAATCTGAGCCCCAGTTGAATAAGGTAATAACCTTTATTTTTCTGCTCATGCTTAGATGCTACAAAGGTTAAAAACATTGACTAGTAATTGTAACTTTGTTGACTTTTTCATTTTATACATATTACTATTATATGATGATTATGATGATTACACTATGTAGTATTACTTAATTTGATGTTTGATTGTTGATTACTTCAATTATTGATTACTAATAATTAAGTTTACTGTTATGTCAGGTCACAAATATGCCTCCGTGGCTTAGGAAAAGAGTTGGTGCTACTAGTCGTTCAGGAGCTACACAGACCCTCGAGCGAGTGATACCGATGCCATCTCCACAGCCTACCCATGATCCATTGCCACAGCATGATCCACAACCACATCCACAGCCACAGCCTACCCAAGCTCACTTCTCATCATTTACACGGCCTGACCAGCTTACTAGTCCACGTAGTGCTGCCAGTAGTGTGGGTAAGAAATGTACACCATTTACATATAAATAAAATTGGCTTTCTTTTAATGATTTATGTCTACTAACATAAATAAATTTGTGTTCTTAACAGCATCGGCTTCAGTCTCTAGCAAAACTGGTAAACGGGGCCCGACCAGGGGGAAGAACGTGGATAGGCTTAGGAAAGTGCTTGGTCATCCCATTCCTGTTGATATCAATCGTGAGGAAGGGGCAATAGAGGGGACGTGGGCCTCTTTTGTAGCATCTGCTCTTGGGGAACAGATTCGAGATCATGCACCAATCCGAGACATTCATTGGGTAGACATTGATTTTGAGATCAGGCTAGCCATTGTTATGAGAGTTGGGGTAATATGAATTGATTTATAAAAGGAAAATTGTTTAACATGTTATTCAATTGATTTCTTAAACTGAGAGTTTAATTCATATTGCATTTTATTGTTACCAATTGCAGTTAACCTTTGACCTTGCCGGGGACTATGAAAGAGATTTGGTGCTCAAGTCTATCATTGACCACAAGTGCCAAGATTTATACAAAGACTGGAAAAGCACATTGCACAAGCACTATCTTGAGCTCAAAAAGGATGGAGTGCCAGACATCAAAAGCCATCCATTATATCCTTGTAAATTGGATGACTGGAAGTTTATGATCGAGCACGTGTGGGAGAGCGACAGTTTTAAGGTATTCCTTATTGATGTTATATACATATATATGGTGTTTGGGCTTCTACTAGATTGAAATAAACCAACTGCATGTGAGATAATTAAGCTTATTTTGTTGTTTTCTTTTTTAATTTTGTCCTCATAGAAAAAGTCTGAAAGTGGAAAAAAGGCACGAGCCGCCCAAAAATACAATCATACGAGTGGCTCAAGATCGTATGCATCACGAGCATCTATCGATGTAAGTATATGATTGTAAATTTTTACTCTTAATAAAATTTCAATACTTAGTTAATCTGACCGAAATATCTAATAAATAATAGGCATCAACGAATGGTGGTGTTCGACCATCTATCCTGGATATTTTTGAGCAAACTCACAGACGTGGTCGGCATGGTGGGATGTGGATAAATGACCATGCTGAACAACATCATGTAAGTACTAACTAATTCATTTGTTTAAATCATCAAATGTACATTTTTTACATATGTTATGGGTTTACATAATGAAAAATGACAGGCTATGCTAAAAGAGAAGATTCTCGCACAGTCGCAGCCAGGTGTCAAGAATCCGCAAACCGAGGTACAAGTTTCCATCGATGTGCTTGGGAAAAGATCAGGTTTCTCAAGGGGATTTGGGATCCGCAGCATCGCTTCATCTTCCACACAGTCTCAAGAACCTAATCCTGAGGTGATCGCTTTGCAGCAGAAGATAGCTGACCAAGATAAGACCTTGGCTGCATGGCGGGGCTTACTACAGGTGATGGCTACAAAAATTGGGATAGATCCTGCCAGTGTACCAGGGTTAGTGGATCCAACTAACGTTCCGAGGTTAGTTTTAGAGAATGGTGGTGAAGATGGCACATCGAGTGGATGGCAGGATGCGGCTTCCCTTGGTTAGTAAATTAAAATTTTATTTTCAATTCTAAAGAGTGGTTTGGACTTAAATGTTGAGTTTAAGAGGTATCTAAAATTGAGTAAATAAATTATTTCATCTGTTTAAGCCAAATTTTGTTGTGGCTAACTTTGTGATAATTCATTTTGACAATATGGACACTGTGAGGCCCTTAGAATATTGTTGTGGCTTTGAAACACATTTTGGATAATATTTTAGGGGGATATGCTGCACCTTTATTTTCAAAGGGCATGGTTAGTGTAATTTGCTAACTTTTGATTTTCTGATCAACTTGAAGAGTGACGATAACAAAAGCATATATTAGATTTGAAGTTAGTTTATTGATAAAATGCTAACAATTTTCTGTATTTTTTTTTTTGTGCAGGTTGATGATGGAGGATGTCTTCAGCTTGACAATTAGCTGGCCTTTTCTCTTATTTTCTCTTTTATCACAAGCATTTAGACTTGTTGAACATTATCTTCTTGTTTTTGGATATTTGAATATATTTGAGACTTATTTGGATGATATGTATTGGATATTTTGTAATTTTTTAATATTTCTTCATTGAGATTCATAATTGGTTGGATTTTAATCTATTTGGATGTTTATTGAATTAGTTTAGATGAGATTGGTATAAACTGGTTGCTGAAAAAAATTAAAAATAAATAATTTTTTTCATTATCTCTTTTGGCTATGCAATGTATGAAGGTAAAGAATAGATGGAGGTTTTGGCTACGTGTATTGAGTGGGCAAAAGTTATGTTTATAATAAAAAATAATATTTTTTACTTTTGCCTACGAACTTTTCATAGGCAAAAGTGCTAATTAAAATTAGAAAAAATTGTGTTTGACTTTTGGCTATGCAAACCTTCGTAGCTAAAGATTACAAACCTTTGTAGCCAAAGGTTGTACATTTGCCTACGTAAAATATTCGTAGCCAAAGACTGTACATTTACCTACGTAAAAGCTTCGTAGCCAAAGGCTATACATTTGCCTACGTAAAATCTTTGTAGCCAAAGGCTATACATTTGCCTACGCAAAGCATCATAACCAAAAGTTGCACCTTTGCCAACGACAAATTGGTGTAGGCAAAAGTACAACATTTGGCTACGAAGATTTTACGTAGCCAAAAGCAACACTCTTACCCTACCGGGAAGCGTAGCTAAAAACTCAGTTTTTGCCCACGCACTATTCTATGCGTGGGCAAAGACCTTTCCCCACAACCCTTTGGCTACGATTTGCCTACGCATGTCATTGCGTAGGCAAAGAGTTTTACCTACGCATTTAGTCTTTTACCTATAAATTTTCTGCATAGGCAAAGGTGCATTTTGTTGTAGTGATGCACGGGGATACGTATGTCGCTGGTTAGGTTTTTGCTAACCCCCAATCTCCTGAGCTCGAGTTATGACAGTTCTCACACCACGTAGGAGAGACGATGTAAGCGAGTGAGAGTCTCTATATGCTTTACATGTCATAGTGAAGATGATTGTCTCTTCGCCGTAGATATAGCCCTATTTAGGTGAACCACGTAAATATCTGTATCTCTTCTTGTGTGTGGCTTTGATTGTTGATCGTAGGTTATGCGCTTCCATACGTGCACAACAACATGGGCGTGTGATTTATATTTCTCAATTTATAAATTGAATTTAAAAATATTTATAATAGAGTTAAATTCAACTACTTCAGTTAATTTTATTCCTCAGTGAATAATGTTTCCAATTAAGCTATACGTTCCAAGTAAGATAGGAGGTTTTTAGGCGGGGGTGGATTTTGATAAATTCTTATTTACTTTTCATTCAGATAGAAAAAAATATTTCAAATGAAAAGTAACTCATACCCTACCATTCTAAATTCTTTAAACAAAGATAACAATGATCAAGTACTATCATCCTTGAAGAAAAGTCGTGAGTTAATGCAGTTAAACATTTTGTATCTATTTAAATACAATACATTTTCTTTTTGTCAATGTTAAGTAAGAAAAATCTACGTGAGTTAATGTGGTTAAATATTTTATATCTAGTTAAATATAATATAATTTCTGTTTTTCCAATGTTAAGTGAGAAACATCTAGTAACCCTTTAGTATTAGTAAAGCCTAGCAAACTTTAGCATCACCCAAATAAAATTCAGGAACTCGCCAATGCACCTACATACAATATGGGCCTTTTTGCTTGCCTTTCTAAAGACTACACTAGCTAACACCTTTCTATGTAGGTTTGACTGGTTGATCCAGCACTCCAGCTCCCCTCTAGAGAATTTTTTTTTAATAGCTGAAAAGATCAATTATATTAATGGAAAGAGGACGTTAGCTTTTAAAATGCTTGTCACTGGAGCTTGAAAAATCAAGCCACTTTTTTTGCTTCTATGTCCGGTAGATGAATAAAGTTATGTGGAAAAATATTTCATTTTTCCTGTCTGTTTCAGCGAAAATCATTTTAAACATCGTTAAACAAACGTGGTTACTAAGTCTCCACTAACGAAACCTAGATTTTAGTTTTCTGTTGCTAACAAGAAATCAAGACTATAATAGCGTCTTTTCAACCAGCTCTCGTTTTCAAAGTGGAGTACATCCCATTTTTCAAAAGTACACGATAGTGAGTTTCTTTTTTATTGGCATGTTGATGTCAATAGCCACACACGGGAAATCATTTTCTTCCATATGGTTAAAGATCAGAGCCTAATCTGTCATTTGAAAGGACAGTCAAACAATGCGTTGGCATAACACCCAACAATTATTATTACAAGCATTATTAAAAAGGATATCATTTTGGGTAGAAATCCCTGTTGGATTAATCGCATTTAAAACAGCATCTTCAGCACCAATTACATAAATCATAGTTTATCAGAGCTATAGCTCATTTAGTTAGATTATGAAAATTCATCCCAATTTAGATTTTTAGGTTGTAGTTCAATTTATATATAGAGGAAGAATAAAAAAAACTAGCAAATAAATCAATCAATCATACAAGAAGAAAATATGCAAATTTTTATATAAAAAACCTTATGCGGAAAAAAACCATAAGTCTCTCGCAAACCAACAAAAACTAAGCACTAATAACTAACAGTTACAAGATATACTCACAAATCCATTTCTCTTTTTTCTTGACCTAAGGATTGAATTTCTTCTTGCACAACTCCCTATTGTAAGACTTTCTGTCACTGTTCACTACTCTCTGCGCTTAGTCCGATCATCTTGAAATCACAAGGCACCACAATCATTCATGAAAGAAGATGATTTTCTACAAGAGATGTACGAGCAATATTCTCCAGTACTTAGATTCAGCATAGTCTCTTAATGAATGCTTTAGAGAAGTAGTGATCTTTCAAATAAATTTTATGTCTTCAGAATAATGAGATAGGTACCGTAGGGTTTGAGAGAAACACCCTTTAAATAACACACAATTCGTGCCTTAGGGTTAAACTCCATATAGAATAAAAACTAACAGTTCTCGCACAAGCAAGAAACAATTTCATACCAGAAAATGGATTTTTGTTTATTATCCGCTTGAGCGCTTGTGAGCATCCGCTTGAGCACGTGAATAAAATATCGAGTTATTTACAACTCAGCACAATTCCTACTAAGCCTGCTTGAGTTCTTAAAGCCTCAGCTTGAGCGAGAAATCTTCTATGCCTATCCACTTAAGCGCATGTGAGCACCCGCTCGAGCGCCTTCTTTTGATATTTTCAATTTAGTTCTTCTTGCAAAACGAACCACAGTCTATCTAAAATAAATTGTAAAATTACAACTGAATGGATCCAAAGCTTTGTCCAACTTATAAATTAGCCAACACTCAAAATCCTAAGAGATTACGTAGTGCCCCCGTCAAGAGGTGAAAGCGTGTGAGTTCAAGTCCTAAATGTAGTAGAAAAGAAATAAATAAAGTAATCATACTTTACATATGATCAATCTAAAGACTGGATGCATCCCAACAGGAACAAGTATTGAATAAGTTCCAATATGTGGAGGAGACTTAGTATCAATGGTATTCGTATGAGTAAGTTGATTTAACAAAGATGTAATGACCTGAATTTTTATTTTCAATTAAAATTAATCTTGACCTTTGATTTGATCTATGATGGACCCCACATGCATTTGTGTTATTTTATTTTTAAAATTTAGAATTATTTGTGAGACCATGTTTTGCTAGAATTTGGCATATTAGGGAGTCTGGCTCAACCAAGACACTCAATTGATTAAGTCTCTTGTTATTGTATTCCTATTTCAACTCCACATAGAAAATTGAGTTCAATTTAACTTGTGTTTTAGAATCCAACCTAAATTATTCTCCTTTGCTAAACTTAGTTTGGGACCAATATCCTTTATGAACTCTCTTTATTTTTGGCACACCCCTCTCTCGTGTATGAATCTCATATCAACTCTCTCTCTCCCCCCTAAAGTGCTCTCCTTTTAAGGTATAGTTTTTCTCTTCTTTCTCAATTCCATTTTTATAATTATTATTATTCAGTCATCTTAGCATACTCCTTCTTACTTTTTGTATATCAAGCCTTATTCAATTATCTATTACCATGATCATGGGGGACCGCACATCATGTTGCCTTTCATTATCTTGCATCATGTCCCTTGTCACCACCCCCAGGTCACCATATGCACCAGCTAGCCCACCGACTGTCACAACCCGAGCCCAGAAATCGGGGGTTAGCGAAAAGCCAAACCAGTGACACACGTACTCCCATGCACGTACATCCAAACCTAGTTCAGATGCACACACACAAGGGATCTAACACGTGCGAACTAAGCGTACGCGGAAGCTGTACATATCATAGCAAGCAACAAAAGAAATAGCGAAAGCTAAAAATGGCAATAAACCAAATACGAGTCTGAATACACACCAAAATACATCAAAATCATGATATACAAAATAATACAAGAGTGACAAAGGCCAAAGTGGTAAAATACAAAATCTCCAAAAACCAAAACAAATAGACGGCTGATGATATGCATGTACGCACTCGGCAGAAGTGATCAAGCCCACTCTGCCAGGCCGGAGGGAGCCTCTACTAAGTCCTGCCCTGCAGTCTCCTCGACCGCCGGGGAGCCGGACATGGGATCTGTGCCTGCAACACCACAGACAACACCATGAATACAACGATCCAGCAAATATAAGTAACAAGGACGTAACACTCATAGTATTTAATTGAATAAGGACAGAAGATTAAGCACAGAGTTTCATATTAGTCCGCTAAGCAAATTATGCATAGAAGTAAAACATGATAAAGGAATCAAAGCATAGAAATACTGAACTAGGTGGCTACTACGTTGGCCATATTCTCTCACATAGAGAGTAGAGAAAGCAAACAGATGAGAACACCACTGACCTGGCCAAGGGTACAAGTGGGTCTCGGTTTCCTGGGTTCCGGGGTCCCAAGACAAAGCTACACTGCAGCGATACAAAGCACAGAGAATCAAGCCAAAGTTAACCCCGTCGGGTATCCTAGGGCTGAGGCTGAGTAGAGCCAGACTGATACCAATTAACTAAATCAAAAGAAAAAGGGGAGATTATCCGCTTTGGACTCACGGACGACACTGGCCCGATCTTATCCGCACGTTTTAATCTCTGGGCAGAGCCACCAGGGAATACCCACTTAATCGAATATATACAGAGCATAGCAGAAATTAAGACAAAGCACAGTATAGATCAAAGTAGAGTACAGAGCGAAGAATAAAACAAATATACAGAATGAAACAAAATGATCTTGGAATGCATAAATATAGATCAGCAGAACAGAGGGCAAAACTGTAACCAATATGCAATGCATCTCAGATTAACGCGGAATCAAGGAGGATTACAAGCCAACTCTAATTTAGTTGTTCACTGTCACTAACCGTGCATGTTGGTATAGTTTTAAGTTATTCGATGCACCGTTGCCATCAAAGTGTTGCAATGTAATCTTCACGTGCACCGAAGTCCCTTAAACCAATACCCATAGGGAGGTGCTTAACAGTAAATCAACGCTCACATGAATAAGTCACAGCCTAGCAGACTATTCATGCGTTCCAAAGAATCCATTAGGCCGGTTTACATGTATGGTTAACCTGTCTTTTAGCCCTACAAAGTCACACCATTATCCTAAGTTTAATTTCGGATTTTCCAGGTCTTACGGTTTAGCCATGGGTGACCTACGGCTTAGCCGTCGACAGCTTACGGCCTAGCCGTAAGATGCACAACGGCTTAGCCGTGGTTTCCTTCAGAACACGGCTAAACTAGTCATCTTCCACCTTTGATCTGATACCTTTATCGGCTGAGCTATGGTGGAGTCCACGGCTTAGCCGTAGTTTCACTGTAAAAGTACTAGAATCAGAAAGTTTCGATTGATCAGAGTGTTAATTCATGGCTGGGTCACGGCTAGCTTACGGCTCAGCCATAGAACAAATTACTGTTCAGCCGTAGCCTAGCCGTAGAATAAAATTCAAATATCAAGTCTTTGGAATTTGAGCTATACAAAATTACAGCTTAGCCGTACAGTACAGGAAACGAATCTGGATAGTTACAGAAACTGGAAAATTATATGCAAATTGAGCAAAACAAACTCCAATGAATCCAAAGTAATAGAATTAGGCTGTAGATCATGCCAAGCATATAAGAACAAGAGAATTACAGCAATAAAACAATATACCCATATGTGTTAAACAATCCTGTACTTATACTTGCCTTAAAGCTTTAGCAAATCCACTGAGATCAAGCTCCAATCCAACTAAAAACCTAAGCAAATCAGAGAACAACCCATACATGAGATGTATGAGAGATACAGAGCTTGGAGGAGAAATCCAATTGGAGAGGAAGAAATCAAAACCCACTTACCTCAAAGCACAGACAGAGAAAGAGAGAGAGAGAGAGAACCCACTCGAACTGGGTGGAAAATCCAATGCTAACTAAGAGGGAAGGAGAGAAGTGAAGAGAAGAGAAGAGAGAAAACGAACGTGGAGCTTTCCTGGAGTTTTCTTGCATGCACGTTGAAGGAAATGAGCAGGGAGAGAAGACATCTGGCTGATGACTCATATATATAGTTTTGGAGTTTAAAACAAGGTCTGTCAAGTTTAGGCTAATTACAATTCAAGTCACACAAAAGTCCAACTCCTCCAATTGACTCCGAATGAGTCTGAGACAGTTACGGAAAATAACGAGTTCAACAAAATACACGTGCTAACACCAAGATGATGCAAATATGATGCATTCAAAGCAAAAGCAAAATTACGAAAAAAGGGTTTAGAACTACCTATCTCAGGTCAAAGGCTATTTAACTACCTATCCATGACCCAAAATCAAGTCCAAAAGAATTAACCAATACAAAAACACACTAATGAGCCACTAAACCGGCTCAAAGGGGATCGGAGTGTTACACCGACCATTGACCATCAACCCATCTAACTAGAGTATAGATCCACCCGCTTTCACCCTCATGTCCAAGGTGGCATCAACAGGCCCCAAACCCAATTTTCATCATCACCATTAGTTAGCACCACCACATCCCAATCAAGTTACGCCCCAACCCATGATACATAAATCGAACCCAAGCTTGACCCAAGTCAAACTTGGTGTATGAACTCATTCATTGAACCCATTCTCAAACGAATGTATACCATGCTTATCAACCTCAGGTCCCACTTGTGTCATTCTGTAGACCTAAGTAACCATTTGACCTAAACCAAACTTATCCATTGATAAACCCATATTTTATTATAAGCCTAACACTAAATATTGCATGCATGTGCCCATATATCCAAACTAGTTGCAGGCCACTTGAATATTTCGGAATCATTTAGCTTATTCTTTGGAACCACTTGATTCATATGCATACCCATTAAACACCATGCTCAAACCTGACCCACCTTGCATGTATGTTTAAGTCGTGATGTGAACTATTAACTTGGGCCCCACAAGGATATGCCATGACACGTAGGGCCATCCAAGCATAGAAATTTAGGCCTGAGCCCTTTGATGGAACCCATTTAACCACTGAACCCTAGCCCACCTAAGGTATGTAATCGAAACCACTTTAGCCCACCCACTGATGTTTCCTCCATCATTCATAAATCCAAGTTCAATCTATTAACCTATATGCATACATGACTCCCATTACTAAGGCCCACTTGCATAGACTTACCTAGGCCCAAAGCTAACATGTGACAATTCCATCACTTTAATTTGACCCATATCCAAGTTTGACCCCAACTTAGTAATTACTACATGAACTTAATCATTGGGCCAATTGCTAAATTTATTTGTTAACTATTAATATCAGGGCCTCATACTCAGATTTTAGAAGATCTAAGATAGAACGGGTTTGATCCTTTGATTACTGTTGATCTAGGCCAGTAGTCTTACTATGTTACCCTCTATTCTTTGTCTCGATTATGCTTTAAATTGAAAGTTGGGTTTTATTGAAATAATCATAGGATCTTCGAGAATTATTGCTCCCTTTGATTTGGTTGACATCGCTAGACTTAATATTGTTTTTGTTGACACCATCATGTTATAAATTAAATTGATTTGTGTATTATTATCATTGATCTGTTTTTTGATTTGAGAATGATGGAATTTCGACAAAAACTTGATATCATTGGATTAATTCATATTTCCAACCATGATCCTATTTGTGTACTTGGAATTGTGAATTGGAAATTCATGGATTTTTAGATTTTATTATTTGTATACCATTGATCTCAAAGGCATTCTTTGAAGTATGGGCAACGCACCGTGGGGACGCTCACACACGAATTTTAGCTCTTTTGGGTATGACATTGGGATTGAAACCTCTTTATGCAATATTTCTAATCTGCAGCTAGACCCATTTTGTTTTGTGGAGATTACCAATGTCTCAGGCCTCGTGCTACTGTGGATATAAAAATGGCTTATACTTAGCAGGTACTTTGTGCTTAGCGCATGCTTAATTTTGGTGAGCATATTTTGTTATTTGGTTTATTGTAGAGATGCCTTATCTATAGATTGGTTTTAGGGTGTTGCTCTTAAATTATGATGCTTTGATTAACCCTCTCTGTTGCTTCGGGGATTGTACATTTTTATTTTTGTTAAATTTGTATTTGATTTGATTTTATTATTCTATTTTATCACATTTGAGATTGCTATATTCGGCTCCTTATTGATTTGTTCGAAACCGTGACTTTTAAATTTAATACTTTGACTGTTACCCATTTACTACAGTTTTATAGTGGGTCTACTAACAGAGCTATACTCACCCCCTTTGTTTTCCTCAGATTTCGCCGTTGAGTTGGACATAAAGGATACTTAGCTTGCATGTGGGACCAAGATTGAGTAATGAGTTGCGAGAATCTCGCATTAATCATTAGAAGCATGTGTATGAGTTTATTTGTTCATGTAATTATTGTCCAATGAGATTCATTCATTAATTTTTTTTTACTTTAGTTATTGTGGACCGGTTGTGTCTCGTAATTTAAGGGTTCCAAGGATCTCACTTTTTAGGGCGTGACAAAAGATGTACCTATTACGCTGATTTAAAAAGAGATAGGTTTGGTTCGCTTTTTATTAATACAATTGATTTTTTCATAACTTTATTTTTTGGTTCATGGAGCTCAAGTCGCCTGTTGAGAGTGTTTAGTGATCTATTGATGTTTGACCGCAAAATGAAAAGTAAGGAAACAATCTAAGCATCATTGAGCTAGTCAACAAAGTACATCACATCACAGAACACTGTTTTTTCAGAACTTAGAATATTGATGATTGTACCCATTTTTCTTCTTTTTTTTCTTTTTGCATTTTTTATGCAAAATAAAAGAAAGAGAACATTTGAGAAAGATATAAAGCTTTTGGCTAATTTTCAAAAAAATACATGAACATTTGAATATTTAAGGGAGCTTCTAAATATACACTACTTTAGACTCACTTTAGACAACTCTAAAAAAATAATAATAATCTTCAAAATACCCTCATCTCTTCTCTCCTTACATACTTTCTCTCTCCTGCCCTCCTCCCTTTCCCCACCTTCCCTCTAGCAGCAACGAGCTATAGCCTTGGAGGGAGACTGCTCTCCCTCTTTCTCTTTCTCCTAATCATTTTCCTCTTTCTCTTCTTCTTCCCCTTCCTTTCCCTCTCCTCTCCTCTCCTCTCTGCCTTATTCAGCCGGAGGGTGGAGAGGAGAGGAGAGGAG
Organism: Sextonia rubra; assembly: GCA_037013555.1. Taxonomy (NCBI): domain Eukaryota; kingdom Viridiplantae; phylum Streptophyta; class Magnoliopsida; order Laurales; family Lauraceae; genus Sextonia; species Sextonia rubra. The sequence continues at coordinate 52,129,855 of JASUAD010000001.1, forward strand.
AGGAAGAGAGAGAGGGAGGAGAAGGAGAGGGGAGTCCCATGTCGCCGTCAAAGCTAGTTGCCAATAGGATAGGAGGTGCAAAAGGGAAGAAGGGAGAGAGAGAAAGTGTGTATGGAGAAAAGGGGGTGATGATATTTTGGGGAATCTTTTTTTTTTTAGAACTTCGTAAAGTGAGTCCAAACTGATATACATCTAGTAGCTCCCGTATTTAAAAATAGCATAAAAGTTTTCCACAATTCGTTTGAAAAAGTCCTCTCCATTAAAAATTATAGAAATGACAAAAATACTCCCATGTTGTTTTTCAAGATTTTCAATTAATAAATTATTTGAGAGAAATGACTTAGTCCAGCCCAAATGGCCTAGTAGAGCACACTTCAACTACCCATTATGTTTTGATGGTTATACAAGGGGCATTCCAAATGACCGAAAAATTAGATTCCTTAAATAGTTATGACCAACAAAATCTAAATGACCAACTTTGGGGAGGAAGGAAGGAGGAAGGAAGTTAAGAAAAGACGAAAAACTTATTATGGGGGAAGAGTATTTTTATTCTTTGTCAAAAAAATTTATCAAGAGGACTTGATTGAAAACATGGTAGAAGACTTTTATACTTTTTCAAAATATTTATATCTTTATGTGCTTTTTTATGAACGAGCCAAAAGTCCTATACTTTTTGGGAATTTTCCTAAAAGAAACATGCAGTACATAGAGTAGTTACACCAACAACATTATACTTCCTTTGGTCCATTGATTTATTTTTAAATTGAAGGTAGTAGAATGGAAACAGGAAAAAATGATAACATATTCAGAACAGGTTAGAGCAATCAATTAAATTAATGAAAGTTTGGTATCATCAGTGACTCATGCTATCAGAATACAGTATTTTAGGTTAAGAATGTGCCAAAGACGCTGGATGTGGGTCCATGGGACAGCCCACTACAAGAGCATTTATTGATTACTTTTATCATACGAAGACATTAAACATCATTTTTATTGGAATTTTGGATTGAGAAGGCACATGCTTGCCCAACTCATGAAAATCTTTAATGTGGGTTAGCAATTGCCTGACAGGATTCTCTTACCTAAAGTGACAAAGTATGTGGTAAAGTAAATTTATATTTATTTTGTATGAGGTAAACTAAAGAGTGAGAGACTCAAGAGTTAGTGTGTGGGGAGTGTATAAGTATTCACGAAACCAATATACAAATAAATAAAGTGAGAATAAGAGTAAAATGAGGGTGCCTTTTGTCTTTACATTACCATACATTTACCATACGTTACATTAATTTTATGATAGAAAAAAAAGGTGATGGCTAGTGAAGTTTGTGGCTAAGTGGCCGCAGCTGGAGATTACTTTTATGCTCTTTTTCGTAAACCAAACGTGATAAAATAAAGGTGGGTGGTAGCTAGAGTTACTGCTCAACTTTACTCTAGACAACAAAACAAACATTCTCCAAGGCTTCTTAGAGAAGTGGAAGTGACAATCCACAAAAGTCTCTACAAATCAAATAGAATTTCCAAATGGTTGGGGCAGAGCACCTAACATGGAATTAATTTTCATCAGAAATCTCTCCAAACATCTTGGCCAAGGCTACCTTAAGAGGTCATAAGTTATAATTACAGTGCCTTTTGAGTATAAAAATCCAGGTCGATAAACATCATTTCGTAAATAAACAAATGAATAGTCTTGGACCCTGTCAAATAGATAACGAAGAGCATTTCTGTACTTTAAGCCATCCAATGAAGTGTGGATCATATGGTTCCTCCTTTATTAAAGAACCTTGTCTCCTAATAATTTCCTAGAGGCTGAGATTCCACAGCTAGACAACGGCTCTGATTCTCGTAGAGAAATGTGGCTATGATCACGACCCTCCATTTTTGTTAATCATAACTTTTCAAAGGGAATCAATTATAACTGAACTCAATTATGGGTGTCCCATATATCAATTATAATGTTCCCTGCAGAATGATCCTTATATTTCTTTGCTAGAGAAATGATCCAATGATGCCATTTGTATGGTGCTGATGTTAGCTGTAAAACTGTGGGGCTCACATTAATTTGTTTGATCTATATCACTGAAATCACACACCTCCGTATGCAAATGCACTCCCAATTTTTCACTTCCGGGATTAATCACGCATAAAAACTATAACTACATACATAACAAATCAACGGTGTATTTTACTCCAATTGATTTGGAAGTTGATATACTGCATACATATAGAAGCTACAAAGATATATAATGAAGTAACTAATGTATATATTTTTAATTATAAGAAACATCCTAAAACCTTCATAAATTGACAGTAGTCCTAATCTGACATTCATACTACTGTTAATCACCATTTCATTGAAACAAACATTTTCTCATGATTTTAGTGTTGTTTTTTTAGAGCCCCAAAATTCATATTTTTTATTATCCAATTACTTTGGGTTCTGGGATATCATAATACAAGCATAGACCTGGCCATGCACATTGAGAAAGGCGATAGCCATTTAAACTGACTAAAGCCCTAGTAAACAAATAATACCAACCTTCGCGTTCCACAAAGCATGAAAAGTTAGTAAATTGTTTAAAACAAATGATCCATCGACAGACTAAAAATAAAAAAGTGTATGCTAGAATATGCACGCAATTGTTCTTCATGGATTCTTGATACATTCGTGTAAGAAGAGAATTCGTGATGAAAGAAAAATTGTTCCGAATGACATAGAAAAAATGATTTACTTTTCGTCACAATAAAGGATTTCAATTTCCTATGGGACGGGTAGGATTATAGTATTCCTCTCCCTTACAAAAACAGAGACCTGTGGAGCATGGAATGAATCCTGTAAATATTTGAGTTCACATGGGGGACCTGCAAACACACCTTATACATTTCTATACCAGTACTACACATGCATAGGAAGGAATATAGGAAGAATTACCAAATAAAGTTTTCTCGTAGGATGAACCATATATTGTAGTGAAATTACTCTTAATGCATTCAGATAACAAATGGATGAGATCTAAGAAATAAAGATATCTGATTTCTGTATACAGAAGAAGCCAAACATAACTTCAGAAAAGACACAACAGCAGACAAGTATAAAACAGAATATTATGTTAGAGATGGTGATGGGTTCCACAATCCTCACCTTCCTTACAACATTATTATAGAGTAGGTAGATCAAACATCATACACATGACACGAGTGTACAGAGATGCAACTGTCCCAATCATGGGCCACATCAGATATCCAACCAAAAATTGCACCCTATCATGTTCGCTAGGACCTTTTAGTTAAGGTGGTCCTCGGTGACTTATGACATCCAGATACTTCAAAATAGATAATGTATCGTGTAATGGAGTACTCATAACACAAGGTCGTGTGATTGACTTCTGTCACCATGCAAATACTGAAAGAGAATGGGAGAGACGTTGAAGACAAGATTTTTATATATTACAACTCATGACCCTCTATATTAAGTGTGATTTGAGAACATATCAAGGCAATAATCCCACTAAATGTCTATATCATAGTATCTAACAAGCAGCAACTTGAAATGTCATTAGATTCTCAGGCTATAAGTCATTATCTACCATACGCACATCCATACAGATTACATGCATTTGTGGAACATTTTTACATTAAATAGATAAAAAAGCTATATGGGTCAGAACAGTGGCTAATACACAATTTCTACGAACCCCATCAGACCCCCATAGAAAATTGGCGGTCGATCGACTTCCTCCTCACAACCTTCCCAACATTCGAAAAGCGCCAGAATCCATCATTCCCATCCTTCGGACTTCTGCGATTGGTGACTTTTGAGTGATCTCTAGAATAACTTTCTTCTTTGCCGTCGTGCTTGCCTACAGAGTCAAGGAGCAACCCTTTCTCTTGAATAGGAGCACCCCAAAGATGTGTTCCTAGTTTGTTGTGTGATGAGAGTGTAGCTGATTTCTCCATGGACCTTCTCGGGGACTTCTTGTTGGAATCCTTGGTTGTGCTTTCTTGTTCATCCCTGTGCGGGTTGTCGGGGCCATTCCATCTCGGGCTAGAGCTAGAACATGAGCTAAAAGATGTTCTTGAAGTTCTAGAGGAAGATGAAGACGGGGAAACAATAAGATTTCCAAAGCCTTGGATCTCTTTAGAGACTTTGAGAGCATAAGTACGCTCTTCTTGAAGTAGCTCTACTTCCCTTAGGAGTTTTAGGATTCTCTCTGATACCTTTTGCATTGCAGCACCCCAATTGAATCTAGAGAGTGGAAACCATAAAGAGCTCATTGGAGGTTACCTTAACACAGCAGTATAAAGCATTTATTATTTCACTCCCATTTTATGATTGAAATGGTTATGCTAGAATCAAACCTCCTCCAAACTCAAAGCTGCAAGCCATTACATTACATCCTATCTAAAAGGACAAATAGATCCAACTAAGATCGCGTTTAACTCTTCTAAGATTTGAGCAGGTCACAAGAATTATAAAGCAAACCTAGATTGCTTATTAGAGGAAAGAAACGTCATAGCCTAAACTAAAATTCATCTTGTGCTGAGCATTGAACACTGACATCTCCTATAAATGTTTAGATGCAGTGGTCATGTGTGGTCAGGCTTCATATGTCCCACTGGGTAGTATGTAAGATTTGCAATGTCAAGATCATTGTTTGATGCCAATCAACCTCAGAAGAACAGAGAAGAAATTAAGAAGGAGTTTAGTCTGATGCCATTAGGAATTAAATGCAAATATGTCAAAAAGTATTGAGATCATGTTCTAGATTTCCATCTTATAAATGAAAATAAATTAAAGCAATGGAATTACCCTCGCTCATCGATGTGCTTAAATTTTGAAAGCTCTTGAATAACTATTATATCAGGCCGGAATTGATCAGCAACTGTTTCAGGCCCATGAGTGAGTAAGAAATCTAGCAGCACAAGGGCTTTGTACGTGGACCTCCATTGCTTCCAGTCATGAGTATACAGCCTGCATTAATATAAGACAGTTGAAGAACAATTATTTGATATTGTCAGGTTAAGATAAATGCATATGTTACTGCTCACTTTAAATGAATTTACTTGAGAAGACTGAATGTTGACTGGATATTTTCCAAATTTCAGGAACACTGAAAGAACAGCTAGCACCAGCAATAACAACCACAGTTCTTAACTTGAACTGAAAATTTGGTTATTTCGCTTCTATAATCAAATAACAAGTTTTCGGATCATGGGTTTATGTTAAAATCACAACTTCCACCCTATGAACGGATACAAAAGAAATTGATGAAGGATCCTTTTTGTTTAATCGGTATAGAACTCATAGGAATTCAATCATGCTTCCCAGAAGTGGTCTAAGATTGAAGATGGTGAACGTCCACAATGGTGAAAAAATATGCTGGTCCCGATGTGCGTTATTGAACTCGCCGAGAACCTTTGTGTGTTCTGGTGTGAGATAGATCCCGCACAAATGCTCTCAAATTTCTGGATGATCAACCAAGGGTTCTCATCTCCTTTATCTAGAGCAATCCTTGGGAGTCAAAGCTACTTTAGATTCTACCCTCCTGGAATCCTACATCTCCTTACCAACTTGGAATCCCACATCTCCTTACCAAAATGGAAATTCTGCCAAACCAGAAGTCTAATCTTGATCCAAACTCCAAATTCGGCAAGCAAGAGTTAAATCCCTATCTAACTCTACCAGTTCAAGACTCATGGGAGTTGATCTGCAGCATACCATCAAGCTCAATCGAGTGTGAGCCCCATGGCAGTCAGCCCACACGGCAAGCCATGCAATTTTTCTAACAAATGGGCCATCACATACCCACCATTTGGCAGGATATGATTACTTAGTGATAACCCTAGTAATACAAAAGATACTCCTTCGACTATAAATTCCTACCAATTCAATGCAAGGTAGGCAAAGGGGCCTCCAAGTTAATGCTTACCATTATTAATGATTCACAAAACTGAATTAGTTATTCATGAATGTTTGGTTCAAGAATTCTAAAAATACTTACATTAATAGAATATGCTGCATTCCTAATAAATTAGAGAAGCAGGAGAATAAAGTTTATTTATTTCCTAAATTTTAGTTGTTGAAGAAAAAGGAATTAATTGATGAATTGATGGAATAAATAATTGAAATTTTCAAATAAGGCCTTAACTTATTTTTTTTAAAAAAAAGACACAAGTTTTAAAACTTTTCAAATTCAGTCCCTAAGTTGTCTAGGAAATTTTCAATTAAAGACATCCATGTATTTAAAATTATTTTTCGACAGTTTTTCCCCTCAATTTTTTAAACTTCTGATATTACCCTTCATTGAAATAAAACCCTAATTCAGTTCCCCTATATTCTTGCCCTTTTCTTCATTGGCATCTTCACGGTGATTGAGGACAACCAATGTCCCATGACAATTAGCTACATATAGTGGAGGCTGGAGGCTTTAAATGAAGGATAAGGATAATTTGGTATTTAAAAAAATTGAAGGAAAAATTCATAAGAAAATTTCTTAAATGACTTTGTTGTTTTGGGGGGGGGGGGGGGGGGGGGGGGGGGGGGGGGGGTGGGGTTGGCACAAAAATTTCAACGATCCTCCAATAATTAAACTTCATTTTTCCTTAAGAAAATCCTCTATTCGTACAGGCCCTGAAAAATTGACTTATTGAGTGATTAGCTAGTTACCTTTGGTGCAAAACATCAATAATTCTCCAGTAATCATCTATGTCAAAGGCAGCCTGGGATATCCTAGTCATTGTTTTGGCATCAGGACTCCTTGGATCACCATTTGTAGCTTCCTCAGCCAACCTTGTAGAATTAATAATTAAAAAAACTATTAGAAAAGAAATTTAACAAATCATTCCAATTAATTAAATCAAAATCTTAAATCTTCCCAGAAAAAAAAAATGTTGTTTCAAATGAATCTGAATTCTGAAGCCACACAGAAACTCCTTGCTTAATTAGTAAATAAAATATTCATAGGGTATCATCTCATGGCCAATATCTACTTGCCCAGCCTTAAGGTGGGTTCCCATCAGATCAATATCCTGGGACCCACTTGTGTGGAGTGGAGACGGGAGACATATTACATCCGAGCTTAATTTGAGAGTGACGCATGTTTGCATGTCCTAATGTATCAGAATCTGCTAGTTATGACCATTATTGTTGTTCATTGGAAAAGTATTGGAGAAGCCTAACACAACTACTGACCAGTGCTGCCTTGGTCACATCAGTCAAGATAAGCCTAGCTGATTTGTATTTCTCTTGTAGGAAAGAAGATGCCTGCTTCTTAATCTCACTAAAAAACGAGGTCCCCATCCCCCAATATAAGGAAAATCAACTGCCAGGGCAAAAAAGAAAAACTCCAATCCTACAGCCTGGAACATGCAAACACCAAGACAATTGAAGACCCAAACATCAAATACCCCGCAAGATTGTAAAAGGAAAAACTTTTCGCAAGAACGATCAAAACCCAGATCCAAGACACCAATTCTTATCAACCCACAATAAGAAAAAAGACCCGGAAAGAGAGCTTCTCCACCAAATGATCAGAACCCACAAGCCCAAAAGGCATGAGGTGGAAGGAGACAAGGATTTGATCCAACAAGGGAAGGGACGTTTTAAGGGTTGTCAGCGATTTTCGGTCTGGAAGGAAAGGGAAGGAATGATTCAGAGTCAGAGGTGAGAGGATATAACAACAAAGAAAATCTTCTCTGAGTTTTGCTCTGGTGGTGACGTGTTCGTGTGCATGGGAAGGTGATCTTTTCATCTGTTTCTTTCGACGACGTGTTTGTGTAACGGTCGAAAGTTCTCTTTTTATTATTCTTTTTCAATTTTCAATCTCTGCTCTGCTAAATACAGACAGACACCCTTTTCTAATAACAATAATAATAATAATAATAATAATAATAACAATAAACTCACACAGCCACGCATATGAAAATATTACGGCCTCAATAAATAAAGCTACTACAACTGTGGATCAATCTCTCGTTCTTTAAAAATGAAGTTTTTTTTTTAAGATTTGATCACATACCCCAAGTCCCAACTAAGTGATGCTATAGATTAAGACTTGAAGGAGGTTTTGATTCCAAGAGTCATTTATGAGAAATGATTTGTTTCGTAGATTATAAAAGTCCTTTTTCCTTTTTCCAGTACAGTGTTTATCAAACTCTAAAAGAATGACACCCAATGGAAAATTGGAACCTTTTTTTTAAATCAACAAAAAATTGAGGGTGTTATACGAATGTGCCCTTAGTAATGATTCAAGGGTGGAAGAAGAGATTTTTTCTAGATGAGGTTGGTGTGTAATAAAATTTATGCAAGGTGAGTGCACGAGAAATTATGAAGAGTTTTCAAGTGTGTTTAGATTTAATTAAAAGAAACTTATATAGTGCCCTTAGTAATGATTCAAGGGTGGCAGAAGAGATTTTTTCTAGATGAGGTTGGTGTGTAATAAAATTTATGCAGGGTGAGTGCACGAGAAATTATGAAGAATTTTCAAGTGTGTTTAGATTTAATTAAAAGAAACTTATATAGGTGAAAATATTTTTAAAAGTATTTTCTAAATAAAAATTGATTATAAATTCACTTTCATTAAGAAAAAATATCAGGTTAAAACCAAATCAAAGAACCAAAAGAGCTTGATTTGAGCATACATGGATCATTGGATCGTAATTTGCTAGTTCATGTTTTTGGATGGTTGTTCATGGCTCAGGCGAGGCCATGATGAGCCACATCGGGGTTTAGCTTGACTGCAGAAATACAAGCTCTTATCCATCTCAAGCCGGGAAAGAGCCCTAGGGCCTGTTTCTTAGTTGAATTCAGAGAATTCCAGCTTGCAAAATTTCTGAATTTCCAAAAATAGTGGAATCTCAGTATATTTCGTTGTGTATTTAAGTATCTAGGAATTCCACCCAAAAGCAAACAGGCTGAAATTTCATAAGTCTGTTAAGGCATTTGAGACCTTATATGTGTTGGGATTTTGAGATTCTTGTAAAACACAAAACATAACATTTGTAAAAATGCCAAGGGAACCATCACATCTTGTCTAAAAACCGGGACACCTCAAATTCTTGTCAAAGAATTTAGCAAAGAAACAGGTACAAAGTATCTAACATGAGCCTGACCCTACTTCAAACAGGCCAACTTCCAGTGCATCCATTTAGTCAGTTTGTTCAGCCTGGCGGGGCTTTCTATCACTTATTTAGGCTTTCTATCACTTAATCTAATTCTTGGCCAAATTAGATCCTACCCCAGCCTGAGTACTAAAACACAAGGCCAAACCAGGCCCGTTGAGGTCTGGCCCAGCCAATGAACACACCTACCTGTAATCACAAACCGCATTTCCGGTTGTCTTCACATTATCCTTCTTTGAGTAAAAATGGTCGCATCTAATTTTCAATATGCTATTGTGATGGGCCATATTTTGACATTGACCTATTTGCAATCTTGATGTTGAATCACAAATAGTGAAGTAACAATCTATAAGGATCAAGATTCAAATATATTTACAAGGGAATGTTCACCAAAATCATACATACAGGCACTTCATAATGCCAGCACGGAGAATTAAGCAATGATCTGGATCTTACAACATAGATCATAGATCTCATGGTGGTATAGCAATCTAGGTAACCTTGATTTAGATTATGAAATTAAGTGAGAGGACATATGATTCATTAATCATAATTATTGAGCCACATATCCTTCTCTGTTTCTTTTTTTTTTTTTTTTTTGTTTTCTTTTTCTGTCTTTTTTTTTTTTTGAGAAATTTACATATAACAACCTTTTTTTTCACACATAACCACAGCTTTTTTGTTTAATATTGAGATTCATGTGCTAGACACTAACAGGATGGGATATAGCATGATACAGATCAGATTGAGAGAATTAAATCTAATGGAAACTTTAACCTTGTAGAACAGAACACAGCGACTTTCTGCCCAACAAGTTGAAAACCAGCCATTAAGCAACATTCAAAATTGAAGACCCATTCATTTGAAAGTGATCATCTGTAAATTTCCCCCTTTTTTATCCCGCTAATGTAAGATTGATTCCTCTATTCCAGCCATCTATTCTCTACTCAGTAGTGGAAGGGTAAAATTCTTTTGGAGTAAAATGATATATCAAGACCAAGCCAACAGCATTAGGTATCAATTTTGTGAAGGATGAAAGACGTTCCCTTGAATGACTATGAATTGACAAAACCAGGTATGGGTCTAGATATTCGGGTCTAGTCAAATCGATTGATTTCAAAACAAGGAACCCGATGCACAATGCCTATAATATGCATGGAAATGTAAATATGTGTGACAATATTGAGCACAAAGTGAGCAAGGGCTTCCATTTTGCCCCAAGTACATGCCCTTTATTATGGTCTTGGCCTGGGTTCAGACCCTGAATTTGAATTCGGTTATGAGTAAACTGACCTGAATAGGCCATTGTGGGCCATGTACAGGCCATTTATTATGGCCTCGGTCTGCATTCGGACCCTTTATTATCGGCTTTGTTGGCTGATATAGCAATTTGGACCCCAGCCCTTATCTAGGCTAATGAAATGTCTGCTTTACCACATTCACCTTCCTTTCATGTATTCGAGCTTGACCAGATTTGATCATTATTGGTTCAAAATTTATCATCTGTCACTATTAAGTATAAAACACTTAAAAACTTCTTAAGTCCTGATGGCCCCAGAAAGGGGTGTGATCTATTATCTCAACATCATCAATGAGACTTACCCGTCTCACCCTGCCAAAGTGATTGATGGTGTCAAAATGGCACCCAAAAAAGAGGACCTTGGGCATAATGTCGATGCCATGTGATAGATGGTGGTGATCGTATTAGAACTAAGAATGTGTGAAATCAAGATATCGGCTGAAACTATGGTATAGTGAAGGGTAGTTGTGCAAAATGCGGATTTCACTATCAGAGAGGAAAATGTTCTGCTTTTTCACGCAGCCCATTCTGCTGTCTTTTGGTGCAACATTTTCTTTTCACAAATAAGGAAATTAAGGAAATGATTTTCCTCAATGGCAAGGATTTTAATTACTTATTAAAAAATAGCCAATTGAAGGGCGGCTTGGCCTAACGGTAAAGGCTTACCGGTAGCGTCCTAAAGGACGCATGTTCAAATCACGGAAACAGCCTCTTCAAAATGAAAGTAAGGCTGCGTACATCTTGCCCTCCACAGACTCCACTATGCTGGAGCCTCGTGCACTAGACCGCCCCTTTTTTATTAAAAAAATAGCCAATTCCAAGAAGAGACCAAGCAACAACACACCAAGTTACCATGTAAAAAGCCAACACACACACATGCCCAGGGATCAATCTTGGCATCTTTATACAGGTAGTAGCACTCCGGTCTGCTGGCCAACCTGGCCAACAAAAAAAAATAATAATAAAAGTAACCATGCAAAAGTAGTTATTCATTGTCAAGACAAAATTTGCCATCTCCAATGCAAACGCGTGAGTTCTCAACCATACAGTACTCAATGCCAATATCCCAACTTGCTATTTTTTTGGAAGAAGATTTCAGACTTCTCACGTCCTCTAAAATTCTAAAGGGTGAATCAGAAATGGAAGGCTTTAAAAGCTAAATCTAGCATTCAATAATCAATCTCCACTGTGGAATGGTCTGACTAGAATTAACGGCAGATATACACGATTTTGACAGCTTCTGTTAGAATAAAAAACATAGGCTACTAAGAGAACAATAATAACCAAGATACATGGGACTAAAACTTTCCTTTGCCAATAAAATCCTACTAAGAGAATAACATGCAACTGTTTAGAAAAAACACAGATTTGACAGACATACCCGTCGGAGCCGGAAAACATGATCCAGTAAAAGCTAAAACAAACATGCCTGCAAGTACTTCCCAGGAGTTGCCATAGGGGTGTTTAAAAAAGAGAAAAACAATAATAACAACCAAGGAACTTTCTCAAAAAATTGATAAATACTTTGAAATTATGTTACCTGTTTTAATGAATGACTAAACATGGGGTCAGCAGCAGCCTTCTGTGATTGCACAAAATTGGCATTTCAAACAAATTTTGTCTAGTCCTACAGAATGCAGCTCACCGTTATATTTTTCTTCTTCTTTTTTTCTTTTTTCCTCTTACACTGAATGCATTCCAAAATCCAGCTCACTTTCACTAGTCCAATGGCCAGAATCTTGAAAAATTAGAGAAATTGACACTGAAGATGCATTTTGCTTCACAAATATAGATACCAATAACTAAATGAGGATGGATGCCGCAGTGCGGCCCAGCTTGCTCTCAGTGCCTAGGTCCAAATGAGCATCCAAAGCTTCCTGGAAGATCAACTATCAGTAAGTATTACTAAAAGTTTAGCACATATTCATAATTGATGCATCCATGAAAAATGCCTGATGGACAATCTGTACATTCATGATGAAACCTCTATCAGATGGTCACTACAAAGCTCATTAACAAAACCACATGCAAAAAAATAACATTCGCAAAACTATCCTAAGAGTAATTGTACAAGCACCATTAAATATAAAAAAAATCCATACTAACTATGGATGGCATATAAATTTAGTTGTTGTTGAAAGGACCGTCACTTGTCCTTCACTCTTGTAGCAGAATTGGCAGAAATTGGGCGATTAAAAAAAAAAAAAACAGAACTGATTTGAAAAATGCAACAACCAACCACTAGTTAGGACCAAAAGAAAACAGAAAGGGCCAAACATACTCGAGACAAATTCAAAAGGGAGCCTCTAGAGATTCATCCCAAACTTCTGCACTCCCATTGGAAGCATCATCCCCATCTTCTTCCATGGAAAGTCTAATATATTCTCGATGAGCAAACCGATCCCATTCAGTTAAAGTAGGTTCCTCTCTTTCCTGCTCAGACCATAAAAAGCATGGCATTGACAATCAGTACAACAGCCCTAGCTGAGTCCACAATCTTTCAGCTCTCACTTAGTCACAAAGAAAAACAGCATTAATAACATCTAAATGTTGCCATTACCTGACGAATAAGGAATGGATCGCGAGTTTCAAAAGCCATAAACTTATTCAGATTGAAAAGGATATTGAAAACATTTCCAGAAAGTTTGCAGCCCTTCAAGTCACGTAAAGTAAGATAGCTCTCTTTCTGCACAAGTTTAAAGCATCATGGGTTGCAAAGTTATATCTCGTTAAGGTACAAAATCTAATAATATAAAAATCATCAGCAAAAACAAGGTCACCTCTGGCTTAATCATGTCAACCATCTGGCATAAAATATCCTCGAATAGCACAGGTTCTTGGGCCATGCATTCCATGCGATGCAACTGCTCCTCATAAAAGAATTGCAGTTCATTATAGGTGACTATCCCATTTCCATCCAAATCAATACACTTGAACCTGAAAATAAATGGTTAATACGGTTCTTGTCACACACTGTTTAACTAGTGAGGAGATGAAAATTATTAGTTAAAAATAAACTACAAGAAGAAACGGAAGTACAATTATGAAAAAAAAATTCAAATGGGAAAAGAACACAAAATAATCATAAGCTACAAGAACTATTTTAGAAAATAATACATATAATTACTTTTATAAACCAACATGAACATATTTACATAATGATGATTAATGACATAGAAAACATCTTTTTCCAATGAGACCAACAGCAGAATCATTTTTGTCCATAATAATGTCATCCTTTATGGAATGCCAGACGAAACCTGTCATTTAATTCATTTCACACAATTGTGAAAACTGTCACCATGATTTGACCGTGAAAGATTAAAAAACGTGAACTGTGCACTAACCTGATTATGCGATTGAAATCATCTCCTTATGTAAATACTGACCAGATGTAAGGTCATTCCCTTTATATCTGCCCATATCATGCATGATTCTTGTTTTCCCATGACCTCTAATAGAAACTTATTATGCAGTGAACAAAATAGAATAGCACCCAAAAAGCAGTGAAAGCTCTCAGAGGCCCAGTAGAAAGATTTCTTTCCAAACAAAAAAATTTAGAGATTGCCACGATGGTAATTCTTACGCATGGATTTTTTTTTTTTTTTTGGTAAAGACTCTTCTGGCATAAAGAAATGCAGAAAATTTTAGATCAATAAGAAAAACCCAAGAAACCTCAAGCTAAAGCTTAAAAACTCACTTCACAGGGCTTATCCGTTACAACACCAATAAGAACAAACAACAAGAAAGTATCTAGATATGGTTTGCCATCAATATAGATTTCACAAGCATTGTGATTCATCTGGCTGTGAAAGAATTGTTCCTTTTTTCTGCAAGGTAAACTAACTGAACCCACAACAAGAAAGGTGCACCAATGAGCACCTTCCAACTGTATTTATGCGCTCTCGTCAAGTATGGTTCCATATTTCCCGCAAGAATCGACACTAATTAAATATCATTATCTCATAAATATCAGCAAACAAAATTAAGGATGGTGTATGAAATCATGATAGAAACAATTGCATTGACAATTTATGAAAAGCACTGCAAGAAAATTGCTACTGGCTCCTGCTAGGCATAAGATAATGGACATGACATACCAATACTCGAGACTAGGCTCGGATGATTTATCCTCTTCTGATAGCATGAAGTAAACAAAATCTTCATAACCCATCTTTCCTTCAACCTTGCTAGTAAATTTTCTTGGAACCTATAGTAAGATTGAAACATAAACTCTCAGAAGAGAAGAAAGTCAAGCATGTAAAATGATTCTCTTTTACTGAAAGGCTGAATTCAATCTGTGATGTAATAAATTCAAACCTGTGAAAAAACTCTGTCAACAATCCTGTACGTGAGAGCATGGTTACCATATCTTATAAGGTTCTCTTTATCGATAAAGAAATCATGATCTGTATCCAGCTCCCAAAACTTGCAATATATAACATAGAAATGTTCATACGAAAAGTACCTGTAGGGACAAAAAAGCTGATTCTTATACTCAGAAAGTACACAAGTCCTTATTTACACAGAATCATATGATGGGATAAGGCTACAATGATGACCAATTCAAGAATGGTCTGGCATCCAATTCACATGTTCAGGGAATAATTCTCCATTGTTCTCATGTCAAATGTGCAATAGACATATAATTAGTTCTCCATACAAACTCTCTAGTAAAAGCCTCTGAAAAGAGCAAGTGAAGTAAACTTCCCAATTCCTAAGCTGGCAACTAAATCTAACAGTAGGCATCAGTCACAGCTAACGCCTAATCAGCATATTTTATTCTAGGGAATTTAACCCACAGCAGTCATGACATTAAGGTTTGAGACTAGATCTTCACATGCTCCATTTAGTAAATTATTCCTCATACCATTTTTTTCACAATTTCCATGATACATAAGACAAAGTGTAATCAGTTTCTCATGATACTTTTTTCTCACAAAAAACCTTCGAAAGAGGAAGTAAAACAGCAACTTCCCACAACATGAAACTGAAATCTAGTCCCAGATGATTAAGTGGTTAATATAATATATGGATGTTTATTCCTATATTTGAGGGCAAATACTTGAATGACCAAGTCTCAAAAATTATGTAAGTTGAAATAAATGAAAGCAAACACTATGCAAGTTAAAGTGTTTCTTTTGAGGGTATTATCAGTATCAAGTGCATTGAAAATACAAAAAGGATTTCTGTTACTGTGGCCCCACAAGAAGTGAAGTATGACAAGTAATATGCAAAAGTTCAAGTAACTCTACCTCAAGATTTTGTTAATATCCTCTTCCTCATCTGCATATTGCATGGCAGCAATTAAATTCCCACGTTTCAGCTCCCTGAGGGTGAGATGGCCATTTCCTGATCTATTCATGTAGTAAAATATCCTGTATATTACAGTTTCCGCTGGTCCAAAAATATAAAATGTTAATTGTCGTTGATCACTTAAACCACCAATAGCAACCACAAATCAAGAACAATTTCATATTGAAATATTTACAAGAAGTCCAAAAAATGCAACTGCAGCCTAAGTCATTCACAGTTCGGCTAATTCAAGTTTGAGTTCGCAATTCGTAGTTTGACCCTTGTGTTGATTTGAAAATTCGATGGAGTAGCCTCATTTAGTTCATTTTTCAATTCACTTAATTCGAAATTCGAGTTCAACGAGTTTGTTTCATTATTCAAATATATACTTTTATAAAATAGCCAATAACTCATGGGTCTAATTCTACATATACAGATATTCAGATAAGAACCACCCTTAGGTCTCACTTATTTTTTGGCACTAGCCCACCGATGACCAAACTATCCCCTTCATACAACATTCCGTATAAATAGCCACAAGCACAATAACATGCATCCAACCATTCTAAAAAAAAATGATGCATACTAAATTCATTATTCATTAGGGCAATAGATGAAGGGTTGCGATAATCTATGGGATTTTTCTCTTCTATAACCATTTGACTCCATTTATTTTATGGTTCATGTATTTTATATATAATCAATCTAATAGTGGGAACAAATTCAAGTGAAATCTGCCGAATAGATAATAGAAAATGATGGTAATTTTGAGCAGTTTAAAGTTTAGATGGAGGCCATACTGATGTATTAATATGGAGAATGTAGTTTTAAGAACGATACATCCACTGCCATAATAAAAAAGCTACAACATTCTGATTAAAAAAAAAAATAGCCACAACATCTCAGTGCCGTACAGGTAAGGCTTCTTTCTCTAGCAAAAACAGAAAGAAAGTAAAGATTCCTTTCCT